>JAVDOI010000008.1:16838673-17533673 GCA_032191485.1 Leptoclinus maculatus
AACTGTGTTTCTGGTGACTTTTATCTCTCTTTTTTTTTTTTTTTTATTTAAACACAAGTATCTGACGTAAGAAGTGGGTTGAGGAGGAGGAGGGGGAATTGTATGGTCTACTGCTTCATGCACAGGAGCAGCATCTGCAGAGGACAGATAAGATCAGCGACATCGCGTCTCCGGTGTATTTCTATGGGTTATCACAGACACAGATCTTTATCACAGTAAATACATGAGCTGAGTATTACTGTACACACGTCCTTGTTTTATCATCTCACTTTTCATTGTTGGAAACAAAAGGGTTTCCCCTCATTGGTCTACATATCAAATTCATCAGATGCGTACCTTTTCTCATGGCTTCTAGTTTGAAATGGAAACTTTTACTCAGTGTAAAACAAGCCTCTCGCAGTATGGAAGAGGTTTATTATTGGCAGTTTTCATACAGTTTGATTGCCTGTTGACCTGTTCTGGGTTTTCCCCTGCCGTCATGCCGTAAATACAGCATCGCCTTCGCCTTCCAACCCTCAAAGCTTATGGGAAATTGTGAATAAATAATACTAGCTTCAAGACAAATGTGATTTTCATGTGTGGGTGCATGCGAGCATACTGTATGTGCACACAAAGTTGCAGAGACACCGGCTGCTCCTTGTATGTTTAATGGCAAAATAACAGAGGACAAAATTAAATATTTACAGCACTTAGTAACATGTAAACACATCATCTTCTGTACAAAGAAATATACATGCAAAAGTAAAAATAAGTCATAATAAGACATTCAAAATGACATTGCTGCAGTCTTGTTCTATTTGTATTTAAAATATGACATAGTTATGAGGTTTACATCCTGGGTGTGGGCAGAACTGCCCGACCCTCTCTGTACATCTTTACATCATGTATAGGCTGGGTTTCCCAAAGGCATTGTATTACTTAGATCATAATCTTCCACGAATAGGCTTTGAGAGAATTTGATAAACTGATTAACAGCATGATTTTGGGAAACCTAGATCCACACCAATAAATAACAATGACACAAAATGAGAGACATAAGACTGTACAGACACACTTCTTTAACATCAAATCAGACAGTAACTCTTACAACCTTCAAATAAAATAAGAAACAATGCACGTTTTAGCTCCACCCATCTCTCTAGGTCGACTCCCTCAACTGGCACTTTAAAAAAAAAAAGTTTTCAATAACTTCATAACCTCAAGACATCAACTCATTCAAATGAAAAAGAAACACTGGAAGAGACTTCTTTCACGTCAGACAGCCGTTAATGCTAAATTATATTTATCAAAGGGATACATTTTAACTGTTGGTGGAACAATATTTGTGTGTCTTCGAAAGGGTTTAACGCATTTTCCAATAATTTGAAGTCCGTGGTGAGTCGGCCACAATGAGACATTTTTCCAGACCCATTGCTTGGAAAAAAAACGTCAACCAAGTCTTTTGACTGAGATGCTTCAAAAAAAAATCTAGCGACATACACCAGAACCTACCTACAAAAGCCAAACAAACTCACACAGCAAACCACTTTGTGCACAGCTTGAAAAAAGAGAAGTGAAATATTAGTTGCTTTTTTTCAGAAACCACCAAACAATTTCTTATTACAATAAGAATAAATAAAGCCAGACTGAACCAATGCATGTCCGGATTCAGTGTGGTCTGTTATAACTTAACATGAGAAATCATAAAATAAAACACATTTTAGCAGGAAAAGAAAGCATAGTCAACTTTGGTATTGTTACAGAAAATAAAATGACAAAATGAAAGCATAAGTGCCTATATTTTATAGATACACATTTTTATACATTATTTCTGAAAACCCGCCTCTTGTCTGGGGGTTTTGAAGATATTAATACTGAACTTAATACATAAGAGTTAACACAATACAGACATCTATCGCAGTACCAGGTACGTACATGCCTTTTTAAGAATACGGCTACAACACAAAGTCTTCATAAATAGTTGCATAAATGTTAAAGCTGCAACATTGCACATGGGAATTGATGCAAAATACGAGTGCATCTCTAGTAGCGGTTTGTTCATGGTGATAATCCAGCTGCTGAGGGCTCGCAGAGAGTGACTTACTTCACCAACTGCAAGGTCTCAGTAACACTCGGCAAATGATATAGCTTTCGTTCACTTGAGACAGAATTCTTCAAAATGAGAATGAAAGGCAGGAACACGTTATTTACAAATAAGGCGGATGCAGGTAAAAATCTGAGAAGCTTTGCTGAATAGCTTTAATGCTTAATTTAAGTTAATTTAGTTTCTCTTAGTGTCACAAAACTGAAATTATTTCACCTTTCAAACTGAACGTGGGGCATAAAGATAAGCAAACTATTGCACTGAATGTAACTATAATGTGTTTCTGGAAAACATGGTTTTGGTCTTCATATTGTTCTAGAATAAGTGGACCCTGCTGATGGGTGCCACTTTGTACACACACCTCATTTCTCTTGTTTTCCTTTCTACTCACTAACTCACCTTTGTTTTCCAAAAGGTACGAATAAAGACAGTTCTCTGTATTCCTCACTGTACATGGTTTCATTTACAAAAAGTAATCTCTCGTTAGAAAAGAAACATTTTCTTGTGTTCAACCGAAAGCAGCCTGAATAACTCTTATTACACAGTATCCTATTTTCTCTGTTCAACACTGTCCAAAACGCAAGACTTGCTCAAGCTTGCTGAGGAAGCGGGTTGAGAAAGCTTGGTTTCCTCTCCCTGCTAAGTCAAAGTTTGAAATCTCAAACAGATTCCAACAGTTCATTTGTTGTGCCGGCATAACGACAATATGCCAAGGTTTAAGGAGGGGGAGTCGGGGAGAGTCAAAGGGGGTTTATCAGCAGAGATCGAACAGTCAGCAGCAGCAGGACTTTTGTGGCTTAGTGAGGGAAAAGGGGATCATTGTGGAAATGTTGCTGGTGGTCCTCTCAGTAACACAGCTCAACTGAACCAACTTGTTACCCATCCTCTTCATTTTGTTGGATTCCTTCTGTACCCCAACAATGCAGGAACAGGCGTCTACAGTACATGCTGTTACTGTCACATCTACCCAGAGACCTGTTTGTTAGATGTGGTTAAGCAGACGGCTGTGAAGGAAGGCCTTAATGGCGCCAATGGGCCGAACATCGTTCTGGTGTTTCCTTCTCTCGATGAAGGAAATGAGTCTGGAGGTGTCCAGATGTGAGGTGTGATGATTCGGAGGAGCTGGCAGCGCCGGTGGCTGCATATGATTTAAGGTGGCATGGCCAGTGTCTCTGTGTATCACACCTTGAGGCTGGAGCCAGGGCTCCTGCAGGCAGGAAGCTGCGGGGGGCCGCCGCTCCGGCTCGCCCTGGAGCAGCAGGCAGACGAAGTCTCTGGCAGCTGGGCTCACACCCTGGAAGTAGTCCTCAGGGAAGCTGAAGTCCAGGCGACAGATGTTCAGACACGTCTCCTCCAAACTCTCATCCAGGAAGGGAGAGGCGCCACTTAGTATAACGTAGGTCACCACCCCTGTAAATCATCCAGTCAATACACCAGTAGATCAATCGATAAATAGATAGAATAGAAAAATACATAACGATGTTTTTCTGAATACGTTTCTTATGATGTTATATGCAAGTTACAAACTACTCGTGCTTAGTCACAAACCTAAGCTCCAGAGATCAGACATCAGTGAGGCAGGCTGACCCAGGATCAGCTCAGGAGCAGAGAACTCTGGGCTCCCCAGGAGAGGATGGATGTAGAAGGAGGGAGGATTCAGCTGAGTGGCATCACCAAAGTCTGTGAGCTTGATCACTGGCTGGGAAGACGCATGTTCCACCACAAGGTTCTCTGGCTGCAGGAGCAAAGGGAAAAGCTTTAACTTTTGACGCAAACATCAGAGAAACATCGTTCTTTACACCAGCACACCCACCGGGCCAAACTCAGATCCAGCTTTTACAGTTTTTTCCCCAGAGCCCATGGTGATGTGTCCAAAACCATACTATATTCATTTTGCTATCACATCAGATAAACAAAAACTGAATTTTTTTAGAAGCTGGATCAGAGAATGTTGGAAAAATTACAGAATAAAATAAACAGATTCAATTAGTAATGATCAAAACAGCTAACAACTAATCTATTCATCTACTAATGCTTTATCTCTACAATGTATTTACTTTGAGATCAAGGTGTGCTATCCTCCAGCTGTGCAGGTAGTGGAGAGCTTCAAGAACATCTCTGAGGTAGAGAGCCACCTTCTCCTCTGTCAGGTTGCCCCAGCTCACTATATAGTCCAGGAAACGTCCCTGGTCTGCCCTGAAAACAGAAACACACAATGCATTTGTAGGTCATTAGCGACTTGAAATTCATGATTTGGATTTTTTTTCAAACAACAGGGAGTCACAACAGCTACATGAAAACACAACTGCACTTACATCTCTTGTACAAGTACGTAGCTGTTGGCCGTCTCATATGTGTCCAGCAGCTTGACCAGGTTGGGATGGTCCACAGCCTGCAGGAGTCGCACCTCCTGCAGCACCTGCTCTCGAAGCAGCAGCTTCTTGTTGATGTGTTTGGCTGCAACTGTCCGTTTACTCCCTCTCTGGTCGCACCGCTTAGTCACTGAAAACCGGCCTCTGGGGAGCAGAAATTAGGGTTTAGACGAATTTGTGAATACCTGTTTAATACAATGTCACATTTAGATTACTCTGGATCTCAGGTAGATCAGGTATCTATAATGTATTTGCCTGGACTGGATTTAACAGGCAAAATAAGGTGGGGGTTATACATACGGTTACATTTGTCAGATCAGTCTATGTCAGAAGATAGCAGGTATTGTATTCAATTAGCGAGGAATTTAAAATCATCCAAATACCCCCCCCCCCCTTCTGAGAATTAGTTGTGAGAATGTATTTACAAAGATATGAATAGGTTCAGAAACGGGTTACTCATGCCCATGCGAACACACGTAGTAAGTGTTAAAATAAAGGTTTTATCGGTACATTCTTACCTTCCAAGCTCAGTGATCTCTGTGTAGTGGGACTCAAAGCTGCTTTTCCAGAGGACTTCACTGCCATCATCAGGGGTTCCTGAGAACACATTCAGGCTGGATCAAGTATACTAATCAGGAACATGGTTTTCAAAGCGAGCACACTCATGTAATTAGAACTTTTTCATTTTGTTCGTTTGACAGGAATTAAAGTTCAGCTAATGTACAGTTTTAGTTGTTCAAAACTTAACTGAGGTGTAACTAGCACAATATACCCAATAATCAACCCTTACAGAAAATGTATACCGTGAACAGACTCTCACCTGAGACTCTGAGGCTGGCGGCGGAGGGGACAGAGCCTGCTACATTTGTGGCAACACAGGTGTACACACCACTGTCCTCTACAGACACTCCCAGGATACGAAGAGCTGCCTCTCCTATCTCACTGTAGAGAGAGAGAGAAGGAAGGAAAATTAAACATCAAACAAGATGCACCATGCTAGCTTGAGATTTTCTCCATTTAATGATACTCTGTGAATTGCACATGATGCCAAATGTACAGCATCGTTTCTTATAATTAAGGCTTCATATCCCATGAACCTGATGCTTCATTTAAGTCCCTTCAAATGAATTCCAAGGATATTTGCCGTCACCTGTAAGTGATGCTGTAGTGTCCGTTGTTGCTCAGAGTGTTGTTGTCAGGTCCCCGCCAAGTGACAGTGGCCCGGGGCCGACCACACACTTTACACCTCAGAGTAACACTGTCGCCACCCTCACACGCTACATCGCTGACAGGAATGAGGAACTCTGGGGGAGCTGAAAGTTTAGAGGACAAAGATGATAAGAGAAAGTGATACTGCACCTTGAATCTCAAATCACATATTTCGATTCATGTATAAAGTTACTAGCTTCAAAGTGACCGCCAATGACAGGAAGGGATAGGTGGGGGAATATTAAAGGACCATGGTGTCACACACGCACACGCACACGCACACACACACACACACACACACACACACACACACACACACACACACACACACACACACACACCTTGGACAAAAGCAACAATGTGTACATACCATCATGGATGAAGTTGGGATTTAGAAGCTGTAATGAAAATGTAAGGACAGAATTAGATTTCTTGCACATACTAAAACGGAAAGAGCAAATTAATTGGGTTTGAAAAATAACTCCACACTCTCTACCTTGACAGAGACTTTGTTGGCCAGGCCGTCCTGAGACTTGCGGTAGCCGTTCTCCAGCTTCCTGCCCTCCTTGTCTCTTTTCTCAGACTTTCTGCGGATACGGAGTGCTGTATGCCATGATAATGATTTTCTAAAGCAGACACGACCAGAGGGGGAGAAATCTCAGTTTTCTATGCCGTTTTTGTATAATCATGATGAATTCTGACATTTGCACTTGCTTGTTTTTGTCTCAAGAACCGGACGAATGTCCTGTATTCTTACTTGATGGTTCCTTCAGGGAGTTCGGGTGTGATGGAGGATGAGGTATGTCCTAATACATAGCCAGGGATCCAGCCCTCAGCGGCAGGGCAGTGGTCATTGGACGCCCGGTACACCAGGAACATGTTTTGCTGGTTGCTGGCTAGCATCTGGACCACCTCGCCCTGCACCACACTGATCTCATCCTCCTTCACTGCCACATAGTCCTGGGTCACCAACATGGTGGACACACTGCTGCTGCTACTGCTTTCACTCTGTCGGAGAGGAAAAGTGTAAAGCTTTTTTTTTTTGTGATTAAGGTCACACAACACTGTTTAAACAAAGCACAGTGAAATAGTAGAACATGAGACTTAACATGCACACAAACCACACACACACATACACACACACACACACACACACACACACACACACACACATTCAAATACACACATGCACAATCATTCCTAAAAAAGGGGAGTACAGAAGAGTATCAGTAGCTTCACACCAATCAAATGCAGGATTTGATTGATGGTAACACACACAAACGACCCTGCTATTATGCTTGATGCATGCAGGAAGAATTGCAAAATGCTTTTGAAAAACAGATGTTTTTAAAGCAATATTTTACATCTACACAGTGATGACTGACAAATCATTTTAGTTCTGAGAAGATGTGAAGCAGAAGTTATGATCCTCGGGTCAGATGCTGAAATACGGAACTTTGTGGTCCCAAGTAGAGAGAGAGAAGTTGAAGTAAAAAAAAAACTATTTCCAAGAAGAAATATAGAAGACACTCCATCAGCTTGAAGAGAGACAGAGTAGGTGGAAGTGAAGCAAACAGCAGCTGGTGTAGTCTGAAGGCTAACCGTTACAAGAAAAAATGAGAAAGAAGGTAATATGTGAAAGAGCTTCCTCCGTGATCATTGATAATCGCATGACAATATTCCCGTAGAAGTATGAATGAAGAAGATCAAAGAGAAATGGTGATTTTTTAAATAAACTGGCAATTAGCTGCAGTAAAGAAGCAAACACATACGGAAGCTCAGAGAGTCTAAGAAGGCAGATACAACAGTTGCTCTATGAGTCAGATCCACACTGTTAGTACATTCTGGGAGCGCCAGAAAATTCTCCCTCACACACGCCGTCGGTGAAGTTAGTGCACTCAGATAGCCGTTAATCTCCAGTGTAGTAGTTGTTGCATGTACAAGCCATTCTCAGAGGCAGCGGCAGGGTGACTGACGGACAGCCAGTCAGTGAGGGCGGGGTTAGTGACTAGTGAATAGCTCTAGGCCTCACTAAAGCCCGGGCCTCGGCTTGGCATCTTACCCCGTTACTCTGGGTGGAGTGTATGGACTGCTCGCTGGTGGAGGAGCAGGTGCTCATGCGGTCTATGTCCTTACTGTGGGAGGAGTTGCGGTGATGAGAGGGCGTCCCATGGCTTCCTCTGCCCAAAGAGTCCCCTCCACCACCACTGTCACTGGGGTAGGAGAAGGAACCAGGCCGGCTGGCGGGAGAGGCAGGCATAGCAGGGACCATAGCCCAGAAATTACCTTTATGAGATGGGCTGGAGGGGACAAATGCTTCCTTTCCTCCACCTCCAGGGGACTGAGGTGAAATGAGAGGAGCAACTGTCCCAACTCGAGGGGTTTTTAGGTGCAAATTCAGAGGAGCCACGGCCATCTGTGGTACACCAGCTGTTTGATGTTTCTGGGTTTCTTCACAGCCCCCCAGGCCCAGTTCGACACTGGCCTCCATGCTGTCTGGTGGCGTGTTACTATTATTACTGTTACTTCCATGAGGACTATCCAGCATCCTCATCTTAGGGACCTCTGAGGCTAACGCCTCTCCATTGGTGGTGGTGTCTGAGTACGGGTTAGAGGGGAGGGACTGAGGGTCGCAGGGAGACCACATACCTGCTGATCGGTCGGGCCCCTCAGGGCCCGGGGGATGGTGGTGGTGGACGGGCTGGGGGAGGCGTGAGGATGGCTGGGGGATGCGGGAGGGTCGGGAGCGAGGGCCGCACAGAGAAGAGGAGCTGTCCTCTGATCCTCCAGAGCCACCGCCGCCACCTCCCCCTCCCATGTTGGCGGTACTGTTGGAGCTGCTGCCTCCTGGCAGGCCTCCAGTGTTACTGCTGCTGCTACTGCTGGGTGGACCGACCGGCCCGCCACCACCCACGTGGTTCCTCTGGTACTCTATGGGGGATGTTAGAGCTGTGGAAAAGGATAAGGGGCAAGATTTCACTCGTATCACAAAAGCATATTTGAGTAAAAACTCATAATTAAAGTCAGAAAAACCTTGGGATATTATTTAGTTTGAAGAAGTTGAAAAAAGCAACATAACATAAAACATAAAACTTCCACTTAAGGACCAAGGCCAGCATGTTTTTGGTGTAAGCTTGTAATTTTGCACATCATTCTCTTACCATTGAGGAAATTTCGCTGGTTCTCCAGTATTTGGCTGACCTGGTGGACCCAGACTTGACTGACTCCAGGGCTCATTGAATGGAGGGTGTACCTCTCCAGGTTGCCGCTTGATGATCTGGAGGTGAGCGTGAACTTGCAGGGGTCTTCTGCATTTTCTTCTAAACCCAACCAGCTCACCTGAAGAGATGAGACAAGAAGAGAGAAGAAGAAGGAAGAGAAAGGAAGAGTGGCAGGGAAATAGTTAAAGTGGCAAGGCGAGATGTTTTGATTAAGAAGCTACAAAACAATCTACGGTATGGGAACATGCAATACATTGATAGTATTGTTTTACCAGTTGTGGGAGGCTTATTTTTTTTAACTGTAGCTTTGGGGCCATTTTATTGAGCTGCACTTACCTTGATGTTGTTCTTGAAGAGGTAGCCGGGAGAAGAGAAGCCTTTCTTTTTGTCTATGGGCTCGCTGAAGATGACAATCTGCTCAAAAAGGAAGACTCTCCTCTCTTTCATCCTGGACAGAAGCCCTCCATCCTGGTCTGACACCATGAAGGTGTCTTGGAGGAGCAGTCTGCCCTGAGCCACAATTTTACCCTGAAGAAAGAGTGAGAGCAGAGATAAAGCAAATAAGAAGACAGGGACAGTAGAGGACAGTTTGCCTGTTTGCATAACTTAAATGTGGGGTATCATGGACATAAGCAATGTCTAATACTATTTGCACTACCTACATTTCATTCTGTGTAAATGTGGCTTTATGGACATGAAAGTTAAAAAAAACATTTTTATAACAAACTTAAAACAACTTATAACATATCTGCAAAAATGAGGTCACACTGGCACCTAGTGGCAGTTGACAGAATTGAATGTTTGCAGGGAATAAACTATTTACATCTATACCTAAAATCATTCAGTGCAGTTGTCCGAGCACACACACACACACATACAGACACAGACGTGCACAAACTTGTGAGAGGATAAAGAGCCGTCTTACATCGAAGCCTTGAAGGCGCCCAACATTCATCATGTCATTGCAGCGTTTGGGGACCACACACATCACCTCTACAGCTTTCTACAGCAGAACACGAGAGCAAAACAAACGCATAAACAATATATTTTCATTGCGTCATCACTTTAATAAAGTTTGAGCTGCAGCCTGGGCATTACATTACCTCCAGGTCCGTCGTATCCACTCCAGCCTTCTTAGAAATTTTGTGAAGATCCTGTGAAACACGTACAACGTATAGAAAAACGTTGATCGATACTGCATGTTCAACGTGACGAGTACTTTACTTAGCCTGTAAGAACACTATGGTGGATTTACCTTCAGTAGTAACTGGTACTTCATGATACGTTGGACGGGTTTGATTAGCAGGTCAGTGATCTGCAATCTGTGGCCCAATCGCTGCTTGAGGTCCTGGTGAAAGATGCAAACATTATTATCTCTATACTGAAATAATGATCACCTGGACAATAAAATACAGAAAACATTCCGTAGGTTTGGGTAGGTGTAAAATCAATCTTACTTCAAAGTAAGTGTCAATGTATTCGGACACAATGTGCTCCGATTTAGGTTTATTCTGGCAGTACACAATGTACATGTGTAGCCTCCGCTCCTGCAATCGGAAAACAAAACCAGAAAACAGAGGTAGCTTTTAGAAGTGAGAAGAAAATAGTGACAGCTTCGAAAATTATATTTCTTTACTCTCTCTTTTAAAATCAATGAACTTGATAATCCACCCTTCAACAAAAAAAATGTAATGCCAAACAATAATGAATATGTTTCTAACCTGTTTGACAAATAAAGGAGCCAGCCTGTCAGGGTCCTCCAAACACTTCTCAAGCTCTCCCAGGAAAAGACTGTGGACCAATCAAGAGAGAAGCACACGAGTTAACCTGCCAAGGAACATGGCACTGCCTGTATGTTTTTTATTATTGTTGTCCGTCTTCACACTGGGGCAGATAAAACAACTTTAAAAAACATTTGTAGTGGAATTTGTAGGGCATGTTAACTGGAGAAGACTGCCAACATACTCTTTGTGCCAGTCATAGATCTGATGGATGTTTCCAAAGACAATCTTGTCTTTTCCTCTCATGTCATCTGGAACTCCTTCCTCTTTCATCCTGCTCATGTAGCCCTGAGGGGAGGAAAGTCGACTCATTTGTAAAACATAGACACACAGACCCAAAAAAGCGATCTCTAAGAGCTTATGTTAAGATACTTTAATGTCTGTTTTTACCTCCACCACTGATCCCAGATCTCTGACATAGTCTCTCTCAGTCTCCACCAGCTCCAGAAGCACATAACTGAGGGACACAAAACAGAAATTGTCACCGTGTAATACAAATGTAATGCACTCAGCTGTGGATGAACATCAGAAATGTTTCCATATAAGCACACAAAGGAAAGACAAACGCGATTAACTGATTGAACTCGAGCAAACTTTTGTTTATCAAAAACACTAACACGACACCACTGGCTCATAACTCACTGTCTTCTCTTGAAGAAGCCAGACTTGCGCTCGTCCACCTCATCGATGGGCGAGGAGGAGGAGAGGAGGGAGTTGTCAGAGGGATTGAGGGAGGGAGAGCTGCTGTCGCCCTGCTCTACTGACAGGGAACTGGGACGATCCTCCAGCGACTGAGGAAGGAGGAGGACAGAGGCAAGGAGAGGAGGAACAAAGTGCAAAAGGGGAAAACAGAAGAATGAAGAAAGAAAGAACTGTCACTGAGCTGATCTGTGTGTGATCTTATCTTTTGGACAGCATGCTTCATTTAACTGTAATATCTGTACTTTGGTATGTGTCCATACTGTATGTAAGCCAGTGGGCATGTGTGTGATATTGGCCAAAGTTCAATGCCCATTTGTTGCAACAGTGGACAGCTGGCATAATGAGTCACAGTCCTGACAGATGACGAGTAGGCCATAATGCCATTCTCTGTCAACAACACCGAGGGACAAAATGTGTGCTTGTACATTAATCTATCACAATTGTTCTGCGTACAAATGTCCCAACATTTGCATGTACTTGTGAGTTTTGTTTATGATTTTTTTCTTTTCTCACCATCTTGCTCTTCACAAGCTCTTCGATGGCACTGACCAGTTCAGCAGCGCTGGGTGTCTCTGAACTGTTGGGACGAGCGGACAGACGAGACCCAGACTGAAAAAAGAGACAGAAAATGAAAGAAAGAAAGAAGTTAACGGTTGACGTGTAAACATGTACTAATGTAAAACTTGGCAGAACTGCATGCGTGCAGTAGTCGAACATTCTAAATGGCTACTACTGTGTATGTGATCAGGCTCACCCGCGTTGAGTTTGGACCCCGATATTCCACACGTCCAAATAAGGACTTGGTGGGTGTGATCTCCCTAATAAAAGGGTCAACTGGGGGCCAAGTTGGAGCCAATCACAGACTGGTCTCGTGGGGAAACAGGGTTAAGAGTTATGAGGTGGGTTTAGGTCAAGGGCAAGCTCTGGGATTGGAGACTGCTCTTCAAGCACAAGCACCATGATTGGTCAGACAACTTATATACAGCAAACAGTGTTGCGTAATACTCCATTGAAGAGAAAGTTTGCCTCTAGAACAGAGCTCAGTCTGACACATGGTGGCAGGTAAAGTGTTAAAAAGGGAACCCCTATTCACAACCACAGACTTAATGGGATTTCACCGTTTAGTCCGACAAACAACAGACCACTGCAGCGACACGTGAACGGAGCATTCACTTCAGCAACAGCAGAACAATTACACTTCATGGGAATGACATTTTGTTTTTGGTGAGAGAAAGAAAACAAAAAGGCAAGATAAAAAAAGTTCAATGACGAAGGATCCAAAGCGGAGATGATGAAGTGATTTTACATGGAGAGATAGGGAAACTGGGAAAGAAGAGAAGTAGAACAGAAATCAACGTAATGCTGAAGGGAGGAACATGCAACCATCAAAAGAATAAAGAGAAGAAAGAATGGTTATTTATGCCAACATGAACGTTTTGTTGTGTTATTGTAAGCTTTGTGTGTTCCTCTATATATATTTTTTAATATATATATATATGATATTTATTATTTATAAATAATAAATATTTCTAGATTTATAATTCAAGTTTAAAAGTTCAAAAGGATCAATAGGCATCTTCCTATGAAGATTATTTTGTGTGCGCCTGCACCAATCTGTGTTCTCTTATATTTACATGAGCAACCCTTCCCCCAGTTAATGCACACAACATATTTGTGTGCAAACATATTGCCGATGAAGCAACAATCCTGTTTGTCCCATTTTAAATACAGTATAACACATAAATCTACTTTGTTAACGTAAAACAAAACCACTCTGGGCTCGGTTGGTATTGTGCATTGTGTTTCCTGCACACCATTGTCTGTGACCTTGTGTAGTAATGTCTGCGTATACATGTATTTAGATCGCCCTGTGTCACCAACCTTGTCGTCTTGGGAGTCGGGTTGCAGCAGGCTGTGCTGCTGGATGGCCATAGGGGGAGGTAGAGGGACAGCGTCGGCCCCCTCCTCCCCTTCCTCCTCACCACAGCTCTGCATGCCTGATGAAGAAGACTTGGACAGGGTACCACTGCTCAGCCCCTCATTACGCATACGCTGCAGAAAGAGAGAAGGAGAGCAATGATTGACTGGTCGGTCACAACCAAAAAACGGTGCCTTTGAATGTTGTGACACTGTCAGTTATCCACAGCTTATCCGTTCTTACTTCCTCCAGTGTCTCGTCCTGTGGCGTGGCGGCGCTGTCGTCGGAGTCCTTCTGCGAGCCGGCCATTGTGTCCATGTTCTTCCTTGTGCCGTCGCGGTTCTTCTTGTGCTTGTGGGCGAGCTTCTTGACGTGGCCGTCAGCTTTGCCGGAGCTCAGCCGTCGCACGGGGCTGGTCAGCCACTTCCTTAAGGTGTTTCCAGGGCGTTTGGGGCCCGGTGAGCTGTGAGGACCCAGGGTTTGGCTGGAGCCTGGCTGCAGGGTGTCGTTACTGGATACAGACAGGGTGTCTAAGGGGGACAGGAAAGAAAGGAAAGAGAACGGTGATTAAGATATTTATCACAAGTATAGTCTGTGATATCACCAAAAAAAAATCAAAGAGCAAGATTGGAACCGGGACTAACACTAGACAACAACTAAGCCATTTCATTAATTGTCTGGTGCAAGTGTGCAATAATATAGAATATTTCCTTTTCAATTATTAATATACCTCAATATACTAAAACATAATGACTTCAGCATATTTAGTTGTCAGCAATTGTTACATTCCATTTGTCTTCATTCTGCAATGAAGACAAGTTGTGCAACAAACCATACACGACACTATAGTCACCATGCTGTATATGCATATGTGAGAAAACACTGAGGAAAGACACGGTGCGTGATTAAAATGTGTGTGCTTTTGTTTGTTTGTACAGGGTTTGTATGTGCTATGTGCAGTAGGCAGGCTGTTCTCCTCCTCG
The DNA here is from genome assembly GCA_032191485.1 of Leptoclinus maculatus. Classification (NCBI taxonomy): domain Eukaryota; kingdom Metazoa; phylum Chordata; class Actinopteri; order Perciformes; family Stichaeidae; genus Leptoclinus; species Leptoclinus maculatus. The sequence continues at coordinate 16,852,943 of JAVDOI010000008.1, forward strand.
CAGTGATGGCGTCACCTTAGGGAATCGGTAGGAGGAAAGCTGTTCTTCGACTAGTGATAGAGTGATGGGAAAAAAAAGCAGGATAAAGGGATACTTGAGGCTTTTGAATAATTAAAAGATAAATCCACCTGTCTGTCTCACCAGTCTGCTCATTCCCTCCTGTTCTCCTTCTTATCTTTAGCCTAACCCCCTTTTCTCCTCCATTACCCTGACATTCTCTCGTTAGTTTTCTTTACAATCATCTACAATGCTGCTGAATGAGGAAACAAAAGCTCTCGACCGGCTCAACGAGCTATATGACCAGTGAGTCTTGGGATGATAATGTTGAGGTTGGATTTCTTTGTGTCCTGTCGCATTACGCAACATGGACCCCAAGTCTGACACCACAGAGCATGGACCTCCTGTAAGAGCTCACAGTTCAACAAACGATTACAGCATGACTTAAGAGTATCCCTTACTCTGCTGCCAATACAAGAGAGTAAAGAAAAATACCTAAATAGACTAAATGATCTATATTTTACAGCTTGAATAAAGAGATTCAGGCTTCAGCCTGGTGGTTAAAATCATGCAGCTGGTACAGATTCCACCATGTGACCCAGCTGAATGGCTCTTATGAATGGTAGGTGTGGAAATTCTGCCTTCCCTCATTGGACACTTTTACACAGCCTGAATGAACGCATCTGCATCAGCATTTGCATGTGAATGGGCGTGTCATTCATACAGCCTCTGGGAGACTTATTTTTTTTTATAGCGCTCTGCTGATACGAAGCATGTGTTCTCACATCTCATGCAAGGGGAGAAGAAAGCACAGTTCCCACACAAACAAGCGTCTCCCACACCATTAAGACTCTAAAGCCATCTTATATGAGGCTCCTCTCACCAATCTCACTCTGACAAAGCCTGGGTCATCCGGAGATATCTTCGGTATATCCTGAGTGATAGAAGTTATGATCTTTCACTGATTCTGCAATACTTCGTGCAAGATTTGTTTTCAGCCATGAGTCAAGCGAATGCCAAGGTACGCATCTTTTTGTCCTGTTTTTATCCTGCTAATTAATTTATTTTACCAGACAGAAAGTCAGACAGATACTTTTCCATCTCGCAGGGAAGGAGAAGCTTGAACTACTCTGGAGATCTATACATTCCACCTACTGTTTAGTATACAATTTAAGGAAGCTGTGTGATTGACCTGCCTTTATCTTCCCTGCAGTACCCAATGAAAACCAAATACTGCCCTGGAATGTTTTAATCATAGGTACAAACATGGAGCCTCTTTCATACTGTAAGAATACCTTAACATTTACTATTGCTGGTCTCCAAGGACTATCAAGACTTTCCTTTATGAGTTCTGCATGTTGTAACTTCACTGGATAACACCAGCACATTCTATCCATTATTCATACTTGGAGCAAAAAGTTCATGTGCTTACAAGGCCTTTGAATTATTAGGGTTGGACACTTAAGCATCACACAACTGTTATTTTCTAATGTAAACCAGGCCCTTTTCTGCTATTTTTACTATAACTGGTAGACAACACTGACAGCACACACTTACTTGCGTTAATAATTTAATACTTAAGTGAAAACTTGTGCTTTTAAAGGGAATGAACTAGGGAGCCAGAGATAGAAGTCAGGACGCACTGGAGACACACTGAGGATACAACCGTACATGTATCTGTGCTGTTAGCAAGTACTTGTTAGCTATTACATGAAAGGCTGTCGGGCAAGTTAAGCAGACAAATATTTACTCTGTAAGTTCACACCAATTTGGGGTTCTGGTGAGAAACAATTACAATTGTATCTATTTGAATCTCATTGAAATCCTCAAATACCAAAATGTAAAATTGAGATCATTGTCGTTGTGGTTTCAGCTGTAATGGAATAATGCCTCAAAAAGTTGTGACTATTATATATAGCTTCAGTGATAAATGACCATGTCTATTGTGGTGCTTTTGGCTAAAACCTCTTGTCCTTTATGTGTCATACAATGTTCACACTTTGACAGTTAGATAGGCATCTGGTGTTATGCATGTTCTCTGATTAGACTGAAGAGGTCGTGCTGAACAGGAGTGTGAATGGGTGAAACATGGAGTCAGCGGCCCTGACACATTCCTCCTCAATAGAAAATAACCCCGGGGATACACACAGACACACACAAACACACACAGAGGGCATGACCTTTGCCCTTTGCCCTGCAGGGTGACGCCACAAAAACAGCCGGTCAGAATTGCACTCATGGGAAACAAGAATAGGGGACGCATAGTTTCTTTGCATGGGTGACGCTAAGAGTTTGTCCGCCCCATTCGTTTTTATATTAAGAGTTACATTTAAAGAATTATGCCATGCTTCAAAAAGTTAAACTGAATTTACGAAGACATAATTCTTTAATAGTCTTCAATCCTGCTGCTACAAAAAATACATCATGAAAACACCAAGATGACATCTGGACCCAACACTCCCACCTGCTACGCTTGTGAATGCAGGAGAAACAATAAATACACATATTAGATTAGATATTGGTAATAGGCTGGCACTACATACAAAAAAAGGAATTGCTGTTAATTTCCTCAAAGTTGCAAGAGACTAAATTTAATGTAGCAAAAACCCTATGAAGATAATTTACGTCAGTGTCTTCTGTAAACACGTAGAGCGGCTATAACTTTTCTTTATCAAAGTAAACAGCCTTTTCTCAATTCCTTTGAGGATTCCAACAAAAATCTCTAGTTTGCGGACGACAGCCTTTAAAACCATGTAGTAAGATATTTGTTGTTGTTCTAATAATTATGCTGACTCAATTAGTAAACTAGCATCTCTTTTTTATCTGGAGCAATTTAGGATTGGAGGCATTTTGTTCACCTCCTGGTGAATTAATTATTGGACTCATTAGAGCATCATTCTGCTGAGATGACTGGGATGAACATATACTCATATATATATTATACAATGTATCATCAGTGTTTTGCACAGGCTACACAAACTGTATGTGTTTACATAAAGTAAATGCATATGCATGTGTGTACATACATTCAATATATACTTTAAATGCAGATGGACATTCAAACTTTAAAATATCTATTAACTGCCAACACTATCTGGTCGAAAAGTCAGCATTGATACTGAACATGCAAAGGTAAATCAGATTTGTATTCAACCTTATTATAATACCATCCTCTCAGCAGAACTCTGTGGGTTGATATTCCTGAGAAAAAAACCCGACGAGAGTCCACCAGATGCTCTCCACTGCATCTTCAGATGTTTGCTAATTTATAACGACGCGCCATCATAATTCAGTCACTGCTCATTCACGCTACTGCAAAGAGCATGCTAGATTTACAACTTTGTGAGTGTGCACGTGTCTAAGAATAGGAGGGAGGGGAGGGGCGGTTGTACAGCTGGACTGATCCCAAAGGTCTATGCAGCTCCACAGAAGCATGCCTGGGATTCCAGTGGTGTCACCAGGGGAGCATCTTTCGTGTAGTCCTATCTTCCAAAGGAGGAGCGATACAAACACACAGACACGCACACAAACATCAGTCGGTGTGGTTGGAGACAAGCTTTCACGGGGTGGAGGTGCAGAGTGTGGAAAAGCTCCATGGGAGTTTGGCTAGCTGATCTGTAAAAATGTGGACAATGCTGGAGAGGGCTTGCCACCAACAGCCATAGTTAGGGAGGGCGTGGAGATGGGATGGGAGATATGGGACCTTTAGAGACCACCCGCTACATATTCTGGCAAAACTAGCTGAGGCTTTATCACACTTTATCAGATGGACCACTGTGAAAACAATAAACAGAAAAAAAGGATTGAGAATGTGAGAAACTCCAAATTTGTCCTGTTCAATTCTATTCTACTTTATTCTATTTGACCTCATTATTGTCTTTTCTCCCTGGGCTCTACAATAACACCCTCTGCCCATCTGTGCAGCACTCGCCTGACCTGGCATACAGACAGGCACAAAGATATAATCTTGTCAATGTGATTTCAGTAGATTTAATATCTCATCACATAAGGGTGCATTCGACAAATTACTTTCACTGCCATAATGCCGCAACATAATCCACACTTGATGAGTAAATGCCTTCTGCGGTAAACCCATCTGAAAATAGCTGGCGTAACAAACAAGCCCAAACTGTAAAAAAAAAAAGAAAAAAGAAAAAGAGAACAGTCTTCAACATCAGGAGATGATCAAACAATAAAGCCAAACTGTGGCTTTTGTATTTTTTCTGTGACGACTTTCCTGTCTTTTTCAACTGTATAGTATTAAAACAATGTTATCTTCACATAACAAGCCAATAAGAAGCAAAACATACCCTGTTAGAAGTAGAAGAGCAAGAAATGACTCGTGCTCTGCACATTACGCCGTTACTCATGTGTTACACATGTCTGAGGCACCTACCAAGGTCCAGCAGCCAGAACTTGCAGTTGTCAGAGGTTCCTCCCTGTGCTGAATCCATGGAGCAAAATGGGTTCAGAGACACGAGGGACTGAATTCCACGGGCCATGTCAGCCAAATATCAAGCCTCCAGATTCTGAATTGACAATTTCCCTCACAGCATCTCCACAGGTACGATGACTATTCCTATGCACAACCTAAAATTGTTTTTTAAATAACTCGTAATTAGGAATAAAATAAAACAAAAACTAAAGTAACTGCGTAGCTGAAATTCCAGAGAGAGAAAGTGTGAAGTCCAGAGTGAGGAAAAAGAAAAAGTAAAATGAAGCATTAGAGAGTAGGATGTTTTCTCTCTCTCTTTGTCTCTCCTTCCCTCCCTCTCCTGTGAGTGGGCTGCTGTGAGGATATTGGGCAAGCCTCCACTGAGCCTCTCTGTTCCAAGGGGATGTCTGTAAACATGCAGCACATCTACCGTATTACCCTTTGTAGAAGCACCCACTCAGTTTGTGTGGGCGGGTGCATATTTTACAGGCATTAGGATGCATAGAAGTTGTGCAGTATGCTTGGAACAAATATAGACTTGGTTATGAAATCCGAGAGAAGTGAACAGCAAAGTGTTAAGTGTTTCATGTTCAGTGGTTGGTTATGAATTTCAGATCATTTTTCTGAAAATCCGAATCTCCAATTGTTTTTTTTTTGTATATATACAGTATGTATATATATATATATATATTCAAATCTTAATTCTGTTTTCCTACATCTTCACTTCATCTGGCACACTGTGCAGTCTAGATCAGCAATGCAGGCTAGATGCACAAAGATCTCCCTGTTTAACTGTGAATGTGTGTTTGCCTCCATGGGCTCTAAACACACTCTATCCTGTAGGAACACGCACACACTCGTTCATACACTTCTCTGCTCCTAACAGAGTCCTTTAATCAATAACACCGACATTACCTTGTTGGTACCTTTGTATTTATTTCATTATGAGAGGCACCGAGAGTCAACCTTCATGCTTTGGTAAACAGGGGAATTCCAGTAATCAAACTGAAAATGTGATTAGAGTGCAAATGAAAGTTGAACAGGAATGTGTAGGTTTGCACAGGTTTCAGCAGCTAACCGAACAACACAGGACTTGATGAAACATTTAGAAAACACACGCACACACTGAGCACATACAGCGTTAACTACTGTTATTTCACACATCCTCTAATTAGAGCAGACAACCAGCTGCCAGCTATACGCTTTGCAGGCTAATCCTTCTGTATGTGAACCATTTCATTCTGCCCTATTCTGTTATTCCAGACATTGGCCCCCCCAACAGTCAATTATTCCTGTGTGTGGGACACAGCAGGAAAAGGGGAGATGTCCCCGAGAACACTAATCCCTAGACCGTCACCCTCCCACAACTTTGGACAAAGTGGCGTACCATGGTTGGCCGGTAAATACAAAAAGCTGACAAAGTAGCAAAGACGTTTTTTGTCATCCTCGTCTTTCTCGTCCTCAGCAACAGCCTTTTTTTTAAGCACAGAAACCCCTGTAGAGAGAAGCTCCTTTCATTACTCCTACTGACCACACAAACACACAGATACAAACAGTGAGGGCTGGTTAGGCACAAAAAAGGGACCAAAGACAGATACAAACATGAGCCAGTGGAGCTGCTGTCAAAAGTGTAAAATAAGTAGTTGGGAATTTCTACCCCTCTTTCTGTGCCGTACTAGTAAATCATTCAGCTAATTCCAAAGTTGTCAGTTTCTGTATGTACAATCCAGACATCCTATCATTTTAAAACACAAATCCAAACCTTTCACATACCGACTTCAAAGAGACTGCCAGCTAAATATTTGTATCCTATACTACCATAGAAACAAGCAGTGCAGCTCCCACCCATCCTTCCAGAATAAAGAGGGAACGACACAAACAGAAACATCTGTCAAGACATCATGACAGCGGCTCATAACACCAACGAACCTAGTGTCAAAACTCAGGTCTGTGTGAAGAAACCATTACAACCACCACAGCAACGCCTAGCAGCCACCTGAGCCAGCAACTGGGCCTTAGTCAGAGAACTGGAACCAAGTTCATGTTCAGGGGGTTTGTAGTTGCAGGTTGATTTGATCACAATCAAGCCTACACTGCAAAAGCATCATTTTTATAAGAAAGAATATTTTTATATTTTGTATTCTTTAACCCTTTATCAATATTCAATATTAGGGGACAATGTCAAATTAAACTTACAGGTTATCTTGTTATTCATTTTGTGCTCCAAATTGTATCCTATTCTATTCACTAGTCTGACGTATCCAAATATACACATTAGACGAGTGAATGTATGTGTGTCTATGTATGCAGAAAAACACCACCCTAACAATAATCTGCTGCGTTGGTGATTATCAGGATATTAAGAATCTGGCAGGACACCATTAATTAAGGATTGATTTGCAGTAACGTTTCGAGCACCAGGCTCTTCTTCAGACGTCCTGCATTTCTTGTTTGCAAACACATCACTGGTGACCTGTGGAACCTTAACTTCTCACCAAACGAGCATAGGAAAGCACAAACATGTATTTCTAGGTGTTGCTATGCAACTGTGGAAAGCCCGGAGCAGCTCTCTTTTAATTATCTTGAAATAATTTCAACCTTTATATTCCAAGCACTGTAACATCTGCCTGATCTGATTACTGTTCAGAATCCCTTGTATTGTCTGAAACAGGCAGCAGCATGCCCCTCCATTGTAACAAACATAAACCCTTAAACAGCTTTGTGAAGGTGCAGAATCTGCATCTGTTGTCGTGCCCAAAGGGTTTTATTGAGAGGAGTCCATAACGTGGTCCCCGAGGTTCTTTTCCAGTATGCGTGTGTGAACATCAACAATATTGTGGACAATAACAAAAATATTGTTTAAACAGGAGCTATTTGGTGTGCAGATCCATCTGTTTTAATCCTGCTAAATATTTCTTTGATCCAGCAGCCATCCCACCGTACGCCGGATGAAATACATCCCACTAGCTTTCCCTTATGTTTCAATTGTCCATATATGTACGGATGTCACAAGCAGCTGTTGGGTGAAATCCAAATATTCTGCACGCCACCTTTGCGGTTTCCAAAAAATGAAATGCATTAAATTAGCTTTAATGTGCTGATTTGTCCAGGTGTTCCTCAATTCCACCTGCCAGTGTGTGTGTGTGCATATGAAAACATTCTCATCCTACCTTTGTGGTTGAAGAGCCCCTCCATCTCCATGGAAGACCTGGAGTGAGCGATGCAGAGCATGGAGCAGGGTACGATGCCCTCCTGGGCTGGAGAGCGGTCTGTGGTCCTCACCAGGCACCAGTCCGGCTTATCGTGGAGTCGCTCCAGAACCTCCACGGTCTGGCCTCGCCGCACTGTCAGCTCCCCACTGCTGCCACCATTACTGGCCATGAAGTCATGGATCACCACTGTCAGCTCGCAGCCACCGGACAGCTTGAAATGGAAGAAAGATGTCTGTGAAAAACCTATTGATGGTAATCTGTAAACAAATGCTGATATTTGTCCATTTTAGATCTACTGTGCACGTTTGCACAAAGCATGAATGCACATCCCACGTGGCTATGTATGAGGATAAAGTACATCCAACAAGTCTGAAAACAAAATGCTGTGAAAGTAAATATAGCGAGCATGTGTGTGGTGATAAACTGTGATTAGATTGTTGTTCAATTGACTAAGGAGGAATGAGAAATGGAAAGCTTTCATGTTCCAAGCTACTGTTCATACGTATCTCATCCAGATAGTATCGATGACCAGCGCACATTTCAAAGATACACATACATTTGCCATTTTTTTCTCTCCTGCATTTTAATAATATTGCCACAATTATTTTAAAAGGTATAAATTGATGCAAATAAGCATGGCCATTCAGCAGTGGTGGAATGTAACTAAGTACATTGGGTACTTACTTAATTCTTCTTATGCTACTTTATACGTTTTCTCTTGGTGCTTTTACTTAAGTAAAGGGTCTGAATACTTCGTCCACCACCGTCATTCAGTAAAATGACTTCTGACATCACAAAATGGAATGAATGGGCTCTCAAAACAAAAAGGCAAAATGTTCCCACACGACATCCTTTGATTAACAGCGCAGGTACTCAAGCAGCACTGCAAAGGGAAAGTCTACATGCACTGATGATCGGTGACTCATTCATAGCACAACCAAACAAAACGTCATTCTGACGACCTGACTCTGAACATCCAACCGTCTATGAAAAGAAAGGCAACATTAGATGGTGGTGGAACATCTAGCAATTAGTGACTTTGCTCACTGGCTGTTCTCAAAAGGTATTGACTGAAAATGCAGCTGCATGTTGCTGTTAGGGCTCCAATCTCTGTGCTAACAGCAAGGGTTCTGTGCTCGCAAATGATAGATATACAGCAACAGTACACCAGAGGGTTATTCTACAAACATGAATTACAAAAGCATATACAATTCTTAATTGTCTGGGACGAATTCAAATGAATTGGCAGTATTGGACACAATAAATACAAAGCCACAAAGCCATAAATACCACAAATGTCCAACCATGTGAAGCCATGTTGAGCTATAAAACCTCACAATATTTAAATCATCTTGTGAGCATTCATATCAAATATGACTAAATGGCAGATGAGAAAAGTCTTATACATAAGTTATACTATTAGTCATACGGTTAATAATAGCCACATACTGTACTAAAAAACATTCACACATTCCATGCTTTCAAAGGTCTGTTCCTTATTTCTAGTGTTGAAATGTATGCAGTGCTGCAAGTTCTTTATGTTCTTTATAACTGAAATAGATTGCATTGCTCCTTTCAAAGATATTCACAGCATAAATGTCACAGCAGTGAATATCAGCAAAGCACATCATTTGGCAACCTACCCTTTGGTAGTGTGGTAAAGCCAGAGAGCTGAGGAGTTGAGAAACGGGATGTGAGATCCTGTCCTCCAGCCTCTCCATTGTTTTCCACTCCCTCATTACGAGAGAAGTCCCAAAAAAACTAAACAAAAACTCTACAGCAGTCCACTAAGCGTCCTAGATCACAATAAGAAGTTGCTCACTGGGTAAGCATAAGCTGTCTGGAAAATAGGGCAACGTTTTATGGAATATTTGACCAGATAATCACAATCCTGATGCATTATAACATCCCGAGGCCAGAAGAAAAGTTGCTGCCATCCACTGTAACAGCCAACAGCACTCCGCCGTGGGCTCTTACAATCAGCCTATTGAAGCTTAAACGATTCCCTGTTGTGTGTCTCTTCCCCCGGAGCGGTTAATCCATGCTTGTCTTTAAACAAGTGTTGCCACAATTTAGCTCACTAATGTCCGTCGATCATCAAAACATTTGAAGAGAAAACTGAATAATTTCTATGTTCGAAGCAAAGTGTTCGATCGATCGCTGTGAGGACTTAAAACCGTGCTCTCCTGTCTGGCATACAGACGAGCATCCTCTGTGAAGAGAGCGGGGGAGGCTGAAGCTGTTGGCACACAAGTCAGTCACTCAAGCAAAGACACACACACACACACACACACAGGGACATGGACACACACACATACACACACACACACACACCACTGTCACTGCCTCTTGAATGAGAGGTCTCACAGAGAGTCCTCACAGAGAGCGATAGAGAGAAGCATTCAGAAGGTGTGACTGAGATGCAAAATGTATACTTGCATGTGTTATTGTGCGTTTTTGAATTTTTAAGCTCGAGAGTATGCCCTTAGCTGAACAATGACTATTTAATTAGTTTTTGACACAAGTGGATTAAACCATAGCAATAGGGATAAACACACACACATAAACAAACTCACACAGAGCTCTCCATTACAATTTGGTTTTATGCTTAATGAAACAACCACACAGCTGAGCTTTGTGCAAACAGATAACTAAACAGATACAGTGAACACTCTAAGGTAATTTACTTATTTTCCTGATTATGTACGAGGCCGAGCTGGGGGCAGTCCAAATCCAAGTGTGAAAATAATGACCTCGTGTAAGAGTCCACAGCTACAGTTTATAATTAGTACGACATAAAAGTATGGAAATGTTGTTCTCTATGTATGCTGGTGTGTGTGTGTGTGTGTGTTGGCTTTACAGTTGCTCATACTGAGCGTAGGAGGACAAGCCTTCTGTGGTGCTATTAACAGATATAACCACAACCGACTGTCCTTGTTCACAGTGAGCAAAGCCGCTCTCTCTCTCTCTCTCTCTCTCTCTCTCTCTCACACACACACACACACACACACACACTGCTTTAAAGCCCTGTCAGATGGACTGTTTCTTCCTCCTAACACTTTCACAGGAAGCAACTTGTGGAAAGTTGCCTGCATCTAACCAGGTTGCAGCTTCCGATGTGTGATGGCATGACATGGACCGATAGTGAGTGACAGATTAGCTACATACTGACTGAATTAACTGAATGGGGCGGCATGTGCATGGAAATGAAAAATGAAAAAAAAAAACGTCTATTTGGTGTATCACTAAAGTGCTTCCTACTACATTTTGAGGATGAAGAATGCCTAGAGAGAGTGTGTGTAGTCAAACCTTATCACTGTCCAGTGTGTTCTGGGATGTACGTGAGGCGATGGAGATGGTATCCGGTTGGCTGCTGGCGTCTCCCTGGCTGTCCAGCTCCTCTCCGTCCCTGCAGGCAGACAATATCATCACAGTCATTATATCTTTACCATAATATATATTGCTACATTTTTATAGATGTGTTACTGAAAATACTGATTATTGAGTTGATATTCTGTAAGAGCCTGGATTCTGAGACGTTTTTTATATCCAGTATGGCTGCAACAGTTCATGCAAGCTGTGCCCAGCTGCAAGTGTTTTAATTGTCTGTGTTGGAAAATGTATTAAAATAGTTTTTACTGTACATGTACTGCTGTATATTATTTCAAATGTTTGTTGCATATATAAAATACCTTTACTGGAACACAATGTTGTGATGGCTCACATAATTGACATTTAAACTCATGAACAACAGTAACAACAACTGAAGCTCAGAGCAATACACTGTTAGCTTACCGTCTGCCTTTATGTTTAGCCGTGGTGGCTTTAGGGATGTGGATGGGCTCTTTTAGAGCTCCACGCAGGTGGACAGTTCGCTCTTGGATGACCTCCCTAATGTGTTTGATCCAGTCCTGCTTGTTCTCAATACTTGAAGCCTGGGACACAACACATGATCGGGTCCGACAAAGGTTAGATTTACAGGTTCTAGTATGTGCAGGCGTTACGTCAGCAGTGCAGGCAGGTCTTTACATCAGTTTTCATCAAAAAAAAATCACTTGGCCTGAATTCATTAATTGTTGACCCCATTACACGGTGTCAAGTTTAATTTAGCAATTACATAGTTCTCCCTGATCCCACGAGTGTTTTGATCCCTGCAATCTTGTACTTGAGTCACACGTCATCATTCAGACTCATTGTGAAATGACGATAACGGCGTCTCATATGCTTCACTTAGGGTTTCCACAGAGAGGCGCTTATTCTCAGCCTAGTGTTTATTCACGTCACCGATCCAATGCAACGCTGTATTTAGTGTATGACTACGGTCGTCTGTGTCTTCTCTTTCTCCCTCACTTAGCAACCAGTAGCACCAAGGCTGCAGTGGCAGCATGTTACATAACGCATGCTGATGACCATCAGAACTTGTGTAACAAGACAAGATAGCTGCACTGCACATATTCACACGTCGTAACACATACACTGGGATCCACACGTTGTTGTATTCCTCTCTGTCAGTCTCAAAAACAAAACACATCTACATCTACACACGGAGCCTGCATAAAACATTGCTTCTGACTCACTGCGTGAGAACTACCAAGTTGCTTGTGAGTTTTGATTATGACCCATCGACTGCTATGCTAATGTTTCTGTGTGATGAGTCAATAAGTTGCAGAAAGTAACATTCCACCCCCCTACAGGGAGTGAACTTTCTTGGCTGAACAGAGGGGGCTATGCAGGATTTAATGAGGGCGGACTACAGACATGGAGTGACTCTTCTTCTTTATGCATGAACAACTTGGCCTCTTCTGCAGAATGGGAATCACATCGGGGGGGGGGGGTCTATTTTACACTTGGTGCATAGCTCCTTATGAAGCAAACATATTTTGGTCCTCAGTTCTAACTTGCTAAATGATATCAGATAATGTTGTAAAATATGAAAAGAAGAAAAAACTGTTCATTCAAAATGACATTGTTAATGCAAATATGAATGCAGTGACCAAACATTGACCCTTTATCTTCACCAACATCCACATCTTGACATACCTTGAGGACGATCTTGTTGTCTGAAGTCGGGGTTCTGCCCATCCACAGGGCAAACTTACAAGGATCTCCCTCCACATGTTCTGTCACTCCAAGCTCGGATGTCTAAGGGGATGAATAAGATGTCAGCAAATTTATATGATACATAAACAAAAACAATAGAGGACTTCCAGCTGACCCAACTCCCAAAAACCAAGGATCAATCCTGAACCAATCCGGGTCTTAAGTTCACACTTTTGAGCTAGTCGGGTCAAGATTGAATTTCTATATTTATAGATTTGACGGACTGAACCTGATATGTCCCAAGGAAGAGTCTGATAACAAGCTGTAATCAATACACGGTCATTTAATTTAAGTTACAGTACATCACAATTGATTTCTCCACTATCGTAATTGGTAGGAAAAAGCAGAAACAATATCGTGGGATCAAACGGTACTTACAAAGAGCTTGCTCTTGTACAGGTACTTGCTGCGCCCGTTGGAGTCTTTGACCTCTTTGCTGAAGACCAGGGACATCTCGAAGAGGAACAGGTGTCGGTCGCGACCCTTCCGGATCAGAGTCTTGGGATCCCACACCTGGAAGGACTCCTGAAGTATCAACTCTCCCTGGGAGTCTATGTTCCCATCAAACCCTGAGGTAGTGACGAGAGAGGATGGAAACGCGCCATTTAGGGGTGTTTGCATGCGTGTACAGACAGTATGTGCAAACATGTTCGTGGGTGGCAAATGGAGGGCAGTTGAATAAAGTTACTGCTGATGCAAAGCTGAGAAATGTGTGCTGAATGTGAGCGACAAGATCAGAACTGACGGTTCATTTAATAGGACACATCAAACCCTCAGAACAGAGTTGTACAGAGGACTATCAATACTCAACAAGTGTGTGTGAAAGTGTGTGTATACCTACCATCCAGCATAGAGAGGTGCATGGCATCATTGGCTCTCTTGGGGACACTGAGCATGACTTCAAGACCATCCTTTATCTCACCTTTACCCTCCTCACAGCACGTCAACAACTCCTACAAAACAGAGACAGACACATAGTGACGTTTAAATCAAGTAAAGAACACATTCATGATATTTTTGATGGATTAAGTTCCTACTGTATGCATTGTTTCTGCTGTACCTTGAGAAGGAGCTGGTATTTAGTGATTCTCTGGACCGGTTTGATCAGGTAAGAGGAGATGGAGTTGGCCAGGCGATGTCTTTGCTGGATTTCCTGCAAATCAAAACAGGGAAAACAGACACATGTCTTACTTGAGCTACGGTCTTTATTATTCTAAAAGGAAGATCCCTCATCCCAACTCTAATATCACTACTTATTATACACCACGCATCAATGGTAGTTACTTACATCAAAGTAGGGTCCAGCATGTTCCAGGATGAGCTGAGTGGAGTCGGGCTTGTTCTTACAGTAGTTCACATACATCTGGAACTTATCAGCCTAGGCAGGAGAAATAACACCAGTACTTTACTCACGACTTATCAAGAGTCTTGGATGCAAAACAACCACTTTGAAAAAAAAAGGTGTAGTACTCCACAGTTCTAGTGGACTGTATATGTTTTGTTATTTAAACTTAATATGGACCTAGTCACATAGGAAACAGATGTTGATGAAAACAGAACAAATTAACACTATGGTGGTACAATTTATCAACTGTGGCCAGGTAATGGTACAATAACAGGCGAGGAACACAAAGACAAACTGAAAAGTCCCAACTTGTAGATCTCTTACCCAAGTCACAAAACAATGGCCGACATCCTCTGGAAGCTGCTCATACTTCTCCAACTCCTTCAGGAAGATACTGTACAGAGACAGAACGATTTAAAGTCGGAACAAATCCTGTATATACACTACTTCTAAAAAAAAGATTTTAACTTGGGATGTATAATCTTAAACCAAATCAACAGATGTCGAGGGTTAGGAGTAAAGAATATATCAGATCACAGCTTTACTGACTTGTGATGAAACTCGTAGAGGTCCTGCATGTTCCCAAAGATAATGTGTTCCTTGTTGACAATACCAGGAGGAATCTCCTCCACACCGCTGGTCATCTCCCACAGGTACGTCTGCACAACACACACACACACACACACACACACACACACACACACACACACACACACACACACACACACACACACACACACACACACACACACACACACACACACAGAAGAGCAGAATTAATCAAATACCTAAAAATATAACAACTCATTTGATGAGCATTATATATTTCAATTAATCATTTGTCAAATAATTAAGATCAGTAACTAACCAGTGAGAATTAATAACATATGTGAATTAAAACCAAAAGAATAAAAATAATAAAATCCAATAATAGTTACAGTTGACCAATAAAAAAAAAGTAAGACGCATTAGTTAAAAGAAAAAAAGAAAAAGTGTAAGTAATTGGAAAAGTATAATGTAACCAATTTTAAAGGATGTGTTAATGCAATACAAGCAACTAACATAACGACAACAACATTTTAAAAATCACAGCTGGGACATTGAAGATAACTAAATTTGACAACAGTCAATCTACTACTAATACTTACATCCATGCACTCCCGTAGGTCTCTGACGTAGGTTTTCTCTGTTTGAATCAGCTCAGCCATTATAAACCTGAAGGGACATGAACATTGGGAGAGGAGGCACTGATGAACACGTTCAGGTGCTGAACTGTAGTTGACCAAATAGAAATAAAAACAACCTGTGGTGAAGACTTGTATGTACATAAAAGAAAGAAAGAAAGAAAAGCATTTAAATCACCATGCTTTACTGTTTCAACAGTCTCTGTAACTGCTGTAGTGCTGTTGCATTGTTGCTGTAAGTGGATGCATTATAACTCCCTTATGGCTCATGTATAGCTTGTTAACATATGTACTGCAATTCACAGGCTGTTCGTAGTCTCTGTCCTGTATGAATTTTCCCCATAAACAATTTAAAACCAATTACCAAAAATATTCTATACAGCATCAGGAACACTAAAACATTTCGTGACAAATGCTCATAAGGCACATTTGCTGCTCTTCCTCCTCTCACATGCACCATAAATTCCATCTCCATTTGTTTTCACACTTGATTGAATGCAAAGATTTCAGTGTATGCTACGATGTGCTCATGTTCTCTGGGTAATTAGACATTTAATTCCACTTTATCATTAACACAAACGATTTGAAATGAAATCCTGGCTGCAGCTACAGAATGTAAATCAGACTCTAAGAAACATGTGTTTTCATACGTTTGCTAAGAATTACTGAATTATTCATCCAGGCATTTTTCCAGGCCTGCGTAGGAAAACCTGTGATGCTGAACATCAGGTGGCGATCAGGAGAGAGTGTGCCAGGGAAATGTCCTGCACTTGCACTTACTCTTTCCTTCGCGCTGACTTCCTCTTCTCCTCATTTAGCTCATGGGCAGCATCCCTCAACTTGACCTCTGACCCTGGGGCACTGGCTGGGATGATGTCCAGTTGGAGCTCTTTACTCTGAAAAGGAGACAGAGGCTTTTATGTTGCACATAACAAGCACTGGTGGTCATTCACTAGTCAACACACCGATGTGTGACATATTTGCCTTCTCTTAGCACCAGTTCATTAAAATGAACTGCTGGGAGACGGAGTTTAAAAAGGGACACGAGTGAAATTTGACAGCCTCCAATATCTATCTACATCCGACCACCTGGTGCAAGCTCCTACTCTTGAAACTACAATAAAATGAAAGCCAAGGGGTAGTATGTATGTTTACATTAATCAGATAAAACATGATTTTAATTTAATCTCATACTAGAAAGGCTACAGGCAAAAGTTATATCCTCATTACTATAACCTGTGCCGGACATGGACTCCATCGACAGATTTATCGCTCTATGGTCTTTCATTAAACAGCATCAAACAAGGTTTAAGGATAAAGCATACAAATAGTGTTAGTCGAAACACATTAAGAAGAATAGAACTGATATCTGTATTATTGGCTGATTTGTATCAATGGTGTGTACTCACAGCCTTGTTGGAGTCAGAAGAAATGCCGAGGGCTGTTTCCAGGCAGGTTCGGTATTTGTCCATGCGGAGAGAGAAGTCCCTGTAGCGCTTGTCCACTGAGGACACCCATTTCTTTATCTCCAGGGCATGGGCGTGGCCCTTGTCACAAAACCCATCCGCCAGCTGGATCAACAGCTTTACCCGCTCTTTGGTTTGCTATCAATAGAGAGACATTTAGGGAGGGGATAGAGAGAAAAGAGAGGTGGCCGCAGAGAGCCAGTGCCCGGTGGAGGAAAGGTAGATAAGAGAGGGGGAGGGAGAGAGAGAGAGAGAAAGAGAGTTAGGAATCAGTGCGTTGCTTGATGGAGACAATAGCTTGTTCTCCAACACAATAACAGTGACACAGCGGTGAGGGATCGGGACAATACATTGCCCTGGGAATGGGCCTCACAGAAGAGCGCAGGACTGTGAAAACAAAAACGCACAACACAACGAGCACAGCAAAGGGCCCACAAATACACACACACACACACACAGTTTCCATCCTTCACACCCGTCTTTAACACAGTAATACATTCACCAAATAAACACAAACACACACACCTTGGCTGTAATCTGGAAGTCTTCGTGCTCTTTCAGCAGCTCCTGTGTGTGGTGAATGCTGGAGCCAGTTGATGTGTGTGTGGACAGGTAAAACTCCCCAGTGTCATGGATCCACTCCAGGGCCTGAGGACACAGCCAATCACGAGTGAGTACATTTACACAGCAGGGATTTTAGTTACATCATTTAATACAGTCTCTACACTTGAAACTCTTATAACAGTCAATGTAAAGTCATGGGGTAGTGTGTATGCTTAAAATCACCATCATCCCCTTCATCCTCTCTTACTTAGTGGGCTTACTTAGTCTGAACTAATCAGCGTTTGAAATGGATAGTGTTTTCAACTGAACAGTTCCCCTTTATGATGTCCCCTGATCACATTCATAGTAATTCAGGATTACACAATGTGACATCCATCATTTTAGACTGATTTAGATCTTTCACAATATGTTACCGTCTATTAAAATGTAACCTATTCATACATTTCTAGAATTCAGTTTGCAAAGGTCCTACATCATTTCTATTTTTTTTATCATATACTATATAACTGGGCCTTCAGGCACTGACCAGCAGAAGAAGAAGAGCTGGTCAAGTCAAACTGTGAGATCAGAAAGCATTTGAGCCCTGGGGATAAAACCTGGATCGCCCTAGAATAGCCATGTCCTAGAAACATCTATGATGTCATCTGATTTTATTGGCTAAGTGCATTGCTGCGTGCCTGCGCTGTGCTATCCAAACACCACAAGATGGAGCAAAGTGTCTGTGTTCAACCAGCCTTAGACTTGGCACAGAAGAACAGAGTTAAGAGCATTACTACTACCACAGATTCTGACTTGCTTCAGTGTCTTTAAAATAAAGAGTTTCCAGCTGTCAAAGTAAAGTTTCAATAAAACACTCCAAATGTCAGCTCAATCTGTGGAGTAAGAAGAGATGTTGGCTGCTACTGAAATCAATAAAATCCAAACTCTGTCCATCTCATAGGCCCTTTTATGTTTGGCTGATCTAAGACTTGTTTGCCTGAGGAACAGTGAGCGTTCTTGTGACGTGACCTATCATCCTAGCTCAGATCTCTATTCTTCCAAAAAACTGAAAAAAACTTAGAACAAAAGAATAGCAGTGCTTGAAATGTTCAGTACTGCCTGAGGGGTAACAATGAGTGCTTGGCAATGCTATGTAATAAACATAGTGTTTATATTTACTGGGGCGATATAATGATGGCTGTCTTGAGGGACTTGTCGTTGTTGCAAATGTCTGTCAGCTTACATCATTTCAAGTGTATCTGAAATGTATCATTACTAAGAAAACAGACTGCTTCATTTAAAACAAGAGACAAATCAAGATGGAAGTTGCAGCTGGATGCTAACTGAATCCAGTCAACTTGCTGACTTAGTTCCAATGCAAACAGATGCCGATCATCTAACAGGGAGGAGGCTTATTTCTACTGACTCCGTTCTGTAATAAATTGAATGACACAATCTATCGATCTGCTCAGCCTTATCTCCGAATTCTACTTTTTATTTTGCAAATGCCCACATAAACATGCAGTACAGAACACGCACAATCATAGGGACACACCTGTTTGGCGCTGCGTTCAAACACGACATATTGCTGGCACTGGTCCAGCCTCCGCTTCCTCATGGTCCAGAAGTGAAGCACTCTGTTCTCTCTCTGCAGCAACTCATTCAAGATATCTGATGACACAACACAAGCACAAAAGAAAAACGATGTATTCAAGATCTTTATTACAGTACATCAGCATGATAGAGGAAAAATATTGAAAACCTGAATTTATAATTTTGTGAATAAATTAAGAAACTCTGGATAGAAAAAGTTAAATAAGCTAAGAACTTGATAAACATATTTGTGATTATTGACCCATCTACTTACTCTTGACCTGAGTCTCTGGAGCTTTGACATGGGACAACATGCCAGGCATGTTGACACTGTTCCTGTGCAGGTACTTCAAGAAGACATCAGCATTACGTCTGGCTAAGGTGCAGGCCTGTAAGTGTGCAGAAACACAACGGATGTCACTTACAGGGTCAATAATAATAACAACCTTCTGTCTAATAAAAGCTTAGAATCACACAAATAACAAGTGATTCAAACGTGTCTTTTCTTGAATATAAAGTAAAATAAATTCATCTTTGTCACCTTGAGGAAGGCCTCTTTCTGTTCCAGATGTTTGCTGATCATGGGGGTGACGTGGTCCGACTCACTGTTCGGGCCCAGTTTATCAGCGCCACCACACCAGTCCTCTTCTCTCTTATACTCCTGCTCCAGGCTTTCTAACACACTGCAGACCTGAAAACACAGATGATACTGTCCATGAAACCATTGTACAAAACAACCATTGACCTTTTCCTGCTCCAGACTTTCATGCAACCAGTGAAACTGCTCATCCTTGAGAGCATTTTTTTCATCATAAACTTTCCACGTCTATTGACGTTCAACAAAGGAGAGCGTAATTCACAAGATCCTTTTATGTCCTTTTGCCCTGAACTCACTCCTGCTCAAAAGGGATCACAAATACCTGTTCAGAGGTCTTGTAGAAGGCCACAGAAGCATTAACCAGCTTTAGTCGGTCCTCCATCTTCAGCATCAGCTGCTGCCAGTGGTCTGCCACCTTTAAGTCAAACAAAACAAATCAACGTACCACTGGAACTGTTCTTGTTTTCTTTTAGAGATGTATGCAATTGTAAGAGAGCAGTACCTTTTCAGCGCAGTCTCTGATCATATCCATGTCGTAGTGGTTTGCCTGGAGTAAGGCCTCCGCCTTCTGCTGTACCTGCAGCGCACTCTGATGGGTTTTCTTCATGGGGGACAACAAAAAAACAACAATGAAATTCAAAAAGTTATATGAATCTCTATATCCCAATGATTGCTTTGAAAATACAGCCACATCTCCCTGTTGAACCCTGCGGGAGCAGTTTGGTGAAGAGTAGAGGACTGGGGAGCAACAGAGCATAGCGTCTGATTATAGCTGTGTCATAAATATTGTCCTGGAGCGAGCATTCTGGAGAGGAAATGGGATAGGGAGGCGGAAAAAAGGACAGAATCTGGTGATTTTTGTGTCATAGCGGTTAGCCTGAGAATAAGGCTTTTGCTCCTTAGGGGAAAGGAAAACAGAAAGAGATTAAGGAAGAGTGATGTCTGCAGCTCCTGCCGAGTACTGTGAAGGAGGACATTTCTATTCAGAAACTACAGTTATGGCATGTATGGTAAAATTCAAGTCTCACATCAGCATTAATCATATTCACAGCTTTCTTCTGAGCATGCATCTTTGTGAGTGTCTATGAGAGCTCTGTAGAAGTAGGTCAACTACATGCCTGCATTAAATGAGCCAGGCTTGACGGAGTTCAAAGTAAATACACGCTGCATAATCAGTAGTACAACGAGAAAGGAAATTAAGACAAAAGGTAAGCAGAGAGAGGTCCAGATATTAGTCATTTATAATTCCATTTCATGTGTGACTTGTGGAGGCGGTGGAGACACAAATGAACCTGAGATGAGTTTCAGAAAAAGGTTAAAGGACGAAGGGCAACGGAGGAGAGGAGATGAAGAAGTGGTAAAAGATGAGGTAAAAGGGAGGTGAAGAAAGGAGCAGGCAGAGATCACTCTAGATTCTTCAAAGAAAAGAAAAGAAAAGAGAGCAAGAAGAGGCACATTTTCATTTTAATTTTACCTCTATTGCATGTTGGAACTGTTCATGTTCCTTCTGCAGCTGTTCGGCTTCCTGTAACGAACTGGCTGTGATCAGACCGGCGTTCAGCATTGACTCGCCGTTACGGATCCAACCCAGAACCTAAAAAACACACAGACACACAAAGAGTTTTGTAATTATTCACATTTCATGATTTTATTACTCGATCACTTTAATAGAATTTAATTATTTGTACTCCTTATGCTTTGAAAAACTGTCCAATTACTTCTCAAAGGTGTAAGCTGTTCCCCAAATGTCTCTATCTTCTTTGTCTTTTATGGGTTTTTTTCCCATCAACTCTACAATATTAATAATATAACTCCATGCCTGTCAATTTGTATCCGTCTCTTCTCATACATATATATTTGTCATTGCTTCTAAAACCTGGTAACCTCCTCATTCCCATGCACACATTTCCCTACCAACAGTACATATTACATATTTTAATTATTCCTTTTTCTACTATCTCTTAAGCTTTAACACACCTTGCCTTGCACACAGTCTCCTAGATTTGCTCATAGTTTTGTTGGCCTAGTTCGAGCCAAAGGGCATTCAAACACAGTCTGTCAAAGACACCCCTCTCTCTCTCTGACTCAGAAAGCACACCTGCTGTGTGGGTGATGGGCAGAACTGCCACTGAAGCTTGGCTATAAAAGTGATGCTGGAACACAACTCTGACGCTCTGTTTCCATTGCACATGCAATGCACTGAGGGAGGGACAGGTATGTTAGCTACTGAACATCAGAGGAGTGGTATATCCACTGTGTGTGACATAATGCAAGAACAAACAGCTGCAACCTCTATATGATTCATTAGTATGGTACGGCATTCCATTAGATTTACATCATATATGCCAATATTTCCTCATGCCACTACAACCGATGCCACTTTACAGTACTTGCGTGCTTTCATTTTTGCTCTATCCATAAACTCTATTCTTAAACTGGCCAGGATTGAAAGGCTTCAATATGTATAAATAAATCAGCAGCAGAAATGTATAGGCTACAATTACCAGATTAGGGTTGAGTCCAACTTTAGTCTGACAGGGCCAAGTTTTGTAAGGCAATGTAAGGCAGAAGCTCTGTTTTATACTGTAATCTGAGAAATCTGAGAAAAAAACAACAACTAAGATGTACATTAGTTTATGATGTGTGCTCCAAGTAGTTTACATGTATTTACCAGCTTAAAAACCAGAGGCCACCGCTTAAGACGATTCTGATGTATAAATCACATTAGCTGCATAGACGTGCATGGGTTTCTGTAACAGTCCATAGTTGCATATAGTACCGCCTCTCTGTGGGTGGATGAGTAAAAATAACACCAGCATCATCCAACATCACTCTATCATCTTACTGTCAGATCTGTTCATTCAATACAATGGCAGTGAATCTTCTTTATTCTAGTTCAAGTTGAAACATAGCCTGTTGTTATTCGGCTGCACCACTACAATAACAGGCGTAGTTGTGAAAAGGATCTGTATGTTTGTTTTGTGTTGAAACATCAGAAGGCTACATTGCAAACTCTCAATTTTCTGAATTTATTTTGGGAGAAAATCTACAAAAAAAAAAATACTAGTTCACCATTTGTCATCTTTTGCCCTTAAATTTCCTTAATTTTCCTCTCTCTCTAATTAAAACTTGGCTGAGCATCCAACTGAACTCTATCGCTCAGACTATTCCCCAAAGTCAGAAAGATACAAACACAGATAGAAATACAGAGAGAGAGAGAGAGAGAGAAAGAGAGGGGGGTAAGAGACTGTTGACACAGGATGAGTCATCTGCCCATGGTCATGTACCGACAGAACACAGCGTAGCCTTTTAGCACTTCAACACACTCTGCTGTGACATCATGGTACGCTGTAGCAATAAATTGTCAGACTGGCTTTCAACAAGTCAGTTTGACCTCAGCATTACAGATAGCCCGAGGTGTGTTTGTTTCTGAAACACAGCACATGCGAGCACTCATCTATGAGCACATGTACGAGCTCTATTTCCACTTCCAATATCATATATATATATACAACATTTGTTTATCATGAATAAAATACGTTCTAAGTATACGTTTCAGCTGTTAAAAACACAGACTTTGTGAGTTCAATACTGCGGTTATTCTTCTGTAGCTTGTTTTCTTGGCTACAACATCCTACCGACAGCACACTTTCCGATCACTGCTTTAAGGCTGTGTCATTGTCTATCCATGTTAAGCTCTCTTGTCCTTTTCTTCTTCGAGTACATACCTGTTTGACTTCAGCCTGCAGATGCCTTAATTGTACACACTGCTCCAGATGTCTCCTGTGCTGCTCTGCTGCCAGGTCCAACTCCTGCTGCTTCTCGTGGAGAAACTCCAGCAGGTCCTGGACCCGTGTGGCCATGTCCACATCTCTGTCGCATAACAGCTCCACACCTGCACACAGTAGATATTTTATTATATTACCAATACCAATACCAGTCAATAATCACTAACTGTACTGTTACTGACAAGAGCAAATGGGTATTTAGCAGTTCTGCACACATCTCTGCTACGTGCTGAATCCACGTACTCTATATGGAATTACAGGGAGAGGTACAAAATATGCATTTCATTTATGTACTCTGTGTTACCTGCAACAGCTACAGATTTGACATTTTTTAAAATAGATGGCATAAACAGCTTACATTTTAATAACATGAAGCCCTGGAGACTGTTAAATGCTGATCTTGTGAAAGCTGACTAAAAAAAAACGCCATTTCAGCACAAATCTTTTCAGACAAATTTAGCATCCTCATCTGTACTCCCATTTAAGTCCTGCATAGTGGGCCAGTGGCGATGCTATAGCTGCAAGACGGGCCCTAGTAAATAATAACTGTTCCGTGGCAAGCTACAGAGGAAGCTTTACTACCACGATAACAGCCATGTAGTTAGCAGTAGCAGTGTCGCTGGCTGACTGCAGAGGAAGATTTTTGCAGAACGTCAGCTAGGTTTGCAGTCTCTTACTTTCTCACTGCTGTTTACTGTTTACTGTTTCTGTCCCCTCACTCACCAGACGCCTGGACCTCTGTGACGTACTGCAGCAACTCCTGTCCCTGGTGGATGACGTCAAAGGTGAGGTTGTTCATGGTAAGCGCCTTGTCTGCATGATGCTGTAGCCTCTGCTCAGCCACCGTCAGGTCCTCTGTGTCAAATTCACTCAATTGCTGAGACAGTTCCTCGTTCCATGACTCCAGGTCTGAGATGATCTGAGAGGGGAAAAGAGGGACGGGGACAGAGAGAGAGTGAGATAGGCAAGAAGGGTTAAATCGGGATAAAATAGGAGAATGACGTTCTACTCATTCACGAAAAACACAGTTACAAAAAGCCCATTTCTAGTTAAAAAGAATATAGCATGTCTTTTTGACTTCACCGACTGCTCTCGAACCCAGGAGGTTTCATGGCGCAAATATTACACGAAGACAACGAGATGTATTACAAAAATGATTCACCAGCACAAACATTTAAAGGACTATAAAGCACAGCAAAAGCCGTTCCATTATACACTTCATTTTATGATTAAGATCATTTTTGAATACCCAGTCAGACAGTTTAATCACTGTGACCCAACACCCTGAGCTGACTGCCATAATAAAAGACAACATATTACACTGATGATGCATGGCTGGTAAAGCAGATGTACTGAGATGTCAGTGCTTGTCTCTGACTGCCCACGCAGACTGAATCATGATACCAGGGGCACCTTGATCCTGGCACCATCCAGCTCCGTCTGTCAATGTTTTGTTTTTTCCCCCCCAAACATGGGAGGTCTAGTCTACACTTTTAGAATTGACCCACCTCTTGCTCTGGGGCACATGAAGTTACCTTAAAAGGGTCAACAAACTGTACCTGAAGAGAGAATCAGGTCTATATTGAAGACAAGGCCGTTAATAGAAATAATAACAATTTCCCCTTTTGTGCAAGTATATTTTATTATAGTTGTCCTGTAAATGAAATAATCCCCTTTTCCTGATTTGCTGATTGACGTAATAACAGCTGTCACTGCTGTGTGCTGTTGAGAACACTCTTTCCTGGAGTAACATCTGTAGGAAGTGTTGAGGTTTATTGAAAGTTAACATCGAGAACAAAGAAGAGGTTACATTAAGGTAGATTTAAGTTCATTTGTGAGTGAGAGTATCATTTCTGGTAAAGAGTGAGACTGTCCAGTGCCACAAATTGTATGGCATGACTATATTGTCCTTAAGTGACATAATGGTTTGGAGAAGATGATTATGAACCTATAATATTAATATTATATTAATCATAAATATAATATTAATATTATATTAATCATAAATAGGTCATTATTTTCCTGGCCCCTAAGCTTTCCAATAAACTGCCCCACTGGCTTATATATATGAGACTTGGTGTGGTGTGTAATCATATCTTAATGTCAGTTTGACATTTACCGTACTTTGGTCATAACATGATTTACGAAAGACAAAACCGATCAGATTTCAACATTCATGCCCTCAGCTACTTTAGGGACGTGTTTTGAACCTTGTGCCTGTCTTACACTCAGCTGTTCTGTAACCTTATGAACTAATGTAAAGAATGTGTCAATTTTAAATGTGTGGAGTAACCGTGCCGTGACAACTGGACGTATATGAGAGTTACATGTAAGTAATGGGAATATGTCATGCAGTAGCTCGTAACGGTGGTAAAATGAAAAATGAGATGCTTTGGCAGCTGTCCTCATCAATTCATCCGCTGCTATCTCGAGTTTAAAAACATCTCCAACAATGGAGAAAATGAAGTGAATGGACTTGGAAAAGGAAAGTCCAGTGAGTTTTAACGAGGGACAGAAATAAAAAAGGGAAACGGTGATTTAGAGAGTGCAGAAATATAGAAAAGTATTCTTAACATGAAACAGAATACTTATATGAGAAGATGATCCTCTCAGGCCAAGCTATTTTAAATGTTGAATCTCTCAGGTACTTCACCAGACTAGAACACAATCCTGCTGATGCATGTTAGAACACAACAGTGCTACAGATACAGAGGTTTGATTCATAGTGCAGCGACATATATGCACATATAATATATATATATATAAAATGTAAAACAAAGGATGGTGCTGCATATTAGCAATAACAGTTTACTGCAGGTTCAGTGTGTGATTATGATTATTTGTCATATGCAACATTTAGGGAAAACCAAGGAATAGATGCCAACTGCTCCAAAGAGCTAGGACAGATTATATGCAAACAGAACATTCTGTTTTACAGTGAAAACTGTACTCAGCAAATACAGTTCTACAATAAGGAACAGCGAGTCCGTATAAAATACATTATTTCAACAAAATAGAATCTCAGAAAGTCTTTGTTTTCTATAATTTCTCTCTTCCATTTGGTTTTCTTTGAGTAGGGTATACTGTGCTTCCCTCTAATTCTCATGATATGGAGAACGAAATCTGAGTCACAGGGACCCGGGGGCCTATCAGTATTTATTCTCAGGTTTACCTCCAAACACCAGCAGTCACCAAGATACAGTTTCACCATAAACAAACATTACTTTCTTGAGAAGCACATAGAGTAATATTATCAAGCATTTTTTTTAGCAGAATAACACAATAACCTCTCTAACTACCATTGTCATTTTACAAATCTGGCAACAAATTATAAACTTACCAAGCAGTCATTTGCACTCTGCTCCCCTCTCCTCCTGCAGTTGAGTAAGATGCCCTCTCTGTGCAAAAAGACCATCTCCCTCAGCTACCAACACTAAATAAACTAAACCATAAACTAAATAATGGAGGAGATAGGTCCTCTACTGACCATGCTGTTTTTTTTCCTCTGTGGTGTGCACTGATACAGAGCTTATCATCAGAGAAGAAAGAATTGTGAGACAAGTGTATGTCTCACCTCAAGCCTAGCCTCCCCCCCCATTCAAGTCAGGAGGGAGTGGCACTGTGCATGTGCATGTGTGTGTGGGCAGGGAGTGGAGGGAGCCAAATGCTTCCTCCACCCATCTTCATGCTCGAGCACTTTGTCATAATAATCCTCTATCTGTGTGTGTGTGTGTGTGTGTGTGTGTGTGTGTGTGGGCGTACTTCAGTGTTCAACATGAGAGATTAGCAGATTCACCACCATTCCTTGACTTGACACGCAGAGCTAATGCAAGACTTATCTGGTCTTTTGGACTTTACAATAGAGACAAAAAGACTTGAAACCAAACCCCAGAACTTCTATCAGAACACAGTGGAGGAGAACACATTTCATGAGCAGCCATGTAACAAAACACCATATATTTCCACACCACGCAAAATGTGCAGTTGATGGATTTTAGATAAAGTACAACTGACAATAGCAGGTAAGGTTAGAAAATGTTCTGGGTATTAATATAACCCTAACCCTGGGTATCATAATAATTAGATCATTAACACAAACAAAAGGTGCCTGGCCTATAAAATGACATCCATAAAATCAGGTTTGGCAGGCATTACAATATTTAACTGAAAATTACAACATGCATTTTGTGCATTTAAGTCAATTTTGTTTAAAAGGTGAGTCTACAGCCATGCAAACGGCTCTGTGGGGCTGCACTTAAGCAGTAAAACCACAGTAGAGCTTTTTGTTAATTATCGACACGTCTCACAAGTCAATTTTTTTGGCGCTAGGTGAAAAGTCGGGGGATCATCAAAGTGATTAAAATTCATCCTGAGGGGAACATGAATGTCTGTAAACAAATTTCAAGACAAGTCATGCAAAAGTTGTTGAGACAATTCCCTCAAAACAACAAATGTGAATGTGATGGTGATCACTTTTGACAACAAATGGTAAAAACTACGACACCTTCTTCTTAAGAGCCCCTAGTGTGGCTAAAAATGCTGTTCTTAGATCACACTGGTGATTATTATTGAAAACTATTTCATACACAGATACTTACTTTCCACAAACCTTCTTTTTACAGACACAGACGTTTTTAAGAAAGTGAAACGTGAAAAATGTGAAAAATCTCTCAGCCTTTTCTTTAAAAGGGACTGAATGTAATTCATCCGTCAACATAGTATGGTTCAACAAATCTGATTTGACAGCCATGCTAAGCATCACGAGTAACATAAAAAACATGTCTTAAAGGAGCAGTTATGGTATCTGAGCGCCAGCTGAGAAAAGCATTCACTCTCACAGTGGGACGTTAAGGAATTAACGGATACAATGCAGCCAATTGCTGGTTGGGGAGGGGGAAACTAAATTGGAATGAGTCAGTGGATGAGATGCGCCAAGTGGAACTAAATACTTTTTTTTTTTTTAATGTAGCACATGTGAGAGTATCGCTGTGAATTCAACCGAGCTTTGAACCAGCAGGAATCCTCACTACAGGACAGAACCTCCCTTTTACTGTGCAACGGTCTATAAGCTCAGAGTCACAGACATTTGGGTTATCTCTCTGCAACCCTCGAACCCCATCTTCTACTGCTCTACTTCATCTGTTCACGCTCACTTTTGCCTAAACATTGCAGGATAGATCAAAAAGAAAATATTCATCATGCACCAAACTTCCATCTCCGTGCCTACTCACGTCAATGGCATCCCTCTCAAAGATGCGGAGCTGAAGGAAGAGCTCCAGTTTGATCTTCCTTTCTTGGAACAGCTCCTCCATCTGGCCCTGGGCTTCATCCAGCTGCTGCAGCACGCTCTCGATGTGGGCCATGGAGCTGTTGTGGGGAGTCTTGTTGCTCGAGATGGCCGAGTCTCTGTGGAGAGAGGTAGAACGCAGAGGATTTACAGACACAGTGTATTTGTGGTCAGAGATGTGGCTTTAAGTCTTTGTCGATACATCGCTAACGGACTAATAAGAAAACTGAATTTTGTTCTTTTTGAAAAATGTCCCCTCTCCGTTGCTCGGTTTACTTGGTCTGTTTATGAAAATCCCTTCTATCTTTCTCCTTAGCTTTAGTACTTTTCTTCCCCCTTCACCTCACAATACCACATGATTGTCTAATGATCACAGACAAAATGCCAACTTCAGCCTTGGGGCTTTGCATTCCTTCGTTTTGGTATGAAGTGAGTTGTTTTCAGTGGTACAGGAATAACGTTGTAATGTTGTCCCTCTAGACTATTCTGGATAAAAAGTGTTAATGTAATGCACGTGTGTGGCTTATCCTAGTGTATACTATATACTAGCATACATATCAGTGTAGCACGTATTCAAAATGGTCACCTGAGCTGTTGTATGAGGTCCTCTCCCTCCTTGATGACATTGACAGTGGCCTGCAGGGTGGTTTGCTGCTGCTGGCCAAAGCGCTTGATCAGGTCCTGCACCGCTTCCACCGACTCCGCATACACATCATCCAGCAGCTCCTTCTGAAGCTCCTCCAACCACGTCCACAGCTAACGGTGATTGACAAGGAGAGGCAAGCCAGTTAAAATACAGCATCACGCAGTGTACGCCTCCAGGAGAAGAGAAAAAATAAATAGACAGCCCTGTTGTGGACAGAACACATGCTGAAGGGGGGTGGGGCAGATACGCAGAGCCCTGTGAGTTAAACACAGATGTAGGAATCGATAAGACAAGCTACAAAATGGACTGACATAACATTGGAGACAGAAATAAAATCCAACCAGCTCTGCTCAAAGCTGGTGTTTTGTGAATGGTCACCTTTGTAACAGATTAGCCATCTGGCTGAATTGGCTCAGCGTACTAAAGCCCTGGCACACCACCCAGGCTGTAGGAGAGAGACCCTGGCACCCACGGTTTGTCTAACACCCACACTGCCTACTCAACAAAATGTCTACTTTTGGTATTGTAACCATCATCCACTTAGTAACATACATGTTACTTAATACCGGACATCTATAAAGACATAGATACTGTTGTTTGTCAACCAAAAACACAAATGCTGAGTACCTATCATTTGGGAACACAACGTATTTTTTTATTAAAGCCTGGTGTCAGTTTATGTTAGATTGGGCGAGACGACACTTGCATTGTTAGTGTTTGGTAGAAGAAGCAATATGGGCTTTCATCTGCAGCATGGTATACACTCATACAAATATAAGGGACATCTCATAAGAGTGAGTCACAGAAATCTTTTGACAAATAGGCAAACTGGTCCCTACTGTAGATGTATTTACAATATTAGAAAGGAATAAGAGATTGTGCCTGTTGGAGTGATTTCATCTGTGCACATGAATATCAGTGCAGATGAATCCCCTCTCTTGCAATGCAGTTCATGCTCTGTCTCCACAGTGAACCGTTTGTTGCCTTTCAACATGCTGAACTGTATCCAAAGGCAGGTACAGGCACAGGCACACACACACACACACACACGAAGGCTCGTGCATACACAGCGACTTGCACCAGTGTGAGCTGACAGATGGGATGAAGGAGATTTGTCCATATGGACATTGAAGACTAGCTTCTTTAATAACACCACGGCTCTGACTGTCTCTACGAGTCGGTGTAAACAGGATGTCGAGCAAGAGGGACATGTCGGCGTGGAGAGGTTCATTTGGACAGTCAAAGATGTGCAGTGTATGACTTTCAACACTGTGAAAGGAATTAAGGGAGTGGTGCAGTAATTAGCACCCTAGCTACAAAGCAAGTACTGATTCCCTGCCCTGTGTAGTTTGCGTGTTCTTCATTTTTGTTTTAAAGATTGAGGTAAATAATAATAAGGAAAGTTAGAGGCATGATTGTCATTATCACAGTGAAGAAGGCAGAATGCACTACGGAAGGAAGAGAAAGCACCAATGTTTGCACAGGGAACCGTACACACACACTCTCACTCTCATTATGAAGGCAATAATGTCAGTAAATTCTAAAGTCATATTTGGTGCAGATGTATAAAGCACCTAACAGTTTGGTTGTAATTCCTAATGTGTGATATATAAGCAACATTATTCGTGTGTTTGTGTGTGTGTGTATGTGTGTTTTGCCATAAAATGCAACAACAATTGAACACAGTTAGAAGTTCTGGCAAAATTATAATGATAAATGCTAAAAAAGTCAAATTAGTTGGCATTTCAGCTACATGTTACGCTACAGAAATGTGATGAATTATTTCGGTCAAGTGGACACGACTGTGACTCACCTAACGTCCGTGTAAAAGTCCTAACATAGATGGTAGTGGCTAATTGTTCGAATCATTATCATCATTATTATCTTGATGCAAATTAAATATTTAAAAATTTCTTTTATTATCAAA
The DNA here is from genome assembly GCA_032191485.1 of Leptoclinus maculatus. NCBI lineage: Eukaryota > Metazoa > Chordata > Actinopteri > Perciformes > Stichaeidae > Leptoclinus > Leptoclinus maculatus. Next base: position 16,884,064 of record JAVDOI010000008.1, read on the forward strand.
ATAACATATTCAAAGGACAGTTCAGTCCTGTGGAAGGTGTGAACCCTCTGGGGTCTTTTTAGTTAATCATGTCTTTATCTCAGAGTAATAGCTGCCTGCTACTTCAACTCCGAATGTAAAGGTCAGTTGTGTACAAATTTACAACGCAAAAATGACCCTTACATTGCCAATGTCATTGTTAGACCTCGTCTAAAGTAGTAACCATTAGAGGAATTTCTCATCTTTTTGTCATATTACCGTGAACCTTCTCAGCTCCTGTCCTCATACATTATTAGTAGCGTAAACTTTAGCTTTGGGCAAAACAGAGGAGTCAAATCAATGCGGTAAATAGGGCTCATTAGGGTTGAGGAGGAGAGAGGAGAGGACAAGAAAGGAGAGGAGAGAAAATACACACCTCTTTGACGTGTGTGTGAAAAGCAACAGACATGTCCAGCAGCACTTTACGCTGCTCGACACGTCGCACAAAGTCCTGGATGCGATCCTCTAGCTGGTGGGCAGCCTGGTAAATTTCCTCTGGGTCACACTCTCCGGTCTGGGCCAGCTGCTCTGCTGCCTCTAGCAATTTGTCAGCATTGGTGTAGGTGTTCTGAAACGTTAACATAAAGTATATTTAAAACGTGTGCTACTTTGTATTGGTCTCTAGGACAATACAGCAGCGTCAAATCTAGATAACTGTACTAAGTATCTCTGTCAAATGTTAAAAATATGACTTTACTTACGCCAAGAGGATAACATGTGTCACAAGGTGAAGATGTGCGTTTGCATTAACGCTTAAAACTTAGACCCAAAACTCACCTGTGCAACCTCCTCAAAGTCTTCATGTCTCTTCTGCAGAGCCCTGGCTCTGTGTAAAGACTTCCCAACACCAGTGTGTTTACTGAGGAAGGCCTCGCCATGGTTTTCTATCCAGTCCAGCACCTTGGAACACACACACACACACACACACACACACACATTTAATGCACACAGTTTAAATATGCACAGCTATGGCACATTGATGATGCAGTATACATTTTCTAGCAGTAGGGGGTGCAATTGACTGGCATGAGTCAGATCATATTAGCATTACAGTAGTCTAAAGATGTCATCACTCTCTCCCTCGCCCTTCTGTCTTGTCTCATCCCCCCTTTCTTTACTCTTTCCCCCCATATGCAGTCTGTCATGTTTAAATTACACAAATGTGGACAATTAGGTTTTGCCTATTAGCAAATCAAGAGCAGTGCAAAGTGTCAACATTTACACTGTGGATGAGATTAGCTATAAATCTTTGGACATAATTACCTTATTATCTATTAAACAGATGGCCATACTTCATCTGTTTCTATGTGGGGTAATTAAAGGGATTTCCATGATGCTTTCAAGGTCTCTGTGAGAATATTTTGATGGGACAAACGCATATGAAGACATGCACAATGCCCTCGACACTTTATGTGACAGTAAATTGCATCACCATGGAAACCGCTACTAAGAGAAAAGGGTGATGAAAGAGGAGGAAGAATGAAGGGCAGAGATGAAGCAAGACAGAGAGAGACAGCGCGAGAGAGAGAGAGAGAAAGAGGGAGGGGCAGAGAGGTAGAGAAGAGTTCATGCCCGAAGGGTAGAAAGGCAGAGATGACACTTTACACCAACCCAGTAGTTTTGATCTAAGAGCTCTGCCATCCAGATCGTCACAGAGAGAGATAGAAACTCTCACTCTGAAAACCCAGGAGGAAGTGGAAAAAAAGGCTTTGAAGAAGCTGGAGCTGATTATATTAGCCGGAATCTTAATATCACACCCTCTGCTAATCAGTGTGGAATGAAAGCGACAAACATTTCTTGGATTTGCCTAATGTTTGAGCAGTTTCCTATTTTATTATATTCATCAATTATCGATGTAGAATACATGTGTACTGTTGCTAGTAAAAATGTCTTTACTCAACTACTGGAAAACAGTCAAAACGAGTTTAGTAAAACTGCCACATAATGACAAGCCTTGTGAACAGCTCAATAAGTTGATTCCTTTCAGTGAAAATGTTTGGGAGGATAGGTGTTTGCATTCGCGAAGCCCACAGAGCGGCAGGTGTGTTTGTAGTTGGACTTGGTCTCTTACTTGCTGCACATCCTGCTGAAAGACACACAGCTGCAGCCGTTGATGCAGGCGGACTTTGCGATGCTGCCAAATGTTTTCCAGCTGTCTCTGGTGATGCAGCACCTCATGGATGATGTCTAGGACGTGGTGCACAGCCTTGGAGTAGTTAGCTGATGCCATCAATGAATCAGCACTTCCTGGGGTCAAGGGTCGCTGTAGTTTGTCCAAAAGAGACTTCCCATCCTGGCTTACCTGTAATAGGTGAGAGGTAGTTTGACATATTGGACATCAAGTATTTCACTTGAGAATAATGAAATACCTAAATTCTCTGCTTGAGTAAGGATTTTTTTTCACTCTTCCCACACATCAATTTCCAGTGTTTCCATTGTAAATAAATACAACTCAAACACAAATGTATTTATACTTTATACTATAGAGTCTGTACTGTATTGAAGTGTATATTTTGAATACATAATTTGGATAATTACCAGTCCTCTTTTGTGTTCTGCGGAGGTGGCATTAATATTTGCATATGTGTTTGTGTGTGCGTGTGTACTGACCTCAGAGTATGCAGTTGTGATGTGCTCATATAATCCCTGGTGGTGGTGGATTGTGTCTTCCAGATCCTGGAGTTCAGAGGGCAGCTCTCCTTCACCACATGCCTTACACCATGGCTCCACTTTACTCATGTACTGCGGAGAACACACACAACACAAACATTGTATAACACAGACCTACATACATATATAAAGGCATACAGTAATATCAAGACTTAAACATTCTTTCATATAAGTTATCAACACTGTTTTCTGTCCAGTATGCACAATGAGATGAGATGTGAATGGCAACTCCAATTGCCTGTTCTCAAACATCACCTGTCTCTGATGAAACTTGTATTGTACAACATACAACAGTACATACTACAGCATACTAGTTAGATACTAACACTGCCCATATTATTACAAACACAGTCCGTGCTATTAGTATGTATGCAGAGTTTAGACACAGTTTTGCTCCCCATTGAACCATAAGTCAATAAAAAACAATGACTCTGCTCTACATAAAGGTTTGGCATCCAAACTGTTATGGTTGGAAACAGGAAGTCTGACAAGAATTAAGCAAAAGAGAAATTCAAGTAAGAGAGAAGGAAAGTTCAAGTAAGAAAAAAAAGCGACAGCAGAGCAGTGAGCGCTGTAGAAAGCTTTGATCAAATAATGATTCAAACCTTATTATTCTGTTTTAGGAAGGGGAAAATGTGAAAAGTCTATAGATTTGTTTGAAATGACATACTAACGTACTATTCATACCAAGTATGATGCAAAATTGAGTATGTAGTATGTTCCAACTCCACCTGCATAGTGGATTTAGTAAACACTAGAAATGCCAGGATGTATACGAGAAAAGCAAGAATCTCTCAGTATGAGACTTGAGCTCACTGAACATACTTAACCGCCTCAAAATGCATTGGGACTCTTCAGACTGTGCACTGGCGGACTGCGAGGCAGACGGTTAAAAATCGATAACTGTTGGATAAATTGATTACAAATGATGCTAATCAAAACATACAATAACTAATGTCTGTAATGCTGCTCTGTCCACTGCTGAAAACAAAATATCAATAACTTACAAGGAAGTCTTGAACATTAAAGACTGTACAGCAAAGAGGCCACTCAGCAAACAATAGGTGTCTACAACTAACTAATGCATTGCTACTGCAACCGTAAGCAAAACAGTGGAGAGCAGTATTGATCATTTAAATGGTCTATTAGGGATAAAGCAACCATAGTGCTTGTAAATTGTAGCGGAGCCAACATATTTGTTTCCTATTTCTGTTTAAATCTACTTTCTTCTTTCTTTCTTCAAAAGTATATCAAACCATCATACGGTTTGGACACTAAACTATTCAGAAATAAAAGAAAATCCGGTCAGGTCTTAACATTCTGTAGTAGATCTACGCTCCATTTCATCCAACAACTTTATTTCAGCCAAGAATGTGTGCAAGATGAGTATATGTGGACATGTAGATGTGTTTTTGTGCATATAATTAAACAGGAATACACATTTATTGTAAACACATAGCGCGTGCATGTGACTGTAGCCTCAGTTTTCTAGTGGAAGTCTGTTGACATCATCAGAACCGTACTTGATTTTTTGATTTGTCTATAAGCGTTGCGTGTCTGTACCTGGTCTGCTTTCTGGTGGAAGCTGGCAGACATCTCCAGCAGGGTGCTGCGTTCGTCCAGTGCTGCAGCAAAGGCCTTCCACTCCTGCTCCAGCTGTCCTGAGATCTGCTGGATCTGCTGGGAGGCGTAGTGGCCTGTTTCCAGGAGCCGGTTCCCTACTGACATGATCCGATTGATGTTCACATACACATTCTTGTGTGTGAAGCAGGAGAAGTGGAGAAGGAAGATGGCAAAGATTAAAATACATACTCAAATTAATTGGTTTTAATTCAATGAAATACTGGATATAATTTGTTTAACTGAACATCCAGGGGTTTAAATCTAAAGACACTCGACCTGAGTCACCACTGACTCATATGAACAATGTTTTCTGTGCAATGTTAGTATTTTGGCATTCTGTGAAGGTAAATTCACAGGCTGGCAGTTTAAGTATTGTTGCAGTTTCATTTTGGCGGCCATGGTGCATGAAGGTGAAACCAGCTAGACTAGCTGTATTTCTACAAAAGCAATCAAAGCGTGTTAGTGAAATATTGTAGCCACAATCACATTAACGTACACAGTGAGTAATATCAGAGAGAATAAAAGTCAATACCTGCACCTTCGTCATAAACTACCCCTCCACTTCTCACGGATGCATGCACACACACACACACACACACACACACGCACACACACGCACACACACACGCACACACACACACTTGTGGGCATTAAAAAGTCATTCACTTGGGAGGCATACCCCGTGTGAATAATGAAAAGAAACTCATTTGTCTCTTATCATTCAGTCTTTTTTAATATATGGGCTCCAAGCTGTTTTGTGTAGATAGGCACGGATCAGCAAATGCTAATTAACAACTGTGTTAACAGCCTGTTATTATTCTATTCAATTACTGCTCCTGGAGCCTATTATGGCTCTTAGTCTGTTTGTTTCAATCACAACGGGGAGGAAAGATGAACCCAACACCAGCTACAGCCCTCAGACAGAGACAAATTATGAGCTCTCATCAACGGTGAAGACACTGGATTGGTGCATTGTTTTGTTTAACCTATATGGCTTTGAGATTGTCTCTGACGGTCTCTTCTTCTGAAACTAGGATTTAGAAACATTTTGAATAGCTTTACTTTCACTTGTAGGAGTTTTTGCATGCTAACCCAGCAAAGCCATTTCCCCACTGTCCAAAATCCAGAAAATCTTAGCACTGGGACATAAAAGCACTCGATTAAGTCTGATGTTGGCTTGAGGATAATAGAGACAGTGGTGAGCTTAGAAGTATGGCTCACATGAGAAATCAAGGGAGTCAAACTGCTCTCGAGTACGAAGCAGTAGGTAAGTTGTGATACGCAAAGGAACAGTGGGGCACAGTAGAACCACTGTAATCCTACTATAAACATCACAAAGACACAAATCAAATATAACAGGAAAAGTATCTCTAAACTACTATAGATCGTATGTGGAATTATTCCATGGGGAACAATGGACATTTTTGGAAAAGACACATGCACAAAAAGACCTAAAAGAGAACACACACACACATCCATCCAAGTCACAACCAATAAAGCCTGAGGCCTCGAGCCATCTGTAGGCCATTATGAATTAGATTAGACACCAGAAGCTGGACTACTCAAACACACAGGGTGGTAAAGCCTTAACCAAAAACGGATGGAGGAAAGGGGAGGGGCAGAGATAGGGAGAAGGTATTCCTAACTCAAACCTGATGAGAGTATATGGGGCAAGTGAAACTGAAAGAGAGAAAAAAAAACGACAGAAAGAGAGAGAGACGAGGAACAGGAGGGCAACACCTTTGACCCAGAGATCAATTCATCTAAAGAGTGATAGAGAGACCCAAGTTGTGTATGTATGTGTGTATATACACGTACACATATACTGGAAACACACATAGAAACAAGAGGACCAAAAAGTACATCTATACAGACACACAGAAACACACACCCCCTGACACTGTGTATTTCCTTTCAGCCAGGCAGGCAACAGGAAGGGGAAGCGCTGCTTCCTGTGGAAGAATGGGTGGAGGGGGCGGTGGTCACTCTGAGTGTACCCGAGTGTGTGTGTGTGTGTGTGTGTGTGTGTGTGTGTTTCCAGTGTATTGTGAAAATATGTGTGTTTATAATGCAGTTCCATCTTTCTTTTCTACTCCTGTTCTCTCGGGGGTTATTTGTTCATCTCAACCCACGGTGTTGACACAACTGGCTTTGGGTGGTCACTGAGGCACGAGGCAACCTCTGGGACCTGATATAATGTGGCAATATAAGGGAATTAGGGCAGTGTATGGTTTGTGGTATTGGCAGAAGACAAACAGGTATTTATGACGTATGTTTTTAGCGAGCATGACCAAGACGTGGTTAGGGCTGCAGAGTCAACACAGTATAATGTCTTCAGCTACATTTATTAGTCCACAGCAGAGCTCCACGGACTACAGTCAGGTAGGGGAGGGCAGGGAGGGTTGGGAAGCCGAGCAACAGAGGGCAGCACACATCTCTGGGAGGGGCAGGGATGTAATATGGGTCAATTATGGGAACAGCACTCAAGACAAGACATGACAGAGGGGGCAGAGTTGAGACAGAATGGAAAACAGCTGAATAATACGAGAGAGACAGTGGCAGAAGTCTACAGCGAGTCATGGCCCAAGGAAGAGGATAGTTTGGGATAAAATAAAAGGTGCATGTATATGTGTGTGTGGTTGTAAAAGTAATGACCGTATCGCCTGTGTCTGAGTGTGTTTCTGTGCATGTGTGTGTGTGTGTGTGTGTGTGTGTGTGCCCAACAGAGACAAAGACAACTTCTTACCATGCAGTTCATGGCAAAGTGGTTGTGCTGGGTCTGCAGCTCCACCGCATGCTGGTGGTTCCCTCCGATCTCTGTGTAACTTGTGAGAAAAAGCCCCTTGTTGTGCATGATCCAGTCGAACATCTACACGCAACAAAAGAGGGAAAGAAAAAATGCAGATAGTTTTACAGAATGCAACAGAATTAAAAGGGTCTTTCCATCTCATGTTTACTCACAGCAACAGCAGTGAGAATAAGAGAGCGCCTGTTGTTTGAGTGTTTGTAATTAACCTAAACCTTTCATCACTGCACTGACTTCTAGAAGGAAGTCATGTTAAAGCTCCTCTGTAATAAGTAAGAACAAAAGAACAAGCTCTCTCTGAGTGTGTGTGTGTGTGTGTTTGTGTGTCCACTTCAGCACTTTACCCTTCATTTATGTGGCGGTGTATTCTTTCTATGTTCCTCTCTCGACATGCTTGGTGTATGGAAAAAGGTGTGTTTAATTACAGCTCCGACACTTTCATTAGCAGGCCTCTGCATTTGCCTCCAGCTCTGCACGGTTTCAAATTGTTACTATTATTACTCAGCACCAGGCACGCAACATCACACTCTCTGAAACACTGACCACATACCGGCACACACTCAAACACATTCATTTCCTCTCTGTTTCTATGCACACAAACGCACAGCTCAGATAATATTTGCTCAAGATATAAAATAGGACTTGAGCACATAAAAAAAAAAAAACACACAACTCAATCTCATATTACCAAAAGAATTTGTCAAATAAAAAATCCACACGTCCAATTATAAGAATTAATATGATCAGGATATTGTGCATTAACATTCTGCCAACACTTGCCAGTAGTTTCAGTCCACCAATGCATCTGTAATACTATATACATCCATGCCTTGCTAATCTGGGATACACAGGGATGACTCCCTGCATGCATGCTCACGCATCAGATTAGCTTCTGTGCAGATTGAAATGCTTCTATGTATCAAGAAATGAGTTGTGCATTGGCACATATCAACACATAAGCACCCAGTAGCAAGAAAATGAGGAGGCAGTGAGTTCTGGTTGCAACCACCTATAATTAACCCCACCTGGGTGTAGTAATTGTGAAATTGCCAGAATACACGCTGAGGAAGGGCATCTTGCCCGAAACGTCCGTGTGGCAGTATTATTAAAAAGTCACATTGGGGTGCAGTCCTAGTCTTTCATTTCATATTATTCACATGAAGGATCCAGCGCCCTGTCTTCACAGATCTAATCTTAAATTGAGCGCATTGTGTCTTCACTTTTATGAGGCAGTGCGGAACCAATCAAAATCATCATGTATATAGCATGGAGAATAGAATGAAATAGCACTCTGACCTTCTCTGCGTCCTGTTCGAACAGACGCAACTGGAAACACTGGTCCAGCTTCAGTTTCCTCATGTGCCACAGCTGCTGCAGATTCTGGCGTGTCCCGTGCAACTTATCCAGCAAACCCGTCACCTTAGCTACTAGGTTGTGTGCGTCTGCATGCACATGGAAGCCGAGGTGATGGTCGTTGGAATCTCCACTCGCTCCGCTACTGCGGTTACCGTACCCGCTTTCACCGCCACTTCCACCTCCTGGAGTTTGTAGCTGTAACCTTTGTAGCAGCCTTCGACCCTGCGCATCCAGCTCCTCCACCGACGCCTTGGTGGCCCTTTTCTTAAGCGACGCATGTTCTTCCATGAGCCGTCGAGACCCCTCCAGGTCCCGCGGGAGATCCCGCTGGGACAAGGTTTCCTGGAGCTCCTCGAGGCGTGCAAGTGCCCGCCCCGAGTCGCTGGCAAAGGTCTCAAACGACAGCCGCACCTGGAATGAAAGTCAAAAGTGAACTGCATTTTCCAAAATGGGAATACTGAATTTCACCTAATCAAGTCTAAGTAAAGTGAATCTTGCAGATTAAGTTTTCTGTGTGTAACTTTTAATGAGCAGAACAAAAAAAAGGAAGTATCCAAACCTCAATCCATTCATCATGGTTGTACTCTAAGCTGCCCTCAAAGTCAGCTGTCAGCTGGGATGAGTCCACAATCTTGGATAAACCATCTAAGGAGACCATCACCGTCTGGTGTGGGTGGGTGTATGTGGGACAGATGAAGTCAGAAGTGACAATGAAGAGACAGAAAGAAATGAAAGATGGGTGAATACAGGCAAAGAAAAGAAGTGAACAAGAAAAAGGGAGGATAAGAAGGAGACAAAGAGAGAAAGACCAACACAATTGAATCACCATCACAGTCATCATCATCGTAATACTCCAAATTAATGAAATGTTAACTTGCCAACATATTTTCAACTGTTAAACCAAGATTTTGAAAACAATGTGCAGAGTCAGCGGCTCCACATGTCTACTGTTTAGATAGGTGGGGTGACCAAAAAAACAGCATTCCTGACATTTTAAGCTGCTTTCTTGTTATCGTTAATAAGATGGAAATACACGAATATAAACTCTCAGGAAGTCAAAAAACAAACACTGCAGAGGTTCACGAGAGCAAGGGGAGCACAATAAAAACGCTAAATAAATGGTCGGATTTGGGGTTGGAGCCTGCCTGAGTGCTCTCCAGTATAGAAGCTATTTTAACATAAGGTATTATAAACTGCATGCAAACTAAGACACACTACCACGAGTAGCTGTTCGAGGGGTGAACCTACACACGTTGGCAGCGGGGGGGGGGTGTGTGCAATAAAAACATCATCTGGTACTGCTGCATAATGAGCAGCAGTTGTGAAAACTCAACAGTACTTGACGAGGACGACAAGGAGAGCACATCTTGATCACTTCCCCCCATCTAGAACTTTGAAAACAACAAGCGGCTTGTCCAAACCCCAACTCCTCACTGTTGAGATGTAATGCTTATAACGCCATGTCCTATATCTCCTGTTCCCATAGTAACTGGGTCAGGACTAAATATACCACCACCACATGCCCACACGGGACCGAGCAGTGCCACTGTCACTGAGCAGCAGCTCAATTAGAGCTGATAAATTAAGACCGATGTCTAAACTCAGAACACATTACTCATCTTTATAATAAATATGAGAATAGTCTGATGCAATGAGCACAACCAGTATCTCCATCTCGTGTAGAAAACAGTAATATAATCATTAACCTGTGCAAACGAAAGAGACTCTAACATCCACAACAACAAAACCAGGCTGTATGTTTAAAGGCTTTAGTTTTGTGCATTAGAGGTAGTAAAAGTATGTAGAGTGTCACCAACCTCAAATTCAAACTTGGAGCTGCCGAAGTTGGTCCTCTGCTTCTGCCAGAAGTTGTCTGGCTTGATGATGAGGGCGACGTGGATACAAGACGGGAAAGACTCTTGGAGGATCTTTAGCAGAGGCTTGATGCTGTCCCACTTAGAACCACGCATGTCCACAATGACTGTGAAGCCATGTCTGGCCACCTCCTCACTGCAAAGAAACAGGAATAAATAGCAAATTAACGCGTGTGAAGATATATTACTTTCAAATTATTTTTATGAGGCTTAAACCATTCGGGTAGCTTAGGGGACAGAGTATAAACAAGTGAGAAAAGCAACCAGATGTGATTGATTTGAGACTGAACAATCCTGAATGAGCTGAAAGAAACAATGTCGAACCATTGACTCACTCCATCGCCACAACATACCAGAATCGGAGACACTTTAAAGCCACCAAACATATAACATCTAAATGCAAAGATGGCAAAAAGATTTGAAGTCAAAAGATCCCATGCAAATCTCCACAGCATCTGGAGAGGAAAAGAAATTGTTAAAACGTTCAAGCGTTGAAATTTCCACTGCTGCTTACCAGGAGTCCTGCTGCTGTATAAGTCCATAAAAGGTTGTTTCTCGGTGTTAAAGGCTTTAATCTGAATGTGTCTAGCTAGGAGACGGAAACAAACGCAGGCCCTCCTGCTCTAACTCTCTCTGACCTCACTCTCTGAAAACAGATAGGCGGCCAAATGGGTGGAGAAAAACAGGGTGAGGAGGGAGAGGAGAGAGAGGGAGGGAGAGAGAGAGAGAGAAAAGCAGATGTAACAGAAGGGGAAAGACAAAAGAAATATTTAGACAGGAGAAAGAGAAATCAAGCAGACCTCCTTCTGAGTTAGTGACACTTGGTTCCTCCTGCGCCTCAAACTGACAGATGAAAACAGACATATCTTATCTCCTCCTAACTTACCTCTTAACACAGTTCCTAAAGACTCAAGCCTTTTGGAGGCCTGGAAGTCTTAATGCACCAACTGAAACCAGTATGTCCTGATTCAGAGCAAGCTACTGCAACGCCACATACTACTTTTAAGAGAAAAGCACTAAAAACAAAAATAAATGTTTGATGGTTTTAATACATTCTATTAGTATGGGACAGAGGAAGGAATACAGAGTACGTTTTTCACATTTAACAGTTTAATCCAGCTTGGTCTGCACTCCAAGCTGAACACCAACTCATGTGGCATAAAAGCAGAAGATAAAAGCAAAAGAATAAAGAACAAAACTTCCCAATCCTTGCGATCCTTCAGTTACATGATTTAAAATAGATGAGATTCCTTTTTTTTTGTTTTTATGCACCTCTGAAAATATGCAAAAAGACTTCTTTCCAGGGGTCATATCTGATTAATAGTTTGTTCTTGGACTTTAATACAGACTAGCAATAGCAAACTATCTACACTATACAAACATTTGCATCATTCTGAATACTGTTGACTTCTTTTTGATTTTGCCTTGTATAGAAAGCCCTGAAGCCCTGATGAAACGTGGACCCAATTTCTTACAGAAATTGATCTGGACCATCTCTCGCCTCAAGACAAATCTCCAAACTCTGTGAAAAAGACTCAAAGCACTCGACCTGTAAAGCATTAGAAAGAGTGCAAGCTTCCCTCCAAGCTAATCACAACTGACTCCAAACAGAACAGCCTGGAGCTAAGTGTTAAATGTGAAGGAAAGGGGTTTCTAGACTTCAACATCAGCATGCAGAGAACTTCAGAGCGCAATGGAGTACCTTGCAAAAACATCCTGTGGCTACATGCTTCCTGCAAACTGGGAAACAGGAAAGAAAAGCCAACGTCTTTTAAAACACTTATAGAGAAAAAAGAAGCTGCAATCCAAGTTGTTTAATCAGACCTGTCGCACTCTAACAAGACATTATCAAAGGCAGAGTGAGAGAAAGAGGAGAGTTACTAAAAAGTAATGAGTGGGAACCTACATAAAGCTTTTTTTCTAGAAAGTTAGGAGGAGATGACTCGGGGGGAGGAAAGAGGAAAGGGGGTTGAATATTCACAGAATCCAAAATAAAATCCACCCCAGCTCTTTGTAGCCTCAGGTTATGCTTCAGCGTTGTAAATCAAAGCAAGGTGGGAAAGTCTGACACAAAGAAAGCAAATGAGATGTGTGTGAGTGTGAGTGTGACTGCACAAAAGGCCAAGAGGAGGAGTCTGTTTCAAATTAACCCAGGATCAAGAAAGGAGTCTAAAAAGGTGTGTGTGTGTGTGTGTGTGTGTGTGTGTGTGTGTGTGTGTGTGTGTGTGTGTGTGTGTGTGTGATGCATGTTCACAGTTTGAAAAAAGTATGAATCCTCCACTGAAATCGTGTGTACTGGTGTGTTTGTAAGTAAATGATTCCCACCTGGGAATAGTAGCTAGGTAGGCTATAAGCCTGCGCAGGTCTTCGGGTCGTATTCTGTCATGGTTGCTTCGTGCTGGAAAGGTGAGAACGGGACCTCCGCGTCTGTCTTTGCCACCTTTGGATAAAAAACAAACAATTAAATAACCGCTTCTTTCCAATGCTCATATACTGCAGCAAGGCTGAAGCAGAGCCAAGCCCAGTGGTGAGTGAAGAGTGGTGTCAATAACGTTTTTTTCTGTATCACCAAAGTGATGGACTAGCAACTTGTCCAGGGGCTTCTCTGCTTTTCACACATTAATCCTGTGAAATGCCTGTGCATCAGGAAACACACAAAGTCAGGAACTACGTGAACTCCACACAGAACATGTCTTTCAAGCAAAGGAGCCACGTCTTGTAATCTTCTTGTGATTCTGTCATTATTCTGATCAAGAGTATGACTTTGCAACTCTCGGAAGTACTAAAATGAACAACTTAAGATGTAACTTATTTATGCTGAAACGCAAAGCTGTCTTTGTGATTGGCTGACACTTAAAAGAGCATATTGTACATGACTAAATTCTCCACTTCTGTCTAAATGATCTCGATGACTTCACCTCCCTTCACGCATTTATCTCTTCTGATAAATTGCTTTGCATCGGCGTGCTAACGCAACAACAACCATGCAAGATGAGTATAGTATTTATCTGACCTGAGAGAAAGGCGACCTTCTCCTTGAGGATAGGAAGCACGTCAATGGCCTTCATATCCTCATTGCGATGAAACCCTGAAACACATAGAAAAATGGAGAGGTAAGCGAGGCAGGTGGCTTGCAACAAAAATTCAAACACAAAGACAAATGAATCTCTATCATCAATTCAGTCAAGAAGACTATATTTTTTTCATGGTTAGTGTTTGCTGTTTGACTGACCCGGCAAACTGCTTGTTTTAATCCAGATGACTTCAGTCAAGTCTCCCAATCAAGTCATTGTCTACAGCCAATGAGGAAAGAAAGCCCAACTAGCCAATCAACTTTCTTTGACATATTGTTTCAAAGGCAACAATGTTATACAACATATGGACGTACACTTTGGACAATACCATCAGCTGCATGCAACGATGTGCAATATAGTCAAATGACTAAAAGATATTTTCTTAATTTCGAACAGCATAACATATCTGATAATAACTGTTGAGTTGTTTTTTATTTATATACAGTGTATTCTTATTTTGTTAACATTACAAATTCTGCAACAGTGAATAACTTTATGATTACCACAAATAACCTAGAATTACCACCTCACGGTTATATGCCTCCACCAACCAGTCATGTTTCAATTTACATCCATGTCCGTACAAAATGTCATCACTTCATCTTTTTATCCTCATTTGTTAGCATATGACTTCTTAGACTACCAAAATATATCAGTTCATCCTTGAGTCCAGTTGGACGTTTGTGTCAAATTTTGAAGACATTTCCTGCAGGCGCTACTGAGACACCACTTTCTTGACAATGGCTGTCGTCGGCGCAGAGTCATAAAACCCCCCAAAAAATACTATTCTGGACAATTCCATTATGAAAATGCAGCAAATGGAAATAAAAACAATCAAAGCACTGGAATCCATAGCTGAAAGCTATAATGCGGCATTTACAAAAAAAACCCCCACATCAACCATGATATTGCTTTATACAGCTTTGGCCACAGAATATGAATGCATGCGAGTGAGGAGGTGTGTGTGTGTGTGTGTGTGTGTGTGTGTGTGTGTGGGGGGGGCAGTGCCTCTCTGCAGATGCAGTTAGCTGATGATGTCATCAGATATCGCTCATTTTAGCTGTGAGTCATCCCCCTCACATTTACACACACACACACACACACACACACACACACACACACACAAAATATACTCTTTTACATAAGCACACGGGCAAAATAAGGAAACACGTATTCGAAGTGGTGTGCTAACAGCAAATCATAATCATAAAGAATGCCGTCGAGGGAATAAAACATGAAAATGTAAGAAATATTTTTTAGCTCTGTTTTGGTAAACAGAGCGTAAGGGTAAAAAAGGAAGGCAAATACTGCAGAGGAAAGAGCCACAACTTTACATAAACACTATGCTGCTTTGACAGTTATAACATAAACATTTAATCACCCCGACTACTAATGGAAATGAGCTAATTAGATAATAGCTAGACCGAGAGCTTAATCATGCACTCAGACACACACACACACACACACATACACAAACCGAATGCCCTCAAATAAAAGTCAGTCATGATTCTAAATTAATTTTAAACTACAGTAAAGCCCTAATCTCGGGCAGGAACCAGCGATTTTTCAGCTCACAGCTTCATACGAGTAGAGAGAAAAACGGTACAATGAAGACATTTATCATTAAACCTATGACTGCTACTTCCAGGTCGCAAATGAGTTACGACCTGAGGATATGAAGGAGAAAAAAACAGATGTGACGAAATGCAATGTAAAGACAGAGAGACAGAGAGACAGATAGATAGATAAATCAAAGGCAGACTGAATTGGAGAGACACAAAGACAAAGTGAGTGGTATGAAACGTCCAGGTTTTAATGGCTCCTGTAATATCACTTTCATCCACGGTCAGGAGTAGCAGTAAGGATGACTGCACATAAGCTCACAGTGGGAAGTGACTGGACACAACCTGACTCAAGGATAATGTCACAACTAGCTGAGAGGAGATGGGACTGAGGTAGCGATAATAGTCTCCTTTTCGAGAGGAAAGAAGGAGACAGGGGGATGGAGAGAGAGAGAGAGAGAGAGAGAGAGAGAGAGAGAGAGGCTAAACAGAGTGAGTCCCTTACAATCCACACTCATAGGTTTTATGATCTTCTCTGTTGCTGGCTGCCTCTTTATAACCTGCCGCACCTGTTTCTCATCCAAACCCCGTCTCTCATACACAGAGAACGAGGTGAGAGGACTCAGCAATAGCTGGAAAGACGTTAAAAACAGAGACATAGAGTTTAAAGAGCGTTTAATTGTGTGTGTGTGTGTGTGTGTGTGTGTGTATTGAGCATCAGCACTACAGGGCCCAAGCAGAAAGAAGCAATACTCCTCTTGCACTTTGTGTGTTGGCACATGCGTGTGTGTTTTCCTGTGAAGCGTGCCCAGACACATTCCTTACTGTGGTGGTTTACGTAAGATACCGGCACTGGCACAGAGCCAACACTGCCCTCTATTACAATGCTGCAGCACTGCCCAAGCTGCAGATCGTACCACGTTGGACTGAATCTGTCAGAAAGGCTGGACGAACATGTACTTTCGGTTTTGTGTGGAAGGCTGCAGTAAGCTAGAAACACATGTGGCCATCATACAAGTTGCACAAATTAACGCTGGAAAACGGGATTTTGCAGATCAGGTTGGTCAATTCCACATAAAGCTTTGTACTGTACGATCACAAAAATAATGGAGAGCTACAAAATACAGCTGCCGGTGAAGAATAAGTTGTTTCCATGGTATGATGGCGCATTACTTATAATGTCAACACAGTAAAAAAACAACAACCACAGAGCCTTTCCTAATTTGCATCATGTTCATATGCAGCAATAAAGCACACACTATCCTACGGAGATAAAATATTACCCTATACACTGTGATTCATGAAATCCCATCATCGCCTCTCACTCCACACACTAACACACCAGAACACACAGGCACACACACAACAATCTCCTCTCTTCACTACACGCAACCCCTCATTTACAAGTCTGCCGAGCATGAAATAAAGCTTTTCAATCACAGACTGCTTGTTCATAACACGCTCATAATGAGAGCAATCCATTTTACTGGCAGATCGCACTCGGCGCCCTGTAAAATGAGGTAAAAATGCATAGCGTTCGTCTAAGAAATAAGGTTTTTACAGTGAGCTTTTTTTGTAATCACTATTTGTTTAATCTAAAATTCAAAACAAGGAAATGAAGAGGAAAAGTAGATTGCTCACTGTGACACCTCTGTCACACATAACTACATAGTAACAGGAAATACAAGGAGATGACTGCGAGTTGAGGAGATCAACTGCACACATGACAGGTAGTGGATCATTTAGACACCAATGCACGAGTGGCGGATGACAGATGCCATCATGACACACATGCACGAACACACACACACACACACACACACACACACACACACACACACACACACACACACACACACACACACACACACACACACACACACACACACACACACACACACACACACACACACACACACACACACACACACACACGGGCATTCACGTGTGCACTTAAGCTATCTCTCTCTGCATATTTAGTAATAGAGACATCTTATGAATACATTAATCAAAGGGACAATAGTAGTATGTCATGTGGAGTCTGTTTATGCTTGGGTTGGCTTGACAACACATAATGCATGATATATTGTACAACGATGCTCTTGCTTGTGAGCTCCATGCATCCACTACCTTCTGCTTACCCGGGGGGAGGGTCGCTGGGCACCAGGCTTAGCAGGGTATTCCAGACGTCCCACTCCCCAGCAACATTTTCCTGCTCTTCCTGGGAGACCCCCAGGTATTCCCAAAGCAGAAGAAATGTATAATCTCTACAGCGTGTTCTGGGTCTACCCCGGGGTCGCTTACCATTGGACATGCCCTGAAAACCTTCACCAGGGGGCATATCCTGATCAGGCCTAAACTCGGCTGCAAACCACCCCATTGCGGGCTGAACGTCACAATATGATGAAACCAACGGAACCACATCATCTGCAAAAGAGACGCAATTCTGAGGTCCCCAAACTGTACGCTCTCCTGCCCACGGCTGATTCTTGTTCATGAAAATCAAAAACAGAATCAGTGACATGGGACAACCCCGGAGAAGGACAACACTCTTGCTTGTGAGCTATGCATCTTAAAGTGAAAGAGTGGAACTATTTATTATATTGGTAATTTGCATTGCCACTACATGTATAGGCAGTTGGTGAATGATTGGTCCCTCTTATTGTAGCTCTTTTCCATTTATTAACTATGCAAAAACAGTTCAGTGTCCAAAACAGTGGAATGCTGCAAGACAAGGCCATAAAGTAAATGTATTGTCTAAGGGAAACAGGCAAAACAGAACTTAGGGACCAGAGACAAATGGAATGAATTTAGAAAGCAAACAGACAGAGAACAAGAGGCATCCTTACATTCACATTGCTGTGTATCAGAGAAAGTAAAACTGGACAACACACAGAAAGTGTGATAATCCTTTTCCTTTTGCTCTGTTAAGTCCAGGCTGAAAACACTCACATGCTGATTTCAATACACTACAACAGAACAGATTGTGTCCGTGGGCCTTTAACCAATTCTTCACACCACAGACTGAAAACATCAGGCATCCTTAAGACTCCACACTGGTTTACAGACTCGTTTCTAGAGGGCTTTTGTGAGATGTAATGGGGACTTAATGCACTACGTTTAGATCAGAATGGGAAAAAGTTTACAAACCCCAGACCAAAATTGTAACATGTGCAGATATAAACAAAACCATTTTTTTCACCTACAAGCATCATACACCTAACTCACAACGCTAAAATTAACCCATATCTCTGTCATCTCTCCACAGCACGTCTGAACAGACGGCCTCAGTGAATTGTGCCAATCCCTTTGCTTCCAATCCTTTAGACCACAGGCTAGACTGTACATGGTGCATCTGCACAGCCTGGCACACCGCATGATGCCAATCCTCTGGCTCATAACCTCGTAACCTCAAACCCAGAGCAATTACAAGCTAGGCTGTATGCGTAGCAGAGCAGAACAGGACAGAAAGGACTGCTACATAATACTGCAGAAATACTACAGCACAAATGATCCTGGCTGTTGTGCTGACCAGCTCAACACAAACCTGATTTCAGCTTCCAGTGAGGATAACTGTGTTTAGGATCCAAACATTCAGAGCAGTAGTCCCTATGAAATGCATTTTATAGCAATGATGTGTGCACCCAGCACTTGCCCACTCACCAATCTGTTCCTGTACAGATTCAACAAATAGATGCTTTTTTTATTAATCTCAGCTGTATAAATGTAAGCCCTTTGTAAGAATGTACTGTCGGCTATATACGAAGATTTACTGCGCATATGAATGTGATGGATTTCAGATGGCTCTTTCATACTTCAGTTCTGGGTCAGAGCCCAGTATGTGAACCTCACTATGAGTTTGGGTGAAAAGAGAGAACTGGGAGGTATTCGTCCCACCGCTCAGCCTGGTTTGGCTCAGTTTGGCCCGACTTGGACTGGCTTAGAATGTGGGAACAGCGCAGAAACAGAGGAAGTGTGAAAGTGGATAGGTTTAGTCATTACTGTGCTCGAGTTAGAGAGTGTGTGCATTAGCCTTACTGTTTGTGGCTGTGTGTGCATGGCTACCCCTCTGTGTGAGCCTATGCAGGTATACATTTGCAACTTTGTGTTTTTATATACGTGTGTGTGCGTATGTGTTCTGGCCTGTGTTTCACTGTGTAGCAGACTGAAACCCTTTGCAGGGCTCTAAGAATATAGTGCTCCCTTGGAGAGAGGGGACGTGCCACTTCATCAGCTTTTTGGTGAAACAGAACCAAAGCAGAAAAGCAGGGCACATACTGTTCTAGATCCTCAAGGGAATTCACTTCAGCTGAACACAAAATGAATATCTCACTCTGAGAAAAGTAACATCAGTGTCTTCCAGGAAACCTCTATCCCTGAATGTCTACCAACAATGGCTGCGGGTCATCAGCTGGCGTTTGCAGCAATGTAGTACGCTCTTCTGTTATGTGGTGCTTCGATCGGCAACATGTTAGCGGTAAGACACACAATATGTCTGCTTTTTGAGGTTTGGGGTCACCTGGGAGTTTGACACAAAGCCAATGAGTTGCACTTAAAAGTCAAACATAAAATACTGAGCATAAACACACTGAACTGATGACCTTCACAGTTTAATGTTGATCTAACATTGGAATTATTAAGACACTCAAACGAACAATTCAGCGTTGAGCTCTGTAATCATATCTTATTTTATTATGCTAAACAATATCTACTCTCATCATGTATCTTCCATATGAAGATGCCGATGTCTGCTTAACACCATAGTGTGAAGGTATATCATGCTGCCATTGCCCTCCATGTTGTTGTGGACAATACGAGTGTTTGGTCGAGTCTACATAATGGGCTGTTACGAGCAGGATGTTTGTCGTGTCCCCTATGTGACAACCCCGACTAGAATAACAGAAACCTGTTGCCACGGTGCAACAGGTTGATTAGATAAACAACTTAGAGCTCTGTCTCCCGCTTGTTCTGCCTCCCGCTCCATTTCTCAATCTTTCTCTCTCTTAAACTGTACATCCTTTTCGTTCATCTTTTACTCACGCACACACAGTCTTCCCTCCCTCAGATACAAAGCCACTTCTAGCTGCCTCTACTCTACTCTACTCTACTCTACTCTACTCTACTCTACTCTACTCTACTCTACTCTACTCTACTCTACTCTAGTTCTGTGACCTTCAGCAGGAGCTGGCAGGGGGCCTGGGGACTGTGGCGAGCTCAACTTTCATCGGGTTTCTCATATTGTTGTTACAGTGTGGCTTACAGTAAAAATAACACTTTGCTCCTACCGCAACCCCTCGACCTGGATATAACCCCTAAGCACAGCAAAGGAAGGTATGAATAAGTCATAACAAATGGGAAGGGGAGGAAACAAAAACTGATCTCACGGCAGAGCTCTGGCACCGTGCTCATGTGTTCAATCTGTAAGGGCAGTGCGGCGCCTTCAGATGAACCAACGCCGTCCCGCCACTAAAGAACTGTTATTATATGTTTCTTCCTGCAATTTGTTGAACCTAATCAGCAATATATGGAGTTACTATACCAGCTTCAAATAGGCCACTTTTTATTTAAGTTAAGACCATAAGGGCTGCAACTAATAATAACTCATACATTCATTAATCTGTCAGGTTTTTTATCATTTAGCAAAAATAGTGAAACATGGCCATGAGAAGTTTCCATGGCACAAGCTGAGGTCTTTAAATAGTTGTTTTGTCTGACCAAGAATATATGATTTACAAGCACTTTTACTGTTAAAGTTGTATTTAATTTTAATGAGTCAGCCCATTACTACCAATATTTCCACACTTTCACTCAAAACAAATAATCTAAATGTAACTCTTGACCACAATATGTGTATACACAATTCATAATTGAGCATTACAGAACAAACAGAGTGAAACAAAGACATCTTCACCTAAATATATATTATAGATCAAGAACTCTGTAAAATAACAACTTATCATACAGTGCAGAGAGAACAGAAAGCTCTGTAAATCATATCCACACCATTCAGCACAACACATCTGATCTACCCTCAAATTAACTCTTATTAAGTACAGTGTGTGAGCAGCAAAGGTGCAATGCATACATAAACAATGGTCAGCAGTATTATGTAGGGCAGAGCATATGCAATATGGCCTACCGCAATTTTCAGATAGCAGGAGGAGCAATATTTGATAAAGGCAAAATGATTTAAAGTTAAATATTGTCCTGCTGCAGAGATGGCCTACACATCATATTCCACAGACCTAAGAAAACATCTTTGATTGCTACAGATCACCGCAAAAATCACACCATAATCATGTTCATACGCTTTTTAACGAAAATGGGAATAATAATATCATTCCCTCTAATACGGAAAATCATATCGCAATTTCAATATTGCAGTAACAATAGCAAAGGGAAGATATAGTCCATGAAATGCACACAAGAAAATGTGTGCGTCTGTCTGTCTGTTTGTGTGTATGTGCGGCTGTTTCATTTGTAATCTTGTATTGTGGTTAAGGTTGTAATAGACCTTGACAGAATGTAAGTATTGTACGTGTTCTTATTACAGTGCTACAGCTGTTTCTCTATCCCGTTCACACCTCAGTGAGCCTGAATAACAACCTCACCTCTGTATGTCATTTACAAATCTCCTCGTTTTTTTTTCTTTGTTTCTCATCGCATGTGACGTCCTACCACCCTGTGTCTCTCTCTCTCTCTCTCTCTCTCTCTCTCTCTCTCTCTCTCTCTCTCTCTCTCTCTCTCTCTCTCTGTATTCTCCCCTCCCTCTGTTGGCTCTATTGACTTCTGACATACTTAGTGTCCCTCTAGGCCTCACTATTGGCAACTGGCTGGCAATTAACTTGCCAGTACTTAAAGCTGTCTTTTAATAGAGGTTTGTGTCCACGCACTGCAACATGGCTTAATTTGAAAGGATACAAAAAAAAAAAAAGTGAGGCAATGCTACACCAACAGTCAGCACTTTTGACAGGCACAAGCCCAATTTGGCTGCGTCAGTAACAGAGGACAGAAGCTCTTTGACTGGAAGCACTTGTCTTGTCATTATCAACTTGCCGGAACTCCATTCTGTATCCATCTAGGATTTAAACAGAAATACTTTTGTAACAATTCTTCCCGGGGTGCATACAAAATGGACAACTACACTTTCTTCATGTGTACGGAGTCTTAAGTTTTAAAAGTCTGCAACAAAGTTTGATGTTCATCTACTGGACGACAAGGTTTAATTTCCCTGAACAGTTTCTACTGGGACACTATATATAAGCATTGATATTTTAGCTTTTAGTGGGTCTGACTTTTCTATTGATCTTACTATAAAAGTGAAAAAGTCCCGTATAAGGACCAAATGTTCACTTGTCCCAAGTGAAAGTCATCATCATAAGTAAGAACTAACACCCATGACGTCATATTTTGAGCAAGGTCTTGGGATACGTATTCTAAATTAAATTATGCCAGAGGCGTTATAAATCCTCGCTCAGCTTGCCTTGCTGTGAGCTCATTCTGCAGTGCTGTCCCTCGTGATAAATAGCACTGTTTCTCGTAATCGCTTCAGAGCTACTCCTCAGACATCTGCATTCATTACCCCTGCAGGCACCAAGTCTTGGTGATTGAGCAAGAGAGCGAAAAAAAACAACACTTTTTATTGAGAGTGATGGCTTTAGTATCTTCCAGCTACCTGATTAGAGTATTTGGGGAGCTAAAAGCCGGGTCTGACGTTATGGACTGTACTTATTATGTAATAGTTTACCTTCTGTCCTATGTTTAAGGTGTAAGCTAGCAGTCCTGGTTGACTTGTTTCAACACCTGGTATAGATCTACCATGGATAACAGGCTGTAGCTGAGCAGGCTTAGAAACTGTTCAAGTCAGGTGTTGTGTGTGTAGCCATAGCATAGCCTCAACATTCAGTAAACATAAGTCACTTTTTTTCTATTTATATCCTATTGCAACTAAATCAGTTTTGTGTCTGTACTGAAAACAGGACACCTTATGTATGAGGGATGGCGGTAAAGTGTGTATAAAAAGAAAATTATGTTTTTTCATTTCTCCTTTGCTTAGAAATATCATCTAATTCTTTCAAACATAAGACAAATATACACAGACAAAAAATAGAAGAATGTGATTTAAAATAAACAGGATTCTGGATAAAAACAACAGAATATATTTATGAATATATATATACATTTACGGAATATATTTACAGAATATATTTATGATAGAGAATACTCTACCTGAGAGTCTGATCAGTGTTTTCCCAGCCTGGGCGTACTGCCAGCTGTGGTTATCCAGCACTGCCATTGTAAACCAAAACTAGCACCGAGCCGTCGCTATCAGTCTAGGCCTACACTACACAGGTCTCCAGCAGTTATCACAATACGAGTTCTAGCTTTTCTGACCGT
Organism: Leptoclinus maculatus; assembly: GCA_032191485.1. Lineage (NCBI taxonomy): Eukaryota > Metazoa > Chordata > Actinopteri > Perciformes > Stichaeidae > Leptoclinus > Leptoclinus maculatus. Next base: position 16,907,444 of record JAVDOI010000008.1, read on the forward strand.
ACCATTGTTGTACAGTATGGCGAAGAGGCAACTGAACAACTGCCCGATATCGGCCAACGCCCTGCCACCCACTGAGCTGCAGAAAGCCAAAGGCACTGCCAGCTCCTCTTTGCCTTCACCAACTGGCTTTTCTTTGGCCGTGTCCCCCCCCCCCCCCCCCCATGTCACTAACCCCTCCCCAAAACAAGATTTAGTAACAAGTGCTGCTTTGCATTAAACAGTTTCTCCCTTGTGCGCCTTTCTAGCTACTCACAGGGGAAAAAAGTTAAGCCAACCACACAGTTGTCGCTGGTGGATTTGCGGGTGAAATAGGATTTAATAATGATTTGTTGTAATCTCCTCTCTGACTAATACTTTGACTCTGCTGGTCACTGTGAGATTTTTGCACTATAGGGCACCTAAGGACCCTTAATGTAAATAACATCCTTCTTATCATATTAACACCAGGGATAGGGACTTTGACCTGGGACTTGGACTCAAGTCACACTTGAGTCGCACACAGAGACTTAAGACTTGATTTGGAGAAAAAAAAAATGACGTGTGAGCATCTCTGGGTTTGAGAGGCGAGAGGAATGTGTTAAGTTACAGTCGATTGTAAACGGTTACTAGTTGGAGACACAGTGTAATTATAGAAAAAAGGGTTGTAATGTTATTGATGAATAAGTTACTGTTATTATTGCGTGCCTAATAACATCAGAGATATTTCCTGTTACCCTGAGTAATGGTAGTCTACATCTATTTTTAGCTGCAAAATACAGTTATTTACTTTGGAGGAAAGTTTTGTAGTAGTGTTTTCTCAAATTGCATTGCAATAGCCTGTTTAAATTGATCATATGCCAACCAACTAAAGAATGCTGCTACTGTATGCCGATAAATAAAGGAGTGATGATACAGTACATATTCCTTAGATATAGCTATGCTGTGTTCTAAGCAGACCGGATGGCATGCAGCAGGTGACAGAACGTTCATTACAACCATAAGAGACTGGAGACTTGAACTCTCGCTCAAAGACTTGAGACTTGACTTGGACTTGCAAAAAATGACTTGTGAGCATCTCTGCTTTACACATGTATTTATCAAGAGACATGCACTGAATTAAATGTCAATTCTGAAGTACAATCACCTTGTTTTATACAAATATGTAAGAGAAGTTTCTTACATGAATTGCTTGAAGTCTTGAATTAAAAGTCTTCTGACACAGTATTCTTAGAATCGCATAAAAAAATACAAAACTAATATCAAAGAATACTTTTTTTTAAAGCAGGCATACACCAGTAATCAGTTTATTCATTTATAATCATGTGTAAAGCTTTTAGATTTCAACCTTTACGCCATCTTGACATCAATAAACTTCATTGAGACCAAATTATCTTTTTGTGAGTATGGCTAAATTTGATTTAAATACTCATGCATATCCACTTTCATAAAACAGAAGCTTGACTAAGCCAACATCTTTTTAAACTCAGGAAACAAAACAAAGAGCTCATTCACTGCTTACTCCTAGAGGAAAATTAAGCTTCTTTGTTGTCTCTCAAAGGAACAGTCAGGGGGATCACCATTATTTTACAAATTGTGAGGAAAGCTCTGATAAGCTCGAAAAGTGGGTTTACAAGACATGGAGCTCAAAAGCAAGGCCACAAAAGTCATGACCCAGCATCTAAAACTCCTTTCAATATGCATCAGCACTCAAGCTGCAGTATATTGATATCAAAGTGTTGACATAATGCCTAAAAAACATGAACATACACATTCCATTCACATTTTATATAGTATTCTCTCCACAGCACTTTTCTGGGAGCACCTACCAACTTCGCTAGCTGTCTGACATGGTTCCATAGTCAGCCGACCCTTCCTGTCCTTGACGAGGCCCATGTAGTGGAAACGGAACAACATGGTCAGACTAGCCATGTTCTGTGTCACAGATAACAATCCAAAGTGTACCAAAGTGGCAAAAAAGACAACTGTAATCCTGTGGTTATATACTGCAACTCATAAAGAATTTAGATCCCCAAGACTGAGGTGTGAAATATGTCCTCTGGTTCTGGAAAGTCATTATTCAAGCACAAAAAAAAAACTAAAAGCTAACTGTGCTACGTTGATGGCGTTCTTGTCTTGTCTCGGTGAGTTGAAAGTTAGGTCTGTCCTGCTGTCTGTGTATGAAAATGGGCCAGGTCACATATCTGAATGATCCTGTTGGAATAAATAGCTGAGAGGGATTGTCACCTCTGAGAAAGAGGCATGGGTTGGGGGGGGGGGGGGGGAGTCAGCTGTGACAGGGATACACAAACAGATGAGTGAGTGTGTAGTCGGTCATGTCTTTGCTGATGGAGATGACTTGTTTGTTTATTTTTCAATGGCATAACATATAGCATGTGTGTTATAATAACCTCTATAAATAGATGACCTCACCATATCTCAAAGTCTCCAATGGAACTTAACGTTGTGTTTCTGTCTGTAATTTCCGCCCCTCTCGTCACCCCCTTATCCCCTTGTGACCCAGGCATGTTGACCTTGACCTTACTTTCTGTTATCTTGTATTAACTTATAATAGATTATGAATTCATCAAGAGGACAACTAAAACATTGCGGCCTGTCTCTGTGACCCCCATACACTGTCTAACTGTTGCATGTTGCTCTGTTACTGTGGCAGAGTGAGACCATGACAGAAGTAGTCAGTGTGAGAGGGAATCGACACTAAAAAAGCATAAAAGCCCTTTTCAGTGCCCGAGCGTCCATGTGCATCTGCCTGCTTGTAAGCCCACAACAGTATACAGTACAAACTGGGCAGCCAGCTGAGTCGCATCAAACACCAATGAAGTAGAGAAGAGGACGCTTTGTACGGCTCAGGGAACACTATTCATCAGCTTCCTCCATCCACATCGCGCTCCGATTGTCCCGCCGCACAACAAAACCAAGCCAATAAACCACAGTGCACCAAATTACACTTGACAGGCAGGGTGCAGAAGGGACAGAGAGTAAGGAGAGTGTGTGTGCCTGTGGTCCAGTGTGTTACTAACTTACATGAAAAGAGGGCAGAGGAGGAAAGAGAAAGAAGAGAAAGTGCTTGAGACAAAACCACGTCAGCTGTCCTTCATTCATTTTCGACAGTTATGGCCCAAAGCACATGGGACTTGAACTGATGATGTCAGACAATGGGAGAGAGATGACAAGAGAAAGAGAGAGGCAGAGGGAATATCTGTCCCCATCCTTCTGCTTTTATGAGCACATCAAAAAAAGTGAAAAAATAAATGATCATATCAACAAAGAGAAGACGCTTTAAAGGTTGATGTAAACGGATTTTTCAAATACACACCGACATTGAAAGTGTCTGTTTTTGTAAAGACATTTCATGTCGTGCTGCTCCTCGCCATCATGCGCCTTCGTGCCACAAGAAAGCCCCCAAAAAAGAACAAGAAAAGCAGGGGAGTCGAGGCAAGGGGCCATTATTGCATGTCAGCTCCTCTCTATCCACATAGTGGCTGATAAAAACAACACAGGATGCACGTGTGACAGGAACAAGCATTCACTAAAAACAAACACATCCCATCTGTGGAAAGCAGCAACAAAATGCTGTGATTTTTTTTTTTTTTTTTAAGACTCACAGGTGCTGAATTGAACATGTACTCGTCACACCAACTGCTTTTAAAAGGTATAGGTGGTGGGAACATGCGCTGATTCACATTTTGTTTTCAGCCCAAATTTTCCAAATAAACTTAAAACTAGAGCTCACGATAAAAAACTAACAGATAATGCTGCAGAGAAATCTGGTGCGCCCAACATTTTTACCAAACAGACCTTATTGCATTCGCACAGCAAAATAAGCGTGTTCCTGCATGGGACAAAACATAAAAGACCATCTCCCTATTTCACAGCAGAACTGTCAGGTCAGCCACACCATGTCCTCAGCCGACAGCAGCACCAACAGAGCAACAGCTGAGCTCTGATAATAGGATTATTTACTTCTATCAACCTCAGGGACAACACAAGCGCTGTGATGACACTGGAATCTGCACTTTGTGGCGATAAGGACACGAGTACAGACAGCAGGCTCTGTAAAACACTTCAGTGGCAAACAAAAGAAAAATATCAGGGATGCTCAAAAAAGAAATCCAGCAGTGACTTAGTGTCAGTTCTTACCTGTGTAGTTGCTGTTGGAATGAAAAGAAAAAGATAAATAAAGCTGCAAAAATGCTGTTGAGCAACCTTGCTTTTTTTTTGCATTTTTACTTTTTATTCTATTTTATCTCATTATTATTATTTTTTTTGTTATTCCATTTCTTCAAATTCAATATCTGCTCTTATTTTATTCTACTGTATATATTGTGCATTTCCATACTTCATATTTTATATTTTATTCTACTCTGTAACTTGCTGCTGCTACAAACAAATGTCCCCCTGGGGTTGAATAGTTTACATCTATCTATCCATCTACCTTGCTTCCTTTTTGTTTTAATTTAGAGTATCTGTAATGAATGTCTCCAACAGTGTTGCATGATAAACAGGGAATCAAACTCTGTGATTTCTGTCTCAACAAATCCAGCAAACAGACCAAAACTATAATAACTTGCCGAATCCAATTGTCTTTAGTGTGTGTTTGTGTTTGTGTTTGTGTGTGTGTGTGTGTGTGTTTGTGTGTGTGTGTGCACCTGCAGGGCTTCCAGCTTGCCAAAAGCAAGATAGTTCCTGTTTACAAGCTCAGCAGCCCGTTACGTATGCCTGTGGGTGTGGGTGTGTGTATATGTGTCCAGAGAGAGTTTGTGTGGATCGTTGCTGCTGGTGTGCATTTCTCCTCTCCTGTCACCCTCTGCCCCTCCCTGGTCCTCTTTCTAACTCCATCTTTTCTCTGTTATCCTCCTCCCTGCCTCATCCTCACTTTTCTCCTCATCCATGTCTTCCGCTTTATTACTTTGTTTCCGACCACATCTTGCCCCTCTCTGACACTCTTCTCCAGTGATTTCCATTCCTACCCTCCCTCTCCTCATCTCTCCTCTCTGCCCGTCTCTCAGTCACTCCATTCCTCTGTGAATAGATTTTCACTAGACTTGACCTCAACAAAGACAATGTCCTGTTGAGTACATACACAGCAGACAGGGAACTTCAGGCTATGGCTCCACAGCCCGTCTCCTAGCCAGGAGGCGACTGTTGGATCCCACGGCTAACCACTGTTATTACGGCCCTGAAAACAACTGGCTTATGCAAACAGGGGACCATGGGACTCTCGGATGGAATATCTGACTTGCATGCATGGATACACGCATGCGTGCGTGCACAAACACCCAAAAGAGTGGCCAGTGGTCACTAAGGGGAGCACGAAGGTTACGTGTTAGGTGCCTGATGTAAAACATTAAATTTGTATGTGCAATAAATAATGTAACGCAGTGCCAAAATAACAACATAAAGAAGTGAATAAGCTGTGCATACTCGTGGGAGTATGTTTGCAACTTGCCAGTTGATTTACAGAGGGAAATATTTTACACCAATTTAGACTGCTGAGCCATTCCAAATCTAATCTCATAGTTATTTTCATATTCTGTTGAGTGTGTCTCACTTTCTAACCATCCTCAAAGAGGAAAGGGGAGGCGAAGAGAGAGACAGGCAAATGGATAGAGGTGAGAAAAATGAGAAGTAGGGACAGGAATAGAGAAAAAGTGAGGAAGAAACATTGCTTCTGACTGGTTTGTGTCTGCTCCAAATTTAGGATGTTCTCCTCAAGCCATTTAATTGTAGGTCTTTTTTTTATGACTTTGGGGCCTGAACTCCAAGCAAACAACAAAGAACCACATCTGAATCTGGCCTCCACCCCAACTGCATATAGATAGGATACCATACATGGTCATTTTATACTTCATGTTTTTATCTGCATCATGTTTCAAAGGGAATTACAAGTAAATGTGATTCCTTTACATACTTTAAATAAAATGCAAATAATCACAAACTGACAACAATTATTCTGAGGAAAGAGGAAAAGAGAGAGAGAGAGAGAGAGGGATGGACACACTAACTCCCTGCACTCTTTGTCTCACACAGTAGGGGTCACTACATACTCTCATCAGTAAAACAGTTTCATGCACAGATAAAAGCGAACTCATAAAAACATGTTTGCAGCATCTGTGACATCATCACTGGGTTTCTGGAGGAACATCTTGCAGTGTGATGGACAAAGACTCCATTAAGGCCAGAAAACATGCTCCCAAAACATGTTACTATTCACACATGTTTTCAAAGTTGACAAAATCACCGTCGTGACACACATTACAAGAAATGAAAATGGCAATTGAGAACATAACGACTTGTAGGAAATACTGCGAGGAGCCGCAGTTACTGATATTTCCTCATTCAATTTAGCATTTAACTGAGAGGGTTGATTTCTGGACATTACCAAAAAAAGGCATCCACACAACTTTTATTCAAAACAGGGAAAACTAGTATTTTTTCATGAATAAATTAAATTCTTCCTATTTGACATTTCATGTTGCATTAATGTAGCTTGAATTAGCAGCCATGTCAAACACCTGAGGAAGAAAATAAAGGGGGAGGGGATCATTGAATTACTGCTGACCATTACTAATACTGCATCTGCTTTGAGAATCAGTGCAGTTACACCAACAGCATCTTAAACCCCTTCGTCCCAAATAGCAGAATAAGAGACAATCAATAGAAATCCAAATGAAGGAAGCATTCCCAAGATTCCTGACCCTCATATTCCCATCATCCAGATGCAGTAGAATCCCTATTGACAGGCTGCTTAAATAATAAATGCTTTTGGGTCACTACACTATTTTTTCACGGCCAACGAGTTCATTTCTCAGTGTAGAGAAGGGTTCATGGTGTCAGTGGGAGGCAGAGAGAAAATAATAATCATTTTCTCATTCGATCCTCCCCCAGCAAACAGTACAATGTATATAGCTTAAAACAGTGCTAGCACTTTGTCATTTGCAGTGATGTGGGATATTCTAATTAACTTAATCTTAAAAACACCATATTAAGGGATCATGAAAACTGGGCATCTCAGAGAGCGTCTCCTGCTGATCTTATGAAGTATGAACTGCTTACTCTGATGGATAAAGCTAATCATGCCTTGAGCGAATAACAATTGAATTCAAAGGTTTCCACGTCAAGGTGATGCAGGGCCATCCAGATACAACAGTCCATAGCAGCAAATATATTATCTCTCTGACGCAGCATTTTCTTCTTGCTCCCTTAACATCTTCCTCTCTATAAATAATCCACTGACTAAGTTTCAAATACACAATTTAAACAGAATTTTCTGATTTAACAAGGCCCCATTTGACCACAATTCACAAGCCACACACCTGGAGAGTGGGCCAAAGTCAACGTCTAGCTATGAGTAAGGCCATGTCAGTTGCAACTATCAAATGAACGCCTAATTGACAAGGCAAGGAAGAAGCCAACTTCTCATTCAATCACGGGGGGACGTTAAGGTTATGAAGTGCTAGAGAAAGAGGCTTGGGATCAAGTGGTTATTCTTTACAGAAAATGCTTCACTTCAAACTTCTTCAGTCAAATTATTTTCATGAATTCACCTCCCGTCCCCTAACAAACACATACTGTATAGTAGGGGAAACAAACAAGCCACACGTAGTGATTCATTTACATTTCATAATATCAAACTCTTCTATCTCTCTACTATAAATAAGATACATAAAATCACTACCTTATAATAATCGTGTATAAGGGGAGATAATGGGTGAAATTTTAGACTCAATTCAATCTTCAATCCCTGTGTGATCAGATTAAATGTGCTTTGGGATTTTATTACGTGAAGAACAATACCACTGAATTCGAGTTATTTTAGATTCTAAAACATGTTCATCACGATTTTTTAAACTACTTTCTCCCAAGATGCAATGACAGAGAGTTTAAGACATGAAACTGTGATGTCAGGTAGAAAATCTGCAGCGATTTCAGAGATAAAGGGAAACTCTGTGGCTGTGTGTTGTACACTGAATGTACATATAGACATGTATATTTGTTTTTTAATCATTTAATCTTATTAAACATATAACAGTCGAGAAAGATGAGCAAAAAAGTGCAAGGGAAGCCGACGAGTGAATATCAGGGAGATGCTTCTAATACTGTTCAAAATCATTATATAAAAAAATACAATGTCACTTTGGAAACTAAACATAGTGCATCCTTATTGTTACAACTGAAAAATGGTATTCATACGAGTATAGAAATGCACCCTTGCTTGGTTCAATACATCTAGTTTTTTTTTATGTTTTGGTGGATGACATTACTGCGTCATTTGACTGACATTATGACTCTCCTCTGCTTGTGTACTTGTTAAACTATGTCTTAGCGTTTACCACCATCCTGGTACTTTCACCTTGGCCACAGTGGCCACTGCTCAGCAAAAGTTCCATCGATGGATTTCAGCTCAGGAATACAGCAACATATGTCAGTTATTAAATTGAGATGTATTTGTCTTTTATGCTGAGAACCACTGGCAGCATGATGCTACCCAAACCAATGATAGCTCTTCCGTTCAGCTTCTCTGGTGGTTTCAGCCTCCTCCATGTAAACACAAACCTTTGCAGGGGAAGAAGTGAGACCACATGACTCACATGCATTCATTAGTTAGCGTTCAGACCAGAAATAGAGAGTTGTGATGCTATTGAGAAATAGCTCTAAAGGAGCAGAGCTTAGTGGGAGCCCAATGCTGTCACGGACACTACACGTTTCTTGTGCGTGTGTGTGTCTTTGTCCACTGTCTAATGTTAAATAATTCAGCCTTGCCTTGTAAATCATACAATACTTACAAGGTCCAGCAGGCAGGAACTGGATGGACATTCAGCTTGTGTCTGCCCCCTCTGCACTCAAACCAGTAAACTGACCAATAAAGCAAGCAGCATGACAGCACAGGAAGGTTTCCATCCATATATGAGCTCCCAAAGGATGAGAGATGGTAGAACCTCCCCTCCAAGAAAAACGCTTGCAGGTTTCAACAATCACAGCCTTTACCCCCCCCGCGTTCTTCTCCATCGTCAACACTGCAACATTGAACCACGGGGTGTTAATCAATCCAAGTCTTAAGAAAAAAAAGGGGGGAAAAAAATCAGCCTTCGTTCCACTCCATGTGCATAAATATCTAAAGTCTGCCTGTGGTGTAACTACAAAAGTCAAACTGCCACACGGCAGCTATGAATCAAACATTAATCAATAGTATTTCAGCATGAAAATTACCCAAATCATGAATGTGTTTGCAGAGATATGACGATTCTATCACACAAACAAACATCGCCCTATTTCATCTTTGAATGAATTAATGGGATTAATTCTATAAACAAAAAGTCTTTAGCATAAACGAGCATCGCTCCTGCAGCAGCACAACCGACAAAAAACAATGACTGCATCCATCGTTATGGTGTTATTCCCCTGTCCCTGGAGCAGCCATGCATCCTTTATATCCCTCGATTCAAGGAGCGACCAGCAACCACCACCCACCCACAATCATGCTTAGCCCCTCCCTTTTTTACCCGTCTCTATCGAGGGATTGGCTGGTGTACGGGGGAGAGGTTGATGGCGATTGGACGGGTGATGGAGCGGAACCTTGCTGTCCTATGCATCAGTGCTCTCCAGGAAAAGACCGGGGTCAGAGAGAGAGAGAGGACAAAGATGATGATGTGGGAAATAGGAATGATACGAGTGTTGGAGGGGGGGGGGGGAGAGGAGGGAGAGAGAGGATGACAATAAGCTTTGTTACACTTCTTACCTATATGTTATCCAAATGCTGTCCTTCTATAACATCCATAAGATATTATCCCTTTTATTACTACTTTTAACATCAAGTCTTGCAGAGAGTCGAGATTGTGATGAAAACTGCAGTGAATGTGATGTTGGCTGTGCAGGGGAACACGCTGTCTTGACTTCAGGGATAATGCAGTTTACAACAGATGGAGCCCATAAGCATACAGCATGGTGGTGAATTGACGTATTTATTGAGCGTGTTTGTATATGGAGGGCCGTGGGGATGAGGAAAATACTTATTGACGAACCCTGATTATTGGTGTTGGTGCTGATAGATCACCGAAGGAGTCCGACTGTGCAAGTGTGTATTACTCTGTCTGCCTAAGGCCTTGGTCTAGATCACATGTGTCAAACTCAAGGCCCGCGGGCCGAATCCGGCCCGCCACGTCATTTTATGTGGCCCGCGAAGGCATATTTCCACCAGCAAAAAAAAAAAATGTATGAAAAAAAATTAATAAAAAAAAAATTAAAAGTCATAATTATGATATATATTTTTATTATCAAGTCTAATTTTTCATTTGTTTTTTTTGCTGCTGAAATGGGCTTCTATATAAAAGGCATATGATTGTCTTAAAATTAAACTATGCTGCTTCATCGTGTACGCTACAGTGACCATAAACTACCCCAGTGAGCACTAACCCGGATTTCAACGTTGATTTCTGGTTGAAAACGCGTTGAAATGGAGCCTGAACGTCTAAGACCTATTTTCAACGTGTTTTCAACCGTCTAAATTACGGTTACAATATCAACGTGTCACAAAACGCCAATTTCTTTTATAATATTGATGGTTTGTTCAGTTGTAGGTTGAAAGAGACGCGATTTTGTTTACTTTAAACGTATTTCTGCAAAATCATATTACGCTGGCCGTTGATATGTGGTCTACACGAAGACGTGATTTCAACGCATTTAATGTTTCATATAAAACGTAATCAATATGGAACTATAGACTGTTTTTTTGTTGCTGAAATGGGCTTCTATATAAAAGGCATATGATTGTCTTAAAATTAAACTCTATGCTGCTTCATCGTGTACGCTACAGTGACCATAAACTACATATCCCACAATGCATGTTGAGTTTTTGACCCGCGAAATGACGGACTGCGGCCGCTAGTAACGTTAACTAAATCGGGTTTCCAACGAATTATTGAGTTGAAAATGTTTGAAAAATAATCCCAACATGTCTAAGAAGAGGAACATTGATACAGAGGGAAGGACATTTAATGAAAGATGGGAAAGCGAATATATGTTTGTTCTTCAACGAGAGAAACCGGTCTGTATGCTATGCTATGCTATGCTATGAAGCAGTGTCGGTGATGAAAGAATACAATTTACGTCGGCATTTTGATACCAAACACGGAGCCAAGTATGCTACATGTAGCCTCCAAGAAAAACATCAACTTGTCCAAAAATGTTAAGGCAGACTCCAATCACAGCAGAACATATTCACAGAAGCTACAGACACAAATGATGCCGCTGTGAAAGCTTTATTGTGGCTGAAGAAACCGCCCGAGCTTCCAAGTCCTTTTCAGAGGGTGAAGGAGTGTATGATCAGGGTCTGTGAGCAGGTGAGCCCCGACCAGGTACAGGCTTTTACAAATGTCACTTTGTCAAGGAACACCGCAGACCGAGTTAAGGAACTAGCAGGCAATCTGACAACACAGCTAGCCGAGGAGTCGAGCAGCTACGTGGCTGTTTGGTTGATGAAAGCACAGACAACACGGACACAGCGCAACTGTCCATGTTTGTAAGCGGCTGAAGGCAGACTTGACTGTCAGTGAGGAGCTCTTGGATGTAGCTGCCCTCCATGGAACGACGACGGGGAGGGACATTAGTGATGCAGTGGAGAGGTCCGTGAGTAAAACTGAATACCCTGGAGGAGTTGGTGGGGCTAAAGAAAATGCAAAAAAGTAACTGCCACACACCTCTGATAACTTATCATTGTATTATCCACCAAGAAGCTCTGTGTGGAAAGGTTCTGGAACATAATATAATGACCACGGTCACGAAAACAGTGAACTTCATTCGGGCGCGTGGCCTGAATCACCGCCAGTTCCAACTGTTTCTGAAGGAGTTGGGCTGGGAGCATGGAGATGTGCCGTACCATGCACAAGTACGGTGGCTGAGTAGGAACGCGGTCCTCAAACGGTTTTTAGTTAGATGTCACATCTGTCACACATGTTCTTAGCAGCTCACAATTATTTGTTGTACCATAGTTATGTCCCTCTCAACTGTGACAAACATGCTTTGAACAGAGTTAATAACTAAAATAACTAACTCGTGTTTGATGATTTTTGTTTTTTATATTTTCTTTACAAGTTTTGATCTTTGATTTATGTTATAATAACAGAGAAATGTGAATATAATTTTACATTTATATAAATGCATTTACAATATGTTTACACTTGAATAAACAATAATTAAATGCAGAGAGAGTTGTTTAACAATATGTTAGGAGTGGTTACATTAATACAGTCTTACAGTTACATCCGGCCCTTTGAGGGCGACCATGATGCTGATGTGGCCCGGGGTGAAAATGAGTTTGACACCCCTGGTCTAGATCATGTGTCCTTTATTATTTATTTTGCAATGACGTAGACCAGATGCTTTCGTTTACATTTAGCATTGAAGGGATAAACAATTACATTCATTGTAGGATTTTGGGCTTTGAGTCAAAGCTCATTGAAATTGTAAGGTCACTCATTTCACATATTTTAATCTGTATCATTTTATCAGAAAATTCTGAATACATGACGCAATTTTTGATTAAGTAATTAATAACTCCAATAAAAAAATGGTCCAAACTTTATCATATGCAGTAATACAGAACTTTAAAGCTGTGTCCAAACACCATTAACCAGTTACATAAAAACACCCATTCAACAATGTGCATGTTGTTATGTTAATTTAATTAAAAAGCGCCAGATAAATGAACTGATGTGGTGTTTGGACAATGAAAACATTCTTTTTGGATTTGATCTTATTTGCAGCCACAGGTAATATTACTAAACAGACATCATTATGTTGATATCCTGTGACAGGAGGATGCAAGCTGTGCTCTTTCTAAAACCAACACAGCCAGTGTTGCAAAGCACGATCCAATTAAGGACGTTTGCACGGACACACACACAAACACACATACACACAAGCAGGCAAAAGGCACACAGAGAGGTCAGGATGCACACATCCACGTGCACATCTGAATGAACTGCCTGCACAGAGACACACAAAGGTGCAGACAAACATGACACAAACACACTCGCTACAGAGTCCAGCTGTCTCCATGTAAGAGGCCACAGGGCGTCTAACTGGCTCTCTTCCCTTTCAACCCATCTCCTCTGTGTGTGTGAGTGTGTGTGTGTGTGTGTGTGTGTGGGAGAGAGAGAGAGAGAGAGAAAGAGAAATATCTCCAAAATTGCAGCTGTCATGAAGAATTTCGTCTTTAAATACTTTGAAACGAATAACTTTCCAAAGTGATCGGGAACAATACAATCCAATAATGAATGAAACACATTAAAACAAGATAATATTGACAGACTTTCATGTAATTGGACTTTGCAATGTCTTTTTTTCAATAGTAGTGAATACATAATGGTGTCTCAAGATTTGCCTGCCATGCAAACCGTACCGTAAATTGAAATGTTATAAGCCAACCTCAGACTACTATGCAAAGTTTCCTTGTTCCCACTGTGCTGCAGCACAAGCTTCAGTGAGAGCTATCACTTGTAAACTGTGATAACAAACTCTTCTGTAGACATACACACAGGATGGATGGTCAGAGCTTGTATATAATACCTACCTCCATGCAAATGATGGTTGCTACTCTGTGTGCATGCACGCACATTAGGTGACAGCACCATGTCTAACCATGTGCTTTTATGCAGGCAAAGTTCAAAAAAAGTTCAGCCAACCCCTGGTTAAACTGTGATATTAAATACACACACCCTGGGCTGTGGAGGAGAGGACATGGAACTGTAGACTATTCTAGCTACAGTATACACTGTATATGGTTCAACTTATTTATTTTCTTCCATCCTCTGCCTGTTTTTCCCAATATAATATATTATATGCCTATTTTTTTATTTAACTATTAATTATCATATTATTTCTCTGCATATATGTCACACATATATGTTTTGAAAGATATAACAGGACAAAGAAAGAGAGACAGCAAACGAGAAAAACAAAGATCTGGAAGAAGAGAGAAAAGATGGAAAGAGAGAGAGAGAGAACGGAATTCACTCAAACGCACACACGACCACATCCACACACACACACACACACACACACACACACACACACACACACACACACACACACACACACACACACAATATAGAGTTTAGTCTTCCCCACCCTGGCCTCTGCAGGGGAGAATAAAAAAAAACAAAATCCAATGAACTCCAGAGAAAACCACTTCCTCCACTGCTTAGAAGTGTGTGCGTGTGAGTGTGTGTATATGTGTGTGTGTGTGTGTCTGCTCGTCTACCCGCAGTGCACATGGTTAGCATTCAAAGCCGAATTCAATAGGAACCACACAGTGAGCTCAGTATGGGTAGAGATGAGAGACTGAGTTCACAGCTGAATAAAACTGAACAGAAACATATGGAGAGGAGAGGGGGCTCTCTCTCTCTCGCTCTCTCTCTCTCACTCTCTCTCTCTCTCTCTCTCTCTCTCTCTCTCGCCCTAACTCTCTGTCAAATATTCATCTACTGTATTTTTCAGCGACAAAGACTCCCATTTTCATTAAATTCACCATACTATGCATGCTAAACATTATCAGTGCAGCAAGCGATCAGACTAAACAGGCAGTTGGCTACTGGTGCAGATTATCTTGGACTGAGATTAAGAGCATATTTGGGGAACCGTCCAACTATTTACTCTAAGCACGCTTAGTCTGTAAATCCATATGCAGGCAACAGCGTTTTTTTGGGACACTTGTGATTTTGTGGTTAAGTGTCTTCTCCAAAACTCATCCAGATTATAGGCTTTTTTTTTTCATTTTCCCCCTTTATCAAACACGTGTACTGAATAAAATGTGTGTGAGCTAGTCTGATTGCATGTCCATAGCTAATCCAGTTTTAGTCATGGTAATGTAAGCTAGTGCAACTTCAAATGAATGCATATTCATCATGATTAACACACTGTGTTAAGTAATGCAGTGTGCGCATGCGTATGTGTGTGTGTGTGTGTGTGTAAAATGAAAGTGCCCATATTTAGATGCAGGGTCTGTCGAGGCCCTTGTGGTACTATGTGACATGAGCAGAACAGATGAGTGCTGACACATCAGCAAGAAGAGTAGGTTGATGTTGGTAGAAAGGTTGAAGTTGGTATGGGGCTGAGTCTAGAGACGCACACTCAGCACTTAAATTAGACCTTCAGGCTGCTAATTCTGTGCATGAATTCTATTTATACTTCACTATACCAATCAAACACCTAACGTCATTAGTTTGGGACCACTGATAGTAATTATTCACTCATCTCATAATATAATGATATAATAATATAACGATAAAGGCTTGTTGTTGTATTAGAAATGCAGAGAGGCACCGTTCTGACTTTTTCAGTCCCAATAACAATACCTGGGCTTAATACCTAATACCTATCCTATAACAGTGTTTGATTCACTGTGAAGAAGTTATTGGGATCATTCTTTTATGTGTAGGGCAACATCAGGCTCGACTTTAAATGTTGCTTTCCTAACCTTGTAAAACAAATTGTAACACATATTTACAGATATAAATGAACTGAATTGTTATCAATTAAAATAATGGTGTTCGATACCAGATTAGCCTTTTGTCACCGATACCCCATCCGGCTGTTTGAGTCGGTATTGGACCAATATGCGATGTTAGTATCGGCAGTGGTGCATCTACAGAAATGACTCAATGTATTGTCTTAATTATCTGGTACTGCCTACTGTAGTTTTGTTTTGGCTAAAGATTTGATTCTAACTGAGTAATCACTGGTCTGAGCCATTGCTCAGCCTATATTAGGCTGCAAGTAACCCCCAAGTTCACAGAGTTATGAACAAAACAAGTCGAAGTCCTGAAAAGACAAATGTTTTTCAAAACATGTTGGCCAAAGAAGCCAAGTTTAGATTAAAAAAAACAGGAAATACCCAGTTGAGGTTATGTCAAATCCCTTGAAAGGAAGCAACAACGCATCTAAAACGAGCAAACCTCATGGAGGCAGGACCAAAATTCACAACAATATGGATGAGCAGAAAAGGGAAAATATTCTCAAAGGCTTTACAGTAAATGATGTTTGGGAGGAGGCAAACAAACAAAAAAGAATAAATATTTCCCACTCAAAATAGCCAGATAATCTGTGTATATATTTGAATGTTGATGAGGAGTGGTACACTCATCTACTAACGCAGTTATACACACACACTCAAACCACACACACACACACACACACACACACACACACACTCAAACCACACATATCCCCACACATTCATTCATTCACACAAGGTTTCTGTTTTGGCCTACAACACACTTCATGTTAAGAATGTACCAGATCAGCCCAAAAATGAAGTGAAAGATGTATTACTCTTCCATTTTTAACGTGAGGACTTTAAGCACCTGCAATTTCACGTTACAGTGCAACGGAATACTTCAGGCAACTTGCTAAATCGACACTTAATTCAACCGCAAGTTAATTTTGTATAGTAATTGAAAATCAACAGTGAACAGGACAAGAGTGGATCAGAAATCAGCCATAAATGGTCAGTAAAACCTGATTACTCTGATTCACTGAGCAGCTCAGAATTTCTGCCCGACTCCAAAAAAAAACATACAAAGGGACCACTGCAGCTTTAATTTTTGTGAGTCAGCCTCAGGGATGAACTTCCAAGGGTTTTTGGGCAAAAGGCCTGTGCTCAGGATTTGTCTGGCATGTCCCAATCATTTCCCTTGACACCCGTTCAAATTCTGGCAAGTGGGAATAATAGGCCAAGCTGTCAATTGAAAACAGTCTTGTAAAATGCTCATCCCTGAATGACCCGATTGGAAAACATCAGGTCAAAACTGTGTCAAGCACATGGGGCTCACAGAGCTAAATAGAACGCAATCTACTGATGTTTGTTGAGAGATCACAAAAAATGGATATGTGTCCCATCCATCCTTGACACTCTTGCTTCAGTCTAGTACTCAAAACACATACACGTCATGTGCAACAAATCTTTAAAATGTCTTTTTTTTGTTCAGTCAAATGTAATGTCTGCTACTGTATGCTTGATCTCCTGGAACCGATTACACCAAGTTTAAATGAGACTTTCTATGGAAAAGCTCCAAAAAGGGAGATTAAACTGAATAATATATGGACAGCCCCACATTCATTTGTGCATAAAAGGCCACTTAACTGTTCATACCCCAAAACACCTCACCCTGGACAGAGTGACTTGGTGTATTTTTAGTATGTAGGTCCTGGGGGTATTAGGGATGTGAACCTACAAGGTCATGGTTGCCAGCAGATGCCACAGAGGAGCTTGTGTCTAATGGGATTCAACGCAGCAAAGCTTTGATGGAACACACCATTTTAATTAAAGTGGGCATGGTACATGGTGTTCATGATGTTTCTTACCAACCTAAACACATACAGTAAATAAGCGACACTGTCTCATCCATGGTGAACTGGAGAGCATTTCAAAGATCAGCCTGCCTTTCCCCGCAAACAGCGTCTCTCCTCGAGCCAAACATAAAGACACAGGTCTATCCTTGGTTCCCACTTTCAACTGGAATTCCATTTTGATATTGGCCAAATAATATTACGTGCAACCCTTTTCTTAATCACTTATTACATGACCTGCAAGACACAGATGTTTAGCATGGGCAATACAGAGATCTCTGGAAGAAGATCCCTGACTGATTCCCCATGACTGAGTGACAATCACACATACCTGAAGTTTGACCTGGGCCATCCAGTTTGGATTCACATTTTGGAAGAGAGCAATCTAAAAAGAGATAGAGAGATACAAAAAGAATTAGACGAGGGAGGTTTAACAAAGCAAATAAAGAGTGAAATGGCTGTCCTGTGGCCTACTGCAGAAGTACAGCAACCGTCACCGTGTTTTAGTGTCAGAAGTTTGAGCTTTGACATCACTGAGTACAAATGAGAGAGTGAGCAATGGTGGAGCAGCTCTTTGATCTCAGTAGCTGGATAGTCCCTCCTACCGAACATTCAAAATGTCTAGATCAAGACGATAGATCCTCATGCTCGTTATCTCTCGTCTTTACCTTACGCTTTCACACACACACACACACACACATCAGATACGCACACACACACACACACACACACACACACACACACACACATCGGATACGCACATACAGGCTCATGCATGACTCTCAGCACACCAGCTTATAAGCCGATGAATCATTTAAAGATACCAAGTACAGTAGATATCTGTATCTCTGACGCCTGAGGAGGAATCATCTTCACGGAGATGAGATGTTAAGAAGATTCGAAACACTCCTGTGGAAAAAGCAAAGCAGAGCGGTGTGTCTGGTGCTCGGTAGTCTAAAGCTTGTCACACTAGAGGCAAAACAGGGTCCGGCCTGAGCTGCAGTGCCGGAACCAGTGACGTCAGTTTCGGCATCACGATCAATCCAGAATTGATTAACAGATAAAGACTGACTCATTGTGGGTGTTATGCTAATCCATTGTTCAAATGTATTTTTATCAAAAAAAAAATGTTCTGATGTGATATCTGTGCCAGTGACATTAACCCTGAAAATAAATAGCAACTATATATTGACTCAAAAGATACACTGACGTGCATCGTGTCTGAGTCACTCATCATAGTGGCACGAGATAACAGAGAGGAGAGGCAGGGAACGAGGAACAGGAGCAGCTTAGCCCTTCTTCGCTCTGACTTCTCCGGGCTACCTTTCTGAAAAAGAACAGCCTGGATTATGCTGCTGCCTAACGAGGATTACAGAATGCACCTGTTCACACATTGCATGTTTCATTTTATGCAGTGTAGTATGGATACAGTGTTTGGTCTAGTGGAGGGGTGCTCATCCTCTAGGAAAAGTGCATGAAAGAAGTTACAAATTTAACTATAGTCAATGTTCAGATGCCCGGAACATGCTTTTTCAGTATTAGATCCTAACAGTGCATAGCGACTAGATATTGTCTGGAGAAATCATCGTCAGCATTTGCTGCCAGGCGGGGATTAGACGGCAACATGCCCGTATGGACAGGAGGGAGGGAGTCTGTGAAGAAGAGGAGGCAGAAGTAATCTTCTACCAAATCGGCTGACAGAAAGAACCCACGGGGTCAAAGGCAAGTGACGGAGCTTTCACTTGTGGCCGTGATCAAGTTCAAGTTGTGAGAAAGTTTGAAAGGAAACGATAACCACAGAGCATTGTCCAATAACATCCTCACCTGAGCGCCATCTGCCTTGTGAGGGTGACGATTTCTATTTTATTTTAGCTACTGATGAAAACCTGACCAGGTTCAATACAGGGTCAATGTGAGGAATCGAATGTTCATAAGTGGAAAACAGTGGGATGCCCAATTAGTGAGGATGATTTGGAAGGATGTTAAAAACCTGGGACGAAAAATAAGCAAGGGCCCATTTCTTCAAAGTGAAGGGAAATTGTGCACTTTGTTTCACAGGTTCATCTTACAGAAGCAAAGTGTGAATATCACATTCATTTCATTTTCTTTGATGTGCGAACATTTAACTACACGTTTTAGCCAGAGTGTGAAAGCTAAACCAACAAAACAAACAACATTTAGCTACAACAGTTGGCAATATTTCTTCTAAAACCGTACCAGTGTAGTCAATGCAGTAGGATGGGATGATAAGTTTGATCCTCAACCTATTTTATCCAAAGCCAGAGAGGCCGAGCGGCAGTTTAGCCCCCCTAAGCCAGAGGAGCACTGGGTTGGCACTGTTTACGCAACAGGGATCAGAGCCTGCTGCTGTCTTCAAAGCAACAGGGAATGTTACAGTGTGTGTGTGTGTGTGTGTGTGTGTGTGTGTGTGTGAGAAAGAGAGACTACACAGTTCCTGTTGGACAGACTGAGCACAGCTGTTGACAGAAGACAAGCAGTCTCAGGCAGCACACAAGCTCACACATGTATGCAAACACACTGCAGGCTGTGCTTTGATTTCACCAAAGCCAAGTCCATGTTCTGCTTTCTACCATTTTTTGTTGTTGTTGTCTTCATACAAACTGAAGTAGCCTAAGACCTTGGCTTGGTCTTGTAAAACATGTCATTAGTGCAGAGTAGTACAGTGAAGCGCATCGGGTCTGGTCTCTAAATTTGCAAGGATGCAGATGGACATGTGCAAGTGTGCAAGTGTGCTAGTGTGCGTGGGAGAATTTAAATTATTGAAAGTTATTGCGAACCTATCAACCCTTATAATAGCAAAATATCTAGAGCTAAAGAAAAATTGACAGTGACCCATTATTTTTCACTCTACCCAAGGAGAGGAACTGGCTCACTCACTAACACGACTTCATGAATGAAAAAGTGACACACACTCTACACACTCTGACACTTGACAGAGGAAGTGTCTCAGAACTCAAGGGGGGGCATGGCCTCGTGAGTCCCGGGCTCGTTTTTTTTCAAAGGAGGCGCAGAGCTTTGTGGGAGGCTTGCAACTTCAGACACCAGTTCCAGATGCTTTCTTGGTTTAAGCTGAAGGGAAAGAGAGAGAGAGAGGAGATTAAAAAAAAAGAGGAAATGTGAAAGACGGGGAGGATTGAGGTTTCAATCCTCCGTCTTTCACAGTTCCTCTTTTTTTTTTTTAAACTGAAGGGGCATAAGGAGAGAGGAGAGAGGTCGAGGAAGGACAAATTAGGAATGTGGAGGAATCCATATTGACATTTTTGGATTAATATATGTTTTACACAATGGTCTCCTGCAGTGCTAAAACTTATTTTCCAAAAGCTGACACAATACTTTGAAAATGCTTAGCTTTTTTGAAACAATGATGAACTCTCCTTTTAGGATCTATGCCAAAGCATTTTGGCCAAAAACCTAAGACACTTTAATTTGACCTTTGATCTCTTTGGTAGTCTGATTTTGAATAAAAATGGCATAACCTTTGTTCTTATTTACTGCCCTGGAGAAGGAAGGCACTCATTGTGGTGAGAGTCACAAACAGGAGACCAGATATTACAAAACAGGATCATTATTTGAATATATGACAACCCTGAGCAGAGGCAAGGTATGAGGTAATGACGGAGGGCTGTGTGGGAGAGCAGTGGAGGAGGCGATGAAAGGAATGAAAAAGGATAGAAGTCGAGGGAGTCTGCAGTTGACTGACAAGAGGTTTCTCTCTTATCAGATGGGGGATTTGCAGGAGACACGCAGACCAGCCCACAGCCTATTTTTATGACCCGCAATCCTCCTATGCCTCCATCCCTCGTTCGTTCGCTCCAATCCTCCATCCCCCCTCTTCCTTGCTTCCAGAGCCCCGGGCGACATGGGTGGGATGTAGTGATTTATACCTCCGTGTGTGCGTCTTGTGTGTGAAGTAATGAGCCTGTCCCACAGGCAACATTTCCCATCCTACAAACACATTACCAACCAATTGGAATTCCTGATTATCGACATAAGGCTACAAGCAGATATCCTTCAGGTAAATTAAGTGTTATCAACTAGTCCCAGCTGGAGAAAAATATCTTCATCAGCAGTGACCATTTTACTACTTTGGTTAGTTTTAGGTGATTTAGTTAAGGCCCCCCGCATAATTCTATGTTCATCACTTTACATTGAAAATTGCAAAAGATCTCTCTTAGCATTTGCACAATGCAGAAAAATGTAGCTTGGATCTAATAAGGTAGAGTAGGATCACTGCTCTGCTTATTTCTTTACTGAGGTCTCAAAGGCATTGTGTAAAATAAAGCTCAGGTATGTCGTGACATTTTGTTCAAACTGTCCAGAAAATGAATGACAAGCTAAAATATTTGACCAGCTTCAGTTTAAACTGACTGGAGTATATCTGCACATCTTCTCTGTGTTGAAAAAAAAGAAAAGAAACCCCCGGTCCTTGTCTGTGTGTGTGTCTTCAAAGTGACCCCTGTCATAGATGTACATGACATTTTACACCAATCAATAATTTGTTGAGATGGAGGGGGGGTTACATGCCTGTAAAGTGTATTACGACTCTCTCTCGAAAAGGTTGAGAGTCTCTGATGAGATCGATCAGCATGGTCTGGCCGTAAAATAGGTAATTGCCTCGTTGTGCTACCTTCTTCATTGTCTTCTCCATAAAACTCTCCAATAGACACTAAGAGAGGAACGGGCTATAGCAAGCATCCCAACATCTGGAACTTATTGGGTGCATACAGTAGGCTTATTACAAACACAGCTACCTGCTTATTAGCAGTGATGTGACCATTTGTATTTGATGATTTTAAGATCAAAAATTGCTTTCTTTTGTGAGTTATGTGTATTCAATGTGGTTTATAATATCACTGTTTCAGGTAAGACTGAAACCCAGACATTGTCCGTTAGTTACAAATGGAATTTACTGTGCAGTGCCATAGGTCACAGCTACAACAATTTACAGTACGCAACAGTCCTTTTTTTTGCGTCTTTTTGTGTCCCTGTATTTTGCAGCAAGCACTTATTAATTAATTTGTAGGAATTTTAGCCTTTCTTGATGACAGATGACAGGGTAGAAATGGGGAAAGGGAGTATGGTCCCAAGGCAGAAATCGAAACCGCTCCTGCAGGAAGGACTTTTTTTCTTTTAAGGCAAACCACTTGTAGTCAATGATTACCAAGACAATCTAGTTATGTTAGTTGGATTTGAAGAGTTTTGGAACCATCTAATTTAGAGCGACTCTTCACACATACAAGCAATGCCATTGTTTAATTTAGTTACTGTGTCACATTGAGACATACTGTTATATTGGATTGTTGAATGAGTACTACAATGCAGATTACAAAAGAATGTGCTTACAATGCTGCTGGTGATCTAAAATACTGACCAATAAAATCTGAAGGTTTTTTTGCCAAGAAGCCAAAACAACTTATCAGACTGATCGTTGTGGCACTTTCAGTTTAGCTCGGTCGACAATGCCGATATTGCTATGCAGGGGTTTAATATGTTGCGCTCTATCAGTCATATCATGTATCATCGATATATATGTCTTTCAAGCTAGTCCTCCCTTTCTCCCCGAGTTGAACACATGAGATAGCCGAATGTGCATGCGGGCCCAGGCGATTTAGCGGTGCAGGCAATGCCAACCTAAAGCTCATGGTTTTTAACTCTGACCAACTGCCAATTAGGCTGTGCCCCTGGATGCAAGCAAAAGGTTTCAGCCTCGTGGAGAGCAGAGTAGCCTACATTTTGCAGGGTGTGCTCCACCCAAGCCTCAGCTCTATAATTTGATGAGTGAAGGCTTGTTTGTCCCTCTAAGTATGTCATGTCCTCCCTTTCTGAAGCTCACTCACTTTTCCCTCTATTCTATATTTTCATTTACTTTCTTGCCCTTACTTCTCTTGTCTTTACCCTTGTCTTCATTTGTCGTTGACTTCCCATTCACCCCTCTCCCTCTCTAACAGTGCTGCCTACTGTACATTATGCACTCTAAGATGCCTACTGCATGGCCTATCGAAGTCCTCTTTCTCATCTATGATTATAGAAGATTTCTGCTTTGCAAGAGTATGCAAGACAACATCAGGTCATTATGCTTTCATGGACTATGACTAAGAAAATGAAGACTCACTGCTCAGTGATTTGGCTCCCATTACAGACTGCACTGGCACAGGTCAGTCGGTTCGCTTTGGGCACAGAGGGAAATGCCTCACTTTGTTGTCAATACTGACACTGCCATTGGTGATGCTAATGTCTTGTTTCTATCCTCAATGCCCTCAATGACAACCTGTTAAATAAAGCATACATACGGAGGTGCAACACACATCACTGGTGTTTACTTAGTTGTTTGTTTCTGCTTCAATTTGCTGTCAGTCTAAATTGAGCTTGCGCATTAGGCCAACTACAAAGTCAAATTTTTCAAAAGCATAGTTTTTTTTTTTTTAAACTCCCCGTGCAATACATAGCAGAGGTAATCACTTATGCTCCTGCACTATCAATTATTCTTCTTGTATAAAAATCTATTATTTAACACTGCAGGCTGCAAAGACACTCATACACATATAGTTGAAAGCCTGTCTGCATAAGTAATGAGTCGACAAGAAGCCAGTTTCACACAGTATTGTGTGAAACTGGCTTCTTGTTTCACAGATTACATAAACAGCAGATCTTTGCAACGAACCCTTATAAGTCCCATACTCCACGACTGATGACCACTGTCTTATGGCCACTGTAGTCATGACTGGGGATACGGCTCTTAAGCAAGTTGTTCAGACAGTTATTTAATCATATTCCAGCATATGGTACATCTGGCTGCTTTTATGTCTTAATCGAGTTTCACAGTGCAGTTCTGTACAATAATGCGATTGCAAAGGCCCAGTAAATTCATTAAATACCACTCAAGAGACTATCTATGAATGAATGCCTTGTAAAGAAAATAAGTTATAATATCGTGCGCGCAAATGTTATTTTTGGTTTTGCTAAGATGGCTGTGTGTCCATAGTGCTCCGATATATTTAACAGTGGTTAATAACCTAAAGATGTAATGCATCACTTAGTGACCACAGGATTTTAGTTCATGTGGAGCTAATGGCATGAAGCTATGTTCAGAAAGAGACAGTGGCTCTTGCATTGCAAAAGATTACTGCACATTAAGGTATGCTGAACCATCACATAGAAAAATGCTGTGCTACTGTCTCTGCACTAACGGGCCTTTCAATTTATAATGCACTACAGACTTTGGGAAAGTTGAAGCCCAATTATGATAAGGATTGGCTTGATCTGGTTTTGGTGGCCCTGCGAATTGATCCGGGTTTAGACCAAGTCAAGTTTTGCTCTGTTTGATGGATTGAGAAATTCACATTGCTAGTGATGCGAGTGTTACGCCATCGGCCATTTAAAAAAAATAAACATCGAGTTCAAGCTTTTGATGACAGCATAGGACGAACCTGGGTGTGAGGTCCTACAGCAGGGGTGTCAAACATACGGCCCGCGGGCCGGATGCGGCCCGCCACGTCGTTTTATGTGGCCCGCGAATCCGCCAGCAAAAAAAAAAATAAAAAATCTTTTTTTTACATTTTTTTTTTACAAAAATTTAAAGTTAGACTTGAAAATAAAAATATCCCCATGGTCGAAATTATGAGATAGAAAGTCGAAATTATGAGATAGCATGTTGTCTGTGTAACATTAAAACTATCACAACAGGTGGACAGGAGAGGCAACAGCCCATAAAGAGGTTTTCCAACAAGAGATTGGGTCTTTCTCAACATGCTACTTCTCTGTACTTGTAAACTCGTGGACTTGTGAAACGTCATCAGTCTCAGCCTAAGTACTGTTCCAATTCAAAGTTCACATCAAGCCAAGCACGGTCCAAATGCCCGGATGTGGCTCGCTACAGCCCAGTCATGCTTAAAGGTGTGTGAGCAGCTGTGCTCTGACCAGATACAGACTTTTAAAAGTTCAGTTTGTGAAGAAACACCATCGCAGACCGAGTTCAGGAACTAGCAGCTAATCTAACAACACAGCTAGCTAAGAGACGAGCAGGTACTCGTCTTCTTCATTAGCTGTTGATGAAAGCACAGACAACACGGACACATCATCTATCCGTGTTCATCAGACCTGACTCTCAGGAGCTCTTGGATGTAGCTGCCATGCACGGGACGATGACGGGGAGACATTAGTGATGCAGAGGTGACAAAAATAGCTTTGAACAAAGTTAATGTAATAACTTGTTCTTGATGATATTAGTCTTTGTTATTTTCTTTAATAGTTTGATCTTTGATAGAGTAATGTGGGTTTCTTAACCCTAAATTAAAATGATTTATGTTATAATAACAGAAATGTGCTTAAATATAATTTTACATTCATATAACTGCATGTACAATCTTTTTACACTTGAATAAACAATAATCAAATGTAGAGACAGTTGTTTAACAATATGTTAGGAGTAGTTACATTTATACAGTCTTACATTTACAACCGGCCCTTTGAGGGCGACCATGATGCTGATGTGGCCCCAGAGGGAACATGAGTTTGACACCCCTGTCCTACAGGGAACAGCATACCATATTTGTCATGCATGCTCACTCTAAAACGATACATGCACACTTTTGATTTGTATCTACAGTTTGAGAGGCCATTTCGGTGGCCGAGAGCTCAACGAACTGCAAATATAGAAACTTTTACACTAATTTGACAACATCTTCACGTGAAAACATACATTTTAAGATGCATGCACAGCATTTACAAAACATCTTCACCAACTTAATGGCAACACATTTGGCAACAACAAGCGCTGCTTGTGTCCCAGCCGCGTGCATGACTTTTCTGTGTAAAAACCGTATACGTTGCGTTGCGAGCCTCTTGCGGCGCGTTTCTGTATTTGCAGTGCTTTTTCTAAATGCTGCGTGCGAGTCATCAATTCATGTTTTCGTGTGTGTCGTCAAGTTGGTCAAGATGTTTTGAAAATGCTGCACACGTGTTGGTGAAGATACTTCTTCATTTGCTTGTGTTGTGCATATTTGCATGTTTTTTTTTAATTTAAGTTGAGCTCTCAGGGCCACCGTAGGAAATGCATGTGGATCTTTAGACTGAGAAGGAGAGTGCCATCCTCACTCATCTACTCCTAAAACATAATAAATTACATACACATTTTGAGGAGACAGAAATAAAGATATTTATAGGCAGTGAATTAAACCCAAACATACGACATTAACACATCACCCAAATATTCCAGAAAGGTCCTTCAATTTACTCAGTTCATGGATATTCGACAACAAGAAAACACAACTTCCAGACTCATGCTAATGCAAATTCAACAACTAAGAAAACCCCTCGTAATAAGCAACTTGCCTCGATCAAACTATCCAATATTTTTAATGCAACCGTGCGTGGGCTAAGAGTAACCAGCAGTATGTTATTGTATGTCTCACTTTGAGGAATGCTTAATTTAAGTCAAAATCAACAATCCAAACAGGAAACAAAAGGGATGCTATGAACCTACTCAAAACAGAATAAGATATTCTGACAGTCAACTGACTAAGTTATTTATAAACAACTAAATATAGTTACAGAGAGTGGTTTTGTATCTCAATGCTTTAAAAGGAGAAAAAAAACACCTGGACAGCTGAGCATGACGGGATGATGAAGGTTGAAAAACAAATGTAGTTCCTGTCTTCTAAATGTTCAAGAAAGCAGTTCTGTATTTCTCATCTCAGTCACAATAATTTCAGGATTGGATGTTAAATCACGGCATGAGCAACTTGGGAGAGTGACTCAGCAGCTGAGCTGTGATCCACAGCATCAGTGTGGGAGAGATGGAGCTCCATCTGCTCACCAAAAATAATCGAGCAAAGAGGTACATCAATTGTCAAGGTCTGATGAGAATATCATTGATTCAGGTGAAGAAAAAAAAAAAAAATAGTGCAGGATCGAAGATTAGGATTTTTAAACACTTTCTGCTTGCTTTGATGGAAAGCCAGCTTTGCAGCTAAACTCACATTCAGTTATCCAGACAGTCAGTAAGTTACTCTCACACTAAGTCAACCTCTTAGCCTGTGATCAAAGCAGCTCAGACAGCCCGTCAATCACTTGAGTTCTTCTTCAGGAGAAGAACCGGACACATTCTATCCTTCACTAACTAACTACTGCAGCAAAGTGCATCCAGAGCCCCAGCAAAACAAAACACACTCACACATACACAGAGCCCCTGAAATAAAGTGCTTGGGATCAACTAGGATGAGCAGCTCTGTGCCAAGATTTCAACGTGCAACAAGCTGGCAGCAATCAGGGAGTCTGCTGGAGAGGATGGCCATTACTACTGGTCCTTCACCGTGAAGTTACAGGAACGATTAAGATATAGTATGCATGTATGAAAGAATCAATGACAAACAAATCTCATACCATGTTTGGACAAATTGCAGATCTGTATATGTGATTGATAATATTCATAATAGAGTTAAAGTAAAAGTAGCAACTAAACGACAGATAAAAATGTTTTCAATTTCAGATTGATAAACTGAATGAGGTCAATATCATATTTGAATTAATTGAATAAACGACACAAAGTGCTATTCTCCATTTTAACAGCACAGAAACTTTCCGTGCTTTCTCTTCATAATAGTATCTTATTAAAGTTTCCTGAGGCCATAACCTATTTCTGTCTCCATCATGAATACTGTATGAACTGCGTTTGCCGCTACATAAACATCCAAGCAGTCCAACTTCACTGTGGAGCCAACTTTCCAGCCTGATACAACACAGCTATAGGAAAATACATTGGCAGGCTTCCAACCAACCGTAAGAGAGACTGCAACATTTGAAAACAATCCACTTTGACAACATTCCTAACAGTCTGACTGGCAGACGCAATTTCTAGGAGAAAGTATGTGATTTAAAGACAGTTTTAAAAAGTATGAAGTAGGCCTATGTGTGTGTGTGTGTGTGTAAACATGCATGCATTCATATATTCATATGCACTTAGGTGGACGTGTTGTCTGTGTGTGTTCCTGGGTGTGCAATCTGCAATAATAGTGAACAGCAGACCCCCAGGCACCAGGTGTCACTGAGAGAAACAGCTGAGAGAGAGAGAGAGACAGCTGCTTCTGCTGGTGTGTATCAGAGGCTCTCTAATGGTGGCGACATATTTCCAAACTATGCACTTTTTCTTTGAAATGTACCTTTTCAAAAGCTATATAGCATTCCTCGGCATCCTGATACCTGTGTCACATTGGGTTAAATAAGTATTGTATAAGGTTAGAACAAGTGGGGGCTTGATGGTGAGTTATTAGCCACATCAAGGAGGGATTAGAAAGAGAAAACAATATCTAATCTACACACATCACGTTGAAAAGTCTCAACTCTAAAACTTGCCACACCACGTTTTCACACTCCAAGAAATGCTTGTTATACAGGTTTGGAGAGAAAAAAGCCAAAATACATCACACGTTAATGGGAACCATCTTATGATATGCCTAATATCACAGCAAAAACCCACTTTCTTATAGGAATGGGATATAAAGCAGAGTAACACAAAGTCAGTATGTGACTACACCAAGTAAAAGATTATTATCATTGGAGAGAGAATGCTCATGTAATGCAAATTACACCGTGCCCCTACAGATAATAATATTAATAATATAATATTAGATAATAATGTTCCTCACATGTAACAAAGTACAGTACAGTGTTATTATTTGGCTGATATCAGGCAGCAGTGCAGCCCCCTCTATAAGGTGCTTATGTTTTGGATGCAGAGTGATAAGGTAGGCAGGCCTATCCTTATTTGTTAGCATGATGCCATCATATCAGACGGGCCCAGTGCGTTGAGTGCAACCTATTGCCCATACGTGCATCCATGGCCTAGCCTCTATCCATGCGTCAGATGTGAGACCTGGGTTAAGAGAGTGGCGCATGACCCCGTGTTCGTTTACGACATTCTTCAATCTACACACCTCTGAAAACAAGAAAATCATTTATCAAAATGCTCGACCCACATCCAATGGGTCCGTGATGGATACATCCTGTAACGACGAAATACTCGTAAAGCACGGAGAGGCTGTGGTCGAGCTGTAACCATCCACACCTTGTGGCATACTTGGACCAACACAAAATGGGGCCACTGCCTAATAATCAAACGCACATATTCCAGGTGTTATTTAAGCTGCTGTCATCAAAGGCTGCGAGATATGACAAGTCAGTGGACTTAAAACGTGGTAAATAACTACAAGGATGTGCGCATCTCCAGCACCTCCGACGCCCACAACTCGCCCATGAAACCCGTGCTTTTTTTTTTTTTTTCATTTTTGGCAACAATGTGGCAGACCACCAGTGATCACACCGACAGCTCTACTGTATCCCTCCCAGAGCCAGACTCGCCCCTTCCCGACTTACCGGATTTGAAAAACGCCGCTATGTCTGCCGCGTCCTTCGCAGCCTCATCTAGTCCCTCTCCTGCGCTCATGGCTGTGGTCGCTAGTGCGGAAATAGCGATAGCTATCCTCAATAGGTTTTTTTTATTGTTGCAATAACTATTTATCAGCAAAAGCGGCGCCCGACGCCTTTCATTGAAGCAGATCCGGTCATACAATCTGTGCTCTCTTCATTAAGCGAGAGACCTCCTCCTCCATTTTGGCCGAGAAGGGAAAATCCTGGCGACCGTTCGGCGGCGCTCCCGAGTTGGGACGTGAGGGAGGGTGAGGCGGAGGAATGGGGGGGTTGATAGTGAGAGAAGGCGGAGGTAAAAGAGGAGGGGAGGAGGTCTGAGGGAGGAGGGCTATTCCGTCTCGAGTGGTGGGTGGGGTGGGATATCCTGGGATTCCGTTTCGGGGGGTTTTGGTGCATTGTGCGCCACCCAAATGTATCGTGCGCCACAGCACATCGGCAGCCCCCATCGTCACTCACTGCGGTGCTGATGCGGGCTGCGTGGGAGTCATTATTCCGGATTGTGTGCCTTAATAGCTCAAGCCCAGATGTTATGGGGGATGTCACATCGACAACATCATGCTTTTTTAAATATAGGTGACGTGTAATAGTCCTAGTAGTATCAGCAGTAGTGTAGCAGTTCTCATATACCTTATCACGTAAGCCCTTAGTTGAATTCTTGCGAAAACGTGAGTTTATTATTCCCACGAGGTCACTGAGTTCTTGTGTCATGTTGCATTATTTAGTTTCCTAGGAGTTATGGTCTACTGGATGATTGCAAGTCGTTCACAAGTGTAATATTTATTTTGCACGTGCGGCTAATCGCGTGTTAGGGGATAAGAGGATGGCAATGACGACAACGCAGAAGGACTGTTTAATTCTCTCTTCATCTCCTAGTGATGAAGAGGATGCTACAGTATGAGGTCATTTGTCCCACAAATCTAACCCAGTTCTCACCGACAGCTGCGGCTCAGTTCCTTTAACTGGGGACAGTGCACTGCTTCCATCTAGGGGTTGCCTTCACAAATTGCTCTGATATGACGGCCGGTGGTACAATAATAATATGGGACTTCATTAAATAAGACAAAAATAAATATATATGTCCTCGATCACATCACTATTCAGACGTCCTGCCTTACAGACACGTTAGGCATGTGACTGTGCCTGTTCTATTTCTATGGCTGTGACATTATCAGTCTGATTGACGCAGCTGGGCAATCAGCAGGCACACCTGTAATTAATTAAGCCCAGCTGATGTTTCCTAACGCCTTGTAAAACACATAGCTGCAAAACGAATACAACTAAAACACAGGCAAAGCAAAAGGGGTTTTAAAGTTTGTAACATTTAGTACAAGTTAGTATTGGCCTTTTGTAAAAACTTGAACAGGCTTAGCCTAACGCTAATCTACAGTCGACAGGAATTTAAAACTATCTTATCTAAATGTTTTGCTAACTATGGATAGTGGGTGGCCACTTAAACACTTCAGAACGAGCAGTTGGCTTTTTCATAAAAGGTAGCCAACAATAACGGCACGAATTTCACCGCCTTCTACGAAACAAGCAGGGTTAACCATTAACCATTAACCAAAAGTAAATCTGCTTTCCTGCTCCGACACCTGCTTCCATGGTCTTTGGTGGTGGTCTCCTAAGTCTCTGTCCACATATAGGCTACTTTAAACTGTTCAGGTGATTACGGTATATTTTTTTATTTTGAAAACTGTGTATAAATAGCCAATGAATAAATTGTCTACCTACATCTTTCGGGACCAGCCCACTCTCCCGTTTCCCCCTTTTTACAAATTCCCTCATTCCCTCATTCCCTTGGAAACCACTAACAACACACGATCACCGCAGGGAAAACGTGTGGACGGCCAGACGCTTCAACCAGGAAAACAAATCTAAAAAAAATAGCACGGATGAAGCATGATAATTCGAAGTCTGGTAATAAAGGAGATATTTCTGTGAGAGAGTGTTGTAGCCATGTCCTTCAGCTCTCGACTCGCCAAAGTCAGCTACAGGAACAGACCCACCCAAACTAGTGTCCCAGTGGAGTCCTTCAGGGAAATGCAGGTAGGGCCTAATTTCAATTTGATAACAACCTCTTGAAATGAGGAAAATCTTCTCAGTGTCCCAGTAGCCGAGGAATGTAAAGCCTTAATAGAAAGTCTGTGAAACATTATAACTGACTAAGGTGTTTATAATACATCTTTATCTTTTATCGTTTTCTTTATCTTTTATCGTTTTCATATATATATATATATATATTTTGGTTTGGTTCTTTCTGGGGCGGTGTAAAGAATCCTTACACTGGCATATGTTGTCATGATTGTTTTGATATCTGTACAGTATCCTCTATTACTGGAGGATTGTTTTGTTAATTTAGTTGCACAGTCGCCCACCTTAGTTTCAACATTGTTGTATTCATTCAGCTGGCACATTTTCAGTCATACATGCTAAAACAGATCTTCCTTTATTTCTTCTGGCATGAAGCTAGAATATATTTTTTGTCTTGTTTTGTCATCAATGAGCATTTGGTCAAATTTTTATGTAAAATGCCACATATGTTGTAAGATTGTTGGCTTTGATCTTAGTGTACCTCAAAACAAACCTTTAAACAAAACACCACACAACAACAAGTGTATTATTTAATTTAACATAGGCCTCCACTACCGTACACAGTTAGTTAGCACAGCTAGATGCAGTTAACTCAAAATAGGATGATATGAGTTGGAAGAGTGAAACCTTACATCAAATGTCCCTTCTCTCTTATGTGTATGTGCATATGTATGCTCTAATGAAGGTCCTTTAGACCGAAAGCTAAAAAATAAAGTGTTCTCTGCATAGATTTAAGTGTGCAGATATCTATTCTATTAGTTTTAGCTTCCATCACCTTATTTAAGACAAAGCCGGGTGAAGCGGTGGTTATCCTGCATTTACCTTCTCTCTTATGTGAAAAAAACGAGTGAAGGAATTAATCTGCACTTCATTTTCAATTTAAGAACCCCCTGCACCCTGATAATTACTCTGAGAGCCACTACACTATTAGACTCACGGGCCTCCCAGCAGTAGTCAAAAACAGCTGGAGCACAGCATACTGTAATATGTATTGGTTGTATTATGAGCCTCAAACCACTAGATGGTAGTGTATAGTTAATGAAATGTTAGATAAGCCTAGACTGGATGATGTTCCAAAACGATTTGACATCTAGTGCTCTTTATTATTCATTATTGAAATAGTCACTGTTAACAGTAAGAATTTGTTTCTGCAGGCTCATTTTGTTTGTCTCTGTTTGAAATGACAAGAGTAAGCACCTGCCTCCTATTTATGCATTGCAGTCAAAATAACAATAATCCTGTACTATCACGATCTGGACAGATAAATATCTTATAGTATTAATATAATACTTGAAATGACTAAAAGACTCAAGACTTGTTGTCGAAGTTTTGTGTTTTTACAGCAGCTGGTGCCATTTTTGTACCCGGAGAATTGTGTCATCTTTTCTGTTAATTGCAGTAAGTAGACTTGCTTTTGAATCCTGACCTGTGTAGATATTAAACTATCTCTACAGTCTATGCTTGTCATCCGTATGTCCATTTTGTATTAGCCTAGTAATATACTTTAGATCAAGTATTTTGTGATTGCAGGAGTGGTTGAAACCAAATAAACAACAGAGAAACAGTGCAAGTCAAAGTGCAGAGTCCTCGGAGCTGTTTTGCTACAACCGGGTGTAGTTTTACAACAGATTTGTTTGGGCTCTCCGTGTTTGTAGCAGTGTGAGCGTCCTCCAGGAGAATAGTGGACCTTTTTCTGTCTTGGTCCCTCTCTGTCTTTTTCTTTCAGATCTCACAACCCCCTCATTTATAATTTACAGGCACTCTCCAGTTTCATGGCAGCTCAAAACCAGACAGTTCAACTTAGAAAATCAGTCATGACATATTGAAAAATTGATGACCCAGCTGCTTTTAAATGCAAAGCTTCGCAATCATTTCTTCAATATCAAACCGTCAGTCAGATCTTTGTGTAGAGAGCTGTGCTTCTCCTCTGTTGGACGCCACAGTGAAAGCTGATGCAATTTTTTAATAATACTTAGTGTGAGGTATGTGTGCGTCTGTGTCTGTTTGTGTGTGTGCGTCTGTGTCTGTTTGTGTGTGTGCGCGTTCACTGGTTGAATGATCATGGTTTCCCCACTGGAGTGGCAATGATTATATACATTACACTCTAATATTATATCTATATAGGTGGCATTTTTAGATTGTTTTGTGCAAAAACCAAATGGTATTCATTTTGCAATAATATACAAGGGAGACAAACAAATTCTCACATTTGAGAAGCTAGAGCAAGTAAATGTTTTGTATTTCTGCTTGATGAACAACTAAAACAATGTATTGTCAAATAGTTGTTTGTTAAGGTTAAAGTTCTGTTTTTCATAATGAATTCATTATCTTTAGGCAGACCCTACAGAAAGCACAGTGCTATACTGCTGTAAGCAATTTTCCAGTTCTGGTGAAGGGGTGGTGGTGGCTGGGAGGATTTGAAAGAAAAACGAATGAGCAGGAGTATTAGATTTGCAATGTTCCTGTAATAATGGTGAACTCTTCACAAGAGAAAGTCAAAACAGGGAAATATGAATACGCCTTGAAAATGTCTGTAAAACTGGTTCTCTTTATTTAAGAAATGAATGCGACAAAGTACCATTATATTCTTACCCTGTGCAGCTGTTACTACAGTCACTACATGACTAGTATCAGTCAGTTAGCATACAATCTCCAAAGAGGTGTTTAGTTTGTGAAACCTGGTGACCTTTAAGAGGCAAATGTCTCGTTATAAGGTCATTTTAAATTCATACTACAGTGAGACACCATGTTTTATCTGTTAGTTAGTTAGTGTGTGTGTTTGGTGTGTGCATCTAGGTGTGTGTCTGAAAATGTTATCTGCCCACAATACACACAACCCCCACCCCTGTCTCTCCTTCCCTTTGTGGCAACTGACTTGTAAGGTGAGAGCAGGGCCTTGATAATTAGCTTGCAGACAGACGGTCATCCAACACCGCATTATCTAGTTAGCGGTCCCCTTTTAGGAGCAACACTCTCATAATTTCAGGGCAGTAACCTTTCTCACGTGGCAAATAAGAAGGCTGATTGCTCACATACTGTAGCAAAGCCACTTGTTCTCTGTCTTGTCTTCTTTGTTGGAAGCTGTAATTCTCTAATGTCATGAAAAGCAAAGCCAATTAAGATGGTGGAATGACCTGAAAAGAAGTGTCAGACTAAGAGGCCCACGATGCTGCATTTTAAACCAGACTATCAAAACAAGGTAAGGTGATCCAATAGTTCTGAAGTTACAGACAACTTGGCTTCTGTGCTATGTAATTTATCATTGATGTGTCAGGATTCAGTAAACGGCTCGTGTGCTTGTATAAAAATGTGGCTGGTAGAGAAGTTCAAGGCTGAAGCAAGAGAGAAGCTGAGAAAAACTGTTTTGTTTTGAATGCATGAAAGCCTATCTGAAAGTTCTAGTGTGCTGCAGGTTATTCTCACAATGAGCAATACCTTCATGCAATAGACCAAAGAAATATGTTTAAAAAACATCTCTTAAAGTGCAAGTTCTTCGATTAAAATAGCATTTGATAAAACACCACAACATGCATGAATTTAAAAACACTTATTTGATTTTACTGTACGTCATGTTTTTAGTTAAATTTGTATTTGACAATTCTGTTACCATCCAAACTGAGTGACAATTGCAGATTACAGAATGTGTGCACCAAGCAGAAGAGACAACAATTTGAGGTCGGATCAGTTTTCTTTTCTGCCTTTCACATCAAATGTTTTTTTTAAGCTCCTGCATCATCAAATGTCAGAGAATACTAAAGAGAAAGTCAGACAAAAAGCTCTGTGATCCGTGCTAATGCAGATCTAAATGTTTAGAAATACACCGTGAGAAGTATTCACTTCAAATGTACGAAGAGGACCAAGTTTCAAAATCCTTCACGACATATTTTGTAGACTGATTCACAATTTTGTCATGAAAGAAGTGAATGTGAATTTGACATATTCTGATACTATTGTTTCAAAAAGGAAAACGTTTTTTTTTTTAGACTAATACTGGCCTGTTGTGTTGTTGTTATAGCCTTTAGGTTAGACAATTCCTCTATAACTTGATTTTGTAGATAAGGTAAATGCCAATGTGTAAAATATCCCTGAAATTGCAGAGTTTAGTCCATAGCTACTAATCTTGAATGAACATTTGAACCAGATTCATAAGATTTATTTGATCTGGTGACATAGTGGGTGTCCATGAGCTCAACACAGAACGCAACCATAACTACTTATTTTCTCTAGTTCCTGTGTGTGCATGTTAGCTGATGTGTAAGTGTTTGCAGACAGAGCTAGGTGTCTGTGAGTATTTACCTGCGTATATAAGGGTGTTAATTCATGATTGTGTGTATGACGCACTGGTGCCTATGGCTCACGGACTTTCTGTGTCTGTCAGTTTGGTTGAACAGATCTATCTTGACCACAGCTGGATGTGAAAACTCATACACTACTCGACAGGAATAGCCATTAAAGATTAAGCCAGCATAGCTTCAGCTCAGCTGGCTGCCTGGTCACCACTGATAACTTGATAGGGCTAATCACTCTTAAAGGGTGAGAGTTATTCAGCGCCGCTGTGTAGATGTAGACGAGGAAGCGATAGCAGAGAAGAAGATGCTGTATAGGAGGGTTTGAGTCGAAGACGCGAGGAGCTGTCATGTCGCAGGTGTTTAGAAAGCAGCTCTGGAAACAAATGGTTTCCAAGCTCATTCAGGTAAGATACATCATTGGGCACTGTTGTTGTGGAGTCATTTTAGTTAATCCATCCACAGAATTGTCATGTATTATGCTAAGCACTGGCATCCGTCATTTACCTCAGTTCAAGTGATAAAACTAGCTGCAAAACTTTACTTACAGCTGCTGTGTTGACATGGACAGTGTGTGTGTTATTTCTATTTCCCAGAAGGATTTGGAATATAAATGGACTAAATCATTTTCCGATTTTATTTGAGCTTTGGTTTATATATTAGATAAATGATCAGAACATACAGTATTCCTGCCAAACTGCCCTGCACATTTTGTAACCGCTGTTTTCTCTTTCATTCCAAAATTCACAGTTTGTTTCTTACAGGGATTGTCAGTCTCGCCATAGCTTATCTGAGGATGGGCCTTTGTGTGCTTCTGACAGCTATTAATGTTGTAGATGTTATTACATAGGTCCGTCAGTGCTGGCTTCTGTGTCTGTGTTATGGGAATAAATACATGTGGTTGTGTGTGTGTGTGTGTGTGTGTGTGCGTGTGCGTGCCTGCCTGTCATTGTTAGAGCCTGTTATTGTTGGACATTGTATTTTGTGTGTTAGTGCATTGCATTCAGCAGTGACTTAGTCTGCGTGAATGTATAATTGGCAACACACTGCATTTTGTCTGTATTGTTAGTCTCTGGGCTGAAGACTGAGTTGGCTGTTCACACAATTTGGATTAAAGGAAGAGACAAGGTGTGAAACGTCTGGTCGCCCAGCAACTGATGGCTTGACACGCTTTTTTTTTTTTCTGGTCGACCTGTGATGTGAGTGTTGTGTGCATATAATGCATGCGTGCTTCTCCAGAAACTTTAACACGTTTGGTGTGATTCAGCTTTGAGCTTTTTTGAAATGTCTAAAATTCTTTTAGAAAGTGCAAATGGAACACACCTGCTCAGCATTAGAATATTTCTCATTTGGAAAGTCAAACATGAAGGTCACTGATCTTAAAATGAGATCACCAGACTGGAATGAAAATTGTGCAGAGGTAAAAAAGTGTCCATGTGTGAATTGACTAAACTGTGTGCAGTGAGAGTAAATTTCAAAGCCTGCAATTTTGTTGTGCTCAGCACCCGTCTATCTGTTGAAGTGAGCTGTGACCTGCAGCCACTGTTCCTGAGAGAAGCTTGTTGGTGCTTGGCAAATATTACCATGGGTTTTTGAAAATGTTAATATTTTGTGGATGATGTAGGTAAACTGCAGGTGGACACGATTTGTCATTTGCCTTGTTTCACTAGACAAACTTGAATGTCAGTGTGGTTATTGTCTGATCTCTTTTAAAGCTGCCGACAGGCTAACGTGTTGCTGCTCTTACTAACCTTGTTAACACTCACAGCTTGTGAAGTTGTTGACATGCACCACCTCACTCTGGTTCTACATGACCAAATCCCAACTAAGGAGAATTAATACTTTGACTCTAAACCCCCCTGACCTTTGTCCCTTCTTTCTTTACATCCATGTCCATGCCTCCTGCCTCGTGTCTCTCAGGTCCTTACCTGTTACAATATCCTGTTATATTCTTTCCTACCTCCCCTGCTCCCTCTATTTCCTCTTCCTGTCATTTCTCATTTCCATTTTCCCACCCCTCTTGCCTTCTTTTTATCAATTGTTTCCCTCACTGTGCACAACTACTGATCCTAATACTTCAATTTCTCTCCCTTTGTCTTTTTTTGGATTCGGCATATTCCCTCTATATGCTCCTTTAAAAGATGTATTCAGGGTTCTGTTAGGTTCCATTCCTCAAAATGTGTCACATCTCTCCAATCTGTTTCTTGATATAATCCATTGGGACTCACCCAGGGTGCTTACATTTACTGTATGTCCTGCAGTGCTCCAGTGTATACTACATACTTTAACTGTCAGTTTCAGTTGGAAAGAGCCCCCTCCCCCCCCCAGATGTTTATGAATAAGGTTGCGCAACAGTGAAATCACTGTTCTGTGAAAAAGGAAGAGGGAGGAGAGGAGGGAAGATCAAAGAGTGTGAGAGAGAAACTTGATCAGTTAATGTGTCATCATCGTTGTTATATTTTAATCCAGTTGTTAACAATTGTCTAAACAGAATATGTAAGAGCTAGCTCTCAAGTGAATTTTTGGCATGGCCAGTCACAGTAAGCCTGATTTGTTGTAAAAGACGCTCTTTTAAAAGGTGGTGATGTCAATGCAAAAAGTACTTTAAGCCAGAAAGAATTATTCCTGCCATGCCCTGTTTAAAAACAAGACAAACAGAAGGAATTGTAAACGAGAGGATTTAGATGCACCCTGCAGCTGGCACACCATGCACCACCAGGTTTCATGTAATTTATTGGCAGACCTTGTTACTGTGTTACTAAGCAGCGTAACCTGGCAACCCATTGTGGTTAATGTTACCGTCCCACCGTCCTAAACAGCCTGTCGTAAACGGGCTGTGTTGTTTGTCGTTCTATTTAAAGAAACCTGATTTTTGCAGACTTTGGATGGCTACTCAAAAGTTGAGGGAAGAGGGAAGGACATGTGCAGTTGGAAAAGGACTGCTGACATCTTGTTTGGACATTTTCTGTAATTCTTGTGTGGAGCTACACTGTGCATTGACAGATTATCCATGTTGACATATTCTACTCATTCATTGAAACTGTAAGTTGGTTCTTTGAGTGGACTTTTTATTTAAATGATGTCTGAGGAAAAGGTGTCGGACCACAGGAGAGCGTCAATCATCTGTCATTACCAACAGCCAGCCTCATGACTACATACAAAGTATGTGAAATACGATTTAATGGCTTTGTGCACTTTTTCATCATCAGGTGAACCAGAGCAGAGTTGAATTTAGCTTTATTTTTACCAATTCAGAATGTCAATTTTTCTAATTTAAAAGTAACTCCACACCCCATCTTACTATTAATTAAAATTGTCTGTGTGTTTTGTTCAGCAAAAGTTGAAAGAGGAACGTGAAGCTAAGCGGGCTCAGCTGGATGGAAGACATGACTACATCCTCAGCATTGTGGCTTCATGCCTTGGACTGGAGAAATCTGATGTGGAAGATGCCACACTGGAGGGGAATCAGGTAACCTGTATTAACACAGAGACATTTTGTTTTGTTTGTATGTAGTAGCCTTAAAACGTAAAAACACACGACGGACTTTTATGCTGTGCATGTACAGGAAGCACTCAAACGGCAACCCAAGTCTCTTCGTTTCGGAGACTGTTGTGTCTGATTTGCTGAAAGTTTTATTTTCATCTTTCTCAGATTGACCGCATGGAACAATTCTTTGTGGCCGAGGGCCTTCCACACCTCATGTTCTACTATCAGGACACAGAGCCAGTTGAAGCAGGTAATATTTGAAAACGTACACTAACCACGTCAACCACATTTAAATGTTGGCAATGCATTGGGTTGAGGTTCTTTACCTGTATGAATCAATCTATTTCGGTAACAGCAATCACAGCATTATTGTAATTGAGAAGGTCTCAAAAATCAATTCAAATTAAAATGCAAATTACCCAGTATGAAAAATCAAGCTAGTCGTGATGAGACCTTGTGTCGTTTCCATGTCCAATGCTTTGTTTAAGCAGCAGCAGCAGCAGCCTCGGTGCCCTCCCAGCTTGTTTCCCAGCAGCCTGGTCGCAGCAAGAAGTCCAAAGTGTTTGTGACAGACGGGAGGGATGTGGCACTGACCGGAGTATGTGTCTTCTTCACCAGAGCCAACACTTCGAAGGCAATCACCTCTGAGAACATACACAGAGTGAGTCACTTTGTGCCGTTGGGGCCTTCTGTTATGTAGTTCACTTCAATGACAAATGCAAACAGACTGATTCTTTCAATGTAACAGAAAATGACATTTTCAAATGACGAAACGACATGCGATTTCTTTTTCCTTCTGCAGTAACTTCTCTTTTAACCCATTCACGTGATAAATCTAAAACGGCTTCTTTTCATCCAGAGCTAACGAAACAACAGGGGGACGATAGCACTCTGATCCCACAGGCAGTTCTATTGATTCTTGCTGATCACCTGCTGTCAGCAGCAAAGCTAATCACCACCACTGATAAATGGGCATGTTTGCTACAAGACGGGGGACAGGAAGGACAACTCTGGTTTGTGTGTGTTTTCATGACTTGTGGGGACTCGCCTTCCTTATGGGGATCAAAGAAAAACTAAATGTCAAAGTCAATGTAATGTCCCCAAAAGCCACGAAAACATGAGCAGTGTAAAAGTACTATTTTTTTATTTTTATTAATTTAGATAAAATAATGAATACAAATAATAATCAGAACATTAAAATTAATACATAAATAAGCTAAATTCAAAACATTTTTGAGGAGTTACTGGTTAGCTTAACCTAACAATAAAGTACTTCAGGTTTGGGCACCTGTTCAAAAAACTGTGTATGCGAGCCAAATATTTTTCACAGTATAATTTGACACAGGCAAACAAAAAAATGTTTCATACTCACCCAAAAGCACCTAGCTCTCTGGCCTTGGCCTGTGAGGGGTCCACCCTGAACTCACCAGGCCTCCCTCCCTCATTTAAAACATTTAAAGAAGCAGGGCTTCTTCCAACAGGTCAATTATAGGTCATGATATCCATGCACTTACTGTACAGTGCATCTGGAAGGTACTCATTTTGTCTCTCTGTGACCAAACTCAGCTTTTGTCCCATAGAACACAAAGGGACAAAAGTTGCCATATGCTTAATTTGGGTTCCCAAATTAAACACATGGCTTTCCATCCCCTGCCATTTGCCTGATCTGAGGATCAAATGCTCCATATGTCATGTCCAGTGTGTGCTTAATGCATCTACATGGACAGGACTGGTTGATTTAGGAATGTTTGTTTATTTTTCTGAGCCACATACTGTACAGGCAGAACTATATCTAAACAACGCCTTTTCCACTGGTTGGTAGAGGCTATTGCTATGGCCTACGCAAGTAAGGGTCTCCAGACCCCATCTGGCATGCATGCTCACTCACTCCACTGGGTATGGCAGCATCAAGGGCAATGCTCTCCAGGATATATGTTTGGCGTCAAGTTGGGCCCCTTTGGACATGTGTGCACTTTTATGTCTTTCTAGGATATCAATTTCAATATGTTGGACACAACGGAGGTGGGTCTGTTAAAAAGTGTGGAGCAGCTGCTCTCCGAGATCTTCATCCCAACACTGAGGAAGATGAACCACGGCTGGGGGGAGCCGGCCAGTCCCCAGGCCCAGGCTGTCAAACAGGACTTCATATCATCGTTGGAAAGCTTTGTGTCTGTTTTGGCTGGAGCACAGGAGAGCCTGCAGGAAAAGGTAAAGAACATACTCTGTAACACAACAAGGATACATTTGATAGTTAATGTGTGATTTAAATTCAGAACAGCTATCAAATACCCAACAAAGAAACACCTTTTGACTTTAATCAAAAGCTGTTTTAAATATTTGGACACTAACCAGATCTATCCATGCTAGAACTTGGGAACCTATATGTTGCTGAGAAAAAACACTGAAAAAAACATGATTATTTGGCTTAATATAGACAAACAAAGGCTGTTTGAACATTTGTGAACCTTTTTCATCACAGCAGTGTTTCATTAAAATTGTAACTTGAAAAACAAGTCTTGCAACTGTAAAATAACTGTAAGCAGCCTGCTTTGATCACAGCCTCTACTTTCAAATACATTTTATGGAGAAACTTGTGTAAGCACACACAGGCACATCCACAAAGAAAATGTATTCTAGACACCGTAGCAAAAATAAACCATGTCATGACTTGCCTCCAGGTTACCTTGAAAGAGTGTGACACATTTGACCTGCGGGTGCTGAAAGGCCCATCAGACTACATGGCAGCAGCCAACAGCACAGAGACCACAGAAAAGATAGAGGCCTGCATGAAAGTCTGGATCAAGCAGATAGAACAGGTGAGATGTGTACAGTAACAGGTGAGATGTTGTTCTAAAACGTATCACATTTATTATACTCGCGGTAAGGTTATGATCTTATAGTTGCTTCTCAAAACTCAAACATATAATGATCCAAATGAATTCAAGGTCCGTTGGGGAGGGATGCAAAACTCCCACAATAAAATGACCAAAGGGAATACAGTATATGAGATTCAGAGAGGTAGGGTAAACTGCAGAGATGATGCTTGAACAGTGAGCAGCTATAACGTATATCTGTTCTCCAGGTTTTAGCAGAGAGTGACCAGCTGAGAAAGGAGGCTGATGACCTAGGCCCTCGGGCTGAGCTGGACCACTGGAAGAAACGAATGTCACGCTTCAACTACCTTCTGGATCAACTTAAGAGCCCCGATGTCAAGGCTGTACTGGGTGTGCTCTTGATGGCCAAATCTAAACTCATAAAGGTCAGTCACTGCCAGGTTTTAGTGGCTAGATGTACACATTTCTTCTCATTCTTGTTTTTCTTCAACATGATGCTTTGACACAAGACTGCAATGTTCAGTGTGACACAGTCTGATATTAAATGCAATAAGGGTTTGTTTGTATAGTCATGGCGGGAACTGGACACCAGGATCACTGATGCAGCCAATGAGGCCAAAGACAATGTGAAGTACCTCTACAGCCTGGAGAAGTTTTGTGACCCCCTCTACAACAGTGACCCTGTAAGAAAACATATTTAGAGATGAAGTGGTCTGCTGAATTCAATGTAAACCAAATGTTTAACTGTCCTTCAGTTGCGGGAATGGTGAGTTGCACAAATACAATTCAATGTCCATGTGTGCAATTAATTACAAACACTCACCAGCTAATTTCTGTTTCACCCCAGGTATCGATGGTGGATGCAATCCCAGGTCTGATCAATGCTATCAGGATGATTCACAGTATTTCTCGCTACTACAACACATCAGAAAAGATTACATCGCTTTTTGTCAAGGTAGGGGTGGCTGCTATTCCGCACAATGCAACAATGATAAAGTGGATTATATTGTCTTCAACAATGGGATTCAAGTGAAGCGGCTGCTTACAGTCTGGCTATTGTCTCCAGACAGTGATTGTGACACTGTGATTGTCATGTTTTTATGGATGAATCGAACGAACCATTGAAACATTTAGTGT
Organism: Leptoclinus maculatus; assembly: GCA_032191485.1. Lineage (NCBI taxonomy): Eukaryota > Metazoa > Chordata > Actinopteri > Perciformes > Stichaeidae > Leptoclinus > Leptoclinus maculatus. The sequence goes on from JAVDOI010000008.1 coordinate 16,951,066, forward strand.
TTGCCTACTAAGGGCGTTGTTACATTAACCCAAAGTGAAAAACATAATTATGAACAAAAGTATTTGTTAAATTTCCATCTCTAACATCACAGAGTACAAATTACTGGTTTGTTTAATAAAAGATTAGATGTAAACAGAATATAAACGTCAGAATGTTTCATCCTTTGACCTTTTGACATCTTTGCTCATGATAATTTGTGCACTAATATTTAGCTACTTTATGTATACTTGTAAGTTGTTTGGGTCCACAAAGAATGAAATGCATATTTATATTTGACCATACCCATCAATACCTCCAGGTGACAAACCAGATGATCACAGCCTGCAAAGCCTACATCACTAATAACAACTCTAATTCAATATGGGACCAGCCTCAGCAAGTTGTAGCTGACAAAATCAAAGCTGCCATCCACCTAAACCAGGTATTGCTCATTGGTAGAATACTTCATGTTTACAGTATCATCAAATGTGGTTTGTTTGCAGCACAGTGTAACATTTGTGAGTATTGTTTGGAAAAAATAGCTTCTACACAAGACACATGTCACAATGTGTCATCATCAGTTGTTTCACGAGAGTTGTGGATGAAAGGATGAAAATGAAAGTGACCGGTTTTGTTAAACTGTGTCCAGGAGTATCAGCGGTATTTCCATAAAACCAAGGAGAAGCTGGAACAGACTCCCGCAGAGAGACAGTTTGACTTCAGTGAGATGTACATTTTTGGGAAGTTTGACACGTTCCAGCGACGACTCAACAAGATCCTGGAAATGTTCTGCACCATTTCCACCTACTCTGCCCTGCAGGACTCTAAGATAGAAGGACTGGAGACCATGGCCACCAGGTTTCAAGTGGGTATACTGTTATATCAGATTGTTGTCAAGACATTTATGATAACACAGAGAGACATTCCATTAACTGATTAAATACCACTTCTAGCCTGTATTTCTTCTGCCATTCATTGATTTTTTAATATGTCAGGGTGGCTACAACAATGAAGAGAGCAAGTTTCACATTTCTTGTATAATAAATACATGGAATGTGCAAAATGTTGATGAAAATGTTATTGTAGAGTAGACTGGGAATGTCTCATAGACTTTCTTGAATTGTGTCACTCTATCTAATTGGTGTTTAGATGTTTTTCCCTGAGAGTGTATTGATGTGAGCTGTGTTTCTGCTTCCTTGGATGCACAGACTGCAGAAATGCAGGGAAAATGGGAGGTAATTTCTCACCCGCAGTCTTTTAGTAACGCATGGCCCATTTTCATAGTTGACAGCATGCAGTGTTAAAATTCACAGACATGAACTTTTACCACTGTACATATACCTGATAACAATATGAGGATACTAACTGCATGGAACATCAACAGAGAACCAACTCAGATTGGTGTTTTTTTGTTGTTTTCTAATTTATATAATTAATGAATTTACTAGCAAATGTTTTGCATGCTGTCCATTTTACCTAATGTAATTCAATCAGTCCTTTCAGGGCCCAAGTAACCAGACAGAGCAGGAATAAAATAGATTGCAGACATCTCCTTTTACAGAAGTTGACAGTTAACTCTTCAGTGTATACATACTTAATGGTAAGCTTTAAGATGTGGTGTTATATTTCCCCTATGTACTCTGTTTGTCCTTTTTGCCATTTTAAAACCCAGATAAACTCCCAGACTAAGATGATAGATATGTAACCACTATCAGTGTGACGATACACAGTTGGTCGAGGTATTGGGATTAAAGAACATTTAAAACAGAATAGCAACATTTCACAGCTTAGGTTTGACTGCAGCAGAACAATTAGGCTCATTTTTGAGACTACTTTTAAATGTTTAAAAAATAAAACTGATTGTCCATGTTTGTCTGCCTTTGTGTTTGTGTGTGTGTGTGTGTGTGTGTGTGTGATAGGCTATTGTGCTGAACATGAAGAAAAAACATTACAGTTTCCTCGACCAGAGACGAACTGACTTTGATGTTGACTATGAAGAATTCTGCAAAAACACCTCTGAGCTTCATGTAAGTAAAATATTACAGACACAACACATTAGATTGTTTCCTCCATATTGTACAGTACAATTAATGGGCCTTCACATTCACATAGTGTCTTCGGTTATTATTGCTGATTAGGGATCTGCTCAGGTTGAAGTTGGATCAGGCAATATTGGGATTAACGTGAGGTCATTAATACTACACGTCTGTGCATACCCACATGCTGGGGAAAGGTTTTTAATAAGGCAATAAGTGAAAACACCTGTGGCTTATCTTGTTTTAGTGATGACCCAGAATAAACCATTTTTGGGGGAGTGTTCATTTGTATTTAAAGGTTCCACTACACTGTCTCTTTTGTAATTATATTGTATTACTATTGGTGCTTGTGCTTCCAGAATCAGCTGAAGAATTTCATGGATAGCACCTTTGAAAAAATTCAAAATACAGAGAGAGCTCTAAATGTGCTGAAGAAATTTGAAAGGTAACCCTTTTTTTTTGCATTTTGTATTATCCAATGCATGTTCATCTAAACAAGGATTTGTTAGTCTGGTCCTCAGCGCAGAAAGCTGCTCTCTATCCTACCAGCTAATTAGTGAAGGTTAATTGCATTCACATGGCATCTCAGGTAAGAATGAGTACCTAATCAAATAGCTGAAATATAAAAACAGCAGGACCCTGAATAGACCTTTCTCACTGTGGATATTTCATCACCTAATGCAAAGGTGTAACAAGAAACATAATTGCTGCTTTCCAAAGGTTTGCCAGTTCCAGGGTCTTTTTGTGTGCATGCTGGCTCACTGACTATTTACTGGCATATCTAAAGGAATGGTCCCATTGTTACTTACACCTGTGTGTTTCCTGCAATGACAAGTAAAAATGTCTCTCCAAGTGAACGTTATAGACCTTGACCTAATAAAAAGCAGGTGTAATCACTGGAAAATCCTATTACTTTTCTTTGTTCTATTTACATCCTATTTATTTTATTCTTCTAATATTGTCTATATTTGAACAACTTTTATTTTCGGACTCACTAAAAACAGACTTGGCATCCCAGACCTCGGCATTGAAGAGAAGTACCAGCGTATTCTGCAGAACTACGGCCGGGAGATTGAAATGGTCTCCCGTATCTACATGAAGCAGAAACTGGACCCCCCCATTGGCCGGGACCTGCCCCTCGTGGCTGGCCGTATCATTTGGGCTCGACAGCTGTCCAGCAGGATCCAGGGTCCCATGGATCTCTTTCAACAGGTAATATTGAATTTCTGCCTCTCTACAATGAAATTTGGCTGGGCCTCTGTGTTGTTTTAGTTTGTTTCATTTACAGTGGAACTGTCAGTGCATTTCTCTTAAGTTACGCAGTACCATTCTATCCCTGTGTAGCATCCTGGTGTTCTTTCCACACCAGAGGCCAAGAGGATCATCAAAAACTTTAACAGGGTCGCAAGGGTCCTGTTGGAGTTTGAGATGCTCTACCACCACAGCTGGATGAAAAAGGTAAACGGAAACAAATCAAATATGGATATTGATAGTCCCATCACAACATGCACATACAAATAAATGCGTGTGTTTCTCCCCTCTTATCCACACCCAACTCCTTTTGGTCTTTCACCAATTTCTCTTTCTTTTCTCTCCTCCTCTCACTTCTCCTTTCTCACAACCCTCCCTAAACAACCCAACCCACCTTGATGCCTCCTGCCCAGATGGAGGATGCCCGGGTGGGCCTGCAGGCCTCTCTGCTGGTCAGATCTCCGGAGACAGGGGGGTTGTTTGTGAACTTTGACCCAGAGATTCTGACACAGATCAGGGAGGCGAACTGCATGACAAAGATGAATTTGGAGATTCCACCATTTGCCGCTCTGTTACGGCAGAAACAGGACACACTGAAAAAGAACTACAACAAATTACAGGTGGATATTACACACAGTTACACACATGTGCAACTACATACAACTTAAAGAAGCAATAATAATAATAATAATAACTTTATTTATATATGTGAGGGCCAAAGTTGATTGTGTATTTATGAAGTGTAAAAGACCTGTGTATCCTGTGTCATTGTGTTAGAAAGCCCTTACATAAAATGGTACATACATTGTATAAAGGTAAGTTATTTAAATTGCACTTACAACATTCTCCATTGAACGTAATATCTTTTCCTTTCCAGTTAATGTTGAGTGAGAACACCAGAGTGCGGTCAAAGATTCAGTGTGCTTTTGAACAGCTTGCTATGCCGCATGTAGCTAAGGTAAGATGTGGTTATGATATAGTTCAAGTTGCATTTAAACTATAGTCCATATCCTGCATGTTATTTGTTTATTTATTTATTGGATAGTGGTACTGTATTCATACATTCATGATTAATATAATTATAAATAACACTTTAGAAAAAATTGCTTCGATGTCCTTAGAAGACAAGAATGTCTGCAAAACTGCCATAAAATAATATATTGATGTTATTTTCCACTTTCACTGAGGTATTTTGTTTTAGCCAACATCAGTCCTGGTCATAATTACCAAATAAATACACATTCATTTTCAAAGTTTGAACCCTTTAAATGGCAGTTTTACATATTTACATAAAAACACAAGAATTATGTTTTAATAATTATTTTCTGGTTGCTAAATTGTAGCAAACATGAGAAAATGGTGGGACATTTTTGAGTCTCTGTATTTTGGCTACACAGTTTATTATATGCTTATTATAGGAACTGAGGTTGAACTTCCAAAAAAACCTATACCCTTGTCAAAATGTCTTCCATATGCATTAACACAGCCGAAATGATCGTTAAAAGCCAAAAATGTACCTTGTGGAGCACACTTTAAAGCAATACAGAGGCTATGATTTTCATTTCCTTTTACTTCATGTGTTATTCACTAATTTTAATTCAGTTTGGAGCACAGGTATGCGTAAATTAGCCAACCCCTACTCACGTGTTGCCAATTGATGTTTGGTACATAAAGATAATTAAGGACCCCTCTGAACAGTCACCTGGTATTTTAAGGTGGACCTTGAGGACACATTGCATTTCATCGATTATCCGCACTTTCTGAGGGTGTAATGGGAAAAAGGAAACAGATTTAGCTAGCCTGATGGAAGTCATTTACACCCACGGTCATAATTACAAGACTGTGCGTAAGAAGAAGAAGAAGGGAAAAAAGACGATTGAGAGCCAGACCTTGCACGCAAAGTCAATTGACGGACAATTCACGCTAAGTATCGTTAGTCTACAGATAAGCATTTCATAAAGCCTTCACATATATTATCAACTAAACTACATTAAGACGTTCGCAAATAGTGCCTGTCCAAATGATAAGGCGACGTGGTAATGCTAATAACATTGTACCGAAAAACGCTTCTGAAAATAACTAGTGACAGTAAAGCTGCTTTACCACTCCTGCACCAAGTGTAAGTAACTCAACATTTCATGATACGTTATGGATGTGCGCCACAACTTACTCTATGTAGGGGAAACCGTTTATTATGATGTAATGTAGTCATTGCTTCAATACAAAATGGGAAAGGAGAAAAAATTGTTATAATTTTTGACTTATCTCAGATTTATCCCCCTAGTGAAATACTGTATAATTGTACATCTTCAGGCTTGTTAAAATTCTCTCTCTCTCTCTCTCTCTCTCTCTCTCTCTCTCTCTCTCTCTCTCTCTCTCTCTCTCTCTCCGTGTATGTAGTTTAAAGACTTTCATTCTTGCTTCATTTTTGGAGGTCACAAGCCACAATTCTAGGCAAAGGGTGCTTCTGTGTGTTGAGAGTTTTTACTGTGGTTTTCATTGTTTGAAGTTATGTATCAAATATCATTTTAGATCTGCATAAAAAGGGATTATGATTAATGTTATGTGATATTTTTCTGTTGCTGTTTTGTCTTCTTTTTTAAACTTACATTTAACATGTGACACTTGAATCTATAGTAGAATATAGAATAGTGCCATAGATGGTGCACTTTGTAAAGTAGCTTTGCGCATCAGCTACTTTACAAAGTGCATCAGCATACATCAATGACTTGACAGGTGGATGAGGCTATACAGCCGGGTTTGACCTCCATCAACTGGACATCCCTGAACATAGACAAGTACCTCGGCCGCATCGACAAAGCTTTGGGTAAGCGAAATCCAGCGAGATCAATGACCCACATACTGGCACATTCGTCAGCAGCGTCTGATAAGATTTAAACTAATTGATTACTTGTGTGCTCCCTGTTCATGTGTGTTCTCATAAGTAACCCTCACGTGCAGTGTATATGCCGTCCCTCTCTATGCTCCACATTTTCTCTTTATCCATTTATTTGCTCCCTCCTTCACCTCTCACCCCCTTCCCTTCCTCCAATGCTTGCCCTTTCTTTTATCTCCTCATCTGTCGGTCTGTGTCCCTCTCCTTCTCATTTCTCTCCAGTTGACCTGGAGCTGCTGATGGACAGAGTGAACGACTTGGTGGAGTTTAGGATAGATGCAGTACTGCAGGAGATGAGTGGATCCACACTGTGTGTTTTGCCAGACGATGAACCGGTCACTTGTGAGGCGTTTGTTCAGACCACCAGGGTAATTACATAGTCTTTTTCCAATGAAATAACAGTATTTAGTCTGTGGTTATAGTTTTACTAAGCTCACTCGTCTAAGTTATGCAACACCCCCAACCTGCTTGCTATATTTTGAGAGATGTTATGCTTACATACAAATTGTATTACATGCCAGGGGCTTTAATACACTTAACACTTTTAAAGTACTTCTTAAATATTTTTATTTCCCCGAGGACGTTCATTTAATTATCAATTCCATTAATGGAGACTTTTGTACAAAATGCTCACCATTAAGGTTATTGCTGTATACTTCTTGGGACACTGCTTGTGGATGAGCACAAAGTGGTTTATTAGCAGTCGAGGCCACAGGCCATCAATCATGATGGATGGAATAGCCAGCTTAGTTGTCATGGGAATGACAAAGTATTATATTGAGCATTACAATGATGTGAAGTAAATGTAATTTTCATGTTTTTTTTTTGCTGTGAATCATCACACATGGTATTCCGGGAAAAAAAATCTATATTAAGAGTTTTACTGTGGTTGAGGGGGACCGTGTATAATCCTATAGTTAATGCTGTGCTGCAGTGCACTACTCCTTTTATGGCATAATTAATGTGCATGCCATTTATACATATTTGTATAGGACATGTGCATAAGACAAGCCCAGAGTCTCCACACTAAGAGCTCACTAGTGGAGGAGGCTGCTAATGAACTGATCAACATGCTGCTGGAGTTTGACCACAATCAGAAGGAGGAGGTGGAGAAGATAGAGGAAGAAAGCTGCGCTGAGAGCAAGACCATAGACCACATTGACAGTGAAGGTATACTAACGTTTTCCTTTTGAGATCAAATAGAATGGGATAAGATAAGGTGCCATAGAACTTACTATATATGTTTCTGTTTGTATTTGCCATGTTAGAGCAGTAGCTAAAGGGGTTCCTGTTTACTGTAAATGTGTCACCTCTTGCATCTCAGGTGAAGATGAAGGCCGCTCAGAGGGCCGTCTCTTCTCGAGAAACACCTTGCTTCCTCTTGCCAGCGTTGGCCCTTCCTCTCCCTTGGTGAGGAGGAAGAAGAAGAGGGACTTGATGGAAGTGATGGAGGAGGAAGCCCAGGAGCTGCTCTCATACTTCAACCACCGCAACGTGGATGCTTTGCTCAGAATGACACGCAACACCCTGGAGATGCTACGCAAGCGCATTTACGCCTCCTCGCTCATACATTTCTTGGGTGAGTGTTGTGTAACCATGCTCTCAGTATTTGAGCTTATTATAAAAGCCATACAGCCATACCATGAATTGTGGCTTGTGAGGTTGTTTGTTTCCTGTTCTGTCCACTGAGCTCATGAAATGTCACATCTCTGAATCAGAACTACTCTTCTCTCCCCCTGTAGCTGAAGGTGACTCACCCAGTCGTGTCAAAAACAGCGGTCAGCAGGCAATCTTTAGAGTCAACGTGACCCTCTCCATCCCTAACATCGCCATGCTTCCAGCTCTGGAGGAGGTCCAACAGGCTCTAAACCGGGCTATAGAGTGTGTAGTCAGTGTCACCAAAGGAGTCAGCCAGTGGAGCAAAGAAAGGATCTCCAAGGTGGGTTTGACCTGATGAAGGAAACAATAATTTGTGACAAGTGGTGACAGATTTATGATTCTGAAGAACACCACCAGCCCACCCTTCTCACAATTGTAACTAGTAACTAATCTTTCTGGACTGATTATTTTATGGTCCCGTAGTCTACCACACAAACCCAGAAGTTTGTCTTTACGTCGGTTTCCCTTTTGCAGAGAAAAATGAATGAAAGACGGATGGCGGCTCTGAAACAGGACTGTTCTGAGAGTGAATCAGAAGATGGAGCAACAACATACAGGAGCCTGGCTGGTATGAGAGGACATGAAACTGTACCTAACAGTTGAACAACCCAACACTGAGAGTGATTTATCCATATTGTTTCGAACATGCAGACCAGAATATTAATCATTAGCTACTCCACCACGGTCACTTGGTACTCAGATCTCCTTATTTCACAGCTCAGCAGAGCAAAGCCAAATCTGACGAGGAGCAGACAAACGTGTTGATGAAAATGACATGAATATTTCAGTGGCTTTGGAAGGAAGACATTTAAACAAAAGACATTTTAAAGTCTAATTTGGCAAGAGCAGCCCCTTCAGTCACATTGCACCCTGGCTAACTTGGAGGTAATGTGGTGAAACATGAAAGTGGATGATAAAGGGTGATTGATTGATTTGAATTGAAAAGTTGGATATCAACATGTTCCATGTCCATTTAGAAATCAGAGACTAGTTTGTATAAAACCTTTCCAATGATCAATTCAATGAAAACCTGGAGGTTAGAGTTGTAATGACTTAGGTGACATATGATATTTAAAGCACTCACTGACATGAGAAACGTTTCAACAGGCATTATATGTTGAAGGTTTCATTCCCCCGTTGTCCACACCTGTAGTTACAAGACTCAACCTTATCATCAACACTCTCTTAACAGCCCTGTATTGATTGGTAATTATAAATGAAGGATTCCAAGCAGAAGCCAAGCTGTTTTTAAACTTTCAATCCATCCTGTCCGCCCCCTCTCTGTTCACTCAACATAGATTCTGTTTTCCAAACTCTTTACTTTTCAGATGGCAGCACCTCAGATATTTCAGCATCTGTGATCCAGGCTATCCCATTCCAGGCTAGAAACTACTACAAGAGTGTGTCTGACAACAAGGAGATAGTCAAACTAGTGTCTGTTCTCGGCACCTCCATCAGCTCCACCAAAAAGGTACAGGCCCTTCAATTTCAACAAGACACATCAATGAGGCATGTATACTATTGGCCTAACATGTATAGAACAAAGATAAATACATTAAGAATCATACAGCAATTTTCAAAATACATATGAATCTAAACTGTACAGTGTCTGTTTGTTTTTTAAATATCTATTATTTAATATCTCTTCTTTCTCAACAATAATACATTTGTCCAATGGACAAAGGCAACAACTGTAATTTTCAGTATCTGCTTTTTTAATATGCATGACCACCCATGAATTGAAATTACCTTGTCATGTTATCCCAAATCTGAATGTTACTTGTTTAGTACCTCCCCATTGCTCACGTAGTTGCTATTTTATATTAAATTACAGGAAGTGATGACTGCTCTGGACCGTTTCAGCCGTTACCATCACATCTGGAGAAAGGACCGTGAAGACACCATGCGAAAGTATGATAAACTGAATGACGGACTGATTTTCTTTTCTGACTCTCAACACTGAGAACTAACAGTTTTGTTTACTATGCATCATGTTACTGCCAGGGAAAACAGCGTCATGTCAACGCTTTTTTGGTTTGTGTTTTTCACAGATTCGTTCAGGGCAGTCCCTTGCTATCAGAGTTTGAGAGCCAGATTATTTTCTATCGAGATCTGGAGCTGGAAATAAACTCTGAACCTGAATTCATTGCTGTAGGAGCTCTGGCTCTATTCACAGGTTAGAGTTGCAATACTTGGCTGGTTACTAGCGGACTTTGGTACTCATAGTGCAATCTTTCTTCATTACCTAAAGAAAACTTAACATGGAATATAAAATTAACTTCCAGCCAATCCATCATTGATCTCTGCATGCTCACATGTATTTCTTTGTACCAGCGGACCTGAAGATGTCGCTCACTGCTGAAACCAAGAACTGGATGGTGGACTATGGACTGTACTGTAACAGGAAATATCGCTCAGACATGGAGCAGATCTTTGCTTTTGTTGACGAAGCAGGAAAGAAACTGAATCGGCAGATCAAAGACCTGGATGACATCCGCATCGCCATGACATCACTCAAGGAGATCAGAGAGCACCAGATATCTGTAGACTTTAAAGTTGGTCCCATAGAGGTAAACACAGCATTAGGTCTTTCATACAGTATGGTAGGTTCAGACCCCTGTCCATACACACAAATGCACTCTGGGAATAGGCCTAGATGTTTTCAGTAGTGCACATGAGAGTGGTTCAGCAGTGTTAGAGTGTTTCAGGAGTGTTTATAGTGAGAATGGTTTTCAACAGTGTATACATGAAGGTCAAAGTCAGTGTATATGAACAGAAAACCTTTAAATAACATCCATGAAAGCACGTAAACTCAATGGAAGTACGGAGTGAATGTAGGAATTGAAACTCTTTCATGTTTTATGTACAGTAAATGTTTGATTACTTGCCAAAGTGATGCCAATATATGTAGATGTCAGGTGAAATATACTTATTTCTTCGTCCTCACAGGAGTCCTATGCCATGCTTCATAAATATGAGCTGTCAGTGGCAAAAGAGGAGGCCGAAAAGGTGGATACACTGCGTTACACCTGGGAGAAGCTGTTGTCCCGGAGCACAGAGATACAGAATGAGCTGGTGACCCTGCAGCCCAACTTCAGAGGAGAGCTTGTCACCAATGTGGAGACCTTCCTGGAAGACTGTCAACACTTTTACCAGGATTATGACAAGGTTAAGGACAAAGAACACAGAAAATACAAGATGAAAATGCATGAAAGGCTCAGACAGCCCTCGCCATAAACCGCTGTATAATGCCTGCTCCTCTTCAAGCTATGTATTTTACTTTACATTTGGGCTGATCAAATTTCTACAATTTGTAGGACTACAGTATACAATCCTGACCTGGATTATTAAATACCGACGAATATCAACCAATGCAGACACAAATAATTAAGAAATGATTGAAGCATATTGCTGTACTCATAGACTTACTTAATCCTCCCTGCTTCAGGATGGCCCCATGGTGGTGGGGCTAGCTCCTCAGGATGCCAGTGACAGACTCATCATGTTCCAGGTTTGTATTTGACTATCTGAGGTGGGCATGATAATTAAGTTCATTATTTAGTCAGTAAGTGTGTTTGTAATTTGGGTCTGGAAATTGACTTGGTTCCCCACAAAGTCAGTTATACATGACATGATAATTATAGGCAAAGAGGGATGTGTTTTTTTGTAATTATGTTTTATCTTTTTCAATCATTGAAAAAGACAGGACTGTACTTGCTTGTTTTACTGTTTATATAATGTATACATGGGGAATTGCATATACTGTTTTACTCCAAATTGTAATGACTGAAAAACACGGCAGCTAAATGTAATCATTTTATATAATTTACTTTACATTTACTTTTTCCCCTCTTTAGAATCGATTTGACAACCTGTTCAGGAAGTACATCACGTACACAGGTGGAGAGGATCTGTTTGGACTTCCTGTTACCCAGCATCCCCAGCTGTTAGAGATTAGGAAGCAGCTGGCTCTGCTGCAGAAGTTGTATGGCCTTTACAACAACGTCATCGAAACAGTCAATGGTTACTATGATATCCTCTGGGCTGACATCCACATCGAGAAGATCAATAATGAGCTACTGGACTTTCAGACGAGGTAGACAGTTTATTTACTGTGAAATGAATGTTAATGCTAAATTTAAAGATTCCCAGTCAAGTTTTAGACCCCTAGTAGAAACAGAGCTTTTTCTCTGTCAGTGGTTCCCTGTTTTGTTTATCTCGTGCACATGCTCGTGCATGGGTTAAGTGATACACTATTTAACTGATCATCAGGGGGTGGCAGGCAAAGATATGCTGCAAAGCGCAAGCAAAGACACAAAAGTAGAAGACTGTAAGCTCATAAACATTGATGTAAACAATGCAGTATTTAAATCAGCTTTTCAAATGTTTTGAGAAAGGAACGTTTATTAGACCTCAAGGATACACACAGTGTGTTTTGGTGCATAACACAGAATGTAAACATTACTTTTGTTTGTTTCAAAGAAAACACTACGGGAACCCTTTTAAATTATACTGATCAGTATATAACCGTAGCAGACATTTTGACATATTGCAGTATAAACACAGATGTAATCAATAACATTATTATGGCCCTGTTCCATTTAGGCCCTGATATTGTGCATGTCGGCTCACCGGAATGGCTGTGACACTCACCGTAATTAATTTGATCAATTATACCTGTTTAGCCTGCTATGACATGTCAAAATGGTTTCTGTGAAAAGGGCTTGTTGTGCTGACCTGATAAACTGTAAGTGAAAGGGACTGTGAGACACAATGTTCCTCTTACATGTAACTGGACAACAAAAATAGACTAAACAGAACTGAACTAAACTGAAATGAGGCCAGCTGAATGATCATTCAATTCTAAGGATACCATATAAAGAAAAATAAAATTATGTCCAAGTAAAATAAAAAAAGAAGGAAAAAGTCTGTCACCTGGAATTATCCTATAAAAGGTTTTCCACGAAGCACTGTTCGAATTCTCCGAAGGATTTCAATTTCACCATTTCCATCCACTTTAAACACGCGAGGAAAGAGGCTCAGAGAACACAAGAGAATACAAGTCACATCTGGAGGATTTTAATATGTCTGGACCTTTGTGTTCTCCTGACAGTGTGAAATTGGTTGAAGGTTTTAGGCTGTTAACAGTCCCAAGGGGAGTGTGCACGGACGTAACGGTTGAATAAGACGGGGAAATTCATTCCTCTGGCAGAAATGCTATATCAGTTTTAGAAGCGTTAACTTTGGGTGCACTGTGCTACTGTGCTGGTGCATGCGTGTCTCAAAAGGACACACACATACAGCTTTTGGTCTGTGTTTCATAGGAATTAATCCCTAGTTTCGAATACAGGCATTAGCCATGAGTTTGTTGATGATTGTATCCATTAACTATAGGTGTCGCAAGCTGCCTCGTGCCCTAAAGGAGTGGCAGGCTTTCATGGACCTGAAGAAAACAATTGATGAATTCAATGAGTGCTGCCCCCTGCTGGAACTCATGACTAACAAGGCTATGATGACGCGCCACTGGAAGAGAATCACTGAGGTTCGTGAAACAAGGCCACCAACATACGACTGCAGTTACCGGCCATCGCCAACCCCCTACTGTTATACTTATAATAACAATAATAATAGCTGTTTTGACATTTGGAATTAATATGACAGTAATTTCTGATTTGTGCTAAGGTGACTGGGCATACCTTTGAGGTGGAAAGTGATACATTCAAGCTACGCAACATTATGGAGGCTCCTCTGCTCAAGTATAAAGAGGAGATTGAGGTAAGAATGAATTGTAGGTTACCTATGCAAGCCAAGAGAATTATAAAAGTGCCTTTATTTTGTATAGCAAACAGTGACTCTAAAGCAACATTTATAGTATTTTAGGAATATTACTAATGTTCTTTTCAGTTTGATGGAATGTATGTAATGCATGATATTAAGATACAGTGTAAAAGTTGCAATATGCCTTAATATAATTCTCACAATGCAGTAAGCATTAATCTTGGCACCAACGTAATGTTTTTTAAATACTAGCACCATTTTCATATTGGCCATTAAATCAGTTGTCAATACTAATTTTTTTTTATGACGATAAAACATTATTGAGAGCTTGTGTGTATTTTTCGTTTATTTAGTTAAAGTATTTGAAGCTTCAAAATATTATTGACAATGGTGATGATGTAATGGAAGGATGTTTAGTGATAACATCCTTCAATATGGATAATGATTATTGATAATTATGTTGAAAAGGTTTCATCCTTATAATGTGATGATATATAATCGTTCTTTAATCAGCTTTCTGACTGGAATGTGTTGTACTCATCACCTACATTTAACCCCAAAGTACACATTTTTTTTCTTCCTCTGACGTGTACTGTATATACTAATGTATTAATATCCTGCAGGGATAATTGAAAATGTCTATTTTCTTATATGTCATTTGCCACTACCATTCGTATTGCTACTGTTTAAACACATTTGAGGTGTTTTTACGCAGGATATCTGTATCAGTGCGGTGAAAGAGCGTGATATTGAGCAGAAGCTGAAGCAGGTGATTGCTGAGTGGGACAATAAGACTTTTACATTTGCCAACTTTAAAACCCGTGGAGAACTGCTACTGAGAGGAGACAGCACATCAGAGATCATTGCAAGCATGGAGGACAGCCTGATGGTTTTGGGGTCTCTAATGAGCAACAGGTATGTTCATGTTGATCCTCATAATCATTAGTATATTGATGAGGACAATTCAATTAAAAGGCTTGATCTGCCTCCATGCCTTGTAAACTTCACAGCAATCATACAAGCTGTCACTGTGTGTGGTATATTATTTCCCAGGTACAACACTCCATTTAAAGCCCAGATTCAGAAGTGGGTTCAGAATCTTTCCAACACGACTGATATCATAGAAAACTGGATGACCGTCCAGAACCTCTGGATCTACCTGGAGGCTGTGTTTGTGGGTGGAGACATCGCTAAACAGCTGCCAAAGGTAGATTAAGTCACAGTGAATTAGTCATATTTTGTCATATATTTCAGTGTATGTAAGTGTGCTTGTTTGCATTGCAACAAGAGAAACAAATCCAATAAATACGCCTGATAATCAGATAAACATGTGACTCAAACTTCAGGAAGCAAAGCGTTTCTCTAACATCGACAAATCATGGGTGAAGATCATGATGCGAGCCCATGAGATGCCCAATGTAGTACAGTCATGCGCGGGAGATGAGACTATGGGACAGCTGCTCCCTCACCTCCTCGAACAGCTGGAGATTTGCCAGAAGTCACTTACAGGGTGAGTACCAAGGATGCAAATTTTAATAACTCACACCTCAAATCAATATGAAGGTTTGAAGTGTGAGTAGTTCAAATATTACCCAAAGGGGGAGAGACCACTTTTGAAAACTGTTAGAATCGGAAAATATTTATTTTTAGGGATTATCTGCCAACCACTGTACGTACATGTGTCTGGTTTGTTGTATTTTCTAACACAAGGTGCTTTGAGACAGACTATTGAGAGTAATGTTTTATTATTTTAACATGCTGTCAAACAGCTATTTGGAGAAGAAGCGTCTGCTGTTTCCTCGTTTCTTCTTTGTCTCTGACCCTGCCCTGCTGGAGATCCTGGGCCAGGCCTCCGACTCACACACCATCCAGGCCCACCTCCTCAACGTCTTCGACAACATCAAATGTGTCCAATTCCATGACAAGGTGAATTTTTCATGGATCTCCTTAGAGGGTGATCAGTGGTCAGTGTCTTAGAGCAACGGCATCTTTCAAACCCTCTGACAAGAGATTTTTTTTTGCAGAACTGAAAAGATTGCAACAAACAATACAATGCCATGAAATTTTGTTGACTAATCCGAATTGGGTAGAAAGAGAGAATATAAACATGATGTCATATTCTGTCCCTTCCCTCACACTTCAAATATGATAATCAATTCATAATTCTAATCAATAAAACATGTAATCATTCTCAGATATACGATCGTATTCTGGCTATATCATCACGGGAAGGGGAGACTGTGGAGCTGGAGCGTCCTGTCACAGCAGAGGGGAATGTAGAGGTTTGGCTCAATGCTCTGCTAAAGGAATCCCAGAGGTCTTTGCACTTGGTGATCCGACAGGCTGCCTTGACCATCCAGGACTCTGGCTTCCAGCTCATCGACTTCCTCAACTCCTTTCCTGCTCAGGTATATCATAAATTAATTCAGCAGAGGGTTGTGTACTGAGCAGAAAACGTGTTGGATACAGGAAAATATAAAAACTAGAACAAAATGATGAATATGGCAAATGAATTTGTGCATAAGATATTCGTAATGAACGTAAGTCCTTTACTTTGTACTTAATTTGATATCTGGGAAAT
Organism: Leptoclinus maculatus; assembly: GCA_032191485.1. Lineage (NCBI taxonomy): Eukaryota > Metazoa > Chordata > Actinopteri > Perciformes > Stichaeidae > Leptoclinus > Leptoclinus maculatus. The sequence goes on from JAVDOI010000008.1 coordinate 16,967,247, forward strand.
TCTGTAAACTTTCCAAGACCATTTGTCTTCGTTAACTCCTTTAATTCTCAGCTTTGAATCTGTATTCAGGGAAGTATTAAAAGTAATAATGTTGTTATGTTGATGGTGAGTACATTTGATGTCCACACAATGATGTGATTACCACATACCTTTTACCTTGATCTAGGTGGGCTTGCTAGGTATTCAAATGCTATGGACCAGGGGCTCTGAGGAGGCTCTGACCAATGCTCGATATGATCGCCGCATTATGGCCAAAACCAACCAGCTCTTCCTGGATCTGCTCAACACACTGATTGACATGACCACAAGAGACCTGGGGGCTGTGGAAAGGACCAAGTACGAGACCCTCATCACCATCCATGTCCACCAAAGGGATATATTCGACGACCTGGTCAGTGTTTTATTGATCACTTAGTAGTACTTTTTATCATGATTGCTCAGTATACTGAAGTACAGTGGAGATTACAAACAAGCTCCTCCCAAGTTCATATAATTGGAATCCCCTGCTCAAGATAGCTATCCTTTTGTAAAACTGCATTTGATATTCAGATAGCCCAGGGTGGGGGTACCAAATGGTGTTTGCTGCAAGAGTCAATTGACAGAAGTCTTCAAAGTGTTTCATTGGTAGCCAAGTGATATTTAGACAGTCTTTGAAGTCTCCTCTCAAGGCAGAGTGAATTGTCTGGCTGTTCTCCAGGGTGAATATAAGAAGTGTGCAGTAACTTTATTTGGACGTGTTTAAAAAAAACATTATTATTTAATCCCCTTGTATCTGTATTCATATATTCTATTCCGATCTTCTATCTCCCACAAATTTTGCTCTTGTCCTGCACATTTTTTCAAAAATACTTTTTGCTGTCGTCTTCATCTAACTTCACTCTCCTATAATAACTCCTAACTGTTGACCCCCCCTCTATCCCATCATCTTTTTCCTCCTCACGCCTTTTATCTCTTTGTATTTCATCTTTCGATTCATCACCCTGCTTATTCTGCCACTGCTCTTCACTGTACTATATCTACTCATTTTACTCACCTACTAACTTATTTCTTTCCTGCCATCCTTCTCCTCTCTCCTTTACCGTCCTTTTACCTCATTTTCATTTTATGGCCTCTCACCTCTTTTCTTTCATCCTCTCCTTACCTGCCTCTCCCCGTCTTTCCACCTTTTTAATGTAACCTTCCTGTCACCTCATGTCCACTTATGCATCCTGCCCTTCAACCCCTCCTTCCATCTTTTTCCGGCTTTTATCTCTCACCTCCCGAATGGCACCCTTTGATTTCCTTTTCTTCACTTTCCATCTTCTCTCTCCCCCTGACTCTCCATGACTCTTCTATTCTCTTCCTCCCTCCTGCATACTCTTACTCTAATCCCTTCTACTTCCAGTGCCGGCTCCATGTCAAAAGCCCCAATGACTTTGAGTGGCTAAAGCAGTGCCGTTTCTACTTCAATGAGGACTCGGACAAGATGATCATCAACATCACAGACGTGGGCTTTAGCTACCAGAATGAATTCTTGGGCTGCACTGAAAGGCTTGTCATTACGCCGTTGACTGACAGGTAGATGGTCATCCATGAACACAGTACACACACACACACACACACATACACACTTTCATAAAGCCATAATTACAATTGTATGAATGTACAATGACTGTCAAATGATAAAAAAAAATCACACATTCATATTTTAAAGAGCATGTGGAGCGTGTGGAGGGCCTAGCATATCTAGGGCCTCCACATGGCTTTCAACATGGCTACGGCTGAGCCTGCAGCTAACAGTGCTAACAACACTAACAGTGCAACGTCAGCAGTGCTGACAGAGCTATCAGTGCTTACCTGAGGGGGAATCGCAGGGTAGGTGCTATGCTTCTGTCACGATGCTGTCGGTCAGGACGACGTTAGCAGCTGTAACCGCCATATTAGTGCAGTTCAGAGCGACGGCTGTGAGTAAACCAGTGGGGCACGCTCACATGCACTAGAAAGCCACGCACTGCCGGCCTGGCTATGCACACAAAACACAGAGAAGCTCGGACTGCTACAGACAAATAGTTTAATGTTATATTGATGGTCTGAATATCGTATAGAGAACTATTAACACAACCACTTCCATTACTTTCTATGTGTACAACTAAGTACTACATCAAGAATGCCTGCAAGGAGAGACTATCAAAAAGTATTACTGGCATTACTTTCTCGAAACATGGCATCTGCCAAAACCTGTAAATGCACAGCAGAAACTTGCTTCTACTTGAGCCTTTCACTTTGGCCTCCCTGTCATCTGAAATGCCCCCAGCATCAATCTAGAGACACCTCCCCCCCAATCGTCTGGATCGTTAGTAAATAGTGCACATCACTTCCAAAAGAGTTACTTGCCAAAGATACATACTGGTAACAGTTTCATCTGTGATGGAGTAAAAATGTTCACTATATCATCAATTCATATTTAATGGAGCGTTAGAGTTACTGTGGCTGACTAATGACTGGACTTGAGGAGAGAGAGAAACAAGTAAGAGTAAGAGAAACGGAGAGAGAGAGAGCAGTGTAATTGGGAAGAAAAGAAATTAGAAAGGAGGAGTAGGCAATCTTGCACTGTAGTCATCACCTCTGTCACTGACAGATGGTATGACTGACAGAGAGACGGGAAGAGAATCAGCCAGTGGGAGGTAGGCAGAATCCCACCAACAGCCTGTGTCAGACTAATAGACACAGAAGGAAATATGAGAAGAGACAGAAGGAAAAAATATGTGCGACAAGAAGAAAGAGATGAGAGGAGACAGCAGCAAGGAGGGGGCTACCAGCAGACAGCAGCTCTCCAAAGAAGTGGCATGCGGTCTTTATGGCCAAAAATGCCAAGACCGCCCGGATTTTCTCACTGCCTGAAATAATATCTGATTCCTTGTCTTTTGTTAGTATGTGCTGTGCTGCTTTCCTTTCTATCACTCACTTTCTTTACTTTTCCAAACCGGTTGTAGTGGCAGAGAGAGGGTGAAGGACAGCGAATGTGAAAGACAAAATGAGTAAAGGTGGAAGTGGTATCGCATGAAAGCAAAAGCGACAATGGTGATATAAGATATTTTTTTCATAGCAGGTCTGGTTTATTCTGCATTCTCTGAAGGACACAAAATGACTTGCAAGCGCACTTTTACCATGATTTTTCATGCAGTGAAAAGGGAGAACAGTGTTTAGCGAGAGGGCCTGGGTCAGGTCCCCGTGTCAGTCATGCTCTCTGCTGAAGTGTCCTTGAGCAAGATACTGAATCCCCACCAGCTTCAGGGGTAGCATTCTCTAGCTGTGGCTGACCCTAACCCTGACCTCCCTGTGGAAAATCCCATTGTATTAGTTTTATTGTGTTTGAATAGAATGTCAGGGGAAGTGAAAACTGTGAGGAAGCAAATTCTTAACCGTATTATGCCTTTGAAATTGAACTGCCTTCCTGTCTATGTTTGGTCAGGTGCTACATCACCCTGGCTCAGGCTCTCGGTATGAGTATGGGTGGAGCCCCTGCTGGTCCTGCAGGGACAGGTAAGACTGAAGCCTAAAAGTATTACCTTGAGGAACAGTGTGTCAATGAAATACGGATTATATCCAATTAGGAAACTTTCTTAGACAGGACTGGGGACATGTAAGTCAAGGTAAAGTAAAATGACACCAAGATTGTGAAATGGTGAGACAAAAATATATTTACTGCATCTATCTATCTGTGGTCTTGTCCCTTTGTAAGATTACAGCAGTGATGCCTAAAATGGGGGTCGGGACCTCACCGAGGGGTCCCAAAATATATCTCGAGGGTTGTGAAATGATTATCGGGACAGGATAGAAGTCCTAAACTATCGCCCTGATACACAATCTTGTGTTATCATTATTATTATTATTAGAGATAGGTGAGAGATAGGTGTTTTGGTTGGAGAATTTATTTGGTTTTCTTTTGGCATGAAAATTGTTGCACCTCATTTTAGGATGTGACAAATATGTTTTTTGTTATTAGGTAAGACGGAGACCACAAAAGACATGGGCCGCTGTCTAGGAAAGTATGTTGTGGTCTTCAACTGTTCTGATCAGATGGACTTCAGAGGCTTGGGAAGAATATTTAAAGGTAAGAGTCACAAGGTAAATCCATGCTATTATGTTATTGCAAATAAAGCAGCACCAGAAAAGGTATAGGAATAGAGCCCTAATAGGCTTCGTGTTTTGTGCAAAGGTTGAGGGGTTTGGAATGAGTAATGAGAACCACATAAGAGACAATTGGGTATATTACCCATATTTTGGAGTTTGGAGTATAATTAATTCCTTTGCAACAGAGTGACCATAACGTTTCATGTGTCTGATTTCTAGGTCTGGCTCAGTCTGGTTCTTGGGGCTGTTTTGACGAGTTCAACCGCATAGACCTCCCAGTTTTGTCGGTGGCAGCCCAGCAGATTGCGATAGTTCTCACGTGCAAGAAGGAACGTCGCAAAAACTTTGTCTTCACTGATGGAGACCATGTGGAAATGAGCCCCGAGTTTGGCATCTTCCTTACAATGGTCAGTGACACAACAATGCCATTACTTAGAAATAATAATAATTGACGTGGACAATGTCTCTTTACACAAGTCAGTTTGTACAATATTAAACACCAAGGTCTGATTGTTATTGGCAACATTGTTCATTATACCCCTTCTACAGTAATCACTTTATCTACTTGGCGCAGTTGCTATCCCAAGGCAAGTCATTAAACATAGAACAGTGGTATAATTATTCCACGTGGGGAGAGGGTTCAGAGATCATTCTGTCTTCTGTTTTTACTCAGAGTGTCTGTGTACACATATGTAGAGATGATCAAAGGCAGGCTCTGTAGAGAGGAGAGCCTGAGCTGTGGCCATAGGGATTTAACTAGCTAAAGGATAGTGCTATAAACTTTAATGATGTTACAGCTTTAATTTAGTATTTTCCATATTTGTTTTGTGTTGTGTCATGAGAACATGCAAAGAGACTTTGGAGGGTGTGTGCACATGCAGTATATGTTTTAAATGATACAAATTGCATACAACTGCTCACCTGTAAATCTACTAATCAACCTGCGGTGTCTCTCGTGTTGTCGATGTTCTCTTTATGTATTTATTTTAAGTATTATTTTTAACAGTATAATCTCAGATCTAAATGTTCTATGGAATACACTATGTGCTATTACATTTCCTCATAATTATAATTTCATATTTTATCCAATTTTAAAAGTCCTCTTGTTTTTTCTCTTCCTGTGTAATCAGAACCCAGGTTATGCAGGACGCCAGGAGCTTCCTGAGAACCTGAAGATCAACTTCCGCTCTGTGGCCATGATGGTTCCTGATCGTCAGATCATCATTAGGGTAAAACTGGCCAGTTGTGGGTTTATAGACAACATGGAGCTGGCCCGCAAGTTCTTCACTCTTTACAAGTTGTGTGAGGAGCAACTCTCCAAACAGGTAAAACAATGGATGAGATCTGATTCCAAAAAACCTGTGACACTTTCCTTTCTTGTTAAACGTCATATATACTTGTTCATTTGTTGTCAGACTTTAGGCTTCGCAAACTTCTTTCCGCCTTTCCTTTTTCTATACACAGTATTTAAAGGTAATTTATATCACTGGATGGATCACAGCAAATGCAAGAATGCCATATTGAATACAGAGAAAAGAAATGTCTGCCCACTTGCATCCAATACATTTGTCCACTTTGGTCACTTGGCCTTCAAGGGAATCACAGGGCGTATAATGGCGTCAAATAGAGGACACCTGTGCTTTGTCATGCAGGTACACATAGGAAATTCTCTTTTGACGAACATTTTCCTCATGGAAGAGTTACAGCTCGGCATAATGATTAAATACTTGGACCTATGTGTGCAGAGCCTTCTTTTCTCTATTAGTGCTCAATTTATACATATTTAGAAAATAATGCAAGATTTCTGAGTCACTATGAGTCACAATGTTGTGGCCACAGTCTCTGATTCATGTCTTTGTTTCAGCTGCAATTTAATTCTTGGTTCGTAGTCAAATGACTTGTTAAGCTGTCATCTACATTATTATTTAATTTGCAGTGAAGATTATTGAAATACTTGTAAAGGCTTGTAACAGAGGCTTTAAACTGTAGCAGAAAAGATAAAGTTTTACACAGCTGTCTGCAAACATATGATGATGATGATGATGATGATTGACATCTAAATTGCTATTTGTGGTTGTCCAGGTTCACTATGACTTTGGCCTACGGAACATCCTCTCAGTGCTGCGAACGCTGGGAGCAGCCAAGCGTGCCAACCCCAGTGACACAGAGTCCACCATCGTCATGAGGGTCCTCAGGGACATGAATTTATCCAAGTTGGTCAGTCTAGAATAGAATACAATACAATAGAGCATCTAATAGATCATCTAGACATTTTTATTTCTTTTGATGCATTTTCATGAGAAGAAAATTTGAATACAAAATTAAAATAATACATTTATTACAAATCTAAAGTCAGTAACCAAAGATAATAGCCAGACAGATTTAAGATGAATCATTGTCAGTGTTTTATGTATGTTTTTTGCTAACTTGTGTTTATACGCATGTTTGTTTTCATTAGATCGACGAGGATGAGCCACTCTTCCTGAGCTTGATTGAGGACCTCTTCCCAGGCATCCAACTTGATAAAGCAGGCTACCCTGAACTAGAGGCTGCCATCGACTTACAGGTAGGGGAGGGAGTGAGGGATGAGTTTGTCTATGTTTGCAAGGGAGAGAGAAATGGCAGATAAATACAGTGGAATATAAGGATGAATGAGTAGAGGGAGAGAGTGAAGGAAGACATAGGAAAAAGTAAACAGAGGTTGAGAGAGAGAAATGCAGAAGCGAAGTAAAATCCGGCAAAAGACTAATGGACTGTGAGACCGCTATATCTTTCATGTCACTCTTAAACGCCTCCAGATATAGCACCCAAAGGAATACAAATGGTGTCATTTACCATTTGTCAAGGACCTAACCTTAGTAACTGTGGAAAACACAGTGCGGAGAAAATCCAGTCCAGAGAGTCAAACGTCAAACATCTTTAAATTACAGCATTGTCGTGCATTATACCCTCATCCCTGCAGTAATGTACGCTTGTCGTAGTACCCCTGCATGTATCTGTTAAGGCTGAAGAAACCACACAGGAAAGAGTCAAAAGCATGACTCAAAGACAGGACAGTTCCAATAACACACAGTCTTCACATGCTAACAGGTTTGGTAAACAGGAAGGCAATGAGACCAGGCAAACAGATCCAAACACCAGAGGCCTGTACTACGAAGCAGGGTTTGGGGTTAGCGAGGTACCTTCAGGGTTAAAAAACGGCCCTTTACGTGAACGTGCTCATAGCCAGTTTGAGAAACCATGGGTCTATTTATCGAGTTAATAACCAGCTCCGTAGGGCAGCTTAGCAGGATCGCGGTTGTTAGGGTTAGTTAAACCAGATGACTGAAAAATACCCTGGGTATGTTGAACTCGCTTCTTAGTACAGGCTCCAGGTAAAGATACTCACTTAATACATGATGGAACGATAGAGAAAGAGGTACAAAGATGAACTGGCAACAGACAATGAGTGAGCACAGACTTAAAAACTAAATGAAGGGGTGGATAACAAGGCACAGGTGAAACTAATCAGGGAGGGGTAGGCAATCAAACAGGTGTGAGACACACAGGCAGGAAATGGAGAATCTTAAACTAGAATAGAGGTGAGTATAAAATATAACAGGAGACCCAGAATGACTAAATACAGAGAAACAAGAGAAGCATAACTTAAGGTGCTTGACGAGATGTGACGGTATCTTTTTTTGTGTGTGTGAAGCTGTATGTGATCCATTCAATAAACTACAACACACTCTCCTTACAGTATTATCCAGAACATGTCATAGTACTTTGTATACTTATATGCTCTGTATGGTAAATATGTGTATACTGTAATTGTGCTCCCTCAGGTTGAGGATGCAGGTCTGATCATTCACCCGCCCTGGAAGCTGAAGGTCATCCAGCTGTTTGAGACTCAGAGGGTCCGACATGGCATGATGGCCCTCGGGCCCAGTGGGGCCGGAAAGACAACTTGCATACATACGCTGATGAGAGCTATGACAGGTAGGATTTTGTGCGTGTTTTAGGACGTATATTCGGCAAAAAAAGACACCGACTTGTGATACATTGGATGGTTAAAATGTGTATCTGTGTGTAAGAGAAAAAGTACTTTAGAAAACTCACAAATGTGTTTTTTTGTGCATTCTTTGCTTGAATCATTTTTGGCATGTTCAATATGCTTACCTTACAAGTGTAGGAGTAAATGTTTCTGTCAATGTCTTTTTTTTTTTTTCTCAGAGTGTGGTCAGCCTCACAAAGAGATGCGCATGAACCCAAAAGCCATCACAGCACCTCAGATGTTTGGCCGATTGGATGTGGCTACAAATGACTGGACCGATGGCATCTTTTCTACACTTTGGAGGAAAACTCTGAGAGCAAAGAAAGGTCAGGTTGCGTACTCAACATTGGTTTCATACTTAGAGTTGAGCTATGATAGGGATTCCTGCTGGGTTAAGAAATGATTCCTCAAATGAAGACTCCTGGCAATCTGGATTTTCCTTTTCTTTGAGAACTTTGGGGAACCAGTATGTTATTACTTTGCAGAGAAGTATCTTGCGACATCCTTGCATCCATAGTTCAAAGCAGCACCAACAGCTGTTTAATCTTTCTGTTTAATCTTAATCCTACGCACTTCATTAAAATGTATGTGTGCATGGGTATGAATATACATTACGTGTTATGTGTTTGCTTTTATGTATCAAAATATGCATCTGACGTATTCAGTGTAAGTTCTCATGATTTATGCATGTCTTTGAGCAGGATGCATTTATGCTTTCTGTTCAAACTGTTCACTTTGAGCAGACAGGATTCCAGTATAGAAAAGAAGGCGGTGTAGATTTGTGACAGGACTCCTGAGTGCTGAGTGAAATATTCTGCAAGGAAAGGAAATGCCTTGGGAAAACGGACTGTATTTACAATGTGATTCAACAGATGCAGCAACAGCATCCCAAGCCTGATCTATTTTAAGGACCTCTGTGCATGAAAGCAGTCATATTAGTAATATATTGTTTTGACTCGAAACTGTGAGTCCTTTGGTAAAAGACTTTAGGTCAGTGATGACAGAGCAACATCAAACTTCTTTATCGGACAAAACAAGCTTAGTTATCTCACAGCAGCATGCCCCACATTGATTATTGGCCAGCAGCTATACGGTATGATGTTTTGACAGCCTAAATAGAACAGTCTTTTTTTTTTTTATTTAAATTATTGTCATTATATCTTGTGCTTTTTTGTATTGGCATTTCTTTGTTGTTTTCTTACTTTAGAATATAATTACTAATGAATCTTATTTCAGGTGCAAACTCATGAGGTTGTTTTTTATATTCTAGAACCCATAGAAATAGAGTGAGAGTAGAGTGGACATTAAACTGTTTGCCTTGTTATTTTGACTAGTTCAAAAGAAAATGGCCTTCAGCAATGTGCATTGACCATATAGATAGAATGACTAAGCTCACTACATGTAGTATGAGTAAGACTAACAAAAACACTGTTTTTTTTATCTCAGGGGAGCACATCTGGATAGTCCTGGATGGACCTGTCGATGCAATCTGGATTGAGAACTTAAATTCAGTTTTGGACGACAACAGAACTCTTACGCTGGCAAATGGAGACCGTATACCCATGGCACCCAACTGTAAAGTGGTTTTTGAGCCACACAACATAGACAATGCCTCTCCAGCCACTGTCTCGCGCAATGGAATGGTGTTCATGAGCTCCTCCGTGCTCAACTGGAGCCCTATACTGGAGGTGAATTGACTAATTGGCTATGGTTTTGTGAACAGCACATACACACTGTGTTCTTTGAAACATAATCTCAACTACACTGGTGTGGTTTTTCTTCTCAGGGCTGGTTGAAGAAACGCTTCTCTCAGGAAGCAGAGGTGCTGAGGGAACTCTTCTCTTCCTCCTTCTCTGAGCTCTACCGCTTTTGTGTGCAATCGCTTGAATTCAAGATGGACATGCTTGAGGCCTTTGTCATCATGCAGTGCATCAACATGCTGCAGGGACTCATACCACCAAAGGTAAGATTACAACTGTTCTGAGTTCTCATCCATGGGACAGAGAGCACTCAGACAGCACTTGCTGTATATTATAGTGATTAAGAGGTTATTTCATACTGCCAAAACAAAATGACTGCGAGAGGAAAACGGGAAATTCATATAGATAGTAGGCAATTTGAATCATTTGCTGTTCTAAGAAAAGACCCACAGTGTTGGATGCTATTAGATAGTCTTGAGTAGTAGTTCTATGATCCATTGTAACTCTTTATAGCCAAATCAACACCACCAGCAAAGCTATAAAAGTCCAAATGAGAAAACTACTGCTTAATATTGCTCCTTTTTAAGGCCATTGGGGTTGTAACCATAATTACAAAAGCAGTACTTGATTAATAGTAATCAATTAAGTTAATGCAGAACCAATGGTTTATTTTAGATTGTTTCTCCTGTGAATTGAGTTTGTTGTTTGAGGGTTTGTGATACTTAGCAGTCACCTTATGAGATTACCATGTCAGCATCTACTGTGACCATGTAATATGTTTTATGTGCATTGTTACATGCTGTATAGGCTTGAACCCATCAGTGTTATTCTTTTTGTTTCAGACACATTTTTAAGTGTCCCCCTTATCTTTTAAATTAGTTTTTTTGAACAAAGTCCTTGATCTAAAGTCGATGTTACTCTGCAGGAGCAGTGTGGTGAGTTATCCAGAGAGCACTTGGAGCGGCTGTATGTCTTTGCCCTAATGTGGAGCACTGGAGCCCTACTTGAACTGGATGACCGGAGGAAGATGGAGATCTGGCTCAGAGGGAATGACAGTATCTGTCTAAACTTGCCAGACATCCCTCTTGATAGCGACGACACCATGTTTGACTACCATGTCACAGCAGATGGTACGCATGCATTGATAAACAGATGTTATCACCTGTAGATTAGATGCCAGGAAGTACCGAAGCTGCTCCTTGACAAGCAGAAACATTATGCCTCATGTTGCACAACATTTCGCAGCAGGTGTACGTTTATCAAATCGCACAGTGAAATATTAAAATATTTTTTCAACTTGGAAGTTTCACTGTCATATTTCGTGCTCATGCATATGTTTTTAATGCATGCACATTTATTCTTCTTCAAGGTCAATGGGTCCACTGGAGCGCCAGAGTGGAGGAGTATGTGTATCCGTCTGAATTCACCCCAGAGTACAGCTCCATCTTGGTGCCCAATGTGGACAATGTCAGAACAGATTTCCTAATTCATACCATCGCCAAGCAGGGCAAGGTGAGGTTTGTTAAAAAGAACCTTAAGTGGTGTACTGGTATATCTGTATACTGCCAGTCAAAAATGTAACGCTACAGTCATTAAGACTCGTTATCAGTTTGAAGGTGCTGCTTGATGTGTAACAGTGACTGAAACCTTGACTCATGTTTCAATTGACACATGACCTAAAAAGGAGCTGTAAACCGGAACATTTAGTACATGTCTAACTTCATAGAGAATTTATGTCTTATGGTAAGGATTTTAGGGATCGTGGCGCCCATTTTATCTCTTCTCTATTCAGTGTGTAATGCTTCATTTAGTCCTGGATACAGCCGTGTAGACACACATGCACACACAGATCAATAACATGGCAGCATGGCCAGATGCAGCACAGATGTACTTAAAAAAAAGGTCATATCGACATATGTTGGTCGATTCTTTGCTTGAGAAACAAATGCTCCACCATCTGGCTCTCTGCATTATTATGCTGGTGCTGAGTCCAATTTGGAGATCAGGACACAACAATTATAGTTTCGGTGAACAGTTTACATCGCAAGCTCTACAGAATAATTACCTGCCATTTCAGGTTGCAATTTAGTCATGTTGACATATGTGCCTATGGAGATTTTTCATACATTATCCTGACAAAGAATATCCACTTTCCTAGGCTGTTTTGCTGATTGGAGAACAAGGAACAGCAAAGACTGTTATCATCAATGGCTACATGTCAAAGTATGATCCTGAGACCCACATGGGGAAGAGTCTCAACTTCTCTTCTGCCACCACACCACTCATGTTCCAGGTAAAGCAGAACTCTCACTTTACTTTCCTTTTAATTAGTTTATGTTTTACCACAGGCTGTCTCCTTCTTTGAAGTTTCATCTGAAGATGGCTGCTCTACATCTGTGTTAACTTGTTATGGATTATCATGGCTTTGTGAAGTAACATTGATTGGTCTGACTGATAATGTGCAGGCTGGAGGAAGCGCCACTGTCTTTTTCATGTACATGGCTAAACTGCACATTGATCGAGCTGTTACTATGGTTTATGTCTGAGTGGAACTTAAAAGAGCTTTTTGCACTCTTTTTCGTTGCCATATGTGTTGTCTTTATATTTTTCTTTGCTCCCTATGTTTCTTTTTTAGAGGACAGTTGAGAGCTATGTGGATAAAAGGATGGGGACCACTTATGGACCTCCTGCTGGGAAGAAAATGTCAATTTTTATAGATGATATCAACATGCCTGTCATCAACGAATGGGGAGACCAGGTTAGGGATCATTTTAACATCAATTAATTGGAAAAACTGAAAATATCATTTTACTATCGACCTCAATTAATGGTAAATTTCCTTTGTTTTGTAATCCCATAAACAATAATTTAATTTCAAGTCATTTTGATTGATTATATTTTCGACCATTTAGTCTTGCACATTTCAGTGACCTAATGTAATGATCCAATTAAATAAACTGATGATAGCAACAAATAAAAATGCTAACATAAACTAATAACAACCTGATTTAAACTGGCTTTTTTTGCCCTCCATCACAGGTGACTAATGAGATTGTCAGGCAGCTGATGGAGCAAAACGGGTTCTTCAATCTGGAGAAACCCGGAGAGTTCACCAATATTGTGGACGTTCAGTTTCTAGCAGCTATGATCCATCCAGGAGGAGGCCGTAATGACATCCCACAGAGACTGAAAAGGCAGTTCTCTATTTTTAACTGTACGCTGCCCTCCAATGCTTCCATTGACAAGATATTTGGTGAGTGAAAAGAGTGCAGTGGAGTCATTATTGATGTATGTATTGAATCAAAACATTTGATTAATGTTAAAGAATGTGTTAGAAAAACTGATAAGGATGAAACTCCAGTGCAAAGTTACTACAATACTACTAATGCTGAATTTACTAAAAATTTACAAAATGTCATGACCCATAGAGAATGTACTGTGTCCTATACTGTTCTTTTTGATAAAATGATATGCTATGGTCACTTTCCCACCTTCAACTAACCCATCATTGACCCTATTATACAGGTGTGATTGGTGTAGGCCACTTCTGTGCACGTCGCGGTTTTGTCGATGAGGTTCGAAGCACCGCACTTCGTTTGGTGTCTCTGACTCGCCGTCTCTGGCAGTTGACCAAGGTCAAGATGCTTCCAACTCCTGCCAAGTTCCACTACATCTTCAACCTTAGGGATCTGTCCAGGATCTGGCAAGGCATGCTCAATACCAACGCTGAGGTGGTCAACTCTGTCCAGGTCAGAGGTTTTTTGATTGACCTGAATTTCTAAAATGTCACATATTTAAGAAAGAATGCATGTATATGACAAATAATGCAGTCAGAAAAAGTATTGCTAAAGTATCTAAAAATAATCAAATCAAAAGTTTAACAGACAATAAGCCTACTATAAATAATCCTAACAAGTTTTTCACTGCACCATCAATCAAAATGCAAAAAAAGTAGTGCTGCAGTGCTGTAACATTATTTCTCCCAGTAGTTTGGTTTCTCGTGTGCCCGTAAACAGAGCATAGAGTGAAGTTACGTAGTGTAATGTGCTGCAGACTATCGTATAATAGACTAGAGTAGTGCATCAGAGAATGATCAAACTATTACCTATGTGGTGCTAATGTATGACTACATATTTACAGTATTGGAGAGAGACAGAAGTGTTTATTGGTTGGGAAGCATAGAAAATTCTTGCATTGCAAGCTCAAATCTTGCTGAGGTGACCAATTCCCTGTTTGTCTGTGGCCTCACTGAATAATAGAATACAATGAAATATATCTTCTACTGTAGGCTACCAAGAGGCTAGGCAAACATGCTCAGCATCCCTGCTGAGGCTATAAACTTAACTCGAACAGAATACAAGAGTATTGGATAGTGTAACATTCCCAGGGTTTTATTTCACAACAAGGTTGCTGTATGTGCAGAATTCCTACAATCAGTACATCTAATCAATTTCTGGCAGAATGAATTTTAGAGACAATACAATAGAGCAAGCAAATGATCCAGTGTGTCTCTGCTCAATGCTGTTATTTGCTCATCTTTTTACTTTGTCATTGAACTCATTCAATGATTCCATTAAAGAATAAAATATGTCCTCCCAATCAATGCTATTTGTCATATTAGCCATAGTATCTGTACCTTTTGTATGCAATGGAGCTGAATTAGCTAATTCAGTAGCTGTCCTGCTGGTTTGTATTGTCTGACAGATAGAAGAGAGACTTTCCCCAACAAAAGCTTTTAACTTTACTAACTTGAACGAGAGCAATAACACAAAAACATAATTTCCAGGTGCTGCTGGCATTGTGGAGGCACGAGTGCAGTCGTGTGATAGCTGACAGATTCACCATGCCTGAGGATGTTGAGTGGTTTGACCAGGCTTTGGCAAAACTGGTAGAGGAGGAGCTTTTTGAGGAGCACAAGAACATCGTGGATTATGGACTGGACCGATACTTTGTCGACTTTCTACGAGACGCACCTGACGCTACAGGTACCATCAATCAAAAAGACACAGCATCTTTTTACATTTCAGCAGTGTTGTTGTTCTCTCTTAAAAAACACAGGAATTATTTACTTTTGTATTGTGATCATTTGAATGTTTCATTCTAATGTCTTCATAGGGGAAGAGGCAGAAGATTCGGACTTTGATTTGCCCAAGGTGTACGAGCCCATGGAATCGTTTGAGAGTTTAAAGGAGCGCCTGAACATGTTTCTTACCCATTACAATGAGAGCATCAGGGGTACTGGCATGGACATGGTCTTCTTCCAGGATGCTATGTTACATCTGGTCAAGGTACTTTGAAGAATATTTTATCATTTAGCCACATTAGTGTGTTTTTCTAATGTTGAGAAATGGTAATATTTGCAAGAATAGATATCACACGCCTTTTACATTATAGAATAGGACAAGGAATACTGTGAAAGGGTAAGTATATATCATTTCAATTTGAATTAACGTGTGCATGCATAAAACATGCAGTGTTACACACAGCCAAATTCAAAAGAAACTCAAAGGCCTCCAACACGGCCATCCCATTACATGTCTCTAGCCACCCGGCAGATATTTCTCATTGAATGGTCAAGCTTCTTGCCTTCGAAAGCCCTCAGAAGTGCTCAGACAATCTAAAAGTATCCCAATTATCCTACTAGTTTTGGTCAAGTACAACTTAATTTGTGGAGCTTTTAAACGCTTGCTTGATTCACTTGCACTCACACAAAATCTCCCTCTCTGTTTTCTGTTTTTTTCGCACTTGCAGCTTGAGACTCCCATTACGAATCCTAGTTTTATGTCCATGTTTGGTTTTGTGTGTGTAGGTGTCGAGGATAATACGGACACCTGGAGGGAATGCCTTGCTGGTGGGTGTTGGGGGTTCAGGCAAACAGAGCCTGACCAGATTGGCCTCGTTCATTGCTGGATACAAGATCTTCCAGATCACTCTCACACGGTAATGCTCACATACAATAGTCGCATAAGCACACACACACACATACATCTGCCACATGTAGTTGTTCATGGCCCATGATCTTTAAAGGATATTGATTCACTTTATCATTTAATACTCTTTGCAACCCTAACATGCTTCACCATGTTACCCTGCAGTGCAAGTACCTTGTAACATGCAATGGCATCCATTATATATTCAAATGATGCTGTTGAGTTGGCATGTTGCATGCACAATATCCTTTTGTTTTGAATTAGGTTAAACTCTAAATAGTTTTAAATATGAAATCAAAATCACCGTACTCTATATTATCTTGAATATCCTGTCTCACTTCTGACATTTGAAAAATATTCATTATTTTTCATTCAGGAGCTGCAATTAGAAAGAATTAGTTGCCGGGACAGGATACGTTCTGCAAGATGAGATTTATTGTGTAATATCTTGCAGTTCTGGCCCCTTGTCAACTGAGACTTCTCTATGAGACGACATCATTGTCCTTTTAGTGCAGTTGATATGAAAAACACTCCTTTGCTTTAACTTTTTCATTTTTCTCTGCTTGCTCTGTCCTACACTTTGTCTGTCTCATTGTTCTGTGTCTCACTCGCTCTTTGTCATATGTTTTCCTCCCTCAGTCCCTGTGTGCATTTATCACCGTCTGCACTTTTCCTGACATATTTCAGTGTTTGCTATTAATATGAATGAGACTCTGGACTTCACAGCCCTCTTTCGAGAATACAGGCACCTTTATTTGACGTCTTTGCTTTTCTTCTTTGTCTACACACAGACGCATGCGTTTTCCATGCACATCCAGTACAGTTATGTCTCTATTTCTCATGCAGACTCAATTTAATTCTCATTCTCTTGAACCTAACTTTTTCATTGCCTTCATGTTAACTATCCCATTGAGATGCCATCATCCTAACTCTGTTGCTTTTCATTCAGTTTTCACCCTTGTCTTTATGCGATCAATTCCACCCATTATTCTTCCACTTTCACACACTTGCTTATTTTTCATCTTTAAGTGGATATCTATTTGATGCATTCTGTTCTTTTCCAGCTCATACAACACAGCCAACCTGATGGATGACCTGAAGCGTTTGTACAGAACAGCTGGCCAACATGGCAAAGGCATCAGCTTCCTCTTTACTGACAACGAAATCAAAGACGAGTCCTTCCTCGAGTACATGAACAACGTCCTGTCATCTGGAGAGGTCAGGAGCACACACATTGGGAAATAAACACAAAAACACGTGTATGTATGTTATAGACGTATATGTAATATGAACATTTAACAAGACATTTAAAAGCAGCTTATGAGATTCTCAGAGTTCAATTACTGAAGCTGAGCCCTCAAAGTAAAGGTCCGCTCTGTTTGGTGCTGTACATTAGGATTCAACACAGGAAGTCTGTATTCTTAACTCAACACATAGAATAATGTATAGATAAACCTATTTTCACTGTTCATATTCACAAAATGGTTCAACTAAATATTCCCCAGTGCATGCTTTATACACATACATTCCCATACTGTATTTATTATTAGTGTAATTTACCACGGATGTCTAGAGTGGCTGAAAAACAGACACATTCATTATTAAGAGGGCTGCTCCAACGCACGCATGTTTTTACAGCAGTTTTGAACACAAACACTTTATTATGACGGAGGCCTACTGTGGGTACACAAAGCTGCTGCACTGAATCAGATACTTATATTTATATCTAGTTTGTCCAGCACAAAAGCCTCAATTATATTTTCGTTGTGCTGCTGAAACTGACAGCTGGCATTCACCTTTTGAGTGAAACCTACTTTTCATGACTGTGATACAACGACAGCACAGACCTAGAGAAGAGAAAACAATGTTGTCTGTATCTGCTTTATGAGCAGTGCAGTTTATCTCAATTCAATCAAATTAAAAAACAAATTGCATTTTTGCTGTCAATCCGATAGCATTTCAATTATTTTGCCATTGATTTGGATGTAATGAATTGAAGCTGTAACTGACCGAAGGGACAGATACAGCTAGATTTTTTTTCTGTGCTGCATCCATCTGCATTACAGCTGCAGAATGGCCTTTTCTCTGTATTACTCTTGTCACAGCAGCAATAGGAGGCGGTATAGCTTCAAGGCAGGGCATGTGAGCGAAGTGGAGCAGTGAGAATTTCCACTCCTCGCTCATGGGGCTGTTGTTTCCCTCCGCTTAAAGCCGCTCCAGCTCCACAGCAGTCAATATCGTTCCGCACTCAACTCAGGTTTCACCCTGCTCCACTCAAACCGCTCGCCGCTCGCCCCTAAAAGAAGAAAAAGCTGCTTTGCATTTTTGGGCTGTTGGGCTGCAATCAGGGCTGTGGCTACCGCTCACATGCTCTGCTTCAAGGTTAAACTTATACATTTCTCTGCTGCGGTCCCAAAATCTTCCATTGTACTGGATCCAGTACTGTGTGTAACTGGGAGAAACACCACACTGTTCTTTTCAGTTTTTAGCTCTTTTAGTTTTTTAATTCTTAGTTATTCTTAGTTACTGTGGACTTTGTACTTTTGTACTTTTACTTAGTTGATACTATTACTGTTTATTACTTATTTACTTATTTATATTACTGTTGCTCTTGTTTTTTTACTCTGTATCTTGTGTGCACTGTCCACTTTGCTGCTGTGATCCTGTGAATTTCCCCACTGCGGCACTAATAAAGGATTATTTTATCTTATCTTATCTTATCTTTAATTCACTATCCTCTTTTGCTCCCTCTTCTCCTCTTAATCCTACATCTCTCCCCCCACACTCCCCTTTTTTGTGCTGTGCCTTCCTGTTCCCACTCATCCTTTTCCTCTAATTGTGTTTTCCCCTCTGGTTTGCTTCCTGCTCTGTCTCCAACATTTTCCCTTGTTGCTCTCTTCCCTTTTCTCTCTAATCCTATACGTCATTGTTTTCCTCTTCGTCTCCTCCACTTCCTCTGCCCCTCTATCTCCCTTCCTTTTTCTCCTGTTTATTTATGCTCCTTCCCCATCATCCAGATCTTTCTCCCGCCCATCTTGTGCATTTTCTTACATTTTCCAAATTAAAGACTTATCACAGATACATATGTTTTGCCTATGCAGGTGTAAAGACCATCTACAGGTGTGAGATGGGGAATTATTTTTGTTTTGATTTATCTTTTTAGTCTTACATACATGGAAGGAATGGTCTAAGCAACACAAGTGATGTTTGTTAAATTATAAAATAAGCTACCACAAACAAGCAAACATTCACAGTTATTCCTACATAGGTTAATTACATAAGATCAGGAGGCAGCATACTGCTGGGGAGAAAACTGTTTTCTTAAAAGGAAATCTTTTCCAAAACCCGCACTATGTTGTGCTCTCATTGGTTGATTTACACCTATCATTACACATCACCATCCTCTTCCCCTTCTGGTTGTGTACAGGTCCCATCACCTCAGCTGCAATGATGTGCAGCATAGCCATCACATTGTGAGATGAGTGGCCAGCACATTAACGGAGAGACATATGTAAAAACTGGAGGATCTAATACATGTGATGCGATGTGCAGCAAAAGTAGACACATTTTCATTATCTACTAAGCGTGACAATTCCAAGTGTATAGAACTGTTCTTTCTCTCGGTCCTTTCATTCATGCTTAGTATTTTTTAACATACAACAAAGCCCTGAAACTGAAAAATCCGTTTATCAACATTTTAGCACTACGGGCAGCTATTGCTATCAGCTTTGGGTGGGGAATTGCTTTTTGAGTGATTTTTTTTTTCCCCCTCTTAAATTTTCTTTTACCTCCTAATCTTTACACAATTTCCCCTCCTTTCACCTTTTGTTTACTTCTTATTTACTTCTTTCCTCATATTTTCTTCATCTATCCCCCTCATCATTGTCTTTTCTAATCCTCCTTTGTTTTCTGTTGCTGTCTCTGCCTCATGACGATAGCATCCCTATCCGCCCTCTGTTCCACCCCCTTCCCCTGCTCCTCTTCTGCCCTTCCTCTACCTCCCTATCTAAATAACAATTTAAGCAGCAGCTGCTTTACCAGCCAGTTAAATAGAAGTGGGGACCAGAGTTTGTGTCTCTGTGATGTGTGTGTGCAAGTGAGTGGTTTGTGTGTTTGTGTTTGTGTCTGTGAACAAAGTTTGTGTTGCAGAAGTTTTGGGATGACTGTGTGCGAGAGACGGTGACAGAGATGAGAAATAAAAAGGAAGAACGAGCTGTTAGTTTGAGGTTGTTGTTTATGTGTGATTAGCCCAGCAGATGGTTAAAGACATGGTGCTAATATCCACAAAACCACATGACTCTCTCCTGCTCTCACTCTTCTATGTTACTTGCTCTCTCTCTTGGTAACTTGGGATTTAATGAAAAGGTGCAAAAAGCAAAGTGGGATGCAGTGCCACTATCCCCTACGTCAAACCCGGACAAAGTGGGGGTGTTATTCCAGAATGAAGGTTCCTCAACACCAGGCTAAGGCAGTATGTAGAGAGGATAAAAAGAATAACAAAGAAAATCAAAAAAATGTCCAAAAGTGAATTAAAATCAACTTCCAATGTCAGTTAAAATCTAACTTAAATGAAAATAAATTAGATACACTGCTTTACTGTAAACATGGTGAAGGGAAAAGGGTCAGAGGAAATAAAGAGATCTGGACAAATGTCAAAGTTGACAGAAGTTAGAGGGAGAAGTTGGAATGTTAAAGCACTATTTCAATTCTCAATATGTTACACTGGGGGAATCTTGCCTTTGAATTCATAAGCAATCAATGCCTGAATAATGCTAAACTACAGATGTTTACCTTTTCCTATCACTGTTAATATTTTGGAAGGCTTTTTTTTCAAATATGCTTCCTTGAATTTCTGTTTGTCACTACCGGTAATTGTCTCCATGGGCCTCAAGTACAGATTAATATTTGAATAATCTTCTGGCTAAAAGGTTTTGCATGGGAAATCCCAGATCGGATTAAATAATAAAATGCAGTACCTTTGATAGATTAGAGTGCTGAGAGAATACATCGGGGAAATTGTGTGGAGGTGTATCCCCGTGTTTTGACAATCACAGCATTCAAAGCTTATATTAGAGAAAGGTGACGTCCTAAAATGGTTAAAGGATTCAAATGCATGTTTAATTGTTTTGCACAGAAACAACATTTAAAAAATCATAGCTGAAATCCAAAAATTTAAAGAAACAAAAAAATGTACCCCTAAACCTCACCTGATACCAAACCCATAGACGAAAGCCAACTGGTATTTGTAGGATTAACAACCTGAAAACGTTTCACTAGATTGCAGATCTCCGCCATGTGTTTCTGCAGCAACCACTGCTGTAATGTTGTATTGAATAAATATAACCTACAATTTGCTAACCCCCCTGTCTAGACTGCAATAGTAACGGATGTGTTTTTCACTCCCACGTCTCACACAACAGTTACACACTCATTTTAATCTTCTGCAGGCGCACATCTCAGTTCTGTCTTACAAACTACTAACGAACGTGACCACGAACGAAACTTGACGTAGTTATTTATGCTCGAGTCTTTCTTTTTTCCCTGACAATATGCTTGTAAATGTGAGGTTGATGCCCAATAAAAAGGAAGGGAATAACTGTCTCTGGCCCCAGTGCAACGGCTAAGTGACGGCGATGCAGTCAGTAGTGTGTGTACTTCCTTTAGCAAATAGCCAAACACCGATCAAAACAATAAAAGTGAGCAAACCGTTTCCCGCCAGTGTCTCTGTCCGCAACGCAGCAGCCGTTTGGCGGCGATGCAGTCAGATGTGTGTGAAGTTCTGTTAGCTGCTATCTGCCAATAGCCAATAGCCTAACACACCTTCCAAAACAATTAAATCAAGCAAACTGTTTTCCCTTACTGTATCCCACTTGATAAAGAATAGTGAGTGAGGAATCAGCAGTCAATCAATGACAGTATCAAACAGGCAATACAATGTGTTGTATGAAAGTTTGAGTCACTGAAACCACAAAACCTTATGGTTGCAGCTATAAAGCACCTATAATATTATAAGTTTGGTGCAGCAGTATGCAAGATTAGCCGTGGACAGACACAGAGATGCACAAACAAACACGCACGCACGCACGCACACACACACACACACACACACACAATCTCATTATCTCTTAAAGATGGATAGATCATGTAATTTGATATTAACGTGTGTGTGTGTGTGTGTGTGTTTGTTTCTATCCTCAGGTGTCCAATTTGTTCGCTCGTGATGAGATTGACGAGATCCTCAGTGATCTCATTCCTGTTATGAAGCGGGAGTTTCCCAGGCGACCGCCGACCAATGAAAACCTGTATAAGTACTTCATGTCGCGTGTCCGACATAATCTCCATGTTGTTCTGTGCTTCTCGCCCGTTGGGGAAAAGTTTCGCAACCGGGCGTTAAAGTTTCCTGCATTGATATCTGGTTGCACCATGGACTGGTTCAGCCGGTGGCCAAAAGATGCTCTTGTTGCAGGTATATTTCACCTAATTTTAGTAAATGTTATATCGATGTGATCTACTTATCTAATGGTATCATTTGTTTCCCATTAATAATATATCCCTTATCTATTTAGAGTGGCAGCTGTTATTTTTCTTAATACTGTAAAATCAGATTACAACACTCGCGTAGTCAGCTTGTTCAATGTGTCCCATGTGCGTTCTAATAACGGAAATTCAGAACACATTAGAAGTTTTATAATTGGCTTTGTTAGACAACTTTAGTCCTGCTGCTGGGATTTACTGCTGTTATTTCCTCATCCATCATTTGTCTATTTTTAATGTCTTTCATTAATCTTATAGACGCTGCATCAGAATGTTGCTTAGAAATGCCTTCAACTGATACATATATAGATCGTAATTAAAAAATGTTTTTACACAGACAAATATCACAAGTCTTAATTCTTTCAAATATTTAAAATCTGTTATGCTCATTTTGTCCTGGAAAAACACTATCTTCCACCATCTTTTCCAGTTAATCCCTGATGTTTTCCCTCTCTTTCTGAATTTCCATTCCATATTTTCTGTCAGTCAGAAGAATAAAACAGATGATATAGTCATGCATGTAACCAATAATCCATGATGTCCCATGCATTAACGCTATCATTCCTGAATGGAAGACAATCAATTTGAATTTATGTCATAGTATGAAGCAGTAAAGAAACATATTTACAGTATGTCAACATTCTGCCAATCTGGTTTCAGTAACCGTTATCCACTCTTCACTCCGCTTAATTCTGCTCTCTCATATTCTTCCTCCTCAATCTATTTGTCTTTCAGTTTCGGATCACTTCCTGTCAGTCTATGACATTGACTGCTCACCCCAGGTTAAAAGTGAGGTAGTCCAGTGCATGGGTTCTTTCCAGGATGGCGTGGCAGAGAAGTGTGTGGACTACTTCCAGAGGTACTGCATTTTGTTAAACTGCCTCTCCGTCTCTACTGAGGCAGCAATCCACCCTTGAACAAAATGTTAGTCTAGTTATGTTTGACAGTTGGATAATTATTGTTAGTAATATAAATGCAAATATACACAAAAAAATAAATATATATACAGTATATAATTTGTTTATGATTTTATTAAACAGCTGATATAGTAGAAAGAAGACATAATTAGGGGAGAGGGGGATGGGGAATGACATGCAGCAGCTGGAAATAAACTTGGGACGTTGCTGTTTGTGGTCAGCCTTCATTTTATAGAATAAAAGTTCTACCAAATGTGGATCTAAGTACAAAACATTGTGCAAATTATTCTCCTGCTTTTTAATATGACATGAAATGAACCTATTGTAATCTAATTTAATTCTAGATACCGACGTTCCACCCACGTCACACCGAAGTCCTACCTGTCCTTCATTCAGGGCTACAAGACCATCTATAAGGAGAAGAGGACTGAAGTCCAGACCCTGGCCAACAGGTTATTACATTTACAGGATTATGTTTGATATTTGTTACTCTTGTACTTACAATGTTAACGTATACTGTAACACAAGAATACAACATGGCTTTCGTTCCACCTTAGAATCAATACCTCAACCGCTGCATATTGTCGATGTCTCTTACAGTTAGTGAGGCTCGGTCTGTGTGAGACTTGTCTTTAAAATCATAGTAGATTGATAAAGTTGTTCAATCTTAAATCTGTAGTCGAGTCTTCCTCTTGGTCACGATGAGTGGACAATCATAAGTGGACATCAATATTAGGCATGATAAGTGCATTTCCTGAAAAAGAATTGCTGTTCTCACAGGTAGATTTTCAAGGGACAGTGTCACGGATTGAATTTAATATTTCAATCTGATTCAATAGTTATCAACTCCCTAATGGCCCTGAAAATGATGGATGATCAGTATCCTAATGAATTAAGCTGTCATCAAAGGGGCCAGTTCAGAACCATCAGTCACTAGTCATTTTTTGAGAGTACAGCATTAGAATTCAGCCTCTAAAAATCTGTTGGCAGGTGTTGAAGGGATGTCATGACATTTCGAATTTTGGTCAGACCAAGGATAAAAGCTGTTTTCCTGTTAAAGAATCTAAGAATTTCCACCACCTGGTGCCCAGTGGATCAACAATTCTGTCAGAATGTCATGCAGTTCATCTTGAAAGTTTGTTGGTATTTACAACAAACAGGATCCCAGGTGTAGGAAGGTCCAAGATATGTGCTGGAATTGCATGTGGCTGACCTGATTATGTAATATTTCACCTTTTTAGGATGAATACTGGTCTCAAGAAGCTGAAGGAGGCATCAGAGTCTGTAGCAGCACTAAGCAAAGAGCTGGAGGTGAAAGAAAAGGAGCTACAGGTTGCCAATGACAAGGCTGATATGGTAGGTTTCAGCCAGGAGAGTGTTTTTCTTTGTATTGATGTACTTCAGAAAAATTAAGGAATAAGTAGATTTTTCACGAATAAAGTTTCACTGATTTTTGTTTCGTTGATATTGAAGGAGTTATAAAAGTTGAGATTGTATTGCCTCATAGCTTTGTTTTGTTTCTTGTACATACACCCAGGTATTGAAGGAGGTGACAGTAAAAGCCCAGGCAGCAGAGCGAGTGAAGGTGGAGGTGCAGAAAGTGAAGGACAAGGCCCAGGCTATTGTAGACAGCATCTCAGCTGACAAGGCCATCGCTGAGGAGAAACTTGAAGCTGCCCGTCCAGCTCTTCAGGAAGCAGAGGCTGCACTGCAGGTATGGGGACTTAAGAGCAAGGAGAAACATGGGAACCATATAATCAATATTTCTATCTCCCTCAGGTGGACATATTTGTGATTTCCAAACTTGATTTATAAGTAAAAACATGAATTAGATTAGAGTATTTATTCCAGTTATATCTTCTCATCTCAACTCTGTAAATGCACTGATGCATCTTTGTCTTTCCTCCAGCTGCTCCAGAATGCTGCTATTAACAACTGTTAACTATTAAAACACTGTTACCTCAGTTGCTTTTAGAGATTCATTTAAAATACCACTCTCTACAAAGCACTGCATACTCTGACTGCATGAGCTCCTATCCCAGTACTGTACAGCTTTACACCCAGAGGTTTTTTAGTAGCTGCACCACATTTGTGATGCTCTCTACATCTTAATTAATTATCCAAGTCTATTAATAGTTGTAATAAGCAACTTAAAACACACGTTAAGTCACTGCCTTTTAGCTTTATTTGATTTATTGTCTTGATTGCATGCATGCTGGTGGGAGTATGACTTTTTGTGCATCTTTTCTTGGTTTTTTATTCTCTGTCCATCATATATTTTTTATCACTGCCCATCACTTTCATGTAAAATACTTCAGATTAGCTGTGATTAAAGTTGACTTGACTTGTGACAGATGCATGATCCAGGTCAATAATTAAGGACTCCTTTATGGGGGGGGGGGGGGGGGGATATAACTGGATGGAAGCATTACATTACAGTCATTTAGCTTTTATCCAAAGCGACTTACAATAAGTGTATTCAAGAGAACTACTAGTCACCAGAAGTCATAAGTGCATCTCCTTTTTTAAACAAAGCCTAAACCAGAGCAAAAGTACAGTGCAGGAACAAACTAATACAATAAGTGCAACAAACTAGTATGAATACAATAAGTGCTAAGTGGAAGGCTCAGGGTAGGCCCTCTTGAAGAGGTGAGTTTTCAGCCTGCTGTCCTGACGTCAGTGGGGAGTTCATTCCACCACTGTGGGGCCAGGACAGAAGCATCATCTCCACAGGGAAATTTCATAAATCAAAAGAGATACAAGTTTCTATTAGCACATGCTCTGTCATTTTTCCTATGAGCCTAATCATCAAGATAATTAACACATTTTAAAAATATGTATTTTAGTTTAAAAAATAAACTGTCCAGAGTATTGATACGTTCCTATGAACAATATGAATACATTACTTTGGTTTTATTTTCATGTTCCTTACACTAACCAGTTTCATTCCAGCCTACTGTATCATACATGCTGCTCATGACATCCTCTGCTGCCCCTGTATACTGCTTTTCCAAGCATACGTTTGCCCTAAAAGATAGCCTGAGGTTTAGAAACTGTCAGTAAACTGTGTGGTGGAGCCGTTTATTGTGCCCCTCTGTGTGACTTAATGTCTCCCGTAACAATATTCTTCTTTCTCTCACGTTGTGTTGCTTCAGGGTACCGCTTGAAGCACACTGCGACTTGCTGTATGTAGCCGCATGCAGGTTTTCCCTCCAGCCTTCCCACCCTGTTTGTGTATATGTGCGTAACAGCGGGTGTTTCTAAAGTTATGATGCTCTGGGGGCTGGAGCTGCATTGTAATTAAAGCTGTCCTCCTGCGTAGATGGTAGCATACAGATCTATGAGAGGGCAAAATAATCTTGCTGGTGTGGATGGAAACCTTTTTCCAAGCAGGCAATCCTTAAGCATTCTGTCTTTGCCTCATTCGAGAGGCTTCTTCTTGGTTGAGGTTGAGAGATTGAGGCATTTAATAACAGGGCAGTTTTAATAACCGTTATTAATTTCATAATTAATTAACAAGGACTGCCCTGGGATCAGGGACCAATAACCAAACCGCTACAGTCTCAAAAAGGGGTGTTCACTCAGAATGTCAACATTTAAAGACTACTTTACATTCATGAGGCAAACAGTGAAGGATTGAATCCAAGGATCGACCGTCACAACCAGCTGTTATCACAACTGATATGCACAAAAAAATCACAGACAACTGCTTTTCAAGAGTACAGTGAAGTTATTTAACTTCAGCAATACCTATCAATAATACTTCAATCAATAAACTACTACTACTACTACTACAATAACAAGCAGCTATGAGCATAAAGGCAAGCGTGTGTATGTGTATGTGGGTTTATTTGGACTGACGATGGTGGACGTGACCATGTGAGTGGCTTCGTCACGTGAGACTTCCTGATGACAATATGATGATATGATATGAATATTACAATATATGAATGATTACAATAATATGATTGATAACAATGGAGGATGTGGTTTCAACGTCTGTGATAGCTATCTGTGCTAATGAGGTGTGTGTGGATACACGTGTGTGTGTGTGTGTGTGTGTGTGTGCGTGTGTGTGTGGGGGGGGGTGGGTGGGTGGGTGGGTGGGTGTGTGTGTGTGTGGATACACATGGGAGCATGTACGGGTGTGTGTGTGTGTGTGTGTAGGTGTGTGTAGGTGTGGGTTAGTAAAGTAGAAAGGAAAGCATTGAAAGCTAAAATAATCCTAACTGCCGCATAAAGACACAACAGCTGTTCATTTATTGCTCAGCTACAGACCCAGCAGATCAACTCTTGTTGGAAGTGGAAATGGAGCAGGGAAGTGAGAGCAGAAACAAGGAAAGTGCAAGAAGGAGAAGAGATGCGACGAGCGGGCAGGGGGCCTGATGAAGCAGCCAAACAACTCTCACTGGAGCATTTTCTTTACTCTCCTGCTGCCTCTCTCATTTAAATCAGTCCCTTGAAGTCATTTTCTGCCCCTCTCTGCAGAACTGTTGGAGTTTCTACTTACAGTTTTCAATATGTCTCTCATTGTCAAGTTGTATTTTCTCTGTACACTCCCTCGGTTTTATATTCTCAAACTGCAGCATTATGTGCAATTCCCTATATATGTCCTGTCAAAGAAAGTCACATTACTTTATCCTTTGCTGTCATCTCTGTTAACTGTCTCAACCTTATAGAGTATCCTGTATACATCCAATATGTTTCCCACTAAAATCCCCTGTATGTCTTTTTTTCTGTACCCACTCAGACAATCAAGCCATCAGACATTGCCACTGTACGAACACTTGGTCGCCCCCCCCACCTCATCATGCGGATCATGGACTGCGTGCTGCTGCTCTTCCAGAGGCGGGTCAACACAGTGAAGATCGACCCAGAGAAGAACTGCAACACGCCGTCCTGGCAGGAGTCTCTAAAACTCATGACAGCTGGAAACTTCCTGGGCAGCCTGCAGGTACAACCGCTAATATCAGATTCATACAGATTGAAGTAGGGTGCAGACGCTGCAGAAGGCCTGCTCACGTTATGCGATGAGATATTCTGCGTAGCCTACAGAATGATTAATGTTCAACATGAATAAAGGCACATTGTACATGCGTTACTGAAGGACTAGACCCAGCTCAAAGGAACATAGAAAGGGTTTTTTGTGCTCTTCCACAAAAAAATTGATTTTAAGTTTTAAGTCAGAAAATATACAAAGACAAAGTTTAATATGTTTCTATTTCTTGCACTGTGTTGATTGTTGTTGATTGTTTAATGCTATGCACCACCCGCCATGACAAATTCCTTGTATGGGCAACATACATTGGCATTAAACGGTTTCTGATTCTGATTCTGATTTAATGTTGGTGGAATTTTATCAAAATCTGTTGTCGAAGCTTCAATAACATCCTCGTGTAGTATCCTGTTTTAAGATGCTGCAAGTGCTCCTTAGATGTGTTTCAGTATGCAACAGAATCACTGCCTGCAGCTCAACTAATCAGTGAATTGTTGATTGTTTTTATACTCGCTTACGTTATACTCACTCTTTAATGGATACAATTAGCTGTTGTTATAGTTACCTGTTCTGTTTGGTAAAATCAAGGTGTATTGATTAAATCAGGATAAACTGTAAAATAGGCACATCAGTGTAAAGACATTGTGTGGTCTTCAATTTCACCAAAACTACAACATATACAACTGTCTTAGATTTACTTGTTCCACTTTTACTCCTCTCTCATTGTTACATTTTGATGTGTACTCATCTCTCTCGCTGTCTTTTCTGTTTTTTCCATCTCATCTTTCTCGTCACTCAACTACACCATGTCTTTTATCTTACCTTATGCACCTCTATGTGTTATCTTTGATCTTTTTGCTTCCTTGCTTTTTTCTGTTTCTTTCTTATTCACCTACTGCACAATCCTTTTTTCTCTTCTCTGTTGTGCGCTTCTTCGATTTGCCCTCATTCTGCTTTTGAGCTTCTCTGCCTTTTCTTTTTCCTTTGTTGTCTCTGTCTCCCATCCACCTTTGCTTTTCTCCTTTCATTTCCTCTTCAACTTTCACCACCTCCTTTGCTTCCTCTCTTTACCCAATCATCACAGTTCCATTTATAATTGTTCTCCTTTTCCCCCTATAGTTTATAGGATATAGTTTAACATTCTCTGTTTTTAAGTATCAAAGGCTCTTAATACAGTACTTTTGTATGAGTTGGTTGTGTAGTTAATGTTTATATTCTGTGCGTACTGACTGAAATAAGTATCTCCCCCCCCCCCCCCCCCCCTCCCCCCCCACCACCACCTCTCTTTCCCCCTGCCTTGCAGCAATTCCCCAAGGACTCCATTAATGAGGAAATGGTGGAGCTGCTGCTGCCCTATTTTGACATTCCCGACTACAACATTGAAACAGCCAAGAGGGTGTGTGGCAATGTGGCCGGCCTTGCATCCTGGACAAAAGCTATGGCCTCCTTCTTCTCCATCAACAAGGAGGTCTTACCCTTGAAGGTAAAGACAGTACAGTCTAATAGAGCCTTCGCAGTGGTTCCTTGGTGCAGCAGAAAGGTGAAACAGTACTGTTTGTAGACAGTACTGTATGTGACACTAAAGATAATACATCAAGGCGAGTTAAATTGAAATGAAGTCTTAAAACATACACACGTCAGCCTCTTAAATTTCTAATTGCAAACACACGTTATGATGCACCTGTCATTATCACCCCAACAAACATATAACAGCAGTACGCTCACACTTGTGCAGAAACTCCCTGCAGAAATGTCCACGGTCTTACACTGTGATGAATAAGGAACTCTTACAGTGAAGGAGAGTGGTTGGTGTGGCAGGAAAGCCCCAGGCTACAAAAACAGCACAGACTGTCTCTAATATGAAAAGGATTTATTCATATTCCCACATTTTGGCAGCAGCAACAATTTGCTGATGGTGTAGGCAATAGAAGTAGCCCACACATTTCAGACTGACAGAGAGGGATTAGGGCTTCTATCTATTGATCACAAGCTTTCAAAAATGATAAAAAAATTGGCTGCATTTTAAGTCAAGTTCCCAGGGCCTATTTTAATTGAATCATGTTAGTACAAACCCAGAAGTGGATCTCCACAGGCAGACAGCTTGGTCTTGAGAGTTATTGTTCCAGAGTCACCAAGCAAAGTCCTGAGTGATATAAAGATCAAATCCGAAAGCACATATCAATTATCTACCAATTTAGATCACCCTACAGGGAGATATACAGTACGAGTTTGGTTGATGTGTGTGAGTGAAAACATCAGATGAGTGGTTTTAAGATCAATGTTATTCATTTTGAATTAATACTTCGGTCAGTTTTTTGTATGTTCAATTGAACGTATTATTTGTAAATCTGGTTCTCGTATCAGCAAAGTAGTGATTTTATTTAAATGAATGGACTTTGAAAACTCATCTGATTTTTTACAACTAAATGAAAAGTGATATTCTGATTTCATCTGCAGTAAGGGATTTGTGTTTACATCTAAGTGACTGACACATCTTTTGTTTATATTCAAGCTGCATGAATGAATTAACTATTTATTTTCAAAGGATCTATTCATTTCACACACACAGCAGAAGGGAGCAAGGCAGAATACTCTGTACACAAAATCCTTGATAAGCCAGGGCACCCCGCGCACATACACATGCCTGCTCTCTAAACCCTGTGATTTAATGCAAATGTCCCAAATCCTTGAGCTAGTTTGTCTTCCTGCCAGTGCAGTCTGTGGCTGTCCGATGCATAACGAGCATTTAAAAGCTCACAGAATGCGGTTATACTTGTGTGTTTACTAAAACTAAACTGCTGAACACGTCTGCTTTTTTCGCCTCCGTTACTGTTGTTCTTTTGTACCTGATTTTCTCCCCCCCCTTGTTACCAGGTCTCATTTTCCTACTTATTTTGCCCTACATTCCCTTCTCTCCATCTTGTCTGCACCTTTATGTCTCTGCTCACCTCAGGTTTCATTTTCAAATCCCTATCTCACCTCCGTCTTTCCCTTATCCCCTCCCTCGCTGTCTTTTTCTCTTATTCTCTACAACCTCCATGAGAACTCCCTGCCTCTCCTCTTTGATCCTGATCTTTTGCTTTAACATCGAACACTGTCTGGCAAATTGATTTTCTGGCTTCCAGCTCAGGGGTGGCTTTCCTTTAAGCTGACCAGCTACACTGGCAGACAGAGATATAGTTGGACTGACAGTCAGACAGACAGACAAACAGACAGACTGCCAGAGATACAGTTGGACAGACAGACAGACAGACAGAGATACAGTACACTTGTAAAATCTCACTGAAATACTTGAGCCACAAAATGTCCAAACCATTTTTTTTAATCCCTTTTAGTTAGTTTCATGCAAACACTGTTCCTTTGCTCTCCAAATAGGAGAAACTGTCCGCTTTCTTTTTTTCCAATAAAACACACACTCCTACCTCCTTAGCTCTCTGGTTTGTCTTCTCTTTTGCCTAAGGTCTGCCCCTCTCTCTCTCTCTCTCTCTCTCTCTTTTTTTAAGCCCTCTCTGACCGTGACCACTGAAGGCGTTTAATGTGCAAAAAAACGTCACAGATTCCTCTTTCTCTCCATCTTTGTTTTTTTAGGCTAACTTGGCAGTGCAGCAGAATCTTCTGACCATAGCGAATGTGGACCTTGAGAAGGCCCAGGCTGAGCTTGATGCCAAGCAGGCAGAGCTGGACGTGGTACAGGCGGAGTATGAGAAGGCCATGATGGAGAAACAGGTCAATATAGCTTCACTTACTTCCTAAGAAAAAACACATCATTCGGTTTGCAAAACAAAAATAGGAACAGTGTGTGCTGAAAAGACCTCTGAAACAACAATCTTGTGATATAAAGCAGAAATGAGATGAATGCTTTAAGGTGTGCCGACTCTTCGATAGCTGGAACTTCTTGCCATTATTTTTTATTTGAAAAATGTGACAAATACTTGAAGCATGAGCTACAAACGGCTGAC
The DNA here is from genome assembly GCA_032191485.1 of Leptoclinus maculatus. Classification (NCBI taxonomy): domain Eukaryota; kingdom Metazoa; phylum Chordata; class Actinopteri; order Perciformes; family Stichaeidae; genus Leptoclinus; species Leptoclinus maculatus. The sequence goes on from JAVDOI010000008.1 coordinate 16,999,429, forward strand.
ATATTTATGACTTTTTCTATTTTAAGACTAATTAACCAGAACATTAGATAACATACAATTGGACATATAGTGTTAGTCTCTTCCACTGAAGCCTGTCATATAACAGGGAATTCAAATATCAATCCTGCTTAGAAGAGTTTTAATAACACATGACATTGCACTACTTAGAAAATGAGATCACCAGTTTGGAGCCTGGCTTTCTGAACTTGCTGTTGCGTATCATTGTTTGAATTCATATAGCTGGCACAGCTGTCTTTGTGCCTTATTGTTTCATTAATAATTTCCTGGAACAATGAGATTTCATACTTTATTCAGCTCACTCCTGTCCTTTTACAGCAACTGTACGTATTTCATGTACAGTATATTTAATGAATAAAAACGAGCTAAAACATTTTGTCAATGAATGAAAAAATACATAAAATGTGAAAATTTAAATATGTGGGATGGCCTTGCTTAACAACTACTACTACTGTTACTCGGGTGTGTTTCTTGAAAGTAGGGAAGAAAAGTTTCACGGAGCTTTAACTTCCTATTGATGTTTTAACATCATTATAATTATAATACAGTATATTTCAGCTATTTTTTTCGAATGAGCTGCCCCTTCCAGTAAACTGGAATCACAGCGGTGGACTATCTATCAAAACACAGCCTGGGAACACCTGCAACAAAAACAGAAAATGACTCAACCTAAGTTATGGAAGTGTCACTTTTTAGGTTAATGCAACTCATTCCAGTGGTACACTGTTGATTGTGTGTGCAGGTTTATGATTCCGTCTGCTGTGAGAGGTTTTCTTCATCCGCACTCTCTGTTCTGTGATGAACAACAGCATGTAAATGGAACAGTTTGTGCATCAACACTCGCTGATTAGGAAATCTGGACAGCCCAAGTTGACTCTTTTTATAATTTTGTGATTAAGACGCAGAGCTGTTCATCTCCAGGGGCCAAAAGCGAGATTGAAGGCCTCGCTGCAGAAGCCTATAGCAGAGGAAACGGACATTATTGTCAAACGACCTCTTAATTGCCTGTGAGCAGCGGAATAAAAGATAAATGTCTTAACGGTGCTGTTTATCTCTTACTATGTCTCTAAAAAGGACTGTCCAAATTAGGACAGTCAGATAGGAAATGCTGACAACACATGTCCATCCATTCATTGGGGGTTGCAGAGGTCCTGAGCCTATGCAAGCCTAACCCAGGATGCATTTGGGTTAGGCTTGCATAGGCTCAGGACCTCTGCAAGCCTAACCCAGTTAGGCGCATATCACTTGTCTAAGACATACTACACCTACTGCAATTCAGAGGTTGAACCCACTTAACCTGCATGTCTTTGGACTGTTGCACCTGGAGGAAACCCAAATAGTGATAAAGAGAAAAATTACTATATTTGTCATGAGCTTTATAACAGCGATCCTATGATGAGTCCTATGCATTGGGATTAGAGAACATCTCAAATCACAAGACATGATTACTTTAATACTAATATGAACATGCTCTCTTTGTCCACATAACCATACTTGACAGTGGTATAAATATGCACAGGCATACAGAGAATAAGTGGTTGAATGAGAGTTGGATGGATGACGAAGAGACAGTTGGAAGGACATACGAGGCAGCCTAACAGACACATAAACCTCCTGACTTGTTTGTCTGCCCTCCCTTCCCATCAGACCCTGCTGGAAGATGCTGAGCGCTGTAGACACAAGATGCAGACGGCGTCCAGTCTCATCAGCGGCCTTGCTGGTGAGAAGGAGAGATGGACTGAGCAGAGCAAGGAGTTTGGTGCCCAAACCAAACGCCTTGTTGGTAGGTTTCAAAACAAGTTTTAAAACCTAACTGGTATTCAGAAAACTATGGCATCAAAGAGATGTCTCTGCAATTAAATAAATTAGACATGAGTTGCTGTACTTTCTGTTGGATGATTAAACTAATAAACGCTCATGGATGACTAGCCTAAATGCATAATGCCATTAATGCATAGTCGTACTTCTAATTACCAACAAAAGACATTTAATTCCCAATGCACTGCTAACATTGCAAAGTTTCCCCACTCATTTTTAAACATCGTCTGTTTTCTAAATGTGCTGGCATTAATCTTCCAGACTTTTGTATTTTTTAACAACACATACACATAACCAGTATTACAGTTTTTAACACCTTCATCTTTTAGGTGACATTCTATTGGCCACAGCGTTCCTCTCCTACTCCGGCCCCTTCAATCAGGAGTTTCGCAATCTTCTACTGAGTAACTGGCAGCGGGAGTTAAAGCAGCGTGGAATCCCATTTGGCAACAACCTCAATCTGACCGAGCTGCTCATTGATGCGCCCACTGTTAGCGAGTGGAACCTACAGGTCAGTGATCTACTTATGTAACTACTACAGAATTAACTGTTTTAGTGAATATTGATGCAGTATATGATAATTCTATATTGTATCTAGTTTAGGATAGGTAGATAAGATGTTAATAATGTTTTGCAGAACCCAACTGGACAAGCAGTTCTATTTATATCGATCCCACAAAATGAAATGAAAAGTGACCTTTTGTCTATAAAACATAGTTTAGCATTTATTTTCTTTATTTTCTACGAGGGCTTCGTCGGATACTGGAAAGCAAAACAAAAGTTGAATTCCTGAAATAAAAACATAAATTAGCTGGCATTAATAAACATCAGGATTGAGCCTGAACCAGTCATTTGTTTTCCATCTTACAGGGGCTCCCCAATGATGACCTGTCCATTCAGAATGGCATCATTATCACCAAAGCCGCCCGCTTTCCCCTCCTCATTGACCCCCAGACGCAGGGAAAAATCTGGATCAAGAACAAAGAGACCAGGAATGAGCTACAGGTTTGGGATTTTTTTTAACTGATGCTTTAGAATGTGACTTGTGTTGACAGCTAGATTTTTTTATTCCACAATGAGGGTGTGCCATTTATTAGCATTACACACATTATACTCCCTGATGACCTGAAGTGTATAAAGTTATTGTTTCCCTGTTTACTTATTTATATATACACACACACATTTCTTGTCATTATCTAATCTAACAATGCAGAATTGCCAAAAATGTACTAAAAACAAAACATTGATTCATAAATAACACAATAACCTAAATTACTTTTTGTCCCTCTTTTTCTAAATACCATATGCACAAAGAGTAAATAGTTTTTTTCTTACTCATCTCCTGTGCCAGTTTTTGTAATGCAAGGTTTATATTTTTAGTAGCCTTTTTAGCCAATTTCTGCAATGTACTCTTTTCCCTCAAACCTTTTCATTGTCCAACATGCTTTTTCTCTTGTACAGTGCCTTGAAAAAGTGCTGCAGAATTCTGCAGGCTTAACAAGACCAGCCAAGGTCACTGGCCCTGTTAGGGGCAATCTCTGAACCGAGTGAATGCATTCTGCAATCCTATTATGAGTGTCCTGAAGACACATTTTCACAAGCAGAGAGGGTTGAAACCCTTTCAATAAGTGACCTCATCAAAACAACAATATTTATAAGGTTTTCTAAAAATTGTTCATCTTAAAAAGGGGTATTATTATTTTGAGGAGTCCCATTCCCCAGACAGAGGTTGGCCTTTGTATCTTAGGAGGAATGAGGGAGAAGTCAAACATGTGTCTCCTTCACTTGATTAAATCAGATGCTTCTCACGGACTTATACATTTGCTCATTAGTCTGTTGGAAGGCAAGGCAAGGCAAGGCAAGTTTATTTGTATAGCACATTTCAACAACAAGGTAATTCAATGTGCTTCACATAAAACCATTAAAAGCATCAAAACATAAGGCATAAGAAAAGGAGATTTAAAAAAAATTAAGAACATTAAAAACAGTCATTAAAACATTAAAAAGCAGTGTAAGAAATAAAATACAGTAGTAAAATGCAGAAATGCAGGAGATTGATTAATATCCTTGAATCTGGTTCAATTAAAGGCAGCAAACAGAAAAGTCTTCAATCTAGATTTAAAGGAGCTGAGGGTCTCAGCAGACCTGCAGCTTTCTGGGACTTTGTTCCAGATATGTGGGGCAGAAACACTGAACGCTGCTTCTCCATGTTTAGTTCTGACTCTGGGAACAGAAAGTAGACCGGTCCCAGACGACCTAAGGGGTCGGGATGGTTCATAAGGTAGCAGCAGATCAGAGATGTATTTTGGCCCTAAACCATTCAGTGCTTTATAAACCAACAGCAGGATTTTAAAGTCAATTCTTTGTTGGACAGGAAGCCAGTGTAAAGACCTCAGAACTGGAGTGATGTGATCCACTTTCTTTGTCTTAGTGAGGACTCGAGCTGCAGCGTTCTGAATCAGCTGCAGCTTTCTGATTGACTTTTTACAGAGACCTGTAAACACACCGTTACAGTAGTCCAGTCGACTGAAGATAAATGCATGGACAAGTTTTTACAAATCCTGTTGAGACATAAGTCCTCTAACCCTTGATATATTCTTCAGGTGATAGTAGGCTGATTTTGTAATTGTCTTGATATGGCTGTTCAGGTTGAGGTCTGAATCCATAACTACACCTAGATTTCTGGCTTGGTTTGAGGTTTTTAACATCAGTGATTGAAGTTGAGCGCTGACTTTCAATCGTTCGTCCTTGGTACCAAAAACAATTACTTCTGTTTTTTCTTTGTTTAATTGAAGAAAGTTCTGGCACATCCAGTTGTTGATTTGTTCAATGCATTTACGCAGCCCTTGTACGGGATTATAGTCCCCTGGTGATATAGTTATGTAGATTTGTGTGTCGTCTGCATAATTATGATAACAGACTTTGTTGTTTTCCATAATCTGAGCTAGTGGAAGCATGTAGATGTTGAACAGAAGAGGCCCCAGTATTGAACCTTGGGGAACACCACATGTCATTTTAGTCAGCTCTGATGTGTAATTAGCTACAGACACAAAGTATTCTCGGTCCTTCAAGTAGGATTCAAACCAGTTAAGTGCTGTGCCAGAGAGTCCCACCCAGAGTTTTAGTCTTTCTAGTAGTATGTCATGGTCGACCGTGTCGAATGCAGCACTGAGATCCAGTAATACTAAGACTGAAATTCTGCCATTGTCTGTGTTTAAGTGGATGTCGTTGAAAACCTTAACAAGAGCAGTTTCAGTACTGTGGTGCTGTCGAAAGCCTGACTGGAAGACATCAAAACAGTTATTTACGGCCAAGAAGTTGTTCAGCTGTTGAAAAACTGCTTTTTCAATTATTTTACTTAAAAATGGGAGGTTTGATATTGGCCTATAATTTTTCATTGTTGCGGTGTCTAAATTAGCCTTCACAAACAATATGAATTGATGCTAAGGACTCTTAGGGGCCGTCCAAAGTTTTCAACATTTTCACGGTCGTACAAAGCGACGGGGGGGTGTCAGTCATGTACGACTTTAAAGTTTCGTAAAATGTCGATATTTTTCGGTGAACGGAACTTTAATTTGTTTTTTATAATTGAAGATCTCGGGCTCAAGCGAACAGCGCCGCATTTTAGCGCCAACACCATATCCCAACACGCCCGTGTTCAAACCCCTCTAGTCTGGGCCTGGTCGGTCGGACTGCGTAGCCTCGCCTCTACCCCCGTCAATACAAGTTGTTGCCCCGGGGGTGCGCTTGGGCGGGGGCGGCGGTGGCCGCGCGTCCGGCACCACCGATGAGTGCCCGCCCCTTCGGAACCATAAAACTTAGTGCGGTGCGGCGGCCTCGTCCTGGCCGTCCGCCGTGCGCCTCCGGGTACCCAACTCTCCTCCCTCCTCCGGAGGGAGCACGGGGGGTTCAATGTCTCCTCCTCCGCTCTGTCCTCGGCTGTAGCGGGATGGAGCGCTCAGGGGTTTGTTATCCCCTTCGAAACCTCTTTGTCTGTGAAACCTGGCCTTGGCAAAAAAGTAAATAAATAATGTTGGATACATATCTTCTATATACATATTATTGTGTTTGTGTCTATAGTTGGGACTCCTAAAATCTAGATCACTGTCATGTAATGTGATACAAATTTTGATATGTAGGCTACTACTTTGGATGACCCCTTAGTAAGGTAATAGTTTAATTAAAACATTTAAAAACATTTTTTTTGGTTGCACAGAACTTTTACGGTTTGCCCCATTGTCCTTAAAAGACAAAAAAAAATGTCCAACATAGACTTGGGACCAGTGGTGGCTGGTGGACCATTTTCTTGGTAGGGCTGTGCCACATCCAATCAATTTCAGCAAACATCCCAGAATGATTTAATGCAAACAAATTAAGGTATCAAACGCGCATTACTACTTTGCAGTTAAATATTTAACATTCATTCCAACACGAAAAAAAGCAGTAAATAACACTTTGACAAACACGTCAGGACATCTTATTTTAGTCACCCTCACAAGGAATTTAGTATAATATAATATATATATCATATAATAATATTCTGTATAATATAATAATATATATATCATATAATAATATTCACTATAATATAAAACACACACACATACATATATATATATATATATATATATATATAATTATTTATATATAACTATATATCCATTTCTCAGACAGGTGCTTCATGTCCCTCACTCCCTAACTGTCCATGCTGGATCTGTCCCTGTTGATTTAAAAAGATAAATAAGTTATTAACATGACTGCATCCAGCGAGCCAAACCTGTCTGGTGTACAAATACTAGAGAAGCTTCGCATGTACTGCTTCTCTTTCCTGCTAGTCTGCTGTCTGATTGTGAGGTCAGGCTGATCTGGGATCAGCTCTTTCAGCTGTAGTTTCTCCTCTCAGTTCTCCTCTCAAACGGGTCTTGGAGGAGCAGTGCTCGCACTGGCGCTGGCCTGTAGAGACTAGTCCTGACGAGAACACGCAGCTTGGGGCAGAAGGAAATCTGCCCCAAGCTGAATCTATTTGAGGACGCTGATTGGCTAAATTGACAGCTGGCCCAGTCAGCTGAGACGTGCACACGCAGAGAGGACCTGCAGGAAAAGCATATATTTACCGCAGATATCATATTTTACACATATTACTGGGTGATTCCATGTTTCAAAAACACAAATATTGTCAATTTGTATAGTTCATTATTATTATTTATTTTATTTTGTATTATTTGTAGCTCAAGGGGGGGGCGGCGCCCTAGCGCCCTCTATGGACCAGCCGCCACTGCTTGGGACGCTGTTGTAGCTGACTGATACAGTAGCTTGATTCAATCAATGGTTTTTTTCTCAATATATTTATCGTGGTGTCATTTTCTGATCACAGATCACCTCACTGAACCATAAGTACTTCAAGAACCATCTGGAGGACAGTTTGTCTCTTGGGCGCCCCCTTTTGATCGAGGATGTAGAGGAGGAGTTGGATCCTGCTCTCGACAACATTCTTGAAAAAAACTTCATCAAAACGGGCTCCACTTACAAGGTAATGTGGTAGAAATATCTCTCCTGGTACCAGATCTGTTCTTTTACCTTGGTTAGAATAGTGTGAAATAGGGAGGTTTGTTTTGTGTGCTGGTGAAATGCATGATGGGACTTGGGCTGGTCCCGCTTGCCATGGCCAACTTTTACAACTGTACTGACACAGGTTGATGAGCTCACACTCAAACTGATGTCTACAATGGCAAGTCTCATGAATAAGTTCATAAAGTGTGGCCCTTCAAACACAATTACAGAATAGTACTACATTTCCTGTTGATTGGAAGTGAAATGCAATGTTGTGCCTCCACCTTTCTCGATATCTTTTACTCTTTTCATTTGAGGATGGACAGTGAGAAATAGAGCATTCTTTGTCCTGGCATCCTAAGTGTATTGTTGGAGTTATTTTTAATTAAGAAAAATTGCAGAGTTTGAATGTTTCTTATTTTGTCTGAATTTTATTAACCAAAAAGACAGCCCAGAAGAAAGCGTTGGATGGGATTTCTAGGTATAAAAGTATATATAGTATTATACATGACAACGAAGTACTCTAAATTGGTCTTTCAGCCAATTAATTGGTTTGAACTTTCGTAAAAGGTATTTTTATTGCACACATAAATGTGTCTTTTCTGTGTTCCTTGTAAAGATTAGAACAAAGCCTTTTGCATGTGAACTTTTCTCATCCAAATAGGCATGGACTTAACTGAATACTTATCACAACAAGAATGTATTTTTAAATGTGTCATTGCGATCCTTCTCTCTCACACACACACAGACAAACTAAATCACACAGAATGCGGTTGTGAGAAAGAGTGAAAGTCTGCTTCTAGGCATTTCTCTCTCTCTCTCCCTCTCTCTCTCTCTCTCATTATCGCCTCTCAACTCCTGGCTCCAGCTGATGCTGGTTATTCAACAGCTGACACTGCAGCTGCCTCCCTCTATCGCACACATGCATCAAACTAGCACACAGGCATGCACTCACACACATATTAAACGTACCATGTAACTACAGGAAAACATGCACATACACTCACACCGTATGATGATTGCAAGTGAGCATGTGTTACATGCAGACGACATTCAACCTGAAGTCTCCCGGCTACCTATTGAGAGGCCCGATTAGCGGTGTCTATTAATATCCTGGTGTGAGCAGGAAGTGAAGGTGTCTGCGGCCGACAGCTCGAGGGACAAGACACCAGATGGATAACTTATAAGTTATACTGACATGAGTAATTTAATGCTGATCAGAGCAAACACGAGATGCACACAGCCATACACATGTACACATGTACAAACATATACGTACATTGAAAATGCAGCTGTATCTGCAAAGTGTTCGCCGACACCAGGATACCTTTACCATGTTTGTCAGTATGACCTATTCATACATTTTTAAAGACATTCAAAATCACATAAGTGACTGTTATGACAAATGTGTGATTATATCTTACGTTATTGTCTTTTTGAGGTGGCTTAGAGTGGATTTGGCTGAATAATCAGCACATTTTTCCCACTATACATGTGCTTATGATATTCATACATGTGGATAGATATTTTGTGATGCTGACTTTGTGCACTTTAACTTTGTGTCTTTCCTTCTCTCTATTTTCTTTTTGCAGGTGAAAGTTGGTGACAAAGAGGTGGATGTGATGAAGGGCTTCAGGCTGTATGTGACCACCAAGCTGCCTAACCCAGTTTATACCCCAGAGATCAGTGCCCGCACCTCCATCATTGACTTCACCGTCACCATGAGAGGACTGGAGGACCAGCTGCTGGGCAGAGTCATCCTCACAGAAAAACAGGTAGCCTTTATAGCTACTGTATATACAGTATAATTAGTTGCTTGAAAAGTCCTTAGAGACCATTTACAGTAACACCTCCCCCTACCGTGTACCTCATTTCTTCTCCCTATCAAGCACAAACTGTGTGACAATATAATTTGGAGGTTATTTTCACCTTTCGAATATAGAACATATGCACCAATACCAAATACATAAAATAAGATAAATTAACCTAATTCAATCGGCTCGGTCTACAGTCTCTCACCCACCATCACTAGGTTTACACAAGCACAGCATGCTCACTCTCGGCTAATAGCACATTTTTACAAACAAGCTAAAATAAAAGCTGTCTGTAGTCTAACTTTTTAGCTTAAATCTGCAGATACCTGCAGACAGTGAATCAGCAGAGGACATGAGGACAGAGGGCAGGAGGAATTATTGATACTGGCTGAACTCTCTGTCCTTCATTCTTTATAAACTTCACTCATACATTTTATTTATTTTATTGACATTTTAGATTTGTTTCCAATGAGATATTTATGACTTTATATCGTGACTTTGCTGTTGTCAACATTGCTGTTGCTGCAATAGAAATATATATTTAAAATATAAAAACATTCTAATCCTGTTCTATATATGTCAAAAGAAATGATCTAGTCATGAAAAAGAATATTGAGTAAGAGTGGCTCCTAGTAGCAATATATTCCTGAAGATACCTCTCCCTACCTGAAGGCCACCGTACTTCTCCGACACGCTTGGAACAGGAGGGGTGAGCGTAAGGAGTATTTAGTTGCTTGCAATCTGCAACCTCACCACTAGATGCCACTAAATCTCACACACTGCTCCTTAAAGTAAAAGATCTGAGTAGCTTACTTCTTCCACCACTGTGCTCTAGTTTTTAATTTAATCATAAACCCATTGGTTGTATATATATGAATGGTGACATGACAATGGTGACACCAAAAAAGTCACAGTCACAAAGCATGGTAAACGAGACGAAGTTTGTGTTTCAATGCGGGTTGTGTTGGGTTGCCGACATCTCTGCAGACACCTGACGCACTGAGTACAGTCCACCTGGTTGACAATTGCTCCAGGAACAGAAGGCTCAGTCAGTGACTGTCCAAATTAGACTATGGCGGGCCACTACTATCTAGGTTATTAATGGGAAACACTGAACTATACTCAAGAATTGATGTCAATGCTGAGGCCAACAACACAGGCCTAGATATTGTCTTTGAAAAGTTTGTTTTCCCAATGGCACAATTCAGGCAATGGTTAACCTCAGAGTCAATGTCAGCTTTTGAGGAAAGAAGGCTGCCGAGGTAAGGGAAGTGGTAAATGTTTAGAAGAGTGGTGTGGTGTCCACTTTTATGGTGGGCGGGGTAGATGGTTGTTTGGGTAAAGGTAAATGTAGGACCTAAGTCTTCTTGTTGTTTAAGGCTAGGCCCAGGGCTCTGCCTGCCTTGGCAAAGGCAATCAGGATGCCCTGGAGGTCCTCTGCGGAGTGTGCTGTAATGGCATTGTCATCCGCATGCTGAAGCTCCACAATGGTGGCGTTTCTGATTCTGCTCTTGGCCTTGAACCTATTGAGGTTGAAGAGCCTGCCAACAGTTCTGTACAGGATTGGGACCCCACTGTAGCTGCTCTTTGCAAATAAGGTGGAGCATGGCAGCAATGCAGATTGCAAAAATGGTGGGTACGATAATGAATCCTTGTTTGACTCCCGTTTCAAGGACCCAGAGCCGCTGTTAGCCACTATGACTGGCATGCCGTCATGTGGAAGCCTCGATATTCTGATACACTAATCATGGCAGCCATACCTTGATAGTATGCTCCACGGAGCATGGCAGTCTACCGTGTAAAAGACCTTTGTCAGGTCTATGAAGGACTCGTTAGCTTTGCTGGAATTGGCGTGCTGTGACTATCATGTCTGCTGTACCTCTGGATATTCCAGGCTCCGAATATTTCTCTGTTTTTGACTGCGTGTGGTGATCCCTCCGGATGCGGTAATCCAATCGGGAGGTTTGAGGCAAGGCCATTTTCTGTTGCAGACTTTATCCGCTTTCCCAGCCATTGTAAGGCACTCATAAAGACAGCCATCATCTGCCGCCTCTTCCACCTTTAATGGCTTGGTTGCTCTTTATAAGAAACCTTGACCTTGCCGCCAAGGGAGACCTTGTCAGGAGCATTGCTCCAAACAGCGTCTCTCTTGGGATCTCAGGAACACACAAGCTTCTCCAAAATGTGAACTTCCACTATCATAATTTAAAAGGCATTTAATTTGCTGATCAAATCCATGCTCCTCAGAGTGTAAACCCTTTTGATTTTAATAATCCCATGGCCTTTCCTCTAGCACCATGCTACAGCTGTGTAAACTACATGTATGCGTGAGTATATGTCATCTGTGTTTTTATGACACCAGGAACTGGAAAAGGAGAGGACAGACCTCTTGGAAGATGTGACATCGAACAAGAGAAAGATGAAGGAACTAGAGGACAACCTCCTCTACCGACTGACCAGTACACAGGCAAGAAAATACTAAAACTGTGATGTTCTTTTGACATGTGATAATCATTAGTGTGGATATTGTAGCAGTGTCGAGAGCAACTTATTCAACTTATTAAAACCAGTTTATCTGATAACTGGTGTGTTTTTATTTTTCATGTTATTTTATGAAGCAGATTGTTGATGACATGCAGTTATGCTTATCTGGAGTAGGTCCATTTTCATTTCTCTTCTGACTTTTACTCTTGCAAATATCTCTTTGTAGGGTTCACTGGTTGATGATGAGAGTCTGATTATTGTTCTTGGCAACACCAAGCGCACAGCTGAAGAGGTCGCTCAGAAACTACAGATTGCTGCTGAGACCGAGATCCAGATCAATGCTGCCAGAGAGGAGTACCGACCTGGTAGGTCACAACTGGCTCAAAGACAGAATTTACACTTTTTTTGGGGGTAATTTACTCTGGTTGGTTACAGTGTGCCAGCAAAGTTCAGGTTCAGTCACATAAAACTAGAGGCTGTAAAGTCAACAGACACGTCTTTCAAGAAGTCAGTTACAAATCTGTGCTTCAACAACCGCACTTCTTATGCCATTGCTATTTCAACTTTTGTGTTTTCAGTGGCCACCAGGGGCAGTATCCTGTACTTCCTGATCACTGAGATGAGTATGGTCAACGTCATGTATCAGACGTCTCTGAGGCAGTTTTTGGGACTTTTTGACCGGTCTCTGGCTAGGTGAGAATATTAATTTGCTGCTCTCTGTAATGAATAGTTTTGTTTTTCTAAGCGTGGGGTTTACCCATAAAAAGCAAGCGATCCTGTGCAACTCCGTGTAGGCCTTACAAAGTCTTACATATCTCACCCGCAAATTTCCCTCCACTCATTTTGATTAATAATGTCTCAGGTGGGGGACTTTTGGGTTATTGGTATCTTGAGTTGGTGCTGGTGAAGCACTGGGAGCTCTTTTTAGGAATTCAGATTATATGCTATATCAACCTTTCCCAAAATACTGAAAAGGCCCAAAAAGGGCAAAACAATATTAAATTTACTTCCGACAGCTTGTACTGTACGGGGCGGCTGTGGCTCAGGATGTGGTGTGGTTGTCAACTAATCAGAGGGTCGATGGTTCGATCCCTGGCAGTTGTAGTCTACATGTCCCGAGTGTTTTTGGGTAAGATAGTAAACCCAAAATTGCTCCTGATGCCAAGCCATCGGTGTATGCGTTGAGTGTTTATTGCTCTTTATGCACAGGTGGAACCTTGAGTGGTACCAGTGTGCGAATGTGTAAACACTGGCTTGTGTTTGTAAAGCGCTTTGAGTGGTCGCTAAGACTAAACAAGCTCTATATAAACGCAGGCTATTTGCTCTAACTTCTATCCAATAATTACAAAATTCTCCTCTTCAATACGGCTTTGTAACAAACATGAGCTTTGCTTCCTAAATTTTAAAAGCGAGAACCTTTGTTACAGGGTTTATTTTGTTGTTTATGACTGTCTACATACATAAAAGTTGTGATTGTGACATTGTGCTGTGGAGGAGACTCTTTTACTGTATCTCTGTAGCATAAGTAGAGCTTTGTGGCTTAAAATCTAGGAGATACGCAAGGACAAGATCAATGACTTCATTAGTATCTTTGAAATCCAAACAACACCAAACAATAGAGTCCAAATCAATATGTCGATGCTACAAAGACTGCCTGAAGCATGACCAAAGAGTTTTATCATCAAATCTCTTTCAAACAGTGTCAACAAATATTGATTATTATTAGATGTTATTGTTGCAGGGCAATTGGATTGAATTGCTTCAATTTTAACAGGTGTTCTATTTACTGTGTTCATCTCCTGCATATAAATCAGGTTATCCTTGAATGTCAGTTTTCCAATGATCTCTTGAAGTTTTCCTGTCAATATATCTCACTATTGCTTCTTACTTGCTTTTAACTTAGTTTGTAATTGTCTACAGTACATATTTGAAATATGTATGTAGCGGGATGGACAGAAGTATTGTTGTCTTGAAGCCTCGACTATAAATGCAGCTGAAAAACTAAAATGAAATATTTTCACATGGTATGTTAAATGGACTTGTAAAATGCTTTTGTAGTCTTCCGACCACTCAAAGCTCTTTAAGTTACACTACATGTTGAAGGTGGAAGCTGCAGAAACATTGTTGATACTTCTCAAGACTGATACTATAACTGTGATGTTGTTGTTTGCTGTTTAGTGTGCCTGAGGCCAACATAAATACAGCGAGCGACCATTTTAACCAGCTACCCATTGATTTGCTAGCTCGAATAATTTTTCATCTGACCAAACAACTAATTATGTCAATATTCCCAATATCCTTAATAGCTTGAATAAGCTTTCACATAATTCACTGTTACCAAGCACCACAGTCATTAGCATCAACCATTAGGTTAACCAGTCTGACCCATGCTGTGATCTCTAGTCTGTATTTGATTTGTTGGAGTTAATATTAGATTTAAACCATGTGACATAGCAGGGGCTTTAAACGGCTAACAGGCTGAACATTGAATGAAACTTAACATGTGGTGTCTGCTATGCTATTTTCTGAAACAGGTCCTGCAAAAGCCCTATCACAAGTAAACGCATCGCTAACATCATAGAGTTTATGACCTTTGAGGTGTATAAGTATGCAGCACGGGGCCTGTACGAAGAGCACAAGTTCCTCTTCACTTTGCTGTTGACGCTGAAGATCGACATGCAGAGCAGCAGGGTCAAACATGAGGAGTTTCTCACACTCATTAAAGGTAAGAGGAAAATGGGAACAATTTGCAGATAATATTTCAAAAAGTTCTGTTTTCTTATTTACTTGGGCAGCTGAAAAAAATGAATTAATTCTTAAAGTGTGGTATTTGGAGGCTTGCATGTGCAGGAAGCTCCAACCTTGGAAACATGAGAGCTGACTTCTGACCTTCATTGCATTCATAAACTATATTGTCAGAAGGTCAAACCTGGAGAAAAAAAACCATACAAGTATGTAAAAGGGATAAATAGGACATCGGCAATGTGTCAGAATGACTCATCGATGCTCATATTGTGTCCGATGGGGAAACAACCGAGAGATACTAAAATAACTGAAACTTCTTCTCAGTCCCTACCAAAATGATTCAAATAAGGGAATTATCTCTAGATCCTACAAAGGTCTTATGACAAAAAAATCCCACAATGCAAGATATGTTAATGAGAAAGAGAAGGTAACCTCTCAATATCAAACGAGGACTGGTTAGATGTGTGTAAATTTCAATGGAAATGCACCAATTCTCATGTGTGGCGGGAATTTGCGTGGAAGTGTGTTATTCGTTTCTTTATCACACCGAAGCAGAAGACGTGCTTTACTGGAGGGGATGCTACATGTTGGAGACGGTGTGGGGCTCCGGAAGCAAATCACTGGCATGTATTCTGGGAGTGTCCAGTGATAAAACCTTTCTGGGCAGAGTTTCTGTAGCGGTAGCGTGTTACCACCGTGGGCTCTCCCAGCACAATGACACGAGTAGACGCCGTTCGCACTTCTTAATTATCTTTATTTAGGACTTTATCGTTCAGGCTGGTCACGGCCGTGCGCTCTCCTGCATCGCCTCCGAGCGCACTCGCCAGGTAGGACTCGTCGGGGGGATCTGTCGTCCTCTCAGTCCCTTTCCAGCCTGTGTCTCCTGTCCGCACTCGTCCCGCTGCTCCAACCTTACTAGTGTTTATATGGGCAGAAACACACAATCCCCCGATTGATCTCAGCTGCGGCTCATTAAGCCTCTTCTCGGCACCCTTCCCTGAACCACTCCCCCCCCTGCAGTGAGCCCACACACGCCCCGCCGCCACATATCCCCACCGCCCGACTTAGGCCGGGGAGCCATCCGGCCTAACCTACTCCCCCCCCTCCCCCCCATGAGAGCGGGAGAGGAAGTCGGCCACGACCATCTGCGCCCCCGGCCTATGGACCACTTTGAAATTAAATGGCTGTAACGCCAGATACCACCGAGTGATCCGGGCGTTGGTATCTTTCATGCGGTGGAGCCACTGGAGCGGGGCGTGGTCCGACCAGAGGGTGAATGAGCGCCCCAGGAGGTAATAGCGCAGGGAGTCGACCGCCCACCGGATGGCCAGGCACTCCTTCTCCACCGTACTGTACCTGGTCTCCCTCTCAGAAAGCTTCCGGCTGATGTACAGCACGGGGCGGTCAACCCCCCGTACCTGCTGGGACAAAACGGCCCCCAGCCCTCTGTTCGAAGCGTCAGTCTGCAGAGTAAAAGGAAGAGAAAAGTTAGGAGTATGGAGGAGCGGTTCCCCACAGAGGGCCTGTTTCACCCTCTCAAACGCCAACTGGCACTGCTCCGACCACTGGACCGGATCTGAGGCACCTTTCCGGGTCAGGTCGGTCAAGGGGCTGGTCAGCTCTGCAAAGTCCGGGATGAACCGTCTGTAATAACCCGCCAGCCCCAAAAACCCCCTAACCTCTTTTTTAGTCCTGGGCCGAGGGCAGGCTGCGATAGCCGCAGTTTTGTCCACCTGAGGGCGCACCTGCCCGCCGCCCAAGTGGTACCCCAGATACCGTACCTCCCTCCGTCCAACCGCACACTTCCCCGGGTTGGCGGTGAGCCCCGCCTGCCTCAGGGACTCAAGCACCGCGCCCACCCGCTGCACATGCTCCGCCCAGGTGGTGCTGTGGATTATCACATCATCAATATAGGCGGCCGCATATGCAGCATGCGGACGCAGCACCCGGTCCATGAGGCGTTGAAAGGTGGCTGGGGCACCGAACAACCCGAAGGGAAGTGTGGTAAATTGGTACAAACCAAACGGAGTGGAGAAGGCCGATTTTTCCTTGGACTCTGGCGACAGAGGAATCTGCCAGTAGCCCTTGGTCAAATCCAGTGTCGTAAAGAAACGCGCAGTGCCCAGTCGGTCCAGGAGGTCGTCGACCCGGGGCATTGGGTACGCATCGAATCGTGACACCTCATTCACCCTGCGATAGTCCACGCAGAACCGTATAGACCCATCCTTCTTGACTACAAGAACAATGGGGCTACACCAGGCACTGTTGGACTCTTCTATTACCCCCATCTCCAGCATGGCCGCCAATTCCCTCTGAACCACTTTTCTTTTGTGTTCAGGTAACCTGTAGGGTCGTAACCTCACCGTCACGCCCGGGGGAGTCTCGATTTGGTGCTCCATGAGGTTTGTGCGTCCTGGCCGGAGGGAGAACACGTCAGCAAACTGCTTTTGCAACTGGGCAATGTCTGTTCTCTGGGTCTCGGAGAGATGGGCCTCACAAAGGAGCGAGGTGGGATTAGTGGATTTCGAAACCTCAGGCCCCAGCTCCTCCCTGTCAGGTACCGCAGACACCAGAGAAACAGACTCCGCCTCTCTCCATGCTTTCAGGAGGTTGAGGTGGTAGATCTGTGTAGCTCCCCCCCTGTCAGAACGCACAACCTCATAGTCAACATCCCCCACTCGCCGTGTGACCACAAAGGGCCCTTGCCACTTGGCGAGGAGTTTAGAGCTGGAAGAAGGAAGCAATACAAGTACCTTTTCTCCCGGTGTGAATCGTCTCAGCCTGGCCCCTCTGTTGTACAGCCGTTGTTGACGTTCCTGGGCCTGGAGCAAATTCTCACGTGACATTCGACCCAGCGTGTGGAGTTTTGCTCGCAGGTCCAGGACGTATTGGATCTCACTTTTCCCGGTGCTCGGACCTTCCGCCCAGTTTTCCTTAATCAGGTCGAGCACCCCCCGTGGTGTCCTGCCAAACAGTAGTTCGAAGGGAGAAAATCCCGTGGAGGCCTGGGGAACCTCCCGCACTGCAAACAACAGAGGATCAAGCCATTTATCCCAATTGCGTACATCCTCGCTAATAAATTTACGGATCATGGACTTCAAAGTCTTATTCAGACGCTCCACCAGACCATCGGTCTGTGGGTGGTACACGCTGGTCCGAATAGATTTAATGCCCAGTAACCCGTAAAGTTCTCTCAGTGTGCGTGACATGAACGAGGTGCCCTGGTCAGTCAGAATCTCCTTTGGGATTCCGACTCGGGAGATGACCTGAAACAGAGCCTGCGCGACACTCTTTGCAGAAATGTTGCGCAATGGCACTGCCTCGGGATATCGTGTTGCGTAATCCACTAGGACTAACACAAAGCGATATCCACGTGCACTCCGGTGAAATGGCCCGATGAGGTCCATGGCGATACGCTCAAATGGGACCTCCATTAATGGCAGAGGACGTAAAGGCGCCCTCGGAATGGCCGGCTGGTTCACCAGTTGACACTCCGGGCAGGATGCACACCACCGGCGCACATCCCCCCTGATACCTGGCCAATAAAATCGGGCCATTATCCGGTCCAGTGTTTTTTCATATCCCATGTGGCCAGCCATCGGGTTATAGTGAGCCGCCTGGAAAATAATTTCCCGACGGCTTTTCGGCACCAGCAACTGGGTGTTCTCCTGACCTGACTGAGTGTCACGACTCACTCTATACAGCCGGTCCCTAATCAATGAAAAGTGCGGATATGACTGTGCTGCGTCAGGGCGCACCCACTGACCATCAATTCGTATCACTTGGTCAAAGGCTGAGCGTAGAGTATCATCCCAAGACTGCTCAAGTGGAAAATCTTCCATGGAGTGTAATTCGGGACCCGGTGGAGTCTCCACGGGAGGCTCCGCCGGTTCCCCCTCCCCGTCTGCAGCGTCGGACAACCTCGCGTCACCGCTGAGCACAGCACACATACCGCATGACCCTGTCTGTCGTGCACGCACCCCCCCACCCGGCCCCATTAACTTATTGAACCCTGGCCAATCTGTTCCCAAGATCAGGGGGTGCGTAAGGCGGGAGCTAACCGCAACCTTTACACTATGTTTTCTCCCCATGTATCTAATTTCTACTGACACTACGGGATACTCGTGAACATCCCCATGCACACACATAATTTCCACCCACAATGCCTCCACCAATGCCCCGGGCCGAACCAGGCTCTGGTGAATCATAGACTGTGTACAGCCAGTATCCACCATTGCCTGATGTTTACCCCCCTGGATCCTTACCGGAACGCGGTACGTCGCCCCTGGACCAGGGGAGGGTGTTGGAGGGCCGGCAACCCGAATCACCTGTCCCACCTCCATTAGCGGGCATTCCCTCCGGAAGTGACCGGGCTGCCCACACCTCCAACACTCCAGCCCTGACGCTTGAGGGACCCCCTGTGGGTTGGGAAGAGTGCCGGCAGTCACGGAGGTCGGTGCATCGGGAAAGGGGAGGAAGGGTGGCAACCGCGGAGCCAGTGGCTGCCGCGCCAGAAGCTGCGGAGGCAGCCTCCTCCGAGGGGCCGGCGTCGGCCGGGCTGGAGCCAGCGGGCGGCCACTGTCCCCCGGGCCGCTGGAATGGACCGCCAGGTGGTCCTCTGCCAGGGTGATGGCGGTCCCCAGTGTCGGGGCCCGGTGATACCGGACCCATGCTGACGTTCGAGCAGGCAGCGCCCCCACGAACTGCTCCAGGACCACCTTCTCCACGACTTCCTGCGCCCCCCCTGGACTCTCTGGTTGCAGCCACCTGGCCGCGGCGTCCCGCAGCCGCTGAGCGAACGCGAAGGGCCGGTCCTCGGGTCCCAGACTGGCCTCACGAAACCTCCGCCGGTGGTCCTCCGGAGACAGGCCCAGTCGATCGGTGACCGCTCTACGCACGTCCGCGTAGCTGTGCCTCGCTGCCGGGGGCAGCCCCAGGGCCGCTGTTTGTGCCTCCCCAGTGAGGAGAGGCAGAAGCCGGACGGCCCACTCCGCCGCGGGCCAACTGCACACCCCCGCCGTCGCTTCGAATGTGTCCAGAAACGCCTGCACGTCGTCTGTAGCACTCATCTTATGTAGGACCAGCCCGGCCAACGAGGAGGAGGGTGGGGATGCCGCTGCCCGGGCTGTGAGCTGCTCCAGGGCGTGGGTCTGTCGCTCCGCCTGGGCATGGAGCGCGCCCAGGAACTGCCGGTTCGTCTCGGCCTGTTCCTGCTGCATGGCCGCGATCTCTCCCAGCATCTGGCCCAGCACTATAATCGGCTGTGTCGGTGCCACCGGTGACTCGGCGTTCATCGTCCTGTGCTGGTCCCTGTTCAGGCTCCAGTGTAGCGGTAGCGTGTTACCACCGTGGGCTCTCCCAGCACAATGACACGAGTAGACGCCGTTCGCACTTCTTAATTATCTTTATTTAGGACTTTATCGTTCAGGCTGGTCACGGCCGTGCGCTCTCCTGCATCGCCTCCGAGCGCACTCGCCAGGTAGGACTCGTCGGGGGGATCTGTCGTCCTCTCAGTCCCTTTCCAGCCTGTGTCTCCTGTCCGCACTCGTCCCGCTGCTCCAACCTTACTAGTGTTTATATGGGCAGAAACACACAATCCCCCGATTGATCTCAGCTGCGGCTCATTAAGCCTCTTCTCGGCACCCTTCCCTGAACCACTCCCCCCCTGCAGTGAGCCCACACACGCCCCGCCGCCACAGTTTCATAAAACATTAAAAAGCATACTTAACACTGACCTGCCCCTGCAATTTTCCAGCAGGGCGTCCAGATGAATACCTGTTTGGCATTTTAATAACAGCTTGTAAAAAAGCACTCACAAGGCGCTGGTTGCTTCCTGAGCCCCCCACGATACAGGAGTGGATAGAAATCGTAAACAACATCTATGTTATGGAAAGGATCACTTTTTCCCTTCTCCTTCAGAGAAACAAGTGTATTCAATTCTGGGACAAGTGGGTGAGATACGTAAAACCATTACGAACAGATTTTGTGGAATAATGAATGAATGACCCTGTAACGTTGATTTAGCTTAGCAAGCCTCAATGACCTCCATCCCATTCTATCTCAAGTCCCCCCTGTCTGATGTTTTTCTTTGTTTATGTGTACACTCTTCCAAATTGTACAAAGTTACCTAATTTTGAAAACTATGAACACTATATATGCTGGTGCGAATGTATACTTTGCAACCTAAGCTACTGGTCCAAAAATAAAAAATTACAAAAAAAATAAATAACTGAAACTATCAATGCTGCGGTGTAGAGCTCAGCAATGTGTAATATGCATTACTGTTTGCTACAAACAAAATCTAGTTCCGTTTATTTCAGACTGAAGTATTTACAGTTGAGCTGCTGTAAAGTCAGCAGCGCTATTTGGAAAAGTGAAAGTTTCCAGGAAGAAAATGTTTGGTTGTTTCACTGTTTAATTCACCATTCTGTTATGTTTAATCTTCTGAGACTGATTTGTTGCGTCAGTACCTAGAATATACTTGGATAAGATTAGAGCCAAAGAAAGACCGTACGTACATATAGCAGATACCTGTCCCCACTGAGACTGCTTTCAAATCTCACCATACAGAGAAAAGCTGCAAGTGTTGTTGTACAGCTATGACTCACCTTAAAACAGCCTCCAGGCCCTTTGATCATGTCAAAGTGATATTGCCATCTATTTTCTGTTTTTTTTATTCATTAGATACTTAGGGAAGATGTATTTTTTTCCAATGCTCATCTCAATGCTCATCTCAAGGTTTACAATTCAAACATATTGGTATCGTAGCAGTTCACTGAATCAGAAATATGAAGTGCTCCTCACTGCAGGGATAAAAGCCGGCTATAGCAACTGGCAAGGCCTGAACAGACAGTCGGTTACTTGCATGCAGCTTCGCCATCTGTCAGCTCCGACCTGCTGAACATTGACTCAGTATGGGTTTTGTGTTGATTTTTCAAAGTTGTGTTTTCAGGAAGCAATAATCAGTCTCTTAATTTTGCATATTAATATATATTTTGTTCTTTGGGTATTCCTATTTGTGTGCATGTGCACATTCGTGTGTGTGTGTGTGTGTGTGTGTGTGTGTGTGTGTGTGTGTGGTATCCAGGAGGTGCATCTTTGGACCTAAAGGCCTGCCCCCAGAAACCGGCTAAATGGATCCTTGACATGACCTGGCTCAACCTTGTAGAGCTCAGCAAACTGTGGCAGTTCTCTGATATACTGGATCAGGTACAACACACACACTTGATCAATTTCGGCGTGCCGTGACAGGTGTATGATACCTTTCACACACACAACAGTGCTCATTTGTCATCGGTTACTCACAGATACAGCAGTGGTCTCTAGGTGCTTATTAAATATTTTTAATAAATAAATAAATTTAACAGCTCTCCTTTGCTTTAGTAAGCATGTCAATATCAGTCTCATCATGTCTCGCATCATCACACACACACAAACACTTACCACGATGGACTGTCACTCACACACACTTATAGGTGACTGACAGCCTGGTGGCTCCCATGGAGGTAAAAACTCAGTGCTCTGTGAAATGAGCTTAGTTTGGAAAAACTTCCAGTCAATTACTTTTGGCTCAGCACGCACAGACACACACAGACACCCTTGTTGTATTCCTTCACATGCACAAATACACTTATGCATACTGCATTTTTGTGTGGTTGATGAACAGGGAGAGCTGGATTAACAGTTCTTTGTTTAATGAAATCAGTTCAACCAAAAGAACAAGCCGTGGAAAGGATTGTGATATCAGACCACCCAGAATAGAGAGACAAAACCATCTGAGTCCCCATCTGACTCTGTCATCACACACAAACAAAACTGTACTACACACATGGCGCAGATACAACTTATTTCACACAAACATCATATTTAGGCAGCCATTTTAGCCTTATTGTTCACGATTTTTACTCAAATCCCTAGACTGGCTCAGACATTTGTGTGGGACATGAACTCTCCTCTATTAACAACTAACAGCTGTTAATTTGCTCTTCAGAAAAGCACTGAACCCCTTAAATAAAGTGAAGCCGTTTAGTGGCTAATAGACAAAGACAAGCAGCTCTCAGTTGTAAAGTTGTCTCAGAATGTAAAGCAGGTGGTTGCCTCACTTTCCTAAATAAATACTTATTAAAGAAGACAGTCTCAATTTCAAACTGACCCACAGGGCCACAGAGAAATAGGAAATAAGAAACTATCAGCCTTTTTTGTGACATGATTTTTAAACATGTTCATATTCATGACAGAGACTTCAGAAAAGGAAGATATAGCTGTGACATCAGCAGAGAGCTGAAAGGAAACACTCGTAAAAGTGTGTCCTTAAATCTAAAATAACTACTAACTAGACAAACGAAAGCCAAAATGAATATGTCCAATAAATTGGTTCCACAGCTAAACATTAGATTTGTAAAATTCAAACCCATACACAAGGATACATCTGATTACTGACCAGCTCCATGTAAATATTGGTCATACAATTACTAGGTTAGTGTGGTGCATGTACTGTAAATGCAATGTCTGATTTCCTGCTCTAACCTCATTTCTCCCAGTAACCTGGTTTCCTCCGTGCATGTTAACACGGTGATTAGCAGGGCATTTGATGTCACAGTATATTTGCATATGTTGTGCTATCAAGCATTAATATCACTTCTTGATAGCACATGGTGCTTACAAGGGTTCAATACTAACTGCTTCCCAGGCGATTTATGCTCAGCTCGCTATGACAAGCGTCAATTCAGGACCTCGTGTTTCTAATCTGTGTTACATGACGCGTTACATGATGTCTGTTTGTTGTGAAATGATTATGCAATTTACATATTTAATACATATGCTGTACGTCAATGCATTTCTATAGAAGACATTGTCTATGCAGTTAAGTATGTAGAGTATATATTCTGATTAATCATGATAAATACCGGTTGGTTTAGGCTATGAAATTTTGTGTTTTCTTGTGGTGTACGTTTTAGAGAAGAAAGGACAAAAAATACCAGCAATCAGCACAAAAACATGCTGTGCAGGTACAGAAAGCCACATGCTCATAGTGGTCCTTAAGCACATTAGGACAATTTGTGGTGTGCATCTAGGAGAGTGCACAGTTAATGCAGAAATGTAGGGCACTACGACTGACCAGCGAAAAGGACCTGTCTGTGCATCCCTGTGTCAGAGCGGTGTACACATTTCTTTCAGATACGTCGTAACGAGAAACAGTGGAAGTCATGGTTTGATAAGGAGGCCCCAGAGGAAGAGGTGGTACCGAACTCCTACGACCAGGCTCTCGACTGTTTTAGACGCCTGCTCCTCATACGCTGCTGGTGTCCCGACAGGACCATCGCACAGGTTGGAAAAGACACTTCTTTGTGTGTGTTACGATGTCCAGAGTACAAGGATCTGGTGGCTTGAAACAAAATTTCACACAATCAGCTTCATTGCAGTGGTTTCCACTTTCATAATGAACGGTATAGGTGGTGTAAATCCAATTCCCATAGTTGCTAATTTGCATCAAAATGGATTTGCAACAGTACGATGCAGTCATACTGTAATTTAAGTTCAAATTAATAAATAACCATGAATCAAATACAGCAGAGTAGCCTAAAGCGGCGTAATCTTAATCAATTGATGGGTCAGGGCTGGGAAAGAGATGCTGTTTTTCTTGTATTAATGAGAGTTGGTTCAGCAAAGAATAAAAGTCTAGGAATATCTTAATCTCCAGTAATATCGCCCTTGGCCCAGTCTTTGCTTGAAGGGAAAAGTGGAATACATTTAGTGAAACTGCTTTCTCTCTGAAGATTACTGAGCCTAAATATCTGCAATGGCTAATGGACATTCACTTCTTACTGATAAGTAGTTTTTTGCTCCGCTGCAGATGAGCCTGGAGTGGAATTTATTTTGTTGCACTCACAAAAAAGTTCAGCAGTTGTTTACTGTTGACTGAAAAACAGTAAACCAGAAAAAACTATTCCATCAGTTCCAAGCCTTCCAGAAAGTGAATGTATTCCAATATTTAGTTTTTACTTGGCCTGCATTATGAAGTAGTAAATAAACATGTTTACTTTGTCTCATTACATTCCCTTTCTCCTCTAGGCCCGTAAATACATAATGGACGCAATGGGGGAGAAGTACACTGAAGGGGTGATTCTTGACTTGGAGAAGACGTGGGAGGAATCGGACCCGCGAACTCCTCTCATCTGCTTCCTGTCAATGGGCTCAGATCCAACCGACTCTATCATTGCGCTGGGGAAGAGGCTGAAGATTGAGACCCGATATGTCTCCATGGGACAAGGACAAGAGGTCCATGCTCGCAAGCTTCTGCAGCAGACTATGGCTAATGTGAGTTAGTGGTCACAGCTATTTTTGAATCGTTCAATGTAGCAGCAGAACAATAGTTTATTGCAATATATTGAACTAGACGTGTTTCTGTATTGTCTTGAAGCTCTCGGATCCCTTACAGACAGTTTTTTAAGATCTTGACTACATTATGACTTTGATGACCTTGATATGGATAACAACCATTACTCTTATTATTTGTCCCTAGGGTGGCTGGGCCCTACTCCAGAATTGCCACCTGGGTCTAGACTTCATGGACGAGCTGATGGACACGGTGATAGAGACAGACTTTGTCCATGACTGCTTCCGCCTTTGGATGACCACAGAGGTCCACAGACACTTCCCCATCACCCTTCTGCAGATGTCAATTAAGTTTACCAACGAACCACCACAGGGCCTCAAGGCCGGGCTTAAGAGGACCTATGGAGGTAGGGCCAGTTTGGTTCAGCTTAAAGTAAACAATCAAAAGGTCCAGAATTCTTAATCTATAATTTTACTGAGCAAGGTGAGGTTGGTGAGGCTGTATTACGAATGCAGATGCACCCTGCCCTGAATCAATGCAATGGTCCAGTCTGAAAATGTTTCTAGGCATCAATATGGGGGAAATAAAGTAAAATGTCAATAGATTGATTTTTAGTTTATGATTACCGGGGGATCAGACATGTGTGTCTGTGTGTATGAGGAGTAGCACAATGATAAGCATTTAGAATAGGGTGTCTTGTTATTCCTGATGTGTACATGTAGCAACTAATTTGCGGATGCACACATATAAACACATACTGACCTTCAATAGGTCACATAATCAATAACTAAAGGGATTTGAATGTATTCTAGGGGAAAGTCAGCAGGAGAAAGATGATAAGCAACTGGTGCTTGATTCAGTGTATTTTACACGCTTGTCTTCAGCTCTTTAATCCTAACTGCAAATAGAAATAGCATTTCTTTATCAGATAAAGGGAGAGAACACTTAACACACTTAACACACAGCGCATTTAGAATACGTTTCCTATGTTTCTTCAAAGCAGCGCTTATTTTGCTAATTTGTTTCTGTCATTAAATGTTACAATTCCCAAAAGATGTAAGGCTTTTCTATTAATTATTTTCTTCTGAGCCTGGCAAGATTTCCCATACTTCATTAGAGCTAAGGAAAGCCATTGGGACGTTGCCTGTCAGAGATCTCCCAAAAGAGATTCGCCAGCTTGCATTATGCAAAGTTAGAAGTGTGCATACAGTTCCGTATTTGTGTTATAGTAACAGAAATAGCTAAATCTTAAAATGTTTAAACCAATTTAATAAAAATACAAATGCATTTTAAAAAGTCTGCATCTTAAAACAAGTTTTTAGTCTTAAAATTCCTTTTTATTTAGTCTTTAAAAGGGGAATCTGCACTAGTATATGTTGCTAGTGTATATTGTACCGTAGTTTTTTTTCTCAATTATTCAAAGTAGAAGTTGGGCTCCAGACGGGATAATAATAGAAATTCTACCCTGTCACTTTAAGAAAAATTCAAAATCCAAAGCTAAAGGAATATATTGCAGTTCACGGTTTGTAGTATGAAGGAAGGCAGTTTATTTCAGGGTGTGTGGGTGTTTTAGGGAGAAAAGAAGGAGAAGCAAGGCCATGTCGTCCAAGAAAGCTCCGTGTATCCAGCCGGTTCATGGATACTTGCTGCTCCGATTTAGTTTAGTCTACTTCAACTATTTCTTAGTTTGAGCGTAACAGGTCCAGAAACTGAATAATAATTTCAGTAGCTCGTTAGCCACTCTCACTCCTCTCTTTGTTCTCCTCCATGCAGCTTTGGTTGGTTGATTAGTTTTCCCCTTCCCCCAGCTCACAGGTGTGTCTAATTTATAGCCTCTCTTTCCCCACCTTCTTTTCCTGTCGGGTTGGAAAAGGGCTATTCTGTGTTTTTTTGTTCTGCTACAATATATGACTTACAAGTCTGCTATACTGGAGTAGAAGTAACAAACGTTCTGTAGCTGGAAGATCCAAATGCTGACCTCAAAAGCTAATCGAACAACAATGATTTTCTGTAGCTTGCACTCTCTTGGTGAAGAGAGCTGCTAATGTGTTTATCCATGTATCCCTCACTAGGTATAAACCAGGACCTTTTGGATGTCAGTAACATGGTGCAGTGGAAGCCAATGCTTTATGGAGTGGCATTCCTCCACAGCACAGTACAGGAGAGGAGAAAGTATGGCCCTCTCGGATGGAATATCCCCTACGAGTTCAACCAGGCCGACTTCAACGCCACTGTCCAGTTTGTTCAGAACCACCTCGATGACATGGACATTAAAAAGGTAGTGCTGAGCAAACTACAGTATACACCTCGAGGTGAACAAATACATCTTTAACAATCACCAACAGTAGTAAGCTTCAGTAGAAATAGTTTGGAGTGCAGACTTTCAGAGTGATGATGGTTTGAAATGCTTTGTGTGTGTGTGTCTGTGATAGCCTTCTACTGGTGAAAAGGTGTGCAGCAGGTTGTGGTTGTTGTCTCTTTATCACACCGCTTGTACATGTGTAGTTTTGATAAATAAATCATATAATGTACTTGTTGGAAAAATTCACGCGAGACCGATGGAAAATCATTAATCACAGGACATTTATTCTTGCAAGAAGGAGACAGAGTTGATTCACATACAGGATATGCATCAAGGCCGCTCGGAGTTCTGACTCTGAGCTTCTGACTCTGAGCTTCTGATATTTATACTGAGTAAACAACATGCAATGGGCTGGCACAGGATTGGTTTACAATGAGGTCTTCGTCACAAAAGGTGACACACACACACAAAATGGCGTCCATGCCATGTAGTCTGGGAAGAGAACTTCACTTGAGCATCTGTTCTGGCACAAAGGTCACTTTCTCATAACAGCTCTGCTTCCATCTTAACGCGTCTACAGTCCTTATTATCATTCCAATCCAGGACCTGCTGAGAAAGCTTTCTTTCTTAGCAGCTGTAGAACTTAATGTCAGAGTAAGTTCACACACACACACATATTATAATTAGTCATTTAGATTTTTGACCCTATCAGTACTACAGTAAATAAGCAAATAGTCTGATATACTGCAGTGTACTATATGAGATTAAGTAGAAATATGCACCTCTACTACAAAAGCAAGAGCACTCACCATGTCTAACATAAGAATACATTATGTATATGAGAAGCCTGTAACGTGATTGCATTTGTTTCAAAACTGAAAATGTCACTCAGGTCCTGTTTCTAAAGCTAACAAAATAACCATCCCCGTATCTTTCGTACAAAAAAAGTGAACTCTTCTCTGATGAGTTGATCAACATTGTCATCTGATATGAAAGACATTTCTTTTAGGAATTTGCAGAAAAGTGTCACATCCAACTTTCATGAGCATGCCAAATATAAATAATAATCACACTGTTAAAGATGTGCATAACAGGAGAGTATAGTCCACCTTCTTCACGGTATTTCAAGTCTCCTCACTGAACACTGCACAAATCAAATTACACATTCATCAACTCGTATTACCGTTTAAACAGCTGTAACCATTTCACAAATTGCATTTGCCGTCATCTCATCACTATTTCATATCTCCTCAGGGTGTGTCATGGACCACAGTGCGATACATGATCGGAGAGATTCAATACGGTGGCCGTGTGACTGATGACTATGACAAGCGCCTCCTCAACACCTTTGCCAAGGTGTGGTTCAGTGAGGACATGTTTGGACCTGCCTTCATCTTCTACAAAGGCTACAGCATCCCAAAATGCTCCAATGTTGACCAGTATCTGACATACATCCAGGTAAGTCACACTCAGGTGGAAGATGAATGACTGCAAACACCTTTATCAGGCTTCTACAAATGGTACAACAGATTTAAAGGCATTCGTATTACTGAATATATGGCTGCAAAAATGTCACTGTCCGTCTCTAATAAGGTCCATTGTCTTGAGGATTTTGGGTACGTTTGCACAAACCCTATCTTTCTACATTTTTGTTAAAATTCTGCACCTGTCATTTGATGTTGCCGTTTTTTTCTGTTTTTTTTTTTAAATACTGTCAGCTTTCAGTGACATCACAAACAGTGAAAATAGCAACATTGAAGATATGATGTTTCTGCAGGACGCTGACACGCTGCGCTCTTGTCACATCCAGATACAGGCTGCCATGTGTGATTTTTAGATAAAATGCTAGCATGCTCCTTTTACTACAGATTATGTATGATTTATTAATGTGCTTGTGTGCTTAACTGGTGGGTTTGCATGTGTGTGTGTGTGCGTGCGTGCGTGCGTGCGTGTGTGTGTGTGTGTGTCTGGGGGCAGTTCCTGAGCTAGTTTCATTAAAGCTAGTTTCATTATGATGGATGCTCAGGGCTGCCAGGCTCAGCAAGCTTATTCCTCTGCACCGCCTCTCAGATAGAGAATGACAAACACAGCCTTGGAGAACACACACAAGTGCATAAACGCACAGGGGCGCAACATTCAAACACACGTACCATGTAGACACAAATACACGCATATTCACACTTTGTGTACATAGACAAAATTCACAACAAAACACAATGTGTCCGTGTGTGTGTGTGTGTGTGTGTGTGTGTGTGTGTGTGTGTGTGTGTGTGTGTGTGTGTGTGTGTCTACATGTATATGCATTTAAATTAAAGGCAGACAGACCGGAACAAAGCTAAAATGTCCTAAGAGGAAATAATTGACCACAGCGAGGGACAAAGGCTTTTCTGTCCAGCACGCAGTGACTCTCTCTTCATCACCTCCAATTTGTATCTGTGTATTAGCCAATGACGACATACATCACACATTTCTTATATCCCCAATGCAAACTCTTAGCTGTTCCCGATCAACAAAGAAATGAGAATAAAAGAAATCTGATAATATAGTATAAGAAAAACAGTCAGTCAGGAAGTGTTTGCGAAAACATGCCCAGATGAAACTCTTCTTTCTGTGTGCTAATTGCAGTTTCATGCTATTACATCATTCTTAATGTGTTGAAGGCGTAGAGGTGTTTCCCAAAAATGAAATAAAGCTCACAACATATTGGATCTACCTTTGGTTTTGAGTGACTTTGCTTACATTGGCCGTAAACAAGCTTTGTGCAGCCGTTACAAAGCGGGTTTGTTTGAATAGTTTTACAAGTTCCTTGAACCTCATTAGTTGTACTGAAGCATCATATGGTCCATCTTCTTGTCATCATTGAGAGAGACACTAATTGCAAGATGCCTTTGGACCATTTAAAATAATCTTGTTTCTTCTCACTGCCTTTGATTTGACATCAGCTCCCTTTTGTAGTCACTTCTAAAGGTAAAAAAAATCCATATCAGAATAACTTTGGCCCTGATTTTAAGAAAAAAAATATAGATTTTACCCCACTTAAAATGTCATTGATAGTTTTCTGACCCTTATTAGGGCAGCAGTTGTTCTCTATATAAAACCATATTGGTGAGCCAGTTTGCTTTGTGTTAAAGTTTTTTTCCATGGATTTGTTTTAAGCCAATAAATAATCAATGATGACAACAGTGAGGCCATACTTTCACATTGTCACATTTTTTATACTATGAGACCAGCTGAAAAATTGGTATTGACTGCTACAGAGTCACTAGGTGCACTTATTAAAAAAACATCACCATGTTATGTTGCTGCATTTTATTAGTTTTATGAGATAATTATAGTGGAAAAGTTTACAGAAAATGAGGCAGATGCAACAACAGCCCCTGGTGATTGGTGCAGCACAACAAGGTATTGGTGTCTTGTATTGATTGTACATTACAAACATTTCATACAGCCACATAGGTTTCACAGCTTTCCATCATCATAGAGACAGGGGCTCAATTCCCAGCAGTTCAACCTTTTGCTTGGTCCCAGGCCCACTGAGCACAATTGTGCTTTGTTTGTGGGTGGGAAGTGATCTGGTCACTGCAGTAGCATTTTTTATTATATGGTAGAGGTGTCCCCGACTGAGAATTGTTCATGGTCAAATCTAATTGGTCAAGTCTTGCCTATTGTCAGATCATTCTGTTTAGGCTTTATGTATCAATAGAAAAATGGTATGTCCAAATTAGCTCAAGGTGGTGCCAGGGGAACAGAACCCCACGATTACCAGGATGGAGCGGGTCTTGACTGGAAGCAGTGGCCAGCCGTCTCCAATTCCTTGTTGGCCTCCAGCTCCAACCCACAGACAGACAACACAGCAACACATACAAGCCCTGGCATCACAAAGTCAACTAGAGACGCGAGCCGCAAACAGCTTTTTCTACCTGCCTCGCAATGCTGATTTTAGAGAACTATTAATCAATTCTAAATATATTTAGCTCTCTGATAGTGCTATGTTGTGATTACTAAATACATTGATTTTGAAACATGTTGTCATTTAGCCTTTCTGAGGTTATCGTCAAGATGCTGCTCTGATGGTGGCGCAATTTGGATTTTTAGAACTTATGTCTACATGGTGATTAATTAACGCACTGATTGAAAGCAAATGAGTAATTTTTTTACTTTTATTGCTGCTGATATTAATACCAAAATAGGCTATACATCATGATTTCTCTAGAGAAACCAAGCATTCAGCTCCTCCATACACCCGAATGAAATGAGCCTTTGTTTCATAACCTCATTCTTTTGCCAGTGCAACAATTCAAATCAGGCTCCTTAGATCAAATCGCAAGTAGTCGACTCTTCAGAGTCACCCCTACTAGTCGGTCAGATGCGTGCGCAATTGGACTGGGAGCATGTGTTGCACAATGAAGCTCTTCACTGGAGGGTGAAAAGAAGCAGCCGGTGACACTGTGTATCAGAGGAGACACTTTGCTGTCTACAATTTACCCATGCCAACTGAGGTCTAGCAGTGATCAAAACTGCAGTGCAGTGCGAGGGAAATATGTTTTTGAAACTGAGGATAAAAAAAAGAGGTTACCAATCCTCAAAAAAACAACATAAATAGCACATAAAAATCTATTCCACACCGGAGAATGTTTCACCCATAAGCTCTGTCAGCTCTGTGTGAGGCTCTAGGGCCCTCTCACAGCACTTGTGAGAGAGATGATGCATCTTGGGGATTTATTTCTCATGACATTTTCACAAATGCTCTGAGAGCCAAAAGGACCTCCGGTTCAATAACGGTTGCCGTTTCTCTTTCACAGTGTCTGCCAGCTTACGACACTCCAGAGGTGTTCGGCCTCCACCCAAACGCAGACATAACCTACCAGAGTAAGCTGGCTAAGGACGTACTGGACACCATCCTCAATATTCAGCCTAAAGACAGCTCGTCAGGCGGAGGGGAAACTAGAGAAGCTGTGGTGTCCAGGCTGGCTGACGACATGCTGGAGAAACTCCCTCCTGACTACGTACCTTTTGAAGTAAGCCTGTGTGAATGAACACTGTGCATGTGTGCATGTGTGCGCCATGAACAGCCCGATGTGTGTTTTAGGGGAGTGAAGCAACATGTGCAATGTTCCCCCCACTCACCATGTGTGCTGTGCAAAGTGGCCGGTGTGTTGCAGTCAGAGGACGGAGGTGTGTTGGTGAGGTGATGGAATGTTTTGTGTGTTTGAGACTGTGATAGACGGTGAGAAAAGAGGACCAGAAATAGAGGGGTTGCTGACTTTTGCAAGCTTTGATTTATTGGTGGTTTTCTCTCCTTTTTTCGTCACTTAAGAGAAAGCGAGGTGAGAATGTGACTTTTCGGAGGCGAGGCGCAAAGAACATCACAGAAAACTTGTCAATGCACGCCACACCCTGTCTCTACCACTTTCACTTCCATCCATCTGCTGGCTGTCTGTCTATACAGTATATAAAAACAGTAAAACGGGATCAAAATTATATCTAAATGAGGGACAATTGTACATAAGTGAAGGACAAATCAATCATCGTTGGCAAATGTAGAACCCCATCTCTCCTGTTCTTTTCTGGTCCTTACAAATAGTAGTCACTATAGAAACATCACATCCTGTGCTCAGTTTGTACCTGAGGCATGAGAGCACTTCCACTTCCCCACACTTTTTTATTTTAAGGTTGCATGTTGAGTGGAGGTAAACGGAATTGTGGTAATTCCAGGTGCAGCTCGTGAACATGTCTTTCTGTATCAACATAGCAAGCCTGCTTCTCTCCATGCAATATAAATCCTTCAGGAAAATCATTTATCTTCTTATTTGGTTCACACGTAACCAGGTGAGAGAGCGCCTGCAGAAGATGGGTCCTTTCCAGCCCATGAACATCTTCCTGCGTCAGGAGATCGATCGGATGCAGAGGGTCATAGTTCTGGTCAGAAACACCCTGACAGACCTCAAGCTGGCCATCGATGGAACCATCATCATGAGCGAAAATCTGCGGGATGCCCTGGATTGCATGTATGACGCACGTATTCCTGCCCGCTGGAAGAAGGTTGGTTTAAATAAAAAATGTGTCCTTAACTAGACATTTCTCAAAGCAATTCACTTTTGTCATGCTGAATACATTTGCAATTCATTTGTAGACTTAAAAGGATTTGAATGTCAGAAAAAAAAAGATGTCTCTTCATTTCCTGTGTCACCTCTGCCAGCAACACCATAAGTTACTTTTGTTATTTTGTTAGCTTTTTATTTGGTTATTTACATTTTTTCTGCTTCACAAATGGCAAAATGACCCTCCTAATAGGACCAGTCATCTTTTAATTCTACTGAAAGCTATTAATGCCCTTTGCATTTAATAAAGAATTCTAACAAGCCACTTTAGGGAGACTGGATGAATTAATACGTTTTTATTGCTCTGCAGTTTATATTTTCTCTAATGTTATTATGGTCAAGTAAATCAGAGGTTTACTAGTTTGTTTCCGATAACATCTTGCTAGCTACTCATCATCAACGTCTAATTTATCTTCAGCCCACAATGTACTTTATTTAGAAAACTATAAAGCACACAAATCCATTTCAATGATGAATGAAAGCGACTCTCGTTACGAACTTACTAGACGAAATTGATGCAATATTAATATTGAGATAGTGGAAACAAAAGAAAACCACTTTTACCGTATCTTATATTGAAATCATTCTGTTGGCATTCAAGTCGTGCCTCACAAACATTCCATTCATTATTAGGATCATTTAGATTTGAAAAGCTTCCTGGCTGGGATTCAGAATGTTTCTACCTGCAGCTCTATCTACTTTTGCCCCATTTGTCTCCACTTGACTGTTTTGTTGCATTCTCATCTTTTTTATTATGACGCACTGAATTTGTTCTTTTTCTCTTACCACGCGGTGATTCACAATCCATTTTTCTTTTTTTTTTTCTCGCTGTTGTCTTCTCCTCTGATCTGTCTGGATGACAGTTTTCTGTGTTTCATTGTAATGTTTGTGTTGTTGTTTATCTTTTGTTTTCCAGGCATCGTGGGCATCCAGCACCCTGGGGTTCTGGTTCACAGAGTTGCTTGAGCGAAACCGGCAGTTTCAGGCATGGATCTGTGAAGGGCGGCCCCACTGCTTCTGGATGACAGGCTTCTTCAACCCACAGGGCTTCCTGACAGCAATGAGACAGGTACACACGGCATCAGGCTACCTACCTACCTACCTACTTACCCACCGCCATAGAGGAGACCAGATGGCACGCTGAGGGAGAGGCAGGCACACAGCCACATTCACACGCGCTAGCAAGCACACAGCAACAGGCATGCATGTACACGTACACACACACACACACACACACACACACACACACACACAAAACAGTTTTTATCACACCGTGGGAACCAATGAGAGGAAGCAGCCTGGTGGGATCCACCCTTTCTGAAGGGTCTAGAGACAGATTCAGTTTAACAGATCTGCCAATTCAATCAAAACGGTATGAGTGTTAGTCGACTAAACATTCCTTTGGTCGAGAACAGACCTGTTCTGCACTGAGTAGATGACAACAGAAAATAAATAGCACAAGGAGAAAAGCGGACTATAGTTACATGACACTCTCCTGCTGTGAGTAAAGAGGTGTTATCTCTACTGAGACACTGAAAACCTGATGTTGCATTGACTGTCTCTACTGTCTAAATATAGTACATGATACATAAGCGCATACAGTACATGTATCCTCATAAGTATCTATTAATTCGTATCAATTGGATACTCTTTGGGCTTGTTTTATCTACTTATTCTGAAAGAGTTGAGAGAATTATTTTCGCTATAAGATCTCATTCGATGATGCATTCCATTAAGCCTACTGCCAGCAGGCACATTTAAAGAAATATAATCTGATTGATTGGGGTGATGAGGCACTTCAAATTAGCCTATACATTTTCCCAACACTTACGCATTTAACTTGTCTGCGATATTTTGCCATGCTTCTTGTCTAGCCCTCGCAGCGGTGGCGGTGTTAGATTTAGCCATGATTATGGTCTTGAATTCCTCATATGCTTTCATGATCATCTCCTGCTCGTCAGCGGAGATTTTCTTAGCCATAAAAAGTGCAACGCTTCTCCGACGTTGTCAGCCAGGAATACCGTACAAATCCTTTTTTTGGCTGGGTCAGGGCTGCTAGCTGTGGGGTTGGCCGATCCTTTCTTACGATGTCCAGTTTTTCTGGAAATGTCCTTCAGAAAGAATCTACACTGAGATAGAGACCTGAATCCTAAAGAATGTTTTCAGGGCCAACAAATCAATTTACCTAGCTAATTAAGTAGTAGCAGGAATTGGAAACCATTAAGTATTGGTGTCAGGTTTATCTGACTGAATTTTGTTTATTCCACCCGGTGGACAAATCCCAGTTTCATACTCAGAGAAAATATTGTGGATGCAAGTGTCTGTATTTTACTGAACAGGGATTTGTTGGACTACTGTTGGTTCCAAAATATAATTTCCTCGCATACTGCCTTCTTACTGAGAGACACTGTCCGATCTGTTACATTTTGCCCGATAAGGTTTTTGTGTTTTTTTACCTCTCATTCAAAATGAGGACAAAATGACTGAGGGGATACACTCATATTTAATTAATTTATTGTCACGCTGCCCTTGCTCTTTTTGAGTCGTCTGGGATTTATTCACTTTCTGTTGGCACAGCATCTCGCAAAACAAATGCGTTAATGGAGTGCACTTCTCTGTAATACAATGCTTTTTTTTATTGTACCTCTATTACAGCCCAGGTCTCAAATTTTTTTTTTTCTGGAGAAACAGTTGCCAAATGTCAGCACTGTCATTCACGTGTACTGCTGTATGATACTGCCCACATCACTGTCTTGACCTGTGGATTTGTCCCTGCACTTGCAGGAGATCACTCGGGCCAACAAGGGCTGGGCCCTGGACCGCATGGTGCTGTGCAACGAGGTGACCAGGTGGATGAAGGACGACATCACCCAGCCCCCCGCAGAGGGAGTGTATGTGTACGGCCTCTACCTGGAGGGAGCCGGCTGGGACCGCCGCAGCTGCAAACTCATCGACTCCAAAACCAAAGTCCTCTTCGAGATGATGCCTGTGATCAGGATGTACGCAGAGAACAATGGTGAGATTGATTATCGTAGAACAGTTGATTCATTAGCAAAGTTTACATTCAAAAAAGTGGATTTTGAAGATGTGTCTGACTGAATTTAAAACTCAAATCCGACAAAGCTTTAATCCTGTCTTTTCTCACAGGATCAATCTTTTTTAGTCTTTGTCTATCTCGGTGTATCCCTCCTCTACCCTCCTCAACATTTGCATCCCACGCGTCATTCAGAATGGATGGATGTAACATTTAAATGTCAAGCAGACTAAGTGCTATTTATTTTGTCTGAGAATAGATTACCTGCAGTATGTAGCACAGTGTTTGTTCTGGATAAGACGGGGCTATATTCAGGAAGCAGCAGAGAGACTGGCCCCAGTGGACGCCTGCAAGCGAGGCTGCCTGGAAAAATAATTAATGATCCGATGATACGCGTAATGCGGTTTGTTTACATGTCCCCTCCCAGCTTTTCCCACAAGAAGGCTGCCTGCTGAGTTTGAGTGTGTGCGCCAATGCAAGGGAGACTGGGGAGGGATGTATCTGTGCACAAGTGGTTGCAAGAGCATCTTTGAGTACGTGTGGCATGCATGCATCTTGAAAACCCCCCTACTCAATTGTGACTCCATTCAAAGAGAAAGGAGGGGGGTGGGGCACTCCAGTATGTTGGGGGTTCTTTGGGGAATGACTACATTTTGGAGCCAGCCTCAATTGGCCATTTGAAGAAGTGCAGTTTTTCGCACGTTGGCTTGATTTCTCAGCACTGCAGGTTGCCGCTTGGCAACAACCACATGTTCTCTTAATCGCAGTTATTTGCCTGATTTGAGCAGACTTCGAGTTTATAAAAAAACAGATGTTCCGTTGGGCAAAGATGGGTGTCCCAACGGCATCTCCTTACCGATTAAAATATTACCTTTACTTGAAATACTTCTAGGTATAAAGATGTGTAATTATGACCCAATTAAGAGATAATTTTGCCAGCTGTTGCTTTGTTTATTATCACTTTTCTTCATTAGTGAGTATCACGTGAGACTTGTTTGTGTTTTTTGTTGCAGGTGTGAAGGATTCCCGCCTCTACTCCTGTCCCATCTACAAGAAGCCAGTTAGGACCGACATGAATTACATTGAAGCTGTAGACCTGAGGACTTCACTTTCTCCAGACTACTGGATCCTACGGGGTGTGGCACTCCTCTGTGACGTCAAATGATAGCTTCTCCTTGAGAGACACTGAAACACATCTTGTATGAAGTTAGACATGATCAACTTCCCATCAGTCCCATTCCCAATGTCCTAGAGTGTCAAGGATAAACAGCTGTTACCATACCTAGCACTATACATTAACATATATATATATATATATATATATAGACACACACATATTGTGACAGTAGGGGCACCAGTTGTAAAACATGTGCTTCCAGTCAATGGGAAACAGCCTCTCGAAACATTAGTGTAGAAGGACTTTTTAGAATAACAGCGTCCCTTACAGTCCTTTCCACGTTATATTCCATCTTAAAGTGACAAAAACAATTGGTCTTAATACTGTGCAGCAAATGTCAGAAGTTGAGAGCCGATAATGTATTTACTTCAGTCAACAGGTCTAAAGAGGGATTACCATAATGTAAACATCATGGCAGTGTTATCTGTTTTGCTTGAGGTAGAAGGAGACAAAGACAGCTGTAGTGGGATGACTGAGGGTCGGCTATAAATGTCTGGATTCCTCGGAGTTTGGTCTACACAGCTATGCCTACAATATCAAAGCATTTTTAGATCAGGATGAAGACGACAGATAATTTGTAATAAAGAGGCCCTTTGAGGTTGCTGTTTTTTTAAATGATGTCACACAGAAAAAATTATATTGAATCATCATAGGATCGCTCTTGTCTGTCATTTTGTCTGTCCATCTACTCACCAGAGGCATAACTCAAAGTCATCTATATACCGCTTAATACGATTAATAGAGTATCAATCCAGTATGCAGGGATATTTTCATCATCCTGCCGTTTATTCAAGGATACATCACAGCACAGTCTTGTCATGTTAATATGCTGGGAGCTGGTCCTTTTTAAGAACCTGGCAAATAATAAGATAAGAAGAAGGCAGCACACACACACACACACACGCTTTGTCTCCTTTGTGGTGCAGGGAATAAATTCCCCCAAGATCCAATTTCAACGAAAAGAGTCCATTCTCATCTTGAGTAAGGTCCCTGTGGCTGAAACTTCTTGTTTTAAATAATCAATTTAATGCAGAGGCGATTCACGATTGCAGAAATTGACTCTTTTCAAATAATAACACTCTGTAGAACTGAAATACATAGAAATTTTAATGAAGTTTTTACAAAAAACAATGGCATCGTAAAACATCAAAACACTTTTTTAGTAGTATTTTCTTTTGTTACAAAACCACCGTACCGTACGCACTCTAAAGCTACCCTGTACACAGATCAGGCTTGAGTTTCCCAAATAAAAAAATCTTCTCACTTAAAATCATCTTCATCCCTTCGTTTTCAGCGTTGTCTGAGCAGCAACAAACACCTGCATTTCCATTTTCAGCAGGCGTCTGACCGACAGCATGCCAACAAGACCTTTGTGTAAACAGTCAATGAAGACGAGATGATTTAAAGTGCAAAAGACAGTTTTGGGAAACTTAACCCT
This sequence comes from Leptoclinus maculatus, assembly GCA_032191485.1. Lineage (NCBI taxonomy): Eukaryota > Metazoa > Chordata > Actinopteri > Perciformes > Stichaeidae > Leptoclinus > Leptoclinus maculatus. Next base: position 17,038,246 of record JAVDOI010000008.1, read on the forward strand.
GCATGAATATCACAATATATTCATAGACCCTTTTTTTATGCTTTTCCTTTAATGGGCCGCCCGTAAAATACATCCAAGACTTGCGTGCTTCTAACAAGGTTGATGGCGTTATGTACACATATGTGTGCGTCTCCTTGTTGACCAGCTTCTCCTTTGCAACAGTGGTCATGCAGTTTTCCTTTGTAACATTTGTCCTTTGCTTTTAATATCAAATCTTCCATCTGTAGCTTTTTATATCCCTTTGTAAAAAGAATTGGTCGGGGCAAGCAAAAAATCCTTATATCCATTACACCAGCATGTCATTTCTGTGTCGTTTCCTCTGAAATTCTTGTCTTTTGGACGCTCTTCAAGAGGCCTGGTGTGAAATTGGAAGTCTTTTCTTTGTTTCTCTTCTACTTCATGTACATCGTTTGACATCCAAAATACAGTGTCCTGTAAAGTGAACAGCATACAGATGCGGTTCTTGATGTACCTGGCTGAAAAAGGCAAAGTGACTGACTTGTGCCACTGTGGCTTTTCTGGATCCAACATTCAAATTCAACTATATTTCAGGGGTTATTATTGCCTTCTTGCTCTACATGCTAAACTAAGTTACATAAAGTAAGTGTCGCATGGGTAGCTTTGCATTGCAACATTAAAATCAGATGTTGATCCTCCTTGCATTGCCGATCTCATTTCTTTGTGTATCACACTTTGCTTTTGGCACAACAGCAGTGAGAAGAATACATTTCCATCTATAATAAACAGCTGTTCTTGTCGCCTGTATAAATTCAGCATTTTCTGAACCAGTCTTATGGCATTACATTCCCTTGGGAGAGTGAGCGGGTCATCTCTGTGTGCACAAAGTAGGTCTTGAGCTCTCCTTTGCCCTTGACGTTGATGATGCCTCGACAAGAGCACATGTAGCCCAGTGTCAGAAGGATGCGGCTCGTCTCCTCCGTCACCTACAGGGAGAACCAGATTGGTAACGTCCATTTTGCTTATCTTACACAACTGAATTAAATTCCTGCAGCCAAAAATACACAGCGTTTTAAAGGAATACATGTCCAGAAGCTGAGGGAAACATCTGATGGCCATTAACTCATAAGTAACAAACTCTTACCTTGAACCCTAACCTTGAAATTCATTTCATACAAGATTGCAAAAAATTGTTGTGTTAAGTAGAGCTGCAATCACAGGTGCACAGGATGGAAATATCTACGTATACCTCTACATTTCTTATTGTTGCCTCTGCACATTAAATAACAGGCACTGCATTGTCATTAAGGATTATAAGTGATCTCGGGCTCATGAATCATCACAGCTAATGCATCAAATTAAATGTAAATTGAAAACCATAAAATAACACGGAGCACTGTTTCCACAGAACAAAGTAGAACTTACAAACACAGGATCAGAATTATCTATGTGCTATCTTAGAAGAGCACGCAATGTCTTACTGTTGCCTCTGCACATCGATAAATATCAACAAGCAATCTTGGAATGCAATTGAAAGCACTCCAATTGTGCTGCGCTGCACAGCAGGTGTTTCTATCAAATGTGTGCAGGCTCTAAAATGAAAAAGCCCTCTGAGGACTGAATGATTCCCACAGCCACATGTCATGCAGGTAAAAAAACATTATATCTTATCAGTGTCCAAACAGAGTGAAAATGTAAGATTTGAAGATGTCACATGATGTTGAGATGATATGATGTCCTTGATACCATAAATAGCACGAGCAGAGGGAACAAGAGTTTTATCTTTTAAACATCTTTACTGGCATTTAAAATGTCTTTATATGAAAATGGAGCAGTGCTGCTGCTTTAAAAAGAAACTGTCAACTTCAAACACAATGTGATGTTTAATAGATACAGAGACTTCTCAAACTGGTTTGTTCTTGAATGCATCTCAGAAAATGGTCAGTGCTGGAGTTACTCCATTTCTTATTTTCAACAATTCCAATTAAAAAAAAGTGTTAGTCCACATAATACTGACTTCCCTGCTGTCTGTGTCTCAGTCCCAAGTCCATTCATTCCTTCTGAAGATGTAAATCTTTAGAAATGGGCCACACGTATTTAGTTGTAGTTTTAAATAAGTGAGGAATTTCCAAGTATTTAGCAAATAGTATTTATTTGCATTATTGTTGACGGTGTATAAAGAAGAAATTAGAATTTCCACCGAGCAGTTGTTTGTCTCCGCCAACCAGTCATGTTGCAGTTTACACCCAAGTTTATCCAAAATGTCATCACTTCATCATTTTATTATTATATTATTAGACATTTGTGTGAAATTGTCATAATTACCATAATTCTTGAGTTATGGCCCAAATTGTGTTTTTTGACGTCAAAGGGACCTTTGACCACCAAATTCTAATCAATTCATCCTTGAGACCAATTCAAAGCTTGTGCAAAATTTGGAGAAATTCGCTCCAGGCATTCCTGAAATATCACGTTCACGAGAATGGAGGTCACAGTGATCTTGAACTTTGACCACAAAAATCAGTTCATCCGTGAGTCCAGACGGACATGTGCCACATTTGAAGAAATTTGCTGAGATATCACAAGAATGGAACGGACATGAGTTCGCAGTGACCTCTGACCTCCAAATTCTAATCCGAACATCTTTTAGTCCACGTGGATGTTTGTGTCAAATTTTAAGAATTTCCTCAAATCCGTTCTTGAGATATCGCATTCACCAGAATGGACCAGACGGACAGACAATCCAGAAACATATTGCCTTTGGCCACACCCACACCTACCACCTGCGCGGAGGCATAACCGTAGACGAGAAGAAGTGGACGTAGTCGTCGTGACGTCAGCCACTGGTTTGTGGACTGCGGTTTTAAAGCCTCGAGTTCAGCGTCTTGGCCTTGGCAATTTTTGATTTTGGCAGTCGCCATCTTGTTTTTTTGCAACCAGTTAACATAAATGACCATATTTGGACAGTGGAGGATTGACGTAGAGATGCCGTATAAGGCTCTGGTTGCAACCGGTCAATCACAAGGAAGCCCCACCATAAAGCATACCCCGCTTAATGGTCTAAATGGGACCATAATTTACCAAATGAGCAACATTTATTGAAAAACACTTGAAACTAGCGATTGAGATCATAAACTCTTGTTCTCAATGTTTACTCAGGTAATAAATCAAGTGAGAAGTAAAGTCATTTTGTCATAGACTTCTTTTGCAACCAGAGTCGCCGCCACCAGATTGCCAGTAAAGAGAATGCAGGTTTAAAGCACTTTCGCATTGGCTTCACTTTTCAGAACCAGGGGTTGCCGCATGGGCATAACAAAAGCCCAATGGTAATGAACATGTCAACAAGTGCAACAGTGTGGCTCATTGATGTTTGCAATATGCAATATGCAATAGTTTTGGGTCACCAGCGGAGCTCCTTTGGACGGGGCAAAGCGCTGTGTCAGCCTTTAGTTAAATCATACTTGTGTTGGGATCAAAACATGGGTGGTTTTGGGCTTTTCATGGAATGTGTGACAATAAGAACAATGGAGATCACAAGACATATCCCTTAATTACCTGTATTTTTCCCAGGACTCCAGTGCTGTCCATTCTGCTGGCTACATTCACTGTGTTCCCCCAGATATCATACTGTGGTTTCTGGGCTCCAATGACTCCAGCTATTACTGGACCATGGTTAATACCTGACAAAGGAAACCAAGCAATCAGTGAACATTCCAGATGTATTTGTACCACATTTAGTCAGTTACATTTTCAGATTATTTTTTTTTTTTTTATCTGAATGGGATTTGGAGCACATTTAAACATTTTCCAATGTAACAAATGTAATTACAGTTAATGACACTGTAGTGCCTTTCCAATACATTTTTTACTTGTTGAATTATGTACCACCATACACATGTTAAGAGGATAATTTATTTTGAATAAGGTGCAACTACATCAGGAAACACCAAGCACATTATAATCATTTTGTTACCAGTTCTGATGTCATACAAGGGCAATATTAAAATAATAGTTTTGATCTTACTGATTAATCATTGAGTGCAGCCAGAGTGCAGCTCAAAAAGGCCTTCAGCACGAATACAAATAAACAAAGCTTTTCACAAGATTTCATCAGAACATGAGATGACGTGGAAGCTAAATGCAGCTTAATCCCCAGCCGTCCCAGCACCTCTGCTAAGCAGGCTCTGGAGCTTTTCACAGCACTCAGATGACACTGGGCTTCTCTTCACTCTGGCTTCTGAGTCAATTTTTCAAATTGCTGGGAAATTGCAATCTGCACAAGTGCGCAGGCACCCGGCCAGCGGTTTGGTCCAGTCCCAGTGGGGGGGCTGGCTCGTATCCTTCTCTGATGCGTTTAAAGCCCGTCTAGAAGCAGTGGGGGTATACAGTCACACACACACACACTGCTGAGTTAATGGAGAAATCCACGCTGCGAAATGTTGAAGGTATGGAACTCTAACTCTTACTGCATGCAGGGAGCTGCCACCTACCCGCAATGCTTTTCTCCTCAATTATCCCCCTATGCTTTTGTCAGTCTCTCTCTCTCACTCTGCTGTTATGTTGCCATGACTATACACCGATGTCTTGCTGCAAACATGAGTTTCATTTTTTCTTGTTGTATAGACATCTCTCTGGGTTTCTATCAAGGTAATGAAATGACCATCAAAGCATAATGGGGCTCTAAAAATAGAAATGGATGCATAAAGGCTAGCTGTCCATGTCAGTTACATAACATGTCAATAGAACATGTACAATTAGTCTACATTCAAGCTTATCATTTAAAGTAAACCCTTTGCTATTTATCAAACTCAAAATGATTTCTGCCAATAGAAGAACAAGTCAGTAAGGGTTGCAATTCTCACCCAACAGCAGGGCTATTGTTGGTTTCTCATATTTCATCGTCATTTTGATGTCTAACAGAAAACAAAGTTTATTTAGAGCACTTCATATTTTCCCATCATCCTCTGGAAACCACACCCATCGGACAGGAAAACAATTGGCACCACGATATGCAACCAAGGGCTGAAACGCTATTAAAATGCCTGTAGCTAGTTAAACGTCACCAAGGAGAGCTGAGATGAAAGCTTAGCTAACCCAGTTACGACCTAAGGCTACTCCACTGCCCAGCATGCTCCTGGCTGTCCGACGCCTGGTCGCAGTAAAATAAGATGGATGAAAGCAGCGGGAAGTCGGTTACTGTTGAGCCCACATCTTCACAGAGACTTGGATCCATCGTTCATCCCGGATCAAGCTGCACTTGACGGACGGAGAGCAGGACAGAGCGCTGGACTCCGGTGGGATGAGAGGAGGTGTGTTTACATCACGATGCTTAGTGCTCAAACACAGCCAGCATTGATGGACAATGTTACCTCATGTTGCATTTTTATTGTGAGGATGTCGGCCATAGTATCTGCCCAGGGAATTGTTTTTGTTCCTGCTGTTTACATTCCTCATGATGCAAATTCAAAGAAATGCACAACAGGAATGTACTCCTGTTTTTGTTTTGTTTAGTCTGTCATGTGTTTGTTTGTTACAAGTGGGCTACAACTGAATTTCGTTCGTACATTGACAACAAATGATCCTTGAATGTCGTATTGCCTGTATCCCTCAGTCTGGCAGCTTATAAAAACTTAGTTCTGGGTTCTTTACCGTGTTGGTGGTGCAAAAACACCAGCTTTTAGGCCTTTTTCTGTCTATGAGGTCAGTAACATTGACAGGTAAAATGGTGAATTCACGGTTGCAGGCACGTTTTGGAAATGTAACAGAAGGACAGGTGAAATGCAGTTCTTGGGTAAGTACTAAGATGTTTTTAGTAGCTTTAAAAATGTGAAACTCACTCTCTCAGCACTTCGCTTTTAACGGTTGCTATTGTGTGTAACTCACCAACTCTAAGTTTAATGTAATTTAAGGACTGCGGCCCCCACCGCCTACTTCCACCAACCGCATCGCCACAGCTCATATCAAATGGAGCCACTGGCACCAGGATGCCAGAATCAGGCATACGCATCGTTCCCAGAGGACAAACACTTATCTCTCACCTGCTATCAATCCCTCCTTTAGAAGCCGCGAAGTAGTCCACAAGTGAATGCATAGTCGCTTGCTCTTCACTCTAGGAAATGTACCCCATAGTAGCCGAATCAATTCTGTGGGGCCATGAATTGTCCCGCAAGTCCCTCCTTTTTACTCTATTACACACCAAAATGTTCTTCACGCAGATCATGTTGAGGGCCACTCCAAAGTCATTGCTTCTCGTTTCTGATTCCAGAAGTTCTGAAGATCGACTCTCTTGCATACACGCATTCAACACATGTTCCTCCATACACTAAACTCTTCTCCGGTAGCCCGAGCCTGGCCTCCAGCCGTCCTCAGATCCCAAAGGTCTTCTATGAAAGAGCCTGCTCAAAATCCATGTCCCTTCCTTTTACTGTTAACTCGGTGTCAGTATCCATCCGCTCACGTTGCCCAAACTTTAGAAGCCACATTCCCGCTCACCTTTTCCGGTTTTCTCAGATGTTCCAAATTGTCCGCCACATTCTTGCCTTTTCCGGTTTCCTCAGATGTTCCCAATTCACCGCCTCATCCCATCACTTTGTTGCATCAGCATTTTCACCACATTCTCTCCTTGCCTGGGATTTCTCCGGCCCCTTTACTCTGTTCACTCATTCAGGATTGTAGCCGCTACCTCTGCCTCCTGTAATTGCATCCCAGAACACTCGATACAATCTTGAGCCGCTGGTCCTCCATAGCGTATCTCCACTACATCCGCTTAATCTAGTCTCATGTAACTGCTGGGGTGGGGGGGTTCACGGGTGCTACGGCGGATTCCCAGTTTCCCCACAACGCATTTGGCAAAGTGGATGAGCTACATGCAGTTCAAGCCTTTCATATTAATCATGTGTTCCTTTAATAAAGCTTCATTTTGATGGTGTGGTACTTGCTAGGGAAATGTTGCTTTTATGTGAAACTCACCAACTCTAAGTTTGAAGTCATTAAAAGAGTGTTTGTTGATAACATCCAGCTTCCCCACCAAGGCAAATGCAAACTCTACCATGGTCCCTATGTGCATGTACTGCCTGTCATGCTCCTGGGAAACAATGAGGAAACACAACCAGTTACACATTCAATTCTAGTTGAACAAAGTTGTGAAAGGTGACGACAAAAATGATTTAGCATGATTTTAATGTGTGTGTGTGTGTGTGTGTGTGTGTGTGATGAGCGTACCTGTGATGTGTACTCAGGCCCAGGTGATGCATTCAGCCCAGTAGCAGCCATGTAAGTGCTGCCAATAGTCTTGATCTTTTCCACGCCACTGAACTTAGGTTTCGACAGCAGCTACACACACACACACAAATACAAGCACGATCCACAGAACAGCTTTAACAAAAGGGACAGAGTTTATGGTAAAAGTGATGTTTCCTGCTTTCATTTTCAAACGATGCATGTGCATCCATATGCATATTATATGTGCAGTGTATGGATTTTTAAGAAGCGGTTGTGGTTTGAGTCCAATCACATATGACAAGAAAATCTATTAAACCTATAGTGGAACGAGTATCCTGGTTTGTTTCTAGCATTTGTGGCGCACGTGTAGGATGTTGTGACGGTTGGTTATTTACCTCGTCAAAATCAGCAATGATTTCATTAAGGAGCCTGAGGCACTCCAATCCTTCTTTGTTGACGTCAGATTCAGTGTAGAACTCTTTAAAGTCTGGGATGGAGGCGAACGTGACACACACCAGGTCATAAGATTGGTGATACAGATCCTGCGTGACCAAATACAGACATTAGCTTGGACAGCTGCGAAACAATGTTATAAAATGGATAAGCCACAGAGTTCTTAAAATGGAAGAAAAACAGGTGACAAGATTCTGATGTATTGAATGAATACTTAACAGTATTCTCAAATAAAAACTTCAGTGGGACCAGAGAGGCAGACAAAACACAAGCCAGACAAATGAATGTAGGCAAATCACCCAAATAACAGACAAGCTTCTGAGTCCTGTTCAAGTGCAGGAATAGTCATTTGCTGACTCGCCATTCAGAATTTTTTGCAGCTGAGGTATCATTCCTATTTAAACTCCCATGACCTCCAGGATACCACGTCCTCTAAACTCCCTAAGATGTAAAACTTTGCTTTTCACAGTTCACACTGTGAGAAGCACTCTGGGGATATAACAGAATTCAGAATGATAAATGAGATGGTCTCACAGGCAAGTCAGCAAATTCACCTCAGTCTCCCCCAATGTTTTGCCATCGTTATAGGAAATTAATAATTTAATGTTAATACTTTTCTTGTAAAGAATGTTCTAATGCACAGTCTGGATGCTCCCCAGTTTGAATTATACTGAGTGTACACACACACACACACACACACACACACACACACACACACACACACACACACACACACACACACACACACACACACACACACACACACACACACACACATACAAAATACATGTCTTGTAATTTCAAAACTCATCCTGGTTTTTGAGTGGATTAAAAACATAAATAGCAGCAAAGTATGTACATATTTCAGATATATTGTAATGACTCAAAACATAGATTATCTTTGAGGTAAGCTGCTTTGCAATGCAGTGAATTAATGTAATCTTGGCATAGAGCCACTGGTACTGCAAGACCTCTGTGAAACCACAATACATCTGTCCTGCATCCATTTGTCAAAACACAATTTGCATGACCCTTCAGAACTTTGAATGAAAGAAAACATAATGGCTGCCTACCTCATTCTTCCAGTTGCGTGCCAGGAAATGTTCTGCAACGTGTGCAGGCAGGACATTCTCCAACAAAACCCGGTTGAGGTTCTCCATGGTTTCAATCTCCTCGCACTCCTTCTTGAACTTGTTCTTCCACAGAAAGTCTAACCTACAGTAATATTCATTCTGTTACAAGAGGACACAGAGGTGAAGAGACTGAAGGTACAGCTGTACAGCTTGCTTCCATCAGGTCACAGAGAAAAATACAAACACATACAAAATGTAAATTCCGTCAATGCTTAAAGACAGAAAAGGAAATGAAACACTAAAAAGAACGGACTACAAATTTTAAACAATTGCAAAAAACCTCATACAACTTCCGTCAAGACAGGCAGCAATACAGTGAATTATGCAATGTTAGTTAAATCACAAGTGGAAAGGTACAAAAACATGATTATTTTACCAGAACAAAAGGAACAAGACCTTTTGATGGACACAATGTAAGGCAAGAAGGAGTCAAATGTTTCAGGTGAGGAATGGCTTTCTCTAGTGGGAATTTTGTGGGTATAATTTCTTAAGTGAAATTAAATCTCTTCCATATTGGGTGAAGCGCTTTTTCCTGAGCAGTAAACTATTTTATCTGATTTCATAAAAACAATGCACCAACCAATGTGAGACAGAATTTCCACAGTGTTCCCAGTGGAAATTCAAAGTGTGTCAACAGTTGTGGAACGTAACCAATTTAAAATCACACTAAATAATGCAAAATATGAAATGTCAAAATAATTATTTTTGCAGGTGTATCAGTAGTAGTATCAGTTAACAAGAGGCACAGGATGCATGTAGTAAAAGGCAGAGCTTTTGCTTCGCCTGTATATCCACTCATGCCGTCATTATGCTTTTTGTGGACAATTCAGTCTCCACAGAGAAAGAAAAAGTGAAGCAGCCCAGGGGATGGGATTAAATTCCCATTTAATGAGAAGCTCTGACAGAAAACAGAAATATTACTCTGCACATGTCTTCTCTCACTGACTGAGTGTTGTCAGTGAGAGAACCAGCCAAATAAAGTAAGCATGCACACTCACATGTGCACACAGTCACACACTGCATGCACTACATGGCCTACATGTATTGTCTTGTATATAATGTATGTCACTACTAGCTCAGAGTAAAAATTAAAATGTTCTGCATGATCAAAATGTAAAGGGTCTTACAACGGGGTCGATTATTGTTACTGTAAATATATAGAGTTGATGTTAGTACTTATGACTGTACTGTAGCTCCAGAGGACAGTAGTCTGTTCTGGATCGCACTTAAGTACAGCAAGAACCCTTTAGTGCAGCGTAAACCCAAAGCAGCCAGACTAAGAAGCACACTACACATAAGTAAATCTCAAAGTCCACCTGTGTAACTTCAGACTTCCTGTTGTAAATCATTGGCTAATAGTGTCTGACCAAACTGATCTCATGATGCCTCTCTTGCGCAGTGTGGCACAGCAGCCGAAAAGCTATATCCTCTCTACTTCTGCTTAACGTTCCCCAAGCTCTGAGGTTACAAAAGGCACATACAGTATAAAGAGAGCTATGAACAGTAGTATCGGGAGTCCAATTTCCTCTGCATTCACAGGAAACATCTAAAGCTAGCTCTAGTGAAGAAAATACTCGCCAATGGCAGAACTGGCCCGGGTGCAATCCCCAGCTGCACTGCTTCTTCAGCTGGGCAGTACATCAAACTTAATTGTGTTCACGCGTGGGAGACCGTTAAAAGGTGAAAGAGATCACGGGAGATCACCTTTCACAGGCCAACAGACTAAGTTAGTGACAAAGACCATAGCACATGGGAAAATAGCTTTTTCAAATTGTTAGAAAATGGGAGAAAACAAATAAACACATACACACAAATACAAAGAGGAAAAAATAAAGAGTGCAATGGCGACATTTCAGAGCTGTAAAGGTGAAAATGTCACAGATGACGGCTGATAACATCATTCAAACTATTAAAGTGTGGACTTACCTGTCTGGCAAGTACAAGCAGAGTGATGAAGAAGATAAAGAGGGAGATAGAGCCCATAGTCTTAAGGTCTTTGAGAACTCCTGGTCTTGAAGGGCAGAGAGAAAAAGAAAGATGTGTTTGTGCATGGAGAAAGAGAGAGACGAAGAAAAAGAGTATCAGTGAAAAGTGACAAAAGATAAACGAAAAAAGTAAAAAAACAGGGATGAGAGTAATACAATTTAATTAAAAATAATTCAAATCATAATCTGTAGTGTATGCCATGTGTCACATGATTGATTAACAGACCATTTTATTCCAAGCTGTCATTGGTTAAGACTGTCACTTCTGCTTTGCTGTGACAAGAGTTTGTTTACTATCCGCTTTCCAGCGGCTGAGCTTCCTTGCCGAGGTGCATTCACAAGGAACGTTTTTCAAGAGGAATTAAACAACGAGATAGTGTTCACCATCTGCAAAGACTCGGCACTGTGAATCCACATGAAGCTCGTGCGTTTCCACCATCATAAACCTAAAAGTAGGACACCTGTCCAGGGCAGAATTAGGCAACCAACCAAGATACAGCTATGAATTGTCCTGTGCATGCAACAATACTAATGTGGCTATAGTTCATGCTCAAACACACTCAGAGTTGCATAAAAAGCCTGAAGCATACTATATGCGAGCAGTTGAGTTAAAAAAAATTCAACAATGCTCTTATTCAAATCTGTAATGAAACTGATTCTTTATAGCAGAGAAGTCTGAGTTGAAGCTCTGACTGTGTGATAACACTCAAACAGGACTGTTGCATCCTAATTTCTGGAAGAACATTTTGCATATTAATAGCACGTACTCTTATCTAGGGCAGCTCGACAGACAACTGCGAAAACAGCCTGCAAGTTCTGCACTTGCCTGGTTCATTATTTAATTTAATTCTTTACACAGAAAGGAGGGCAATGACTGAGGACAGACAGCTGCACATAAAGGTATATCGGAGATGGAAAGCACACAAACAGGAAGCATCATTTAATTTAGTTTATGATGAGTTTTACAACTACAGAAATTAACAAAGCTTTTGGATTTGTCAATTCTATACTTTCCCACTGCTGACCAAAGTTCACGCTATTATGACGGGCCCTAGTTACTTACTGCTGCTTTTATGTTTGAAAGGTATGACTGCATGCTCGGCTTGTCAGTCTTGACACATTTTGTGCCTAAGCTAGCTACTTTATAGCATATAGTCTTGTCACATTATCAAATAGAGTCTTGACATTGCACCAGAACATACACATCGCACATTAAATATCTGTATATGACAAAAATACAAAATAAAATACGAAATTATTAATTTAATTGCATATCATTTTGTTATAAAATGCTACCGACTATTTTACAAAAAAAAAATGAAAACCATTGCCATGTTGAGGACATATATAGCAAATGGCATGGCACTGTTTTTATCTTAACATGAGGTTCTCTTTGGAACACAGTTATATTTCCGAGGTGGATCTGAATCACTTGCAAGTTCTCTGCCACTGTGACCAAAACTGTGTGAAATGTATTGGCTTCACTTAAAAATCCCATTATGCTATTTCAATAGCTTTGGACAGGAAAGACAATCACCAAAAAGACAATGTCTTTCCTCTGTAGGCAACCAGACAATTTAACTTAAATTGATAATACCATCTGATGATGCAGTTTTTAAAACTTTGTTTTGGATATTACATCCAAAGTACTAATTTGCAACTAGGGCTTCAACAAATAAATGATCAGAAATCCTCTTAATTTTCTAGTAAGAACGCAGTGGGTGTTGTCATAAAGTCTGAAGACTTGTTCCACTATTCACTGTCTATGGCACAAGTGTAGGATTTGTCTGTAGCTCAGTCTCAAGTTGTTCAAGTGCACAAAAAAGTTGAGCTGTGCAATATCAATGTAAAAAACAAAAACAATTTCCTGTAGTACATTATAAACAAAAGTAACCAACCAATATTTTGGTACATATCATTTTATGCCATTTTACCCGGAGTCAGGCGGCTTGAAATTGTTTTTCTGTAGATTTTCCAGCAGCCCACCTCTCCATAATATATTGTTGTTAAATCAACAGACTAAACAACAAATCACATTTGGTACATGGCACATGGGCATATGTCACTACTTGTCTCCACATGGCATGTAATGTACGACATATCCATGGACAAGACTTCTCTATTACAATGTCTTAAAGAAACTGGTTTTATTCCTTATTACCTCATTATGCTGTTCATCTCTATTAAGCAGCTGGTTTCCTGACTTGTCGGTAAAAGAGAAGGCTGAGAATGGGAATGTGGTGTGGAATAGAAGATTAAGATATTTCACTGAGGGGGAGAACAGCTGAATCAGTGTGGGTGAAGAGCAGTAACATGAGGGGAACATAGTCACTGGAACAAATTACTAAAAAATGTTTTTGGTCCATGCATAATCCTAGATTAGAGTTGGCAACTTGTACTTGAATATCGGCCACTTAATGTTTCAGTTGATCGTTAGTCTTGATCTATTTTCTATTTTTAAGATTTAATGGTTTCCTACATATTTTCTGGGTGTTTACCAAGCTGTCAGAATCTAGGCAGAAACGTATAAGAAAATACTGTTCAATTATCCAGCTGTTGCTGATCATTATTCCACACACTTGGTGTATATACCTTACACTGCCCGGGACTAGTAATAAAGTATACAAACTCATGCTGCAGCCAACATGTCATGGGAAGAGTGTGTTGTTAGCAGTGATTGTAAGGACCACACATGCATCTAACTGGACCAGAGTAACATTTAAAGCAATGTTAACATGCTTTAGTGTGCTGCAGCTGAGCAGCTAATTAGCAATATAGCCTGCAAACTCATGTTAGCGGTGCACTTTTCCCTGCTGAAAGTTTGTCTGGTCGCTCGTTCAACAAGCTAAGGTGCAGGACAAGACGTGTTCATGTTAGGTTAAAGAAGTCCCCGAGATGGTTTCTCTCATTTTAGGTAGTTCTGATCACACAGATGAACGTTCAGGTGTTCATTTTTCTGATACGTCTGGTTTGAAATTGGTTATTTGATGCTATGTAAAGGGCTTGCTCTCCTTTCTCTTCATATCATGGTTTTCCATTTACTCAGAATCCCACAGGTTTAATAGCAAATGGCCATTGTGTCAACATAAATCAACATAACCGTTTCTCTTCTCAGCCTACCTCAACACCCTCTCTTCATCCATTTAGACTCCATCCAATTCTTTGACACTCTCTTGAACAGTATCTGTTCGTAACTGTGCACTTACCTGTCCAGGCTTTCAGTCTTGTACAGAAATCTGCTATATTCATCCAGCAGAGAGGCATGGGTTTGTAGAATAATGACATTGTAAACCACAACAGCCGTCAACATGATAATCATCTTCAGCTCGTAGTTTATCCTCAGGAACACAGAGCAAGAGATGAGGCCCAGAATGCAACTGTAAATTAAGTACTAGACAGACAGAAAAAGGGACAGAAAGTCAGATTGATAACTGGAATAAATCAACCAAGGATGATAAACAAATGTAGAGATGATCATGATAATCTTCACTTACGGGAAGGTAGAAATTGTTTTTGCCTGTGAAGGCAATTATTTGTCCATTAGGGTAAAATTGTGTTTCATTGGATGAATTGTAAACAGGAACTGGAGGCAGCACATTGTCTTCTAAAAAAAACTGGAAAAAGAACACAAGGTCAACAGAAATTGAGGGCTTGTCATATCTTTGGTTAGTACTAAAAACATGTTTTGTTTAAATCCACCACAGAAAAAAACCGCACACTATTCACATGCAAATTACAAACAGACTTTCCTGTCTGCTTGTTTTGCACGTCAGCCGGGTAAAATACAAACTCTTCTAAATTGTACTTGCAGGAGGAAAATAGAGTCTTGTTAGACAAGAGGCCAATTGTGACAACCATTCAATAATGTCCTTTAAAGTGAGCCTGCAGGATAAGATGAGGATTGGCTGCCACACTGACCAAAGCCAAGTTAATTTGGCTCATCCGCCCTTAGCGACTGACCCACGTCAGGCGCAAAACAAGATTATAATCTCTGGAATCGATTTGTGTGAAGGTCTCAACCAGGGTCCTGACACCATGCTTTGTCACGCAACTTCCCCACAAGCCTCAGGCAACTATTTCACCTTTAACCGAGCCTTTTTATTTTCTCTCGACAGAACTACGCCTCAATTATAAAAAAGTATGGAAAAGAGTAGAATAACAATAGAATTGTTATGTATGATATTCCCTTATCACTACATGCAAAGGGTGTAGGCACTATTATGCAGGGACACCGTCATATTTATATTTGAAAAAGCCAAAAGATAAACTGCTTGGAAAAGAGAACAAAACAAAGAAGATATTTTCTGGAGTTGATTATGCGGCGAAATCTCCAGTTAGTTTGAGGCGTAATAGAGAAAAGAAATGGAAAGCAGAGAGATAAATACTACATTAAAATGATAGTGTGTCCCACAGCCCCCAACCATGAGGACAAGACATATTTACCGCTGTGGCACAGCATTATTCTTTATTGTTGCAAGAAAGATTTGAGTTACTTTTATATTAAGGTCACTCGGTAAGACAGCAGTATTAATAAGTTTGATAAATATGATTTTGCAAAACATCTAAACATCCCTGGTTCCTATTTGTTTACAAGAAGCCAATTTATTTATTTTATTTGTGTGACATGTTGCATTTCATTACCTTCTAATTGCACTGCAGTTACTAACAGGGGGGGGGGGTCATCTGAAGGGTTGTGATACTTCATTCCTAGTGAAGCCTAATTGGTGTTACTCCTCCCTTACTTACCATGTTGAAGACTGCCATGATGAGTATTAGAGCTGTGGTTGTCATGGTGAGAGTGATGCGGGGCCATGGCTTGTTGGCAATAATGACCGATGACCTCAGCAGCCGCGTCCAAGAACTGGAGGCGCTTTTACTGCACTGCTGCAGGGACACAAACGACACACAATACAAGAGTGCATGAGTCGAAGAACAACAGAGGACTTGGGAGCTGAGATCTTAAGGGTTGTGGAAACATTCAAACTGGCTAAAGAACCAACAAGGAACACAAGCACAGATTAACTAATTCAAATATCTATAGCATATGAGCAGACATATGCAATAACAAATCAATTATTTCTGTTGACAAAAAACAATTACTGTGAAAAAAATAAACAATGTAAGTTCACCCACTGAAGCACCTATTACTGATTAACTCCTACTTGCCTCAGCGGCGCCAATAAACAAGATCAAGAGGCATACAATTATGAAAAGAGGGGTCCTATCAACTTAATGGTGAACACTGCAATATATTTCAAACTACATGCAATAACTGTGCTACAAAATGACCACTGCAAGTGATTCCATCATATATAAAATGATGTAAGCAAACCACATATATAGCTTCCAACTAACCATTCAGTTTGACTGCAACAATACTTTGTTTTAACTTGCATTAAAACCAAAGCAACGCTTAAAGAGGGTTGTATAGCTTCTATCTCCTGCTTCACTACTCAAATCATTATAACTGAGGGCAAAGTCCGTATCCAAGAGACGCACTGTGCAATCATGCTTTTCATTTTAACCCAGCAATATTACCTGACAGACAACACACTATATAGCATTATGATTTGAATATGTTGACATACTGTTTATTACGGAGTTATCATTGATACAAAAATGAAATCTTCCCATGCTTCTGCAAATAAAGGCTGGGCCTGTTACAGTCAATTGCTTTTCCTCTTTGCAAGCGCTGCCTTCAGCTGAATGTGTTTCATTGTGAGACAATGACAGTGAAAGTACAAATCATTTGCTTGGTCATCTCAGAGCAATATCTGAGCATCGCTGGGCCTGAAATAATGTGACATTTGAATAGCTCAGAAATGTGAATTACAATACAATAAAGTGAGGATGGCAGACTGTATCATGCACCAGCAGGATTACCAGAAATGTGGAGCTAGTGGGGCACATTTTGTTTTGAAAACAAGGCATTTGTATGCAATCCCCTCTAGTCCAACAGATCAAATAATGATAATTACTTTAATAAAACATTTGAATGACAAAAGACAAAATAACCTGCTAGGGTTGATATAAGTTAAAGATTTCAAGTTACACAGTCACAGAACCAGCAGAATATGCAATTCCGTCTATCAAATTGGCATGTTTTACCTTTGTAAGGTACGCATCATCATTCCCTGCTTAACAGTGACAAGGTGTCTGTAAGAAATGCTATGTAGGTCAATACCTCACTTTGTGTGAGAATGAAAAAACTAAGTACAGTACATTCACAGGGAAGCATGCGGGTGTTGTTTTACTGCGACTGTGAAAATTCACAGTCTGATTTTCAAATGCTATCCAAAACTATACGAGAGGAATAGATGTACGAATAAGTATTATCTGGATTTTTCCTACCATCTTCAGCCTATAATTATCAAATTCAGCAGAACCAGATGATTGATTTTGAAATTATACAGTTCTCATTCGTGATCTTAATTCAAAAACTCAAAGATTTGAGTCACTGACTTTTCAAATGATGTCTTCTTGTCCTAAAATGCTATATTGGAAATTAAGGAATAATTCCATGCTGATCCCATATTGCGACATGAGGCTGGGGCAAAAGAACCGAATGTTCTCTTGAAACTGAAAGACACTGTGCCAAGGAAAATACATGCATATTGATTATAGAGCCTAATGTTCCTATTCACAAAGGATCTATGAACTACAGGCTGATTCTGGTTTATTACACAGGAGCCCTAGAATAAACTGTGATGTACTCAGCAATGCCAAATAAAGTTAGCAAAAGACTGCAGGAGGCTTTTTCAACATTAGCTATTGAGTGTTGTGTTTTGTTTTTGAGCCTTGGGCAACATCCATAGGGAGCACAGTTCAGAGCAAAGCAGCAGATTCTCACTTGCAAAGATTTAAAGATAAGACATTGGGTGCAATGGGTTGTATAGGCCTGCGGCTTGTGGAATTGTATTGCACGTATAATGTTACAATAGTAAATTCTTTTTTTCTTTTTTCCCCCTCATTCTCTTTCCTTCTGTTGGTCTTTCATCTATTTTTACTAGACAGTGAATATTTCAGAAGAGAGCTGAAGTAGCCCATCTTCCAGTGGCTGGATCCAACTGCGGCACTATTGATTCCATTTCAAAAGGTGTAAAGGCATTGTTAGCGATTTCATTGTTAGAAGTATTTTAGCAAGACTTAACCCCCATTAAATACATCATGAGACTAACTCAAATTAAGCCAGCCTTTTCTTAATGATTTACAATGCAAACATATCAAGTATGCTGTAAACCCCAGAATCACAACATCCAGTTGAGATTGGTGTGTTTGCTCCTGAAGCATAAAGCAAAGCAGTGGTGTGCAGAGGCTGTAGTCATGCACAGGGTCAGGATTACATTTTGCCCAAAGGTAAAACTGAGGGGTACTTAGGCCAACAACCATGGCACTTAATGGGCCGTTAAGCTGACCAGAAGGCCACTTGGACCACTCTTGACCACTCAGGTGCCTTTTACTATGACAACACAGCACACACGTGTACCACTAGAGAGCAGGCATATCATGGGTAAATACAGGTTTTAATAGAAAAGGAAACTGAGAGAAAGGGCACTACTAAAACAATTAAGTTTGCAGTAAATGGATTTACTTACCACAAAGTGTCCTATAAAACATATGAGGAGGATCAAGGAAAGGATGAGAAAAGCCGTTCCAAAGGATATCCCCAATACAGTTGTCCTAAAAAACAAATACAATATCAATGTCATCAAGTTAATTAAGTTTAGTTCACTGAAAGTTGAATGTCGTTGTGCAAAATGTCACTAGCACTGCCCTTAGGTGAAAAGGACTTATCAAGGCACAGAAACATAAGCAAAGTGTACATGCACAAGAATAAATATACTGTTATCCACACTAACACAGAGTACAACATTGCAGCAACAGTCATTTTACTCTTGTAATACTTTGAAATAAAGCACACGTACTTTGGAAGGACGAGAATCTGCACAATAAAAATGCAGAAAAAGATCAAACAGGCGCAGGTGACATAGTATTTGAAGGCCGGCAAGGTTGTTGCTCTGTACTAAAAGGAGAAAAAAAAGAAGGTAAAGTTTCAATAAAATTCTTTCCAACTAATATCCAAGCAACTTCCAAAACTTTTCAACTGTGCACTCAGACACCACAAGTCTCCCTGTGATTTACAAGAGTTCAGGGTAAGCTAAGTGTAGGCGAAGGATCAAGCAGTAACAATATGTTCTGTAATTCTCTTTGAAAATAGCACTGAGATATATCCACTAAGGGGTGAATGGTGCCAATATATTTGTACTGCCTCTTACTGTACCTCCTTCTCCAAGGATTTATTGTGAAAGAATAACGATATTCTTTGAATGTCTTCGGACTTGAGCCACTGTCTGTAAGCATAAAGGCATAGTTATAGAGCAGAGAATACAGCCACTGTTCAAAGTAATTGAGATGTGTTCGTACAAAATATTAGATATTTGTTCAGAATGTTGAAAAGTGACACGAAGAGGCAGGTATTCCATACAATTTCCACCTCATTGAGATACAGTACATGCCATCATTTGCTTTAATGTGCCACATTTTCCACGTTTCATCAGTTACAGTTTTAGAAGACTTTTTTGTATGTACTTTATTTGTTTGCACAATTATATTAAAATGACTTGATTTTTAATATGACCCCTTACTTTTGCGAATTTATCCCATCAAAGGTCCTGATCATTCTCTCGTTCAGTTCCTCCTCAAACCGTTTCTTCTGAGACTTTGTTCTTTAATGGGTAACAAGAAGAAAAAGAGATTCAAGTTTTAAGTTCACATAATATTAGTCACACACATCAAAGCCTCTAGCAGAAGTCTAGTCTTATTAAACATCTTGTCGTCTGTCACTGTACTGTTAAGGGATGAGGATAATCCTGCCAAAGAAAATTGTGCCGGAGCTGTAAAATTAGCAGCTTGCCTTTCTGATCTCCTCTGGAAGTGATACTGCCCCATCGGCACATCCTAGACACAGAACAAGAGGAGAGAGATGGGTTTATATGCTGTAGCTGAACTTTTCCCATTAACTAAATCGCAACATATGTGTAGAAAATATTACACACAGCAGTGTTGATCTTCCCGTTCTCATTGGTCATGCTGTCTCTGTGGTGCAGGTTGGCAAACGGCTTGGCTGCTCCCCAGGACTCAAGGTAGCGGGTCATCCTGACGGAGGCTCTCATCTTCGCTCCGTCTACAGTGTGTCTGGAACGGTAATGATGCTGTGGGCTCTGACGCTCCACCTGGACAAACACGGAAATAGTGTCATTTTATTGCATTTTATTCAATGTCCAACATTCATTTCACTGAATGTGATGGATGTGCTATGGTACCTTTGGGTTAATGACCAGATGAGTGATGACTCCATGTTCCTTGAGGTAAGGGTCTCTTTCTTGCCCATCACTGTCTTCCACCTTATATGCACCATTCAGGTGCTCCAGTGTCACTGAGGTGATGTGGACTCGCCTGGCAATGAACAGTTTTATCAATAAATGGCTTTCTTTGAATATAAAGATTGGATTTGAGTATTCTTCTTGTATCTCTTCAGCAAGGGTCGACAGTAACCCAGCAGACAAAACTGATGCAGATAAAGTGTGATAAAGTAAAGGTATCAAAGAATTGTACCTTATGCAAATGTTAACATGTGCCTCTATCTAATTTCCAGTTCACTCACCCAGGTACACCTCCTGCTTCCATATGATTGGCCAGCGTGACATCATGTGACCAAACATCATATTGCCATTTCTGAAGTCCAATCACGCCACACAGGACATTCCCAGAATGCACACCGACGCGCATGCTGATGTCAACCCCAGTGGCATCTCGCACTTTCCTGTCATGCACCAAAAACCAAGTCTTATTAATGTGGAGTAACTGAACATCATCACACAAAGCACATACGTCGTTAGAGAAGAGAAGCAATGCCTCTTTCTGACTTTAATGGTGCTGATTTTTATCTCAATTCAACTTTTTTAAAGTCTCTCTCTGTCCATTCATTTTCTTGCAGCCCCCTCCCCATTGTCTCAGTCTGATGGCTACGGGTGAGACAAGATCTCACACTTACCACTGCACACACACAATGCAGCTAAATTGACAATCAAGAAAAAGTCTAATGCTAATGGTAAGCAAGTGCTTATCACTATTACCGGTCGGGATGTTCCAATGCATGTTAACATTGTGTTTAATTTAAAGGCATATCCGGCAATTTTGAACAATCTTTTAAATGCAGGTAGTAAAAAGTAGTACCTAAAATTTCCAGAAGTGTAATGAGACTCTTGAGAGTCTTCAGGTCGTAGCTGAGTTAACAGACACAAGAATCAGCATGAGGCGATGTTTTTTGTACTGCAAGAGGCATTTCTGAATTCAGTGTTCATGTGGTGGATGAATGAGCCACTGCTGTGCATCTTTTTCATCATTTATTTACATCCATTTCATTTCTGGTCACATATTTTCACATATTTTCACGTCACTAATGCCAAATGCCTACCCACCATCAGTACTGCAGAGTTGAGGGATGTTTGTTTGATTGACTAAGATGTATTTTAAGTATTGGATGTGCTTCTTGTCGGTAAGCGTTTCAATAAAGGGACTGTCTTTCTTCAGCAGCTCTGTTATATAACAGGCACTTACTTGATGGCCTCACACATGTCCAGACCCATTTTCACACAGTTCTTCGCATGG
The DNA here is from genome assembly GCA_032191485.1 of Leptoclinus maculatus. Classification (NCBI taxonomy): domain Eukaryota; kingdom Metazoa; phylum Chordata; class Actinopteri; order Perciformes; family Stichaeidae; genus Leptoclinus; species Leptoclinus maculatus. The sequence continues at coordinate 17,059,667 of JAVDOI010000008.1, forward strand.
TTCGGCAGAGACTCTGGCAGGCCGGACACACAGTAGTAACAGTCGCCAAGGATTTTGATCCGCATACATTCATTTTCCTGCATATAAGAAGGTGGATCACAGCTCAGACACACAGGGTCACATAAAGGTCCCATTGACAGACAGAACAGGCAGATTTTTAAGGCAAAATCCACCCTCAGATTTTTTTTTTACATTCAACATGTCTTATACATTACTACAGTATGCTTCATTAAAAATAGAAGTCTCTATATATTTCTATATGATTGAACAGAAAGAAGCTCCTGCTCTATGATTTTGAGAGGCTGTTATCAAAACCTGATAGCAGCCTGTTTATCTGTTATAGTTAAGGAAAAAATTGTCTACTCTTCAAATGGTGTGACAGTGAAAATGATGTATTGCCACAAATTGAGAAGCAAAAGCAGCACTTTGTTAGTAAGTCTTCATAAGTGACAAAGTCCAATAATGAAAAGTTTACCTTGGCAATTTGATCAAATTTGCCAAACAGCTCATTCAGCATGTGCACCAGCTCTCCAGGTGAGCAGTCACTGGCCAGCCGTGTGAAGCCCACTATATCAGCATAGAGTATACTAGAGATGGGGAAAAAAGTCAACATACTATTATATAATGCTTTAATGTCTTCCAGGAAAACTCTAACTTTTAAAACCATGGATATACATTTGGGCTGCTCTACATGTAAATCTGTACTCTTGTAATTATACACAGTGTGTGTAACATGTGCGTCTTAGTACACTACAGTACTGCTTGGTCATTTAAGTGGTAATTAAAATAAATGATACATGCCTGACATTAGTGTGTCTCTGGACATAGAGGTTGTGAAAGTTGTTTGTGTTCTCAATCTGGCCGAAGTTTGGGCCCTTCAGTCTCTGGATGATCTCAGCTTTCATCACACGGGCAATGTGAGCTGGCAGCACAGACAACAAGAGACGCTCCTAATGGCAGTGACACAAAAAATACAAGAAGTACAGGGATGGTCAGGAATATCAACAAAAAATAAGCAGATTATTACATTTGAAAACAATCAACATTTGCAATATATTACATGGTTTCATATAAGAAAGTGCAGTAACAATCAAATGCTGACGCATGCAAACAAAGTTTATTTGTTTAACCTTCAGAGAATTTTCTCAGAGATTCATTTTCTCATCAGCAATCACTTATTTTGTGAGTGGCATGACCAAAATTAAGTTTGCTTAGAACTAATACAAAGCTTTGATTTTAGACCCAAAGTTTGGTATAATCAACATGGACCTTGACTTGTCACTAAAAAGATTTTACACATTCAGCAAATTGAAATAAAATAAAATTCTGAAGCATTCACCTTTGATAGACAAAAGGTTGTCACCACTTTATAGCGAGACTCCATAAAAGCTTCAAGTGTGATGATTAATTGGGCACGACATTGTGTCAGGTTGACTTCCTATAACCCAAATGAATTATCAAGGTAGAAAAAAAACTGTTTTATAGCGCACATTATTTTGCTGAAAGCCACCTGATTCACCTCACAGCTTTTCATTTATTTAGTGGTAGCTTAATTATTTGTCTTACTGTAGGCATTACTCCAAGCTAACCTGCACAGTAGTAAGCAAACAAAACTCCTCTTAGGGTGAGAGGTACAAGATTGGAGAAAACGCTTAATTAAGCTAATGTCACCTCCAACTTCAACAAGTTTTCTGCACCATTGATCATCTCCCTCCACCGCTGCGGAGGCATTTCTACGTGAAGGAGAGGTCAATGGTGGTGGCTGCTAACAAACGCTGCCGGGGCTCTGGGTTTATGATAATTCACATAGTCCCCCTTGGACCACTCACACCAAAAAATGTATGCACTCACTGTACTGCAGGGCACTTAGGATAAAAGCATGCAGCAAACAGCATATATTATGATGACCCGAGAGGAGTGCGTCTCTGCACAGTTACTACCATCTGTTGCAGGCAGCAGTAGCTCTCCAGGGCAACTGTGAAAAGCTCCACCCAAGGCGTTCGCAGCTTCACTCATGGAAGTTTAAACAACACAAGCTGGATTCACCAGAGGGATAACCAGCTCCACCCCGGCCTGGGCTTTCACAACAACAGCTGGATTCATCCTCATCTGACTGTATCCAAAAGCTGCAACTGAAACAGCTATAGCAAAAAGAAAGCTTCATCCCAGGCTCACACAGCAGTAAGATTTAATCAACAGCCACGCTGCTTGTAAGCAGCAGCACCACCTCGGTTCATCTGGATTATTATACTAACCTGTTCCAACTTTACACACAGCATGTGGAGAAAAGCAGGTAGGCAGACATACAATACAGACATACAGTCAGGGCCATAGGTATTTGGACTGTGACACAATTTTTAAAATGTTGCCTCTTTACACAACTCCAATGGATTTGAAAGGAAGCAGTCAATATGTGGTTGAAGTGTAGACTTTCAGCTTTAATTCAATGGATAAAACAAAAATATCACATGAACCGTTTTATACAGTCCCCCACATTTTCAGAGGCTCAAAAATAATTGGACACTTGTCTGACAAACGGTTTCATGGCCAGATGTGGTCGGTTCTGTCACTATTTCATGACAAATGATGCAGATAATAGGATTCAAAATGTTGAATTTGCAGTTGGTAGCTGGTCCATGGAACTCTCAGCATGCGGACCAAAAAGGTGTCAATGCAAGTGAAGGAGGCCATTGTTAGGCTAAAAACACTTAACAAACCTATTGGAAAGCCAAAAACCAAATCAGCAATTTAGTACATTCTTAAAAAGAAGGAATGCACTGGCAAGCTCACCAACACCAAAAGGCCCAGAAGACCACGGAAGACATCTAAAGTGGATGATCGCAGAATTCTTACCTTGGTGAAGAAAAACCCTTCATAACATCTCCTGAAGTCAAGAACACTCTGGAGGAGGTAGGCGTGCCATTGTTAAAGTCTACGATCAAGAGACGCCTTCATCAATCTAAATACAGACGGTTTACAACAAGGTGCAAACCACTGGTAACACTGAAGAACAGGAAGGCCCGATTACACTTTGCCAGAAAACATCTAAAAAAGGGGAACAAGATTCTTTCGACAGATGAAACCAAGATTAACTTTGTACCAGACTGATGGGAAGAGAAAAGTGTGGGGAAGGAAAGGAACGGCTCGTGATCTGAAACAAATCACATCATCTGTTTAACATGGTAGAGGCAGTGCTATGGCATGGGCCTGTATGGCTGCCAATGGAACTGGGTCACTGGTGTGATGTCACAGCTGATAGAAGCAGCAGGATGAGTTCTGAGGTGTTTAGGGCAAAACTATCTGCTCAGATTCAGCTTAATGCTACAAAACTGATTGGATGGCGCCTCACAGTGCAGATGGATTATGACCCAAAAGATAATGTGAACACAACCCAAGAGCTTCTCAAGGCAAAGGAATGGAATAGTCTTCAATTGGCGAAGTAAGTCACCTGATCTCAACCCAAGCGAACAGGCTTTTCACTTTCGGAAGATAAAACTGAAGGCAGAAAGACCCACAAACAGGCAGAAACTGAAGGAGGCTGCAGTAAAAGCCTGGCAAAGCATCTCCAGGGGAAAAAAACTCAGTTTTTGGTGATGTCTATGGGTGCCAGACTTCAGGCAGTCATTGACTGCAAATGATTTTCCTCCAAGTATTAAAATAATGATTATATTCACAATTATGTTAGTTTGTCCAATTACTTTTGAGCCTCTGAAAATGGGGATGTCTGTGTAGAAATGGCTGTAATTCCTAAACGGTTAATGTGATATTTTCGTTTTATCCATTGAATTAAAGCTGAAAGTCTACACTTCAACCACATATTGAATGCTTAATTTCAAATCCACTGGAGTCATGTAAAGAGGCAAAATTAGAATAATTGTGTCACAGTACAAATACTTATGGCCCTGACTGTACATTGTTGCTGGTTGGCTACACATCATTAATAGATTCAAGTATTCTTTTTCTATATAATTTCAAAGGGCTTTAAAATGGCATAGCAAACAAATGTATTTTAAAAAGGACAGATTTACACAGATTTATGTGAAAAAACATTGAAGGAGACCAAATATGTTACTTTGTGTTTCTCGAACAGTAGAGGGGAAAATAGTAATGAAACAAATGAGGTCATTTATTTTCATAGGTTTTGTGAAAATCTTATCTCCAGTGTTTAAGATATTGTATGTGACCAACGGCACATTTAACTAAAGTTGTAGGGCCCCTTTACGTTTGAACAATGTAATTCTGAAAATGTCATGATGAATCACATATAATTGCCTGAATCTGTATCGATACCCAATCACTTCCATGCTGCAAAAAACAAACACACACAGAAAAGTACCAATGCATGGTTGTCCATAGACTCAATGCAGAGGGACTCGTTTGCTGCAGATGTTCTTATATCTTGTTAATCAACTGCAAAGATTTCAGCCAGCAGCCACAGAGATTGTAGCACATGCAGTAGGCTCCAGGGACTCAACATAATCATCACACTAAGTGAGGTCATTAACAATTACCATATTCTGTGACCCAAACATTTTAGGTAAAATTCTGCAAGCAAAGTAAAGACATGAATGCCTGCACCGTTAAGACCAATTGCAGGTGTATGAGACATCTACATAACAAAACAAAAAAAAACTTTAAGATGGAGGAAGTTGCAGTGAGAATTTATTTTATCACAAACCTGAAAAAACATTTTTGGAACAACACGATATTTGGTTCTGATGTAAATATCAATCTCCTGGACGTGCCATAATGCTTTAAGGGATCTATTCTCTCATTTGTTGCCTCACACAGACATAATCCATTCCTCATTCATATACATTTGTATCATTATTGCAATCAATAACACTTCATCACCAGCAACACTCTACATGTACTTAATCATTCACTGTATGCCAGACTTTCAATGTCTCAAAGGTCATTAATACTTTATGACCACTTTACCTGTTGTCTCTTCTCAAACTCCAGCTTAATTGGGGACTTGATGCAGTTGCAGGTGTCCTGATAAGTCTGCTTAAGTGCCAACTCCATCAGATGTTTGTGGTACGCCCCCGCCATGTTGCCACACATGAAAATGATAATATTGGCCACAATCTGAATGGGAACAGAGCAAAGACAAAGCTGGTATTAGATAAATAAATAGCAGGCATAATTAATCTTCAAGTAAAATAAATGAATGGGTGACTAATAATCTGGCATTTATTTAAAATAAATAAAGTTGTGAAACAGAATACATCTGTTGGTGTGTTACCAATTGTACATAAATGAAACAGGCAGTATCAGAAAAGCCATTTTATCTCGTGACCACAGCAGAACGGTAATTACACACTTAAGATCAAGGATCAGGTCATAAAATAGATGTTTTCTCATGCTCCAATATGAAAACAGAAGGGTGCTTTCTGCGTTTTAAGTCTTAAGGAGGAAATGAGCTTTTATGACATGGAACCAATGCTTAAGTAAAACCTCTGAAGTCAGAAATGGTGCAAAAGCTTTTCCTTAAAGGGATAGTTTGTATGTTTTGAAGTGGGGTTGAATGGGGTACTTGGGTACATAGTCGGTGTATTACCTACAGTAGATGGTGGTCTGCTCGCCCCTAGTTCGGAGAAGCAGACACCAGCAGTACCAGCACAGGAGCAGAGCAATGTACTGCTGTGGATGGGGGCAGCAGCAAAAAGTACTTTAGCCACCTAAAAGAAAGACCCACCTAAAGAATCGATCAGTTTAAGTGTATGCTATTTTTCAAATATTTTCCAACAACGATCAGAACTGAAAGTGAAACTTACACTTCGAAGGATATTGATTTATTTAGGTGTGCCGTTCTTTTAGGTTGCTAAAATTACATTCTGCTGCTGCCCTTGTCCACAGCAGTAGCTCTCATGTCAGTACTACTGCCCGTTTCTCCAGATTGGGGGCGTGCCGACCCCCCATCTACAGTAGGTAATACACTGAAAATGGATAAGTGTCTCATACAACCCCACTTTAAAACAGCCTAACTATCCCTTTAAGTACTAGGCCCTGGCAAATGAGATCCTGCAGTGATGTCAACATCCAGCACTGTTTACTGTATTTAAGGGCAATGTGGCATTCATTCATAAAAAAACAGCTTAATTAATTTTCTTGTGAGTCAGTTATTCAGAGAAAACAGTTTCCACAGCACGTCAGAGATAAAGAAATACAGTGCAACGGTAATAGATAGGGGAAATGGATGCGTGTGACCTCTATGCTCAACTGTTCATTGTCTTAAAATAGCATCATCCCTGCATCGGCTTTACTGTTTCTTGATCAACCTTCCCTCCACGCTGCTAATAAAAAGCACAGGCTAATGATGCGCCCGGTTCAGGTTCATCGTACACAAGGAGGCCCTTTCTTTTTTTTTTTGTGTTATTACGACAAAAAACACACCCCACTATAGGCTCTATTCGACCATGGCATGGCTGAAGTGACAAAGCTGCTGTTAATTAGTCATGTTTTACCCGTATTTATTGTAATAAGTAGCCAACATTTCCTGACCCACTGCACTACACCTTTGTTAATACATCCAGACTTTAGTAGAATATCTAGGGCTAATGTTTGAAATCTGGCACTAAATGATGAGACACATTTATACATACATTTATTGCCCCATTTATTCATTTCATTATTTTTTTCATAGCCATATTTGTATATTAATTTATTCAATATTGAATTGAGTGGAATTCAATAAAAACAAAAAGGTACATTTGTAGTTTTCTAATTGCTGATAGCAATACATCTGGTCAATCAACCAGACAGTGATATCTCCATATCTGGTGCTATCAGCTTTATTTGAGCTCAACACAGCAATTGTATTGCCCCTGCATGTTTGGAACTCATCGCCTACTCTGTCCCCTTTTTTTAGTCAACATCCCACCATAACAGCAGAGCATACAAAACGACACACACTATGACACATAAGGATAAATGCTTTCTCTAACCAAAGCTCTTCACTAAACCCACAGAGTGCAAATTGTGATCTGCAAAAAGGGAAGTCTGTTTTGTTTATTTTCATTTCAAAACAGTACTTTACTTTCATTCACATTTCCTGCATCCCCATGGCAGCACTACACAGGAGGCTCCATTAGAGAAACGATTCTGAAAGAATATGACGACAGGTGAATGTATAAAGACCGAGGAGACCAAATATCCTTGAGCTCAATATTTTGCAATTTAATCCAAAATATAATGGTTCTCCCCCATCACATACTACAAAAAAGTCTCTCTCTCTCTCTCTCTCTCTCTCTCTCTCTCTCTCTCTCTCTCTCTCTCTCTCTCTCTCTCTCTCTCTCTCTCTCTCTCTCTCTCTCTCTCTCTCTCTCTCTCTCTCTCTCTCTCTCTCTCTCTCTCTCTCTCTCTCTCTCTCTCTCTCTCTCTCTCTCTCTCTCTCTCTCTCTCTCTCTCTCTCTCTCTCTCTCATCGCCCAACAGATTAAAAACCAGGGTAGTTGTAAATTGCATGAAAAGATTCATGCATCAGACATTTTAAAGCAAAAAACCTTCAGTGAATCTTTCTTTTTACATTGTAAAACTGTTTAGATTCTATATTCTTGAGCTACAAGACAGATAAAAGCAAGTGCAATTACACAACATACGTGTAGCTGTATGATCTGCACATCGACGAATTTCATATATGGTTACAAAATTTGCCTTCCAATTCTACTAGCAGTGTCAGTGCTTTCACGGTTTCCTTTTACCAACAGTGAAGACATGACGTGTCCTGTTATTCCATCTTGAATAACAAGACAATGAGTGCTCATCAGCACAGCTCAATAACTGTTTCATAACATCTATAAAACAACCAATATTATCAATATTAACCAACAACTCTTAACATGTATGAAATACAGCTACCGAGAAAAATGAATCTGATTTGTATGTTCAGACACTCTATATATCATATGAATGTACTGAACACTGAATGTACGCGTCTCTCCTTTATATTTGACAAAAGCAAACATCAGAGGCAGAGGCCTGCTCATGGCCTGCTGACTGTGTTTATGTTCACATCTATTCACTGTATTTAGGCCAGGCGTCTCTTTTGCTGTCCACTGAATTCATTGTCTCCTCTCTGAACATTTCCAAACACTGAAAGTTATTTTCTCCAAATTAAAAAGGCATTATATTTCCAAGCCTGGCTTAGTTCAAGAGTTTATTTTCCATAGAAAGTCTAACAAAACAGTATGACCTTTGTGCTACAGAATAGTGTGCAGAGCACAGGGTTCAGACAAGTACACTGAATGACTGAAAGCAGGCACAAGGAGATGGACTGGGGCTTTTGTAAGCTGCTTTATAAAAAGGGTTTTCAGAGGTACATATATTGTATGCAATATTTTTTTAATTACTTTAAATAACCTCAAAGCGTACTCATATTTAATTAAAAATCCATTCAGCTACCCATTCATTCTCTCTTCGGGAGTCTGCCAATTAAAAATAGTTGCACTAGACAACCCAAAACATCAGCAAGAAGTAGGCCTACCTCTTTGCAATTTTGTAGTTCTGAAAACTTACATGTGATGTTAGATGTAAATTACTACTTCTTTGAGGCGAGGAGGAGGGGTGGAGGTGGTGCTACTCTATTAGCTGACATCTGTTAGACAAGACACTGACAGCAACCCAGGATGTCTCAAAGGTCAGCTGTATGAATCATCCGTACCTCACTGGTACCCAATTACAGATAACAGCGGGGTTAGGTGAGAATGGTCTCTAAAGGGCTTTGAACCCTTATGGATTCTGGGATTATCTAAATCAGAGAGGCTATTATTATACCATGCGTAAAGCAAGACAACTAACTAAGATCACCGTAAAAGTGAGTCTTGTTTTAATGACTTAGTGGCAACTGACCGAGTCTCGTCAACAAAAAAATAAACCTTTCAAGAATTCTCAAGAGCCGAAATCCTGGGTTACATACAATGAAAGCATGTTGTCTCTCACGTCTCCTCGATTTTCAAATTTAAAAAAGAGAAGAAACGAGAAACCAATGAAAGTCAATAGATTAAGTCAGCAAAAGTAAAAACTTTCCTTTGGATTCAAATGAAGCCTTACTTTCCCTCAAACAGGTAAACTTGTAATATGCAACAGCTGCTACTGCCGAGTGTCCATGTGAAATTCTATCTGATGAAGCTTAAATGGAGTGCGAGTGTTGTGATAAATTATTGGTGACTTAACACTTAATAATTAATTACAAATGATGCAAATGAAGGTTGTTTGTGGCCTGAAAGGGGAGGTTGTGATTTAAAAACACTGTGGGAGAATTTTCAGAGTTTAACGTCAGTTAGGAAAAAATTTGAATATTCCAAAGTTCTGTATATTAAAAAAAGCTGACTTGACGATAAGAGATCTTAGTCACATAATACATGTTTTATGTTTATAAGCATTCACTTGCTGTAAAGCAGAGCTGTGTGGATCAAGTAGCCAGATCATTCTTCCCACTGAGGATAGGACTAGAGGATTATATTGCGATAAAAATAAACACTCACAATAAATTGATTTTGGTGAATTTTCATTATCGATTTAATCATTAATGACCTTACATGAGGGACTTGAAAAGGTTGTTATGCTCGCTATCATGGTAGAGAAGTGAAAAATAAAGCCTGATTTTAAAAAACACAAAATTCTTACATAAATTACAAAATAACGTCCGAAAACATGCTTTTAAACAAAGTCAGTAGCAGTATCGGCCTTTTTTAATCAAATGTAAGGTGAAGTGATTATTTTGGGCAGGATAATAACATTTTCATATCGTCTCATGCCTACTTCCAACTTTCTAGGAAGAGAAGAATATAGTTTTAGGAAAATAACAATGTAAAAATGTAACAATACATCACTGTTGCACACACTCCATGTAAAAAAAAAAACAACGAAATGAAATATTTCTAAATATGACATGCACATAAATCTGGACCGAACAGGGGGCTTTCACCTCTTCAATAAATGTGCTGGTTCATTACGACTCCAATGAGCCAGCACTGTAAAGTTTAATGGACTTGACAAAGTGGAGATGTCAGTATAGTTCTTTCTCACTAAATACCATCTGAGCAGTTTATATGCACACTAGAGCAATGCGCAAGAGTGTGGACATTTAATGGCTGACATTTACAAAATCCTTGGTAGGACAGACTGGTGTGTTTTTTCTACAAATTACTGAGCCTAATTAACAAATGCACGCATACTGAATGTGAGAATGTGTGTCGGTGTATGTGCCTGGGTGCATGCATGTGTGGGCTTTCTTGGGAATAGTTTGACATTTTGAGAAATTTGCAGATTCACTTTCTTGCTGAGAGTAGATGAGAATATTATAACACTCGCACGTCTGTTTGATAAATACTGTATGTAGCCAGCAGCCAGTAAGCTGAGCTCAGCATTAATACTGGAAACAGGGGCGAGCAGCTACTATCATCTGATCAACAGTTCGCAGGCTAACTTGAATTAAGACAGTTTTCAAGATGCTAGTGCCTCCAAACAACAGATGTTTCAGGGATAGGCCAGAATTACTCATTAATCTTCTTCACCAAGTACTTCCCAGCAGATTACAGCATATGAACCAGTGACCTTAACATCTCTGTGAGCAACTAATGAAAAATGCATTAAGAGAGACATTTTTTTTATTCACAATTCAAGTGGGAGTGCAGTCAAAATAGTAGGTCTGCAACTCAAATGTAAGGATTTACCCATGGGTTTCTGAGTTTTGGCTTGGGCTCCGGTGACATGGGATGGACATTTCTGGACTTAATTATTTAGATATATGTTGTAAGACCCTAAACATCAAGGAGGTAGGGCTGTTTAGAAATTCTTAGTTGAATAACACTCATTAGATTAGTTTATTTAAATTGACAGATCTGTAAAACTTCTTCACAAAGAATAATGCAATAGCACCACTTTAAATCTTGTTTACCAGAGATGTATTCATAAGTTTCTTGGAAACAAGTCATTCAGCAAAAAAAAAAAAAAACATTAGGAATTTCAAATCGACTCAAAAGATCTTAGTTGACGAAGACCAAAATGAACAAGAAGTCGACTAAGCAAAAAACACAATCAACAGCACATTCTTAGCATAGTCGTTTCAATTGATATCGCTACTGGCAAAAGCAATTTACTCTCTAAACAAATTATAGCGTCAGAAAAAAATCTTCCATTCAGTGGCCAACCAGAGGTAATTATTCAGTCACATTCAGTGTAATAAAGGCAAATTGCCATTTTAGCCAATTTGACATCTGATTGAACAGCATATTGTAGTGCTACAAATCCATTAGCTTCGCCTTGGCAAAATGATACATTGAAAACTGGAGCGGCCCATGCCTGTCCAGTAGTTACTCTCTGACACATAAGCCTTAGAGCAGGGGTGTCAAACTCATTTTCACCCCGGGCCACATCAGCATCATGGTCGCCCTCAAAGGGCCGGATGTAACTGTAAGACTGTATAAATGTAACTACTCCCGAACATATTGTTAAACAACTCTCTCTGCATTTGATTATTGTTTATTGAAGTATAAACATATTGTAAATGCATTTATATAAATGTAAAATGATATGCACATTTCTCTGTTATTATAACAAATCAAAGATCAAACTTTTACATCTGTCACATTTGTGACAGATGTAAAAGTGTACAGACAGCCTTGTAGAGGGCATACAACCAACGAATAAGAGATGCTTTTGATTACAGTAAACATTTGGCTGTATGAACACATACACCTAAACACACTGAATACATTGCTTTACATACAAAGTAGTATATTTAACAACTCAACATAACAAAATAACAGTCAGATATGTCTCAGTTCACAATTATATTGTTCAAGTTTCGGGTGAGGTTGATGAGGTGATGCTGCATGGCCTTGAACACACCAAGTAAATACTTCCTCACCCAGGACACCATATCACACACCATCCTCATCTATTGATCATGTTCTGAAAACAACAACAAACAAAACACAGCCATTACATTTCACACATATTACACTGTACTTATTCTTGGTTGAAATGAATTGTATTATATATTTAATACAATTCAGGTTTTTAAAAATGCTTACCCATTTGTTTTCTGGCCGGATGTCTGACACCGTTTTCCCGTGGTCAGTCGGTCAATGTCTGGCTTTAGGTCTTGTGCTGTAGCAATCCGTAAAACAGCGTGGAGGTTGTCGTCGGTGATGCGCGATCTGTGCTTTGTCTTGTTTAAATTCATTATTGAAAACATCTGTTCGCACAGATAGGTGCTCCCAAACATGGACAGAACACGGGCAGCTTGAAGTCGGAGCTGTGGCATCAAAGCAGGAGGCAGGAGACGGTAAAAATCCTCAATCGCAGCATCCTGGAACTTTGCTCTCAGGTCACTATCGCTCTGAAGCTCTATTAACTCCATCTGAAGGAGATGGGGCGAACTGTCGACGTCGGCGGTGAAAGGATTTGCAAAGATGGCAAAGTCAATGCGCTGTGTTCTGAAGTCAGAGAAGCGCCGATCAAATTCAGTCATTAACCGGTTCACTTTGGTAGCCAATCGAGCACATGAAAAAGCACCAGGAACTGAGGCTGAGATTTCCTGGCAGACAGGAAAGTGTGCAAGATTGTCCTGTTCCAGTTGGGACTTCCATAGCTGCAGTTTACGCTGGAAAGCTGTGATCATGTCGGACATCTTCGTGATGACTTGTTTGCGTCCCTGCAGCCTCTGATTCAGTTGGGCAAGATGCTCCGTTATGTCACACAACATAGCAAAATCACACAGCCAGTTTGGATCTGACAGTTCAGGCAAGGGTTTTCCTTTACTTTGCATGAAAACAGCAATGTCTTCCCTAAGCTCAAAAAATCGTTTGAGGACCACGTTCCTACTCAGCCACCTTACTTCTGTATGGTACGGCACATCTCCATGCTCCGAGCCCAACTCCTTCAAAAACAGCTGGAACTGGCGGTGATTCAGGCCACGCGCTCGAATGAAGTTCACTGTTTTCGTGACCGTGGTCATTATATTATCCAGTTCCAGAACCTTTCCACACAGAGCTTCTTGGTGGATAATGCAATGATACGTTATCAGAGGTGTGTGGCAGTTACTTTTTTGCATTTTCTCCTTCACTAGTCCAACCAAGCCTGTTTTTTGTCCACACATTGCAGGCGCGCCATCGGTAGTTAGCCCCACCAACTTTTCCCAGGGTAATTCAGTTTTACTCACGGACCTCTCCACTGCATCAAAAATGTCCCTCCCCGTCGTCGTTCCATGGAGGGCAACTACATCCAAGAGCTCCTCACTGACAGTCAAGTCTGCCTTCACGCCTCTTACAAAAATGGCCAGTTGCGCTGTGTCCATGTTGTCTGTACTTTCATCAACGGCTAATGAAAAAGCCACGTAACTGCTCGACTCCTCGGCTAGCTGTTCTGTCAGATTGCCTGCTAGTTCCTTAACTCGGTCTGCGATTGTGTTCCTTGACAAACTGACATTTTGAAAAGCCTGTACCTGGTCGGGGCTCACCTGCTCACAGACCTTGAGCATACACTCCTTCAAAAATGCACCCTCTGAAAAGGACTTGGAAGCTCGTGCGATTTCTTCAGCCACAATAAAGCTAGCTTTCACAGCGGCATCATTTTTGGCTGTAGCTTTTGTGAAAATGTTCTGCTGCGATTGGAGTCTGCCTTTTAATTTTTGGACAAGTTCACGTTTTTCCTGGAGGCTAAATTTAGCATACTTGGCTCCGTGTTTGGTCTCGAAATGCCGACGTAAATTGTATTCTTTTATCACTGACACGGCTTCATTGCATAGAATACATACCGGTTTCTCTCCTTGAAGAACAAACATATACTCGCTTTCCCATCTTTCATTAAATGTCCTTCCCTCTGTATCAATTTTCCTCTTCTTTGACATGTTGGATTATTTTTCAAACATTTTCAACTCAGTAATTCGTTGGAAAACTGATTTAGTTAACGCTGACGCTACTAGCGGCCGCAGTCCGTCATTTCGCGGGTCAAAAACTCAACATGCATTGTGGGAGATGTAGTTTATGGTCACTGTAGCGTACACGATGAAGCAGCATAGAGTTTAATTTTAAGACAATCATATGCCTTTATATGGAAGCCCATTTCAGCAGCAAAAATAACAAATTAAAAGTTAGACTTGATAATAAAAATATAAATATTTTTTTTTTTTTTTTTTTATTAATTTTTTTTTTTTTTTTTTTTCTGGTGGAGATATGCCTTCGCGGGCCACATAAAATGACGTGGCGGGCCGGATTCGGCCCGCGGGCCTTGAGTTTGACACATGTGCCTTAGAGCATCCTGTCACCCAGCCTCACTGCTCTTATCTTAAAAGGAACATGTAGGTCTGAGCCTGTCCTGACACAAAGGGTTGGACCGACACTGGCATATTGCCAGAGAAACACAGAGGAGGAAAACGCACGCTCTCCGTCTGACACAAACAAATATACAGTAGGCACACACAGACAGAAACACATACTGTACACAGGAGTTGACAATATGGATAAAATCCACAGTATATATGATATCAAAATATAATATTGAGACATATAACAATGTAGTTAATTTTCTGGGAAGCTGTTAATGGATAAAATAAAAATGGCTAACCCGGCAAATTAAATGAATGACAACTAAAGCTACTTCATCAAATTGATGCAAAAATCATAAAAAAGCCCTGCTCATCTTTTTGCGACATCACCCACAGTGACCTGATACAACCACAGCAATCAATCACAGGGATCGCTAGTACAGCAGAAACAGTAGAACAACAGTTCCTGACCCATTATCTCACTGTATTTATTGTCAAACTACTGTGCACATGCAACGACTCACAAATGTACATGCTGTGCTTTACTGTACATGTTGAAAATTATAAGCATTCATAATGATACCCAACAAATAAAAAGATCTTTTGGCCTACAACTGAATGTAACTTCAAGGTCTAATCTCAAGGACTGGATCAAATCAGGGGACATAAAATGATTAGTAGATTACTTAGAAGTCTTTGTAGATCAGCAGTTAGTTTGGACCACTTACTGTGATGAAGTATCACTGTGTCACATGTTTCAGAATAAAAGGGAGATATCAGCCTTTCACAGCTGAGAAAGACCATTTATGTCATGTTACGTTTCCTCAAGGGAGGTTTTTCATCTTTAAGCATGGGAGTTCTTTGTTAATAGTGTTCATATTACACTACACATCCTGAGTACTGCATTTGTTAATGCCTTTGAAGGGCCTGAATTACTTAAAAAGTATCTCGGATTTATGTAAAACACTCTCATAGTAGTATATTAATGCAGACGTAAGGTACATATTGTATGAGACGCTTATTCACAGTCTAGTATGCATTTGGTTTAATATTATTACAAATATTACCACAGACATTAATTAATGTAAGTTAGGATGGGCAAGAGAGGCTTACAAAGATACATTACAGGAGGTAGATTACAAGCAACTGATAAATAATCCTAGTTAGTTACAGTTACAAGCCAAACTGCCTGGAGCTAAATAAAATCCTACATGTTGCTACATCCGTCTGAAGTGCTCTTCTTAAGACTTTACATCTGTTCTAAAAATGTAGGTGAATGCAGTGTTACCGAGTAGTAGCATGCAGATTGCATGAGATCTTTTTTTAAATGTTTACTCTTTTAACTACAATACCAACATGGATACTGAAAACTGGAGAAAACGAAAATGAAAGCTTTGTGAATGAGTGGCTTGTTTTTAAACCCAAAATAAAAACTCAATGTAGCTACAGACAGGATTTGCAGGGACAACGCATGAGACCCTCCAGCTCGCTCTACAATTGTTTAGTTTATTGGGTTTATTGTTTTCCGTATTATTTTCACTCGTTATTTTCATTAACTTTAAAACTGGTTTTATTTCAAGTGCTTTGATGCTCCGACTTCTCTTTTAGTGAATGTGTGTGCAGGTTCCAGGCATCTGGAAAGTCTATGAAAGGCATCATTTACAACTGTATGGTCCCATTTTTCAGGACAGGTCCACGTTTACTAGTGGGCATTTTGTTCCTTGGCAATGTCACATCTTGCCCAACATGCCATCTCGACTGCCATCTCGACTAGCAAGCTGTCAACTTGCCAAAAACATCTTTGGAACTTGCCACACACAGACCATTAAAAAATACTAGGAATGCCTTCCTAATATGTCTGTCACAGTGATCTCTCGCAGCTAGAAGAAAATAGCCCTTACAGCACTACCATTAGCACACATTAGCAGGTGGAATCAAAAGGCATCACACCCTTTACTTCAATCCATAGCCAATTTAAAAGTGTTTTATTTTTTCCTCTTCTCAGTCTGCCATTTATTAAAAGTCTTTCCCACTTCAAACATTACAGTATGCTACCTATCATGATTAAGCACAACTCTACAACAGCCCTTTCGATGTTTCTTTTTTGACCTAAGATGGTATAGACTACAAATGGTCCTTTGGTTTATTTTTTTAAGAAACAGCATTCAAAACAAATACCCAAACAGCATGTTTTCCCTAAAGCTGGACTGCTGAACAGTATCAATCCTTTAGTGATGCCTGCAAAAAATCTCAGAATGGCAGTAGAATTATATGAGAGAAAAATGTTACCATTAAGATGAATAACAATTTCTGATAAATTATTTATTGTGTAGGAACAATTGAACAGTGACTGAGCAACGGGGCTGACAAACAATACAAGTAGAGCGGAGCAATTCACATGTGGGAGGTGGCTGAGATGTGAACATGGTATTATAATAATAATAATAATTATATTAACTAGGCCTCTTTGTACACTAGAAATGTCCTTTGTGGCTCTGAAAAGTAAATTGCATCCTGGACTGAAATCTATGATTATCAGTGAGGTGTGTAGCGTTTATTAAATGGTTGTCAAACTAATGTTGTTATCCTTATGCATTAGTTGGAATGAGCCGTAGGTGTATTGACAACCATTGACTTCTGCAATCATGTTTGAATGAGTTCAAATTAATTGAAGGCTGCATTAGCCACATAATTGGTTTTCTGATATTATTTTTGTCTTTCCCAGCATGTGCCAACTTGCCTGCACGTTTGCACTGGAAAAAGGGTGACCTTTTCATGAAGTATAAAAAACACATCGCTCACCTGGTACGCTAGTTTTAGTTTAAAGGTCACATTTGTTTGTTTGCTAAAAATACAGAATGTATGATTATTATTAAAATTACCAAAACCATTAAATGTCTGGAAAGGAAAAACAATCCCATTAAGATTCAATCTGGATAATAAAAAAAATAAAAAATAAATATTGGCAAGTAGTGCTCCCTGTGAACTAGATGTACATAAATCTCTACAGGGAACTAAGACATGATTTTGAGGACAACCGATTATGGCAATATATAGCAAAAACTTGGAAAAATTAAACCCAGGTTGACTAATTCCAAAAGTATTCTTCAAGCATTCTTTATCTATGGTATTGTTTTCTTAAAAGTGAATTACTAGTACATGACAATACAGGTCTACAAAATGTGTGAATCAACGAAACAACTCCTGTTTCTTGGCTAAGTCCGGTTACTAACTTCAGGAAGGTAGCCTACTGGTTCTGGCCCCACCCATAAAATGTCAAATTGTTTGGCTAGCCGTTTCCCCCTGTTATCAGTTCTTATGCTAAGCTAAGCGGTTGCTGGCTACAGTACAACATTTACCATACAGCCATGAGCAATAATCTCTCAGCAAGAAAGTAAATATTTCTGTTCCGACACCCAATTATACATTATTCAAGTCACTAAATAATATTGAATAATTAATTCATTAATTGTGTTAAGTTCAAGCACACAGTGGTGTTTGTATATTTTGTGGATAGTCTCTGTTCTATTGCGTATATCAATGTGTCTCCTACTATTAACCCACACTTGTGTTTGATCGCCTTACCTGCCACACTACTGGTTCCATGTGATCAGCTGTGGTGGACAGGCAGACACTCAACACAATGGTGTGAGAGGCGGAGGTCAGGACACTGGCGATGATGGCGTCCCGCATGGAGAACGGCAGCATGGTGTAAACCACAAACACAATGAACAGGAAGAATGACACCTGTGGAGAGAGAGAGACACACACTTATGACACACCTGCAGAGGAAAGCGGAAAAGAGAGAATGAGAAAGAGAGGTGGATGCACAAGAAAGGAAAATACAGACAGAAATAAAATATCAGCGCGGACAGTCCTGCGAGAAAGGAAGAGCATGGCCCCAGTCTGATCGCCACCAACACTGCTTGCTAAAGTTAAGTTTATTCATATACAGCTACATCAGTGATCAGAGAGAAGAGGAAAGGAAAAGCAACTGAGAAACAGTAAGACCTCTGTTTAAGCTTTGGTGACTAAGACAGTTCTACAATGATACTTTCTTAATAGCTGACCATGGTAGTTAATGTAAGCAAATATCAAAAGATCTTCTGATCCCTTTAAGACAAGGCTTTGGTCCTACCATTTTTAACAGCAGGGTACTGCGATATTTTCTAGCACTGGTATACCAGCTTACTTTGTTAACCTACGTCATTGTTTTTTGCAAATGGCTGAGTGGGTGTTTCCATTTGAAAAATCACGGAAAGAATGCAGATGGAGTTGACCTTTAAGTCCTTGTAGCAATCAGGAGTAAAGAAGCTCCCCGAGTCTCAAAGTCACATTGAGCGACCAATTATGATTCAGAACTTAGTCAATATAGAGCTGCGGAGACAGACAGAAGGTCTACAAGAGGTGAACAAGATCGAAACATATACTGGAACCTGGACCTTTATACAGGAAACAGCAAAAGTTTGAATTCATACAAACAACTCAACGGAAACTTAAACAATGCATATGAACACTGGCAGACAGTGAAGCACTAATGACTAAATAGTCAAATGTAGCCTAATTTTTGAGTGACCCATCTCACATAATTTCACTAAATATGAAATTCTACAGCCTCCTAAAAAGTATATATCGCCATTAGGCTTCAACAGTGATCTGTTTTAAAAGCCACAAAGTAGACCATGGAGTATAATTTGTTTCCTGTACACAAAAAAACACCAGCGGAAGTCTTAGTAGTCTTCTTTGGACTTAGCAGACTAGACGCTGCAGTAGAGTATAATATGTATTATTAATGTTCCTTTTAAGAGTTATACTGTGCAGATATTCCATTACTTTCTTCATTTCAGTCCAGTTCCCGCAAAGTTTCATAAGTAGCGTGCAGCAGTGACATGGCCGGCAAGAAGAGTCGTATATACTGTGCATATGTAATTCAGATTATAAATAATTATAAATTATAAACCATGATTAAAGTTCTTGTTTTTATGAAGGGTTTTGTCCTAAAGAGAATACTCTTAACAGTGTAAATAAAGCATTATTATTATTATGAAGTATATATTGTGATATTTATCGATATTGAACAATATACAAAACAACAATATACAAAATATACAAAATTTTGGCCATATCGTCCAGCCCCACAAGAGTGGCTGTGACGTTATTGCAGTATGGAAAGTGTACTAAAGTGGTGGCAGTTTGCCGGCTCCTTGTTTTGACCTTGTCAAAATACCTACAGAGCCAGAAATGCTCTAAAAACACAATAAATCTAAAGTTTTACAATATGATGCAAGTGCAGAATCAGAACAGATTAAGAATGCAACAGATTATTTAGATTTTCTCCTCTTCGGATGAATAAGAAACGTGCTGTTTATTCACAATGTCAGAAGAGGAATAAGAAAGTATTAACGTACTTCTTAATATAAAAGAGAGCTGCTAATTGACAAACGTCATCTAGCACAGCAACATAATTAGCTTAGAGTCCATTAAGCCTTTTTCTAAATGAATGCAGCTACTGAATCATGAAACCGTACCCAGGATAATGGAGAGGCTGCATGGGGAGAGACACCTGCTGAGTTCCCCTGCATAATTGATACTTGATGCAGTAATAAAACAGTGAGGAGCTTCCTTCAGTGTGGTTAAGGCAAAGCACATAAGGACCCTCTCTCTGACAATTAAGTGGACAAGGCCTTTTTGTGGTCCATCATGGTTCAGTCAACTCTGCTTCTGCCCCATGAATCAATCCTTGATAATCACACTGAGGAGGGTTCATAAAACAAATTATAGAGATGGAGTGTCAGATTACATCAGGCTTTTAGTCTACAGTCTGTGGCAGAGATTAGTTTACAGGCTAGATTTACAATGTGGAGTGATGGAGTGTGTGTGTGTGTGTGTGTGTGTGTGTGTGTGTGTGTGTGTGTGTGTGTGTGTGTGTGTGTGTGTGTGTGTGTGTGTGTGTGTGTGTGTGTGTGTGTGTATGCTATTTAGCCCTAAAAAAGACATATGCTCTCTCTTTTCTAGCTATACTAAATCTGAGCAAAAGGACAGATTGGTTGATTTATAGAGAAGATGCAGAATTAAATGCAATACTGTAGATAAAAATGAAGCCAAAGTGCTTGGTTTCAAAATGTCCACAATCAGTCTGGGCATGTTGTTCCTGATCGCTGAAATAAATGAAGGTGTTGAAATAAAATATATTATTTTCCAGTGTCTTAGAATCAAAACACCAACCTGATCTAAGGAAATGGCTCAACTACTGCTCCTCTTTACATGTTATCTTGCATCTTTCCATGTCTCTCTCGGCCTCCCTCTCGTTTATCAACCCCCATCTAGTAGCCTGTCTTTTCCATGAGTATTTCCTGTCCTATTTTCGCCATCTACCCTCCTCTTTACTATTCCATCCTGGCAGGCTTCTTCCTTTACCCCAACTCTGCTTTCAGCACCTCCTCTGTCCTAAAGCCTAATGAGGGCGGCTGTATACTCACAAAGGAGTTTGTGTGCGTCTGAGCATTTGTGTGACAGGGAGGGAGGGATCGAGAGACACGGAAAGAAGGAAAGGAGGAGATGATGCAGGGTCCAGACAACTCCCAGTGAGGGGTGGAGGCTGGACCACACAGATAAGCCCATCTACCCACCGTCAGCAAACACAGAGGGCTTTGTAGGGAGAGGATAAACATCCAATTGATTTCAGGTTTGAAAATAGAAAGTGTACTGTATACAAACTAACTCTGGGAGAGTGGGGATGGTGAGCACAACACAGCTGAGGAAATACTTGGACCCTCTATGATTTTTCTTTTATCCGACAGTGTACTGTACCGACACTGATGTTTGAAATGTAACCATCTCTTGTTCTCGTACAGTCTCGCCGTTTATCTATGTGGATGTCAACACAAATAACAGTCATTTTGACAGCTCACTTCCTGCCACTGAAATAAAAATCAACTAGTTTTTATATTTTTGCTTTCCTTTGTGTGCTTTTGGGGACCATATTGGATGACATTCGTTGACACTAAGTCAGAAGTCCCTGTTATGGACAATTGCCTATAGAGATGATAATAATACCAGGAACAGCAAGAGCCAATAAAAGATTAAAAAATGCCATCACTGATATAAATATCATATAACATATCTCAAATCTAATCATGTTAACCACATTTTCTATTTTAAATCCCTGCACAAACACTGAATGAGATTTAAAAGTACACCGACTTGTTCAATTTTATTAGCTGACTGGTGGTCTACAGAAAACAATGCATGGGACTTGACTAATTATGCTTTCGACACCAATCAAGCCTAACCGGTAACTAACCGGTTCAATTTTAAGAAAAAAAACTGAAATCTTGTAAAATAAAAAAGGCGATTTCCTTTTATTTCGGCGCTCCATTGACTCAATGACCTTTGGCATCACAATTCAAAGCCCTATATCCATCTAATTTTGATTGGATGTGTCGTAAATGTCTTGCCCTTTATCGATTTTTTCTGTTGACTTTGCAGAAGGTCATTGCCGTATTTTGATCAGATCATGGGTGCTTCTATCGGAAGTATTATGAATCTCGTGTTCCGCAACTTAATGAATGCAAGTCCAAAATGAACTGTCTTACAGCTCTGTTTTGGTCTCTACCAACTCCTGAGAGAAATATATGGCTCTTTAGCTGCTAATATAATCGATTGTAGCCACTTTAAAGTTAATCAAAAGTTGAACTCTACACGAACGCACCACACATATTCACTGATTGATTTTGGTACAAAATAGATTTTGCTGACCATCTCAGCTGTGAAAAGAGAAACAGTCCTTCCCAAGTCATGTTATGGAGATATATACTGTATATGTTAAGTATATACAGTATATTCATTATACTTTAATCTCATAAGCAGAGAGCCTACTTCCGGTATCAGAGATATGAATGTTAGTTACATCTCTTCATGCAGTCAGTAATGAAAAAGCTTGTGTGTGTGTGTACACACACACACACACACACACGTACGTCATTTCCTTAATTTATAATTTGGCAGCAAGGCCCTTAAACACACAGAGAGCAATGCCAGTCAACAATAATGTCGCTCCAGATAAGTGCATAAGATGCAGCAGTCAGGGAGCAGTAATGACATAATGGGCAGACATTTCTAATAAGCACAAGAAAGGAATGAATGGTGTGGCGTGTGAATCAGTGCATATTTAGCTACCTATTTGTGATAGATAAGGCCACACTAGACATCTGTCTTGCCAAGTACTGTTAAATAAGTACAGCTTTCAAACAATGAAGACCTAATGTACTGTACTGCTTTCAATGAGCCGTGTTGGAGGACGCATATGGCTGTAGTAATGCAAATGCTGCCGTTTGTTCGTCTCGCCACATTTAACTGCAGATGTAATGTTGTTACAGAATGTAGCTGTGTAACTGTGGCCTTCTCAATACCATAGAACAGTGGCATATGGTATTGTGAGGGCCACAGTCAGCAAGCCTGCAGCAGTGCCCTTGAAACTTGATAAATACATGGACCAAAAATATATATTGACTTAACACACTTAACACATCGACCAGGCTTCCTTCATATTAGCTGACTGCAGTTTTTCCACCAGTGCGACTGACACCAGTTTTTCGACTAAAACAGTAATAATACATAATACAGATTATGTACTTTCAATAATCAAGCATGGAAAAATTATATAAATGGTTCTGTGGTGCCTCACTGGCTTCACAACATTCATGACCTTTGACATACAGTTTGTCAAACTCTTTTCTTCGCTATCTACCATCAGTTCTATCCCCCTGTGAAGTATAGAAATGCAACAAAAGAAATATCAACAAAAAAAAAAAACACAAAACACAAACGGAGACAAAGGGCATAAATTGTATCCAGCATACATCAACGCAATGTGACAATGTGGTAGTAAAGATAGAAAGAAAAGACCCCTCGCTGCCGACAGAAGAGCCGGTCACTGTGATTACTCTGAGCAGCATGATGGGAATGAATTACAATATAATTTGAAGAAATTATCTCGGGGCGTTCCTGAGAAATTGCCTTCACAAGAATGGACCGGACAGACGGACAACCCGAAAGCTAAATGCCTCCAGCCACGGGCCGGCGTTGAGGCAAAAAAATTAAAAACATGACGAAATGTCAGGAAGCACTCAAGCTTGTGTGTGATCAGTCCAAAGTGTAAGCTACAATGTAGGACAGAAATTGCATGAGGTGAACTAAAAGTTTAAAAAAGGTATACAATGCAGAAAAAAAAGGAAAAAAACAACTATGTATAGACTTATACAAATGTAATTCTTCTCAATCATCACGTATGACCCACGAGAAGTGTGTGGGGGGGGTCTGTATCTGCAGAAACCCTGCCCTCTGCCTATAATTTTGGGCACCGGGTGTGTAGCCCCTACGCATGCACAAGTACGTATCCAAGAGGATGCTACGAAAATGGTGCCGACACAACGCCGAAAAAATATAGCGGACAAAACTCATTCCAAAACAAGACGGAATCTGGGGTTGACTTTCATTTTAGCTGCCGTATTTGATGCTGCCGGTAGTACACTGGTCTGTGTTCTGGTAAACACCGTCAGGAGGGGTGCGCTTCTGGTGTCGTTGAGCCATGGGGAGGAGGGGCCAACTTTGAATGTTGTGTTTACAAACAGAGAGCGACAATTCCTGTATTATATTTCTTTCAGGATATTTATTTTTCCAAGCCCAAGTTTTGTTTGACATTTATCTATGTTTGTAAATAGACTCCACACTACAGGCCAAAGACAATTTTCACTCCATACAGTCAGGGTTCCAGACTAACTTTTTATATCGGTTGCACTGGCGAGCCTAACTTTTTCATTTAGGTGCACCAGCAGATAATTTAGGTGCACCCAAAATGTTTCACCGCCCCTTATGGCGCCACAATAATAAAATGTTTTAAGACTTAACTTTTTTGGGAGTAGGCTACCCAGACATTTTGGTAATTTCTTAACCTGTTATATAAATAATCAAAAACAGAAATTAAGGTGAAGTTAAATGTTTTTTTGGATGAGCCTGGCCTTAGCATTACCAAGAGAAAACTGTATACATGGGTATGAAGCGTATAAACCTCCCCGAGGCTTTTAGTCGAGGCAAGTAAAAAAAAAGTCACTTTCAAGGTCAGCATTTCAACTCTAATAGTTCTAAAGGTGCAAAACGGAAACAGGAGAGAGCAATGGAACAGTGATCATGTCCCACAATGGGCCCAGTGGCCTTAGTGTAGGCAATTTCTGACATATATCTTGATGGTTGTGAAAGCCTAACCCTTCTCAATAAGGTCCTGTACAATAAATCACTGTCACAGAACACTAAAAAGGAATAGTTTGTGATTTTCAGCACCAGCTCTAAAACACATGCCACTTATACACTGGTCGACGCAGAGCTACCCGGATCATAGACATAGACTTCCCTCACTCTGGCCAGAGTTGAAGGGATAAGATTTACTAGGGGTAATGCATAAAGGAGGGGCTTCGGCCACTTGTGTGCCAGCACATCCTTCTCCATCGGGGCTCTCTGATCATGTACAGAGAAGAACAAGGGGCACTGAGCATACTCTACTGTAGCATAAATGCCCATGAACCGTAATCCAATCTGTATCACCATCTCGCGATGAGGTATTCAATTCAAATTCACTGAGGTCCATTTCGAGAGAATTTCCTCACGCAAAGGTCCGGAACATCACAATAATGTTTAACTTGCGCAATGATTTAGTACCATATGTATTGAAGTAGCCAACAGTTGTATTAACGTCTGTATGTAGTCAACAACTGACTGTCAAATCAAATATAGAAAGTTCAATTGAATAATATCTCAATAATATGTATAGTCAGTTTTCAAATTGAACTGGATGGATTATAATTAATAATCAAATACATGAATTTATATGAATTAAAATATGGACTGGGTTAAAAAATATACACAACAGAAAGCTTTTAAAAATTGTGCATCTTAAAATAAAGTACTTCATTTTAGAAAGATGAACTGAATTGACCTGCAGCTTTAAATTCAGTTCATTCAGGTGTGAAGTCGTGTCACCCAAAAAAAACACAATATTATATTCTTATCTTCTAAAAAGAGACATTTGTGTGCAGGACTTTATCTGTGGTTATTGAAACCACTTGTTTCAGCTCTATTCCTCTCACTCGTAAATAAGTCTATATAAGTAGTATAGCATGTTGAATAAAGTCATAGCATATTATGTCAAAAAAAGTCATACAAACTTTATAGTACATCGTAAAAAGTCACAGTAGTAAAATGCAAATTGGGTAATCTTTTCTTCCAATCAGAGCAGTGAAACGTGCCACGCAAACAAAAACAAATTAATAGAAAAACGTATTATTTGTCTTGATAACTATTATCCACCAAATAATTCAGTTCAAAACTGTTTTAAGGTCTTAAATCCATCAACTGACTAATTCCCAAACTCAGGTGCAGGTGAGATGTGGGTGTGGCTATAGTTACCATACGGTACACGGGATGCACTATATTAGCATTTGAACATGAATTTGCAAACATAGACAGCTTAACAAAGTTAAAAGGATCATTTGTGGAGTTACTTGCAACAGCTTAAACTTTTGTTGTGACTTGTTGCATGTATGATTTAAAAATATCTGCAATCTGCAAAGCAATTGTTTTTTGTAATATACAGTGTTATTTTATTACTGCTAATGGGTCATAATGTGTGGAGTTTTGTGAAAACTGTGCCATGGAAAACATGGTGAACGCTGGACTAGCAAACAGTGAATTCATAAAAGGAGACATTATCTGCCCTTGGGAATAGAATAGAATGCTGGATGGAACACGAATGTTCTCCGACTCGAATAAATTAGAATGTTGACGTGTCATGTTAGGTGGTTGTGCAGATTAACCTCAGTATCTTCAAAAACGCCACAGAGGACAGCTGAGGCTCTGAGGTAGGCCGCGGCAAAACCACTGCTCATAATTTCTAGTAAAGTTGGATTTTATTTGACTGTGGTCAGGCTTCATGGGGGGGGGGGGGTCCCCACCCATCTCAGTTATGCTGGGATTGAGGTCACCTAGGTAGTATACCTGGCTTCTCGGAGCCAATGCTGACGGTGAGTGTTTGAACTGTGGGGAAAACGCAGTCGCGCTCTTGAGTCCAGCATGGTGTTAGTTCGCCGATGTGGGGCAAGCCGCAGGCTGCCGTCAGCAGAGTGTAAAGATGGTCGACCAGTTGTTCAATGCTACCTGGGGGGCAGGAAGTCTACGTGCCAGTCTGCCTCAGAGCTCACTTCAGGCCTCCGGTGTGTCCGATGTAGGATGCTGTGGTAAGATACTCGCATCAAACTCCTGTCGTGTAAACCAGTAGCATATCTGACCTGTAACTTCGGATTCAGAATAGACTTTGACTGCTACAACTTTTCGGAAATTGGCTCAGGATGTTTGGTGCCACCATAATGATTTCAGGATTACCAAATACCTCCTTGAATATCAAATTGTTAACATTGATTATTTACTGAGAGTAAAGTACAGTAAAACTTAGTTAGAGAGCTTTGCTTATAGGAGTGATATTTTTAAATATAGTATTTATAATCATACAGATGTAAAATAATTAACTAACTATGTAAAACCTTGGGATTTACTCTAACTTCCTACATTAGGACAGTGTTTGTATGCTCTCATTCACTCACTCTTTGTGCTTTCTCTCCTCACAGGTTTCTGTCGATCCTGGTTATATCTGGACCCTGGATCTTCCTCCTGCCATGGCCCTGCTGACTCCCACTGCTAATATCTTTTTTATAATTACTCACATTACTATTTTTATTACCAATACCATTAACGCACATTGCTGACTTTGCTTCTTCACCAGAGTCTCTGTGCTTTCTCGCCTCGCAGGTTTCCGTGGATCCTGGTGATACCTGGACCCTGGTCTTGCCTCCTGCCGTGGTTCTGTCATATACAGTACATTCATTGTTGGGGGTAACGAGTTACAAAGTAACGGATTACAGTAACGATATTACTATTATAGGTAACGAAGTAAAGTAACGCATTACACTCAAAATATTGATAACTACACTACTTTACTAGACCTCAGGAACGTGCTTTCCTGCATTACCCAAGTCATTTTTGCCAGTCTGAAAAGTTCTCTTTTAGTGGTGCGTGCATGTTTCCTGCCTGTGTGCTTGTCTGGGCACCGTTGCAACAGAGACCGATTTGAGTGACGTAGCTGCTGGTGCGTAGAAGGAGGGAAGCGGGAAAATGGATGAGACGGAGACGGAGACAGGAGGATTCAGCCAGTGGCGATAAACTTGTGGCGAAAGACCCCGCCTAAACAAGCTAAGATTTTCCAGCATCTTGCTCTTGGAGCGCAGAAGGTAACACAAAAGGAAATTAACAAACTAGTTGCCGGGTACATCGTGGAAGACATGCTTCCCCTGTCCACTATCGAATCGCCAAGGTTTAGAAAAATACTAGATAAAATACCTAGCACTCGCATGCCAACGTCAGACAGGAAAACATTTTCTCAATACCTAGACCAATGTTATTCCGACATGGAATCCAATCTGAAAAGAACGTTTGAGTCCTTGGATTACCCACCTGAATGTCCCCACCATACATAGCCTCTTGTATCCTGTTGTTTGTGGATTTTAAAGTGAGGCATATTTCTTTGGTCAGACAGTGTGGACAGGGTTAATGTTCGTTCAAGTGAATGGCTGAGTTTTATATGCCATTTTGTTTTACATGTTTACAATTACAATACACTATGTGGAAAGGCTAAGAGATGCCCTTTATTGAAAATTGAAAATAAAGTGATGAAAGGGCCATGATGTTTGTCCATGTATCTTTGCGGTAAATTTGGACATTTGCTTAAAAAAATGGAAAGTAAAGTAACTAGTAGTGAAGTTACTTTTCAAATGCAGTAACTAGTAAAGTAATCTAGTTACAATTTTCAGAAGTAACTAGTTACTTTTTCTGAGTAACTACCCCAACACTGTATACATTGAATGTGTTGTAACTCTGTAAATGTTGTATTCTGTACACATGACACCTATTGAACTTCTGTCCATCCTGGGAGAGGGATCCCTCCTCTGTTGCTCCAACTCCACACAAGACACCTGGACAGCTTTGAGGCAGACTGCGGCAAAACCACTGGTCATAGCGTCTGCTCTAACGACGTAGCATGGCGCTAATTTCTTAGAAAGATATTTCATTTTATTTTATTCGGCTGTGATCAGGCTTCCTGGGGGGCTCCCCACCCATCTTAGTTATGCTGGGATGGTGAACTTCTGTTGATGTGAAGGTCTATCACAGGGGTATTCAATTAAAATTCCAAAAGGTCCAGATTGAGAAAATCTCCTCGTGCAAAGGTCCAGATCATTACAATAATATCTCATTTGCGCCATTTAGTGCCATATATATAGTAACAACGTCTGTGTATTCAACAACTGTCAAATCAAATAAAGAAAGTACACCAATTATATTTTAACAATTATTATTCTCAGTTTTCAAATTTAACTGGATGGATTATAAATAATACATAGAAATACATGAATAAATGTTCTTCTCATTTCAAGTAAAATAATGGCTCCATCTAAAAATAAAATACACAAGAGAACTTTTGAAAAACTTGCATCTTAAAAGAAAGTGCAAAGTGAAAATGAAAAATGAAAGAGTGGCTGGAGTTAACTTATCTCACCGGCATGTTTAATAATGACCACGGTATCTGACCATATGAGACAGAATGGTTTAGTAGCGCCAGCAGGAAGAATGAACAAATAAGAGTCCGTCCATTCTTTGTTAAAAGCTCTGTTTTCGAGGTCCACTCCTCTCTTTTTAGAGCACGCCATGTGAAATTACTTCTCCCACTGCTCTCTCTCTCTCGCCGTCTCTCTCTCACGATGCATTTCAGAATACATATTCGATTGGCTGAGTAGCGTCACGTGTGAGGATTTACAACAAGCATGCAATTGGTCGGTGCGTTTCCTGGACTGCTAAACGAGTGCCGTAAAGGCTAAAAAAGCTGCGCAGGTAAAATAGAAGCGCTCCGCCAAAATGTATAATTCTTAATTATCCATCAGTTATATGTCCGTGTCCGGATAGGACAGCATCTGGGTCCGGATCCGGACCCGGACCGCCTATTAGTGACTCCTGCTCTAGGCCTTTGATTCGTGCTTAGCTGTTTTGCTCTGGGAATAATCACTCAGTCTCAGCCCCCATTGAGTGCAGATGCCAACCTTTTGGAAATGACTCTTGCCTCTCAGCAAAGAATTAGTTGGGAGGTTCAGGAGAAACCCATATATGCTACAGCTCTAGATGGCCGTCTCCTCTGCAGTGTCACACATCGATCGACTCCTCTTCAAATGACTTTGTCATCTAATCACAATGAAATACTCCGCTTTCAGCTTATATATGCACCACCACAGTGATTTTTGGCTATCTTTGGTTTGGGAGACATAATCCACAAATTGACTGGGCTTCGGGAACTGTATTGCAGTGGAGTGTTAATTGTCATGCTGTCTGTCTAAGATCTACTCCGTCATCTACTCCTAGTCTGCCTGTCACCTCTGAGTTTCCAGATCTCTCCAGTGTTCCCAAGGATTACTTAGATCAGAAGGAGATTTTAAACAACAGCCAAGCCATTTTGTTGTCACCACATCGCCCATATGACTCTGCTATTGACCTCCTCTCGGGTATGTCTCCTCCCAGAGGCCTACTCTTTTTCCTATCTTCTCCCGAGACTGAGGCTATGGAGAAGTACATTAATGACTCCTTGGCTGCTGGGATCATTTTTGCCATCTTGATCTCCTGACGGAGCAGGTTTTTTCTTTGTTAGTGAGAAGGACATATCCCTGGCCAAGACCAAAGCATTTGCAGACTGGCCTCCTCCGTCGTCAGGGAAGGAACTTCAACGTTTTTTTTGCTTCGCAAACTTCTACTGGTGGTTCATCCGTAACCACAGTGTGGTGCCAAAAATCTGGAGTACATCCATTCAACCAAGCGGCTGACCTCTTGCCAAGCTAGGTAGGCCCTCCTCTTCAACCGTTTAGAATACAGACCAGGATCTAAGATAGTCAAATCTGACACCTTGTCTCGTCAGTGTCAGCCAGAGAGCTCTCCATCTCATCCTGAAGATATCCTCTCATGCATTTGTCATTGGTGTAGTAACCTGGTAACCTCCCATGCTGAACACTTTGCTCCCAGTGCTTGACCTGATGACAGTTTGTTTGTCCCGGTCAGTCTCTGTCCTCCGGTACAGTGGGGCCCCTCTTCTCACCTGGCTTGCCATCCTGTGGTGAGACGCACTCTTGCGCTGCTATGACAATGCTTCTGGTGGACTTCAATGGAGGACACCAAGGGATTCATCGCTGCTTACCACTTCTGCGCACAACATAAGAGCACTTGCCAAGCTCTCTCTGGCCTTCTTCATCCCCTTCAAGCTCCTCGTCGTCCCTAGTCCCACATCTTCTTGGATTTCGTCACAAGCCTAGCTTTCTCTGATGGTAACTCATACTCACTGTCATTGATCGGTTTACCAGGTGTGCTCTGCTGATTCCAAAGTTACCCACTGCCAAAGAAACTACTGAAGTTGCAAAATGTGTTCCGGCTGCATGTTCTTCTCAATGATGTGGTCTCAGACCGGGGGCCATAATTCATCTCTCGCTTTTGGTCAGTTTGTCAACTGGGTTCCACCCTCATCTAATGGTCAGGCCGAGCAAATTAATCAAGAGAGCCTTGTCTCTCCTCCCGCAACCCCTCTCTTTCTGGTCTAAGCAACTCCTGTGGATCCAGTACGCCCACAACACCCTTCCCAGATCAGCCACCAGTCACTCACCTTTCCAATGCTCTCGGGGTTACTAGCCACCACTCCTCCCTGAGCATGAACTTGAGGCAGGGTCTCCTCAGTCCAGGCATTTGTCCAGTGGTGTTGACGTACCTGGAGGCAGGCCCACTCCATGCTCCTGCGTTCTTCCCACCATTACCAACGGTCTGCAAACTGATGTTGCTTCCCCGCACCCCATTATACACTGGGGCAATGTTTCTGGCTTTCTCCCCTCCCCTCAGAGTAAAGTCCAAGAAGTTGGCTCCCTGTTTCGTGGGCCCATTCTAGGTTTCTTGGGTCACCAATCCTGCAGCTATCCATCTTTGTCTGCCACCATCCATGAGAATTCACCCCACCTTCCATGTCTCCAAGATTAAACCTGTCAAGGAGAGTCCACTTCAGTGACAGATTTCCTGATTTTGACCTTGTCTGAAAAGTGAAGTAAACTGAACATTCCTTGCATGTCTGACTCATTGTCATGCTTTTGGCTTCAAGTTTGCTTGTACTAGGAAACGTGGCAATTTCTTTGAAATGTGATGGAGTGAAATTGAATAGAAGTCTGTAGCCCTTATCTATCGTTCTCAACAACCATTTGACTGATTGCAGGCAGCCACGCTCTCCATTCGCAGAGAGTGGGCTGACTGGCCATTTTGTCAAAGCTGCCGTGTTGGCGCCCTCCTGCGCTGCCCTTCTTCTCGCCAACACACGTCATTAAGGCGGCTAGACTGTCACAGCCATGGGGTCACAGGTTTTTGGGACCTCTTGGGGGCTGTGGGGTCACCTGCACTTTAGGGGGTTTTCATATCCTGCATGTCACGATCCAGGACAGACGATGGAGAAGGCTGGTGTCCTCCCTCTGCGTCGGAGGCTTTGCATCCCTGCGAGCGTTAGCAAGGATAGATTCCTCCTCTTCATCATAGGAGCTCAAAGTCAGCCGACTAACTCTCACATCATCGTCATCTTCCTCCAGGATGGCGTGCAAACGGCCTATTGTAAAGTATTGCTGACTCTACCTGTTGCAAGGCATTGCTACATGTTGCTGGTATTGCTAACGTTATTTTTATTAGCAAAAGTATTGCTATTTTTCATTTTGGAAAGTATTGTTGCTTCCTATGGCAAAAGTAATGCTACACCAAAACTAGCCGTAGAAGAGTATTGCAATTGTTCATAACTAGTATACAACTGTACACCAACAAAGCGCCCATTGACCCGAGTTGTGCACCAGAGTGCATGGACAGTTTAGCTTAGCACCCAACAGCACAGTTGTCGACTGACTTCTGTGTGAAGCGAGAAAACGTTTTTTAAATGGTAACTGGCACTTTGTCTGCCTAACATACAGGAGGAGGGTTCCATCCCCTCCTGAAATAGACATCCCTATCCCTTCTGAAGAGGTCACGCAGGAGGCGTTCCCATAATGAGACGCGCAACGAATGCTATGAAAGAGAACCACATGTTTCATGCAGCCGCAGCCAGTGCGTGGTAAACGATAGAGAGAGTGACGCATGCAGAGCAGCTATTGGCCCACACACACACACACACACACACACACACACACACACACACACACACACACACACACACACACACACACACACACACACACACACACGGCCGGCCGGCCGGCCGGCACCTCTGAATTGGATTAGGCATCTTACCAGGGACAGGGGAGACAGGTGGTGGAGCATTTACCTCCCTCACCTTACCCACCGTCTGGACTGGTCTGGAAGGGCCCGGGACAGGTGTACTGAGCACCGCAGCATTTTTTTTTTTTCTTGACGAAAAAACTACCAATGGTTCCACTTATTTTCAAACATCAGTATGTTTTAAGGGTGTAATGTACAAGGTGCGGTTTCTCTCTCTCTCTCTCTCACACACCTGCTAAATGTCAGACAAACAGGTGCGAACAATCAGAGATCTTTGGTCATATGTGCGACCAAAACTCTGGAGCAATGCACATGTTCCTCTACAACAAATTAATTCTTTACAGAATACATTACATTAAATGACATTACTGTGTCTTACCTGATCCCACGGGCAGATGATCCCGCCAGAAAACATAAAAAGGTAACCCATGGCAACCAAGCAGGCCCAGATAACCAGGGAGAAAACATGCAGAAGCTTCTTGAAGATGGACTCAATGCAGACAAGTACAAAAACAGCCAGGAAGATAGCCAGCGCCGTGGGCACAGTGATTACAAAGGCCACGTGGTCCTCAATGTTCTGAAAAAGGACAAAATTAAAGAGAATGAGAAAGAGACAGTGAGACACGTAGACAGTCAATTTGAGAGCGAGGGGAACAGAGATGTAGGAGGAATAATTTATTAGTGGGAAAACTACGGTTGCCCGAGAGAGAAATAAGGAAAGAAAAGGAGATTTAGAAGACAGACTTCTCGACAGACTTTATAATGGTTATAAAAAGGCACTCTTCTAGTCTTTCCTCTTTAGTGTCCTAAAAATACAAACAACCAAGGCAGACATATGAATTACCCAGAGAAGCAGTACATTTTCGCTTTTTTAAGCACAACAAGGTGTCACTACTAAAACAGCCCTCTTTAATAGATGTAATCTGAGAGAGGAGTCGGTAACAAAATGAGAAAATTGCCCCTTTGCTCTGTATATAACCCTTAAGTGTCTTTGACTTTCTGTTTGAGCCAAATAACATTTTGACAAAACTCAATCGAGTCTCAACTGAAAATCGATAATGGAATCGTTTTCCATAAAATCTTATCAATTCCCATCGCTAAAAGTGGAACAACCTTTTTACTGAGAGGAAGGGAGGAAAAAATACGCTAAAAGCCCCCAGTGTTAACCAGTAGTAAAGTTGAAGCCACATCCATAATGGATTTGCAGCTGCCTTTCTGAAACACACTTAGATTTGAAAGTTCTAATAAAAATTTCAGGAGTTTCTTCAAGGTGGATGTAGGAGGGTAGCACAGTGAAATTAGTCGTTTGTAATGCCTGCCTTTGCCGGGTTTCATCCCATCATTGCTTTTCCAGTAGTGTGATGGGGGATGGAAATGGGTCAGGATATGGATATGTAGGCAAATGTGTCACATCTTCACTGGCACATTTAGCTGTTTCGGTAAGGACATCTGTTACACACACTGATATCTACCAATCAAATTTCAATTCAAATTCAACCCCAAATAGCTGAGTAAAAATGTCATGAATTCTGTTATATTAAAATGTTTTTTATACATCGCAGTCACTAAAACAAATTCTTACTCATTCCATCATTGTTTTCAGAGGCGAACCAAACATCAAAATGTTCTTATGTCAGTCTGTCTCACACTGCTCCTTGCAGTTGTCCTCTCCATCTCTATCTTTCTCTAGCCCCCCGCCCCCACCTTCCCTCTGTCCCTTTCTCATGCTCACAGTCAATGCACTGGGACAGGAGGGGATGTGTGTGGCTGCAGAAAGCCACGGAGAGTTTGTCTCGCCCAGAGCAGTGCTCCAAAACAGCACAGGATTTAGGTCAGCCAGCCAGCAGAATGGAGGGATGAGGGGATAGAAATAAAAGAGAGGCAGAAATATCAGGAGGTGAGAGATGACACAGACACAAATATGTAGAGAAATAGGGGACGACGGAGGGAAAAAAAAAACAAGGGAGTAGGAAAAGCCTTGCCTAACCAGCACAGGGACAGCGCAAAAAGAAGAGAGGATGTAGGATGGACAGACTGAGCAGTGGCCTGAGAGGAAAAGGCATTTACTGAGACGCGCGTCTGTTGTCAGCCAAAAAAACATTGCAGAATATTTACTTAATGTCAGATTTTAGGCTTTTTTTTTGCCTTAAAAACTGGGGATTTCAAAGGTCTTATTTACCGTTCTGGAGCACTCATGTTTCTAACTCTACATTAATATTTAATCCTTTAGCTGCTTCTGCTTTTGCACTCAACCACAGCTTTAACACAAATACTGCCAGCCAGAATAATAAATACAAAGTAAAATTATCAATTAGGTAATTCATTGGCACAAATACCAGTTGTGGCTAAGGTAACAAGTCTAAATACCGATTATGATACCACTTAAATATCCCCCGAAGTGAAGAACCATAATAAAATCAGTATTATAGCAATAACAGCAGTGTGTAGGAGGTTATTAAAATGCAATCAACTATCAGAAAAGTTGCAAGATTAAAAATGAATTAAAAAAAACAGTTGTCACTTCTAATCGTTTTGATAATTAACAAATTCCATCTGTTGACGAATTAGGAGCAAATTTTGTCTGATTGTGTTGATTGCATGGATATGCAATGGCTGGCTCTCCAACCACTGATGTCACTGACCTCATCATGTTGGTTATATGTTACAGTGAATAGAAACAACTTCAAACTTTTAATTCTGTTTTCATTCAGTTTCAGTTCTGGTGATGTTCGTGATGTGTGGGGTTATGCGTGTGTGTGTGTCTCAGTGCTCTCTCGGTCGCTTTCAGTGCGTTTTAGACTAATCCCTTCTTAATAGCAGACTAAAATAATGAGGCAAAAATGTTAAGTTAGCATATCTTCTAAAATCAATCATTAGATTGTGTAAATATAGCAATATGTTATACACTATATATATATATATATATATATATATATATATATATACACACACACACACACATTTTTTTCTTTGACAATTTTAGTTCAGAATGTTTTTAGTGAGTACCTTGCCTTCACTGCATTGGAATTTTTTAGGTTTTTAGTGCAAAGATGACCTGTCAAAATAGAGACAGGGAAACAGATCTCCTTTCTGTAGTTCAGTCAACCATGAGCTCAGTCAATACCTAAGCCCCTTATTCCCCCTCACTTTTATCTCACCCTTCTCTTCACATTAGTGCTGTGATAAGGACCACATGCTGTGAGTGTGCGAGCATATACTGTAGGTGTTGCACAAGAACGATTGTATGTGTGTATGAGTCTACGAGAGAGAGGAGCTCATGTATTGTGTTTGACAAGCCAGCAGATATTGTGTCTGTGTGTGTGCACCAGTGAGTGTGCGCATGATTGGCAAGATATTTAGTACGACCCTATTTCTATGCATGCTTATAGAAAATGTGAGTCTACAATATGTGTATGCACCACATGTGCCAAGATGTGCCTGTCCACGATGTTTACAGAGCTGACACTAAATAGGAAATTCCCTGCCATCTGCATGTTTGTATGGTCCAGGTTGTAGGTTTGTTTGTACTTTCTAATTTGCTAAATGCATCTGTGTGTGTCATGTAGTAAAAGAGAAGCTTACCAGTCCTGAAGCAAAGAACACAGTCAGCAGAGCCAGGCAGGCTCCCATCACTATGAGCAGCAGAAACACAATCAGAGGATGCTGCTGGCTCATACAGTAGTAGGACTCATACAGCCAATCCGGGGACCTGTTCCTCTTCTTCTGACCTCTTCCTCCTCCTTTATCCCCTTCACCAGACTCCCCTGCCCGGTCCAGGATATACCGCTTTCTCCTTATTGCCTCTTGCCACATGGATCTTGGAGCCGAGAAGGAGGAAGAGGAGGGAGGGAAACTAGAGGAGGCAGAAGAGGTGCTTACAGCTGAGGTATTAGTAGTTTCCACCACAGATGAGGAGCAGTTGCTCTGTTCAGCTCTCTTGCTATTGTTGCTCCTGTTGGGGACCCTGGTGTGAGAGTTCCTGATCTCAAGCTTATCCTTCGGTTCCTCCTCCACCTCCTGTCTTAAGTCTCTCAGGCGGAGACAACTGAAAGCTGAGGCTGAGGCTGAGTCAGAGTCGGAGGCAGTGTGCGCTGGCCGGAGAGGTGGCAGGAACGCACCGAGGGTAGAGCGGAGCATCCTCCTCTTTCTCCTCCTGCCAACATGTTGGAGCGGGAAATGAAGGGGAGCTCAGAGACTGAGTGCTCTTTAGTGTGAGGGAGAGAAGTGGGAGGGAAGTGAAGGGAAAGGGGAGGGTGAGAGGGCTAAGGGGGAGGGGAGGAAGAAAAAGAAGGTGCAGCAGCAAGGAGAAGTCAGCAAGTGAGAGAGAGAGAGAGAAGAAAATAAAAGAAATAGGGGATATTACACCACTGAAATGTATTCAGTATGCATGTCATAATTTCAAGAGAGAAATTGGGAAAGACATGTTTATAAAACACTAATTGAGCTCAATCCCAGAGGTGATGAGGATGTTCAGAACTGAGATAACCCACACCATCATCCCCTTTCCTCTCTCCATACAGTCAGAAAGACATTTGTCTTAAAGACAATTTTGTTGAAGCAGCTCTCACTAGTTGAGGAGAATATTTGTAATAATTCATAATTAAAAACAGATGAATTTTCATTTATTATTATAATTATTAATTCAATATTATTAACAAATAGAAGAGATGTGTCAAATGGAGAGTTACATTTCCAAGCACTTCAAAGTGAACCGAAAATAAATAAAACTGGGCCTGTAGCAGCACCCTCGTAGTAAAAACAGAATTCAGCATGTTCTGAATCATTCGGGATAACAAGGTGCTCTCATTCACAAATAATATAGACTTCTCTTCAAACAAATCCTCCTGTTATGGGCAATGAGCATTCTGTGCCAGCTCAGATACAAAAATAACTTTCTGAAACATGCGGTTAAACTATACATAGTTATTACGTGTGCGGTTACGATCACACAAGATTCTGTGGCACCGGACGTCCACTCGTAGCGTGTTACTACCATCCGACCCACTTTCCTCAGTGATTCCATGACTTTAGCCTTGGTTTGGTTGTAGAGTGTCGCTGTGTTCGTAAAAACGTTGAGATGAATGTTTTATCTTGGTTCCAAAGTGTGCAACACAGAGTGAATGCCTTGTTCTCAATGCCTGAGTAGGGGCACAAATCCTTGGTAAAAAAAAAGTGTGAATCTACTTCGTGATTCCCTTTCCCGAGTTGGGCGGAAGAAGAAGTGAAATGCTTCCATATACGTTAGCTTTTAAGCCAGGGGGTGCCAGTCGGGTCGTTTCCATATTCAGCTGCTCAAGTTCACCAACACTCCTAGTTTAGAACGTGAACAAGACGCTCGTGTACTACGGCTGTTGCGTTCAGGGGTAGCGGTAAGGAATGGACAGCCTGGTGTCACAGAATTGTTACAGGCGATCATAACTTAGAGAATTGAGTTTGAAATTTCCGATTATTGAGTTTTCTGCATAGAGTCATAATCGTCCATGAAAGAATCGTGATGCATCGAAGAATCAATTTTTCCCCACCCCTACTAGTCGATGAAGAACTTGTGGCAGATACACAAAAATATAGAGGGGAAAAATAATAATTACCCACCAATAGAGGGCAGTTAAAAAAAAAAAAAAGAAATAGTCAACAAAGTCAGATCGAATTGATTGATTGCTAGCTAAATTGAGTGTCATAACCGAGTGGTTTCTAACAGATGAATCTTAATCTGTCTTTGATTAAGCAACTCAGAGAGCAAGGCAAAAAAATTTAAAAATAAATGGACAAACACACACACACACGCGAAAGAATGTATACACACACATTGTAATGATACACTAGCACAGACACGGGCCAGTCGAAACCTGACGAGAGTTGTGCTGGCCAAAGTACTGCTTTTATGAAGGTGAATAAATGATGACTCTCCAGATTCCTCTCACAACGTGAACTACCGAATTTGAGTGCCGAGTTACATTTGCCCTTACTGCACAAAGCAATAAATCACCATTGTGCATATCCATTTTCATAAAGAATATTCAACGGATTGTTACTTGTGTGAATGAGTTGTATACCGGCTGCTATAACAAAACAGAACATCAAAAACCATCTCTATCTGCCAATATGGATCAGCAATTATCGGCAATTGGTATCAGCAACAAAAAAAGCATGATCAGAGGATTTCTAAAAGTTATATCTGCTCCCTTTTTTCTGTTCCGATCCAATTCGTGATTCAAATCTGTAATACGATCCGAGCCGTGAGTTTGATGGTCCGTTGCACCCCTACCCCCCACCAGTAAGTAGGACTAATAAAGCCTTTTGCAGAGAGGTAAAACATGTCCCGTTCACAGAAGATCTGTAAAAAGCTAGGAGCCTACACCAATGACACATTCACTTTATTAATTGTTATCTCAGTGCAGTCTGCTGTAATTGTTTTGTTATCTTTCATATTCTCCATTGTCTCTGGTCTTATCTAAATCCTTTTCTCTGCTTCTACAAAGACCTAATTTCCCTACGGCGATCATTACAGCTTCATCTAATCTGATTTAATTAGTATGGGCATCTATTTTGGAGAATGTATTACCAATTTAGAACTGCATGCAAATGTCATAGCATGGACACAGCAAATATCTTTAAAAACATTAGATTGATTACTTCCAAGTGCAGTTGATGTTGGGAGACAGTGGGACCCTTTCTTGCCTCACACTGTTCCTCTCTTTATCACTCCCTGTGTCACGGGGTGTGGTGGAGGACTCGAGTGCAGACAAGACCAGAAGTAGAGTGAAGCAGGTATTTAATGAATGATGAGATCAGAACAGGAAACTTACAGAAACACAACAGGGAATCCACAGACGAGACAAGAGACAAGGGGGGAAATCCAGCAGGACGAGGCAGGGCAGGCAGCCGGGGAAACCGGGAACAGGATGAGCCAAACGGGCGGGTAGACATGAAAATGATCTGGCAAAGAGTGACTGAGAGGCAGGGGTTTATATAGTGGCTTGAACAGGTGAGGGGAGTTGTGCTGATGAGGAGGGAGTGCTTGATTAGTGATCAGAGGCAGGTGAAGGGAGTTAGGCTGATGCTGAGGGAGTGGCTGACAGGTAGAGTGAGGAGGGTGTGGAGCTACACAAAGACACACAGAACACAGAAGGCAAAGCCTAATCGTGACACCCTGCACATCTTTATGCCATTTCTTTCATCTGCTTTCTGTCATCTTTCACCTCTGCTTTCACATCACATTTTACCTCACACATTTTCCTTGCAATGTTGCACCACCGTCCTTCCTCTGCTCTTGCATTAAAATCCTCACCCTCTCTTAAAATCCAACCTTTACCTTTGTCTCCTTCACTCCACTCCTACACTCAGACCTTCAACATCTGCTTACACTTATTGAGCCTTAACTAACGTTTTTATCTCTGCTCTAATTCTTACCCTAATATATAATCTGTTTTCTTGTCTGACATAATGCAGGCTGGTTTGACTGATCTAATGTCAATGAGCTTTTTGATAAACAATCATCAGCAATGTGGATGTAATGAGTAAGCAGGTAAAGGCAAGTAATAGAACAGTTAGAAAAGACTGATTCAGAAAACGACATCACTTACAGTATATGTACTGTATTATATACTATAATACAGCCTTTAAATCGAGGAAAAGACAACGCTTATGACATATTACCAGACATTTTGCAGCCCTTTAAGAACACTTTCCATATGTCCGCATTTCTGCAGACTTTGCCTGAGGGAACTATCCACAATTCATAGCATTGTGAAAGTAAACAGGGTTACCAGGGGGAAGCCTGGAGGGATTAAAAAAAAAAAAAGGTAAACAAAGATGACGGCAAAGGATTAAAGATTGTACATAAAAACACATGAATGCTGAGGAATAGCATAGGCCAGGGGTATTCAATTAATATTCAACGAGGTCCAGTTACAGAGAATTTCCTCATGCAAAGTAATGTAAGTAATCACAATAATGTCAAACTTGCACTGTGATTTAGTTCCATAATTATTGAAGTAGCTAGCAGTTGTATTAACATCTGTATGTTCCATTATGTCCAAAACTCTGTCTTTTTGGTTGTTTCCCAGCAAACTGTACACTTAACCATAGCAAAAAGAAGATGGTCATATTTTGTCTTCTTGAAGCTAAACTACTAAATTGCAATGGCTTGGAAATCTGTTCACAGGCCGAGCAAATGAAATTGGATAGAGGGACTGATTCAGTGCCTTGCCCTAGAGAAACTTACATATGTAGTTAAAGGGAAATATAACATCTTTGCAAAGATTTGGGGATCATTCATGAAGTTTCTGGAGGGGGAAGATTTTGCAACCCTGTAGTCTACCGTTTCCCCTTTCTTCTTTTTTGTTTCCCTTCCCCGTTTTCTTTCTTTCTTCTCTCACTGGTCACACTAGGGAATGTGGGAGCATTCTATTTGTGGGGTATAATATATATATATATATGTGCATGTACATATCTGTCACCCTCTACTGTTGTTTTTATTTTTGTTTCTGCTGAGATACAGTCAGTAACGCCCAACAACAAAACATGCCAATGATATCTTGATATCTTTATTTAAAATGTCTTCAAGTGCCTATGTGTACCTTTTGATGTGCCTTGTCCTGTTTTGTGTTTGTGTCTGTGTATTGTGGAAAAGACAATAAAAACATTTGTCAAAAAAACATCTGTATGTAGTCAACAACTGACTGTCAAATCAAATAAAGAAAGTTCAATTGAATCATATCTCAACAATATTCATCGTCAGTTTTCAAATTTAATTGGATGAATTATAAGTAATGAATACTCTAATAATAAATAAATGTTCTTCTCTCATTTCAATTACAATAAATGCTCATCTTAAAATAAAGTACTTCATTTTAGAACAATGAATTTAACTGAATTGTCCTGCAGCTTTAAATTCAGTTAATTCAGGTGTTAAGTGATGTCACCCAAAAAAGCCTTGATATTATATTAATCTTCTCAAAGGAGAAATGTGTGTGCAGGGACTTTATCTGTGGTTATTAAACCACTTGTTTCAGCTCTATTCTCTCTGTTAACATCATTGTTGGACAGTGAGTGAATGTGTTAGGATTCTGATCATATTGGGCTCTTAGGTTTATGTTTCTGTGTCTTCATTTCAGATGTGAGTGGGTACGTTTGCTCAAAAGATTTGTGCTTTGTCTCGTAGTGTGGCTTCACATTGCTGCTTTTAATAATGGCCACGGTCTCTGAACGTATGAGACACTGGTTTTAAACTGCCCGTAGGAAGAATGAAGATATAAGAGTCTGTCCATTCTTGTTTAAAGGCTCTGGTTTCGCTGTCAGCTTTTCTCTTTTTGGGGAACGCCATCTGAAATAACTTCTCTGACTCACGTACTATTCCGACTGTTCGGCCTCTCGTCCCTCCCGTCTGTGTGTATCTCACTCAAGCTGCGATGCTTGTCGGAATACATACATTTGATTGGCTGAGTAGCATCACGTGATATGATTTACAACGCATGTAATTGGTCGGTGTGCTTCCTGGACCGCTGAACAAGTGCCTCTCACACTCAACATTCACAACATTAGATGTGGCTACTGGAACGCTTCAATAGAACGGAGCAATCTTAATGTAATTAGTAACAGCTTTTCCTACTATTACCAAATCAAACTGTCTTAAATGAAAAACGTCTACCATCACCAGCAAATACATTTCGCAGCTAATAGCAAATTATTTCTGGTTGTTTTCATGTTGAAACAAGGGAAATTTGTTGCTTTAGTTATACAAAGATATTTTGTCTTATCAATACTTTTATCAATACTCAGTTCTTCGACATGACTAAATAATTGTTTTAACAAA
Organism: Leptoclinus maculatus; assembly: GCA_032191485.1. NCBI lineage: Eukaryota > Metazoa > Chordata > Actinopteri > Perciformes > Stichaeidae > Leptoclinus > Leptoclinus maculatus. The sequence goes on from JAVDOI010000008.1 coordinate 17,102,178, forward strand.
AGATATATACGATTTTAAAAACAAATACATTCAGAACAGAATTAGAAGTTATTCATAATTTAGATATAGCTAAATGGCAGGTTGCAACCAACTAAATACCCGTCAATCCGCACTTCACACGCATGCCGAACCGTGAAGGGGGATCCGTACGGATCACGGATCGACAGTGGTCGGTTACACCACTACTTGGAAGATATAAATGGCTTTTTCTAAGCTACGGTAAAGCTAAACGATTTTTGTTTTGGGTGATTAAAACATAGTTCACAGTTCATCTGCCAATAACCCCCCCCCCCCCCCCCTTAAATGTTACACACTGTCCTTTTAAATGAAAATCACAATACTGGAAAGAAAACTCAAAATTAGATGCTTTCCTCAAAGTGTTTAGCCCAAAAAACAAGTGAAGCCGATGTCTGTTAGACTGCCACATGGATTGTTGCAGACTGTGTAATGTTTGGGTTTTTTGGGGGGGAGGGGGCATTCATTATTAAAGATGTGTCACATTGAATAGGCAGATGCCACAAATACACGGTATGAAATAGCAATCTTTTTCACAATAATGACCTCACATTTGTTCCTCATGATCACTAAATACTTATTACTTGTGGAGTAAGATATTGAAATAAAAATATGTGGTGCTGTTTTTTCATTTTTGTGCCAAGTTTACAAGAGTCAGGGTCCAAAATAGTCTGCGAGGGAGGCAGAGAGGGCAGGGAGATGATTGCAAACATATTCACACATACAAGAGGCAGTGAAGCAGCTGGCAGATATTGATCTATTCAGGGTTAAGAGGAGGTCAAGAAAAAAAAACATTCTTTCTCCCCATTGAGAGAGTTGTGTGTTTTATGTACACCTGCCACACATATGCATACACATCAGTGGCGGCTGGTCCATAGAGGGCGCTAGGGCGCCGCCCCCCCTAGAGCTACAAAAAATAAAAATAAAAATAAAATTAAAAATATAAATAAAAATAAAATTTAAAATAAAAATAAACTATACAAATTGTCAATATTTGTGTTTTTGAAACATGGAATCACCCAGTAATATGTGTAAAATATGATATCTGCGGTAAATATATGCTTTTCCTGCTTGTCCTCTCTGCCTGTCTGCTCTTCCTCTCTGTGTGTTCACGTCTCAGCTGGCTGGGGCGCTGGAAAAACTGCCCCAAAGAGGCGGGTCTATAAAGCAGTTTAGCCAATGCTGAGTAAAGATATAAATGAGTGACATACAATTCAGCCAATCAGCGTCCTCAAATAGATTCAGCTTGGGGCAGTTTTTTTCCTGCCCCAAGCTGCGCGTTCTCGTCAGGAGAAGTCTCTACAGGAGAGCGCCAGTGTGAGCACTACTCCTCCAAGACCCGTTTGAGAGGAGAACTGAGAGAAGAAACTACTGAAAGAGTTGATCCCAGATCAGCCTGACCTCACAATCAGACAGCAGACTAGCAGGAAAGAGAAGCAGTACATGAAGCTTCTCTACTAGCTGTACACCAGACAGGTTTGACTAGCTGGATGACGTCATGAGAATAACTTATTTATCTTTTTAAAACAACGGGGACAGAACCAGCATGGACAGTTAGGGAGTGAGGGACATGAAGCACCTGTCTGAGAAATGGATATATAGTTATATATATATATATATATATATATATATGTGTGTGTGTGTGTGTGTGTGTGTGTTTTATATTATAGTGAATATTATTATATGATATATATATATATATTATTATATTATACAGAATATTATATGATATATATATTATTATATTATACAGAATATTATATGATATATATATTATTATATTATACAGAATATTATATGATATATATATATATTATTATATTATACAGAATATTATTATATGTTATATATATTATATTATACTGAATTCCCTGTGAGGGTGACTAAAATAAGATGTCCTGACGTGTTTGTGAAAGTGTTATTTACTGCTTTTTTTCGTGTTGGAATAAATGTTAAATATTTAACTGCAAAGTAGTAATGCGTGTTTGATACCTTAATTTGTTTGCATTAAATCATTCTGGGATGTTTGCTGAAATTGATTGGATGTGGCACAGCCCTACCAAGAACATTTTCCACCAGCCGCCACTGATACACATGCACACACGATTGCTCCTCCTGAGTTATTGCCAAAATGCTTCAAGTTGTCAATCAATCAGCCAAGAATGATCTCTATCCCCCTTCTGTTTTTTAGGTAATCAGCAAGTAAGGTAAGCTAATGAGAGAATACAAAGATACAGAAAATTCAGTTGCCATCAAGGATCTGTCCATAAAGTCCCACTTGGTACCGTGTGCAGTGCTTGTTCGCCTCACTTCATCGTCCCAAAATGTAAAAAGGAAGAGGCTAAGGTGTCCGTTGCATTGCAGACAAATTCTGCTTAGAGGCAGGAACGGGAGCATGGTCACTGTATGTCTCTCTTTAGCAGCCGTTTTCTACATTTGTTTGCATTCTCCTCAGTAGCAGAAGCTCAGAAGGATAATTCCCCTACTGAGAAAACCATCCCAAATCAGCAGTTGTTACTGGAAAGGGTACAATCAAGACGATTGGGGAGTTACCTGAATGAACTGCCTCAAACATATGTAACTATTAACCCCAGTAAGAGCTGTTAGAGCTGGTTCTTTTACCTGGGACACAGTTTCTGGCACTACTAGTTTTATGTTAACAATGGTTTATGCTGTTGTTGTTGAATAAACAGCTTTAAAGCATGGATTTCCTCGGCCCCATTTTACGAATTGTGGAGCATGTTAGCCGTCTATGCAAATAATAATGGTGGTTGCCATAATATGTAAATCTATATTTGCCAAAACTAGACCAGTAAGACCCTGGTTGGAAATGACTGTGATTTTTGAACAATTTGCATGTTATTTCTTCCTATAAAGAATTATTAGGGGTTCAAACACAAGTCTTGCGCCATCTGATGTCAAAAACACCCGTCGTTTAAACTAACACTGGTACCTCAGAGAGCCTTTGCTTGAAAACAAAAAAGCACTTTACAAAGTCTGTCACCAAATTAGTCAGGCTCTGCTTCTGCCATTAAAGGAGACAGACAAACTGAAGCGATGGCAGCTAGCCTGGTATTTTCTGTGCATGCCAGCTGAGCATTTTTTCTAGCTGCTTTGCTGTGTGCTTTTGCAATCAATCAAGGGTCAATTGAAATCAGCTGATTGCTCCCCCTCTTTTGTTATTTATCAATGAATCTTCCAGATGCTTGATTCAGTTTTCAGATCAAAGCTGGTGCCAATATTCTGAATCCAACATTGAGGCTCAAGCTGAATTTAAGCTGACAGTACCAGCTCATTACAACGCGTGAAAGTGTACATCCCACACATCACATCTTACTTTTCCGTTCTGGTAGGCAAACGCTCCTACAGACCCGTCCGACAGAGAGCGTAAATGCACCAAACAAAAAGCAGCGATTGGCTGGTCTAAGCATGTGGGCGGGCTACGTACAAACGTACACAATAACGACAATGGGGATTTATTCATTTGTGTCCATTGTACAGGTACACATACGATACTGTAATAATGAATGAAACAGATTTTGCTATCCTTTCCTCTATCCTGCACACGTTTCCACAATTTGTACAAGCAGAAATTCCATAAAATGGTATCTTGAATGAAATAAAGATGAATAATTTGTAACCTGTGTTTGATGTATCTCATTTGTGTGTTCCACAACATACTGTGGTCTATAAAGCCTTATCTAATTCTCTTTTTCTGTCTGTCTCCCAATCACATTTGGTATAACCTAGATCTTAAAATAGACTTGGCTATTTTCAGTCACTACAGTATATCATTTTAACCACTCATTATCCGTGCATAGCCGATTTTACCTGTCAGTGTGTCTGTGAACTAACTGTATTTTGACAGGCTTTTTTTTTAGCTTTCATTGTCTTTGGTTAGACATGTAGTTTGACATTTTTGATGCATGATTAAATCTTTAACACGTCATTCTCAGTGAAAAATTACGAATAGCTGCGAATCAAAAAAGCTTTTGTTCGAATACTGGTCTTTTGGATTCAGGTTGAGTGGAGACTCTAAACTATCCCAAAGTGTATTTACAGTATGTGCCACCTGCACATACACTAACACCAACTCATACTTTACATGTCTGCACACACGTGCCCGTACACAGCCCCTGCCTTTTCTAGATTTAGGGTCCTTCATCAAAGACATGTCCAGTTCTGCAGGCTTTACGTTGCTCTGCACGTCCACATTTATGACCTTCAAGAATGCATTCCTCAGCCCCAAATCCTAACCACCACAGCTACATTCTTAACCCAAAGCCATACCTTGACCTAATCACACTAACCTCTTGGCTAACCTTTGAAGAATTGAAGACCTGACAAAATGTCATCATTACTTTCCAGAACTGTCCTCATTCCATTTATAAAGGTATTTTCCGTCAAATAGATCATCATAAAACATAATTTGCAACACTGATTAGCCTTATCTATCCTAAATTTGCTCAAAACTGAAGAGAAACAGGCAAGCAATACAATTAAGTTGTGATGCTTTTCTCACACTATTCATTATAATACTTAAGCGAGGTGGCTTATGATTTAGTTGAACTTTACATATTTTATATACCTACAGTTCTGCATTCTTCTGTGTGTTTATCCTTCCCCCATCAGGTTTAATTGATGTGACACTACTGAATTTGTGCAGCAGGAGCCATAAACCTAACAAGGAAGTCATTGACCTTCTTGTTTTACTGCAGACAACCAAACTGCTGGTTTCCTGATAGAATCAAACCAATGTTCTTGTTTTGTCTCATTGGGGAAAGGTCCCTGGATGAGAGAGGAGAAGAGAAGAGAAGAGAGAAGAAGAGAAGAGTTCCAATTTGCATGTAACATCTCAATTATATCTTGTTCACTGTGGGAAAGATATGCATGGTGAGAGTCTTCAAACTCAGAGCAGGAGGAAGAAAGAATCAAAGAAGCGTCACATTAGGTGTGGAGGTTTCTTTTCCCGCTGCCATCATTTTCACACTGCTTCTCTTTGAAAATGACATCAATTATTAACAGCTTCTCCGCGGAGTCAGAAGGGGGAAAAGGCCTTAATTCACAGTTCAGTGACACATTCTGCCTTTTCCCTGTTTTGTTCTCTAATTAAGCCCACCCTTAACGACTATCAGTTTCTCAATATTCTTCCAATTCTGTCTCCTCTGTTCATTTTGATTACACTGCTCTGTGGGAAGCCGGACCTAAGGATGGACATTAACCATGAAACACGAAATTGAATGTTACTTAACAAAAAATATAGAGAAAATGTGTGAAATTTGAAAGAAGTAAGTGAAGGAATGGGTGCGCTTCATTGTCTTTGACACTCTTTGAAATGGGAAGAGGGTGATGTGACAGCCTGAAGTACGAGCTCCACGGTGCGTGTGTGTGTGTGTATGTGTGTGTGTGTCTGTGTGTGTGTGTGTGTGGTCTTTGACAGAATGAGTACAGCTGGAGTGTGATCATGGGACTTATCTTTCTCTTTCAATCCCACCATCTTCTTTTTCCCACATTGCATTGCACAAAGGGAGGGGCAATCAGCTGCTGCCCTTTACAGTATAATCTCTCTCCTTCTCCTCCTCTATTGTAAAAGGATAGTAAATGCTTGGGTACATTCTTTTTTTAAATCTGTTTGTCATCATCTTTAAATAAAACAAAGCTTAGGTAAAAATGGATACTAGACTTAAAGTAGAAAGCTTCTTTATTCATAAGAAAAAAATAAACTGCACTGAGTGATTTCAATAACATACCAGTGCTTGTTTCTACTTTTGTGTGCCAAGGCTCAGGGCAGTGGCAGCAACAACAATGTGTGCTTGTATGTGTGTGGCTTTCAAAATTCTTGCAGCAATGGAAAAGCATTGGCCCGAAACCAAATGCCATTGTGTGTGGTCTCCAGAATCCTTGGGTATGACTGTGATTTAGATTGTAAAGAAACGTACATACACATGTACTCTGCATGCATATAAATGCGTTTAATGTGTCTACATTTATTTCACCTATCTAATAAGTGAAGAAGGGGCTTTAGGACATTTTCTGTGAATGCCTGCTTTTCTGTCCTGGCAGTAATGGCTGTTAGATGGTTGGATCCTTTCTCTAAAGACATGGATATGCTTATCAGTGAACACATACAACATACCTCTCACCACTGCTAGTTACCCTGGCAACGTGTATTTATAGTATTTGATGTTGTTGCAACATGACCATCTTGGAGGGCAAGAAACAGCCAACAGCTGCAGGAAATAAAATATCAGGTGTTTCAGTTGAAGTCGCTGAATACAACTGAAGGTCCTACGGGAGGTGAACTCGGGGATGGACAAAATGTCACCAGAACTCATCAGCATAGAAAGCACATTTAGAAATAAAGAAAAGGCTAATCAGACTCATAAGGTAAAAGGTACTATGCTAAAAGGCACTAAGGGTCTGTTTTCCACCACAAATATCAAACGTATGAGCCTTTTTAGAAGTATCAAATAGTATTAACAAAAATGATCTTTGATATCTATTTGCTTGTGCCTTCTGGCATGAAAGGAAAAACTCCTCTCAAGTAGCCATCTTCTCACATTAATGTATCCTCTCGAGGATATCTACTCGCTACTGCACATGTGAGATGCTGCACACAAGAACGTAGAACTGAAAAGTCTGGAAAAATAGCAAATCAGCCTTAAGACCGTATTACCGTTTGAAAAAAGATAAAACGTACTTTTTGAGTGAGCGAAACGTAGGAATAGATGAAGGAGCTTCCTGCAGGAGAGGAAAGACAGACATGCAGGTGCCTTTAATTGGGTAGCTAATTAGACAGAACATATCTGCTCTAATAGCTTGCTTATAGACTGGAGACAACAATGGACGATATAAGCTGGAAAGAAAAACTGGCAGCTCAATTAAGTACACCTGCGTCTGTGCACTTTCTGCACTGTTCAATGTAATGTGCACCCAAACCTTATCTGAGAAAGGCCCCAACACAAAATGTGCTTTTTAACATTTGAGTTAACCAGGACCACAAAGGCTTTTTGAGTTATTCTATTAAGTAGAGTATGTTAAATTTGTTTTGGAGTCTATTTAAAAGTATACCTGACTAGTCCCCTAGAGAATATTCTGAAGCCATGCAATGTTCTTTCACATTATTTACTTGTTTGAATTGTAAATCAGTTTCAACATCAAAACCATTGGAGTGGATAACAGGGAACTGTAAACCAAAACAGTCAAATCAAAATGGACCATCAAAGAAAAACAAAGAGCGGGAAAACACTAAATCAGGCAATTCTCTTTGTGTTTCTCACTATAAACTACTTCTTTTGGATTACACATAGTCAATTGATCCATTCTTAATATAAACATTACAAATTCAATCTCAATGCACCACCTGCTGTGGCTGTATGCCAAGTCTCACAGACAAGGCAATAAATTGCCTGTCACCAAGATTATTCATATTTCTCACATTCCCCAGAAATGTGACGGTCACATGTTGCTGTATTGTATTGCATGATGAAAAGAAAATACAATAGATCAGATATACAAGATATATACAAGAGATGTTTGAGGACTAGTGCAGCACTATATGGCAATATCTGACATCACTGTTTTCCTACTATCGGCTCTAAGCACTCTTGGTGCAATGTTAATTTTACAGTAGCGACCCAATGTATCAGCAGCAAACCATTTTTTTAATTGCTGTAAACTGACAGTCAGGGATCAGTTCATCAACACAAGTATTGCAGCAGAAAAAAACACATTGAAAAAGGGTCTTTATGAAACCTCTTTCGTGGCATTTACATGACTAATGAGTATGTAGTGAATAACCTCCAAAATGACGCACTAACCAGATTCAATCCCACAGAAGAGCAACCACTTGGTACAGTAATCTTGCTAAGCCTCTGGACTTCATAGTCCAGATGTCCTCTGCAAGGAGAATAAACTTGAATGATATATATTAGCGGGCAAGCTCAGCTCCATTCAGTTGCATAGGGCATGTCTTTGTGCCGCCTTCATTCTTTTCAGTCTTCTGTCAGGCAAGCACTATTAAACAAAATAAATCCATTACTCTGACAGTCCAAGCTCAGACACATGAAGTAGTGCCATGCTTCAAGTTTTTCTCTGCTTTTTATGGTTGAGTGATGTTCATTGCAGGTATTAATCAATGCAAAAAAATGAGCTGGAGTATGTTTTGTTGCCCATTGCTAACATTTCCAGGAAAAGGTAGGGACACTAAAAACATTCAGACAGGAGAATATTTTGTTAAAATAGGAGTGACTTTGTGAGTCATAATATGGTACATGGTGCAAGCAAATGGAAAAATATAGAAAACATCTACGGAAGAATATCACATTGTGAAATCAGCAATAAGCAACATGTATGCCACTATGGTTTCGAAGCAAAGGTTATTATCTTTTCTATATGAAACACATAACAGGTTGTCAACATGGAAATTAAACCTGATGTCAGGAGGACTGGAAGTGCCTTTAATAATGAATAATCAACCACGGTCTATGCACTTCTCAATTAATATCGAGTCTAATGCACTCAACATCCTTCTTAGGAAATGATAGCAGAAACACAGCAACAGATCAATTAAAACACTGAAGGCTTGCAAGGAAAGTTCATTCATACGGTAAAATGAGTGTTATGTAAGGTATGAAAGTCCATTAAAAATAAATAAAAAGGAACAAACTGAATGAAATGGAACTAAACATACATATAGATAAAAGAATGATATAGTTGACAAATTCATACATTTTGCAGTACAGCTGCCCTAAATTTAGTAAAAGATATATAGTGAGAAATGTAATGAAAGGCACACTTCAATTTCAACTTCTGTTGAAGTTGTGGTATGACTGCTATGCCATGTGGATCACAGCAATACAGAGAGTGTGACAGAGCACTGACACACACGCACACAGTTTGACACATCCTAAAATACTGCTCACAGCTGACGGGCTGGCATGTGGAGCAGAATGTGTTAATGAACAAGGTCTGTAATTAAAGCCGTATTGTCATTTAAGGCGCTTGGGTTGTAGTGATAGACATGACAACCAGGCTGAGATGTCAGGCGGTGCAATTAGCCTCCATCCGTCATCACGGCTTCAAACATGCATCTATCCATGGAGTTTAAAAAGAGTTAAGTCAAATTATATGTTTTTATTTTGTATTAAACAAGAGAACTATCTTTATCTTTTGTTTCAGTCTGTTCTCTTTTTAGGGGTTAACTGTATCTGTTTTGAAAAGTGCAGGTATTTAAGGAGCCAAAAGCTGAATACTAAATGTGTCCATAATTGTTCATTGGTTAATGTATAACAAATTACTATTTGTGTCTAATTTGTTTAGAGCCAAAACATTCTTACAAGTCATAGAAAGTACATTTATTTTCGCAGTTACCCCTGTCTGCGTGACACACTCAATCTAAATGAAAGTTGTTGTACCATACTATTGATGCACATATGTGAAGCAAATATACAAAGTTCTAATGATGGGTTCGCTGCTATCCTCTAGATATTAAAAGCTGCCATCTCTTATCATCTACAGGCAGAAGTTTGATGAGAATTTACATATATTTATTTTATCTTTTAATCTGTTGCGTTGCAGTAAGTGAGCCGGAGATGAAAATTAAGCAATTAAAAGGCATCCACTGCTGTCATAAAAACTCCTTTCCAGTGACACTTGAGGAAGATGTGGATCTCTGCTCGGAAAAAATTAATCATCCAACAGTCAATTTACCTGTCACTCTTCTCCAGTATCCCAACCCTGCGGGCTTCATTCAACCCAGTTGTCAAAGTGAAATATTGTCTCAGAACTGCTTCTATTTCACACTATGATGCCTTTAATCTCATCCCAGACCTTGCATTTCGATGAGGTGGGAGCTAGTTGTAATAAACAAATCTGAGTCTACTGTATATAGTTTACTGCTGACGTGTACAACACTGGTATCGGCCTGCCAGACTATTACAGTTCTAATACTTCCTGTTAGAGTGGTATAATTGTATCCAGTATATCCTCTCTTCTGTAAAAGAGTTCTGTTTGCTGCTGTGCTACAAAATGAAAATGTAACCTAAGGGGAGGATGTTGGCCACTTCAGGGCAGGTCAATAAGCTGTAAACAGAACATTGAGACATCATTAAACAGTCAATTATGTACACAACCAGCAGACACAGCGCAACATTAGAACAAATTGCTGTCATGTTTCTGCCTACATGACCGTCATAAGTCAAATTAAAGTTTTGTTCAATACTAATTCCTGAGGGAAATCTGTGTCCCTTTTGCTGCTAAATGTTCCACTGTGTTTACCAGCTATTTGCTAATTTGGTGTGCCATGTGATGCTGGGCATGTAGCAGACACTGTTTTTTACAGATTTCGTTTTCTGAAAACAGCAGCCTGCTTCTGCTGGAAATGATGCTGATTGGAGAGCGTTGAGAGTGAATCAAAAACAACAACCAAACCAACGAGTTAAAAGATGCTCGAACACTCCGTAGAGCTGAGGGGGCTGCAGAGTTGAGTGATATTTCTCTGTGTTACTATGAGCGACCCCTTTCATATACACAAAGTCACTTGATCCATTCTTAATATAAAGATATTGACAAGAGACTTTAATAATACCACTAGAGTATGATGTGTATGTTGTTTCTTGCTCAAGAAACAACATATAGTCATTTTATATTCTCAGTTCATACTGTTCATACTGCTGACTTTCAGCGTGGCAGTTGGTTTCTCCAACTGCGAGTGGACATTGACATGTAGAGTGTCAATGGAAGTCTGTTCCAGAGCATCGCTTGCAGCTTATTTAAAAAATGTTGACAACTCTCTGGTAGTATGACCAGCTGGTCACTGCATGACTTGATGGATGAAAAGTGTCTATTTTTAGCTGCTGATCTGGCGGCTTTATTGTTTTAATCATGAATGATGAGTGGCATGTTAATTCACTCAAATAAAAGTATCTGCCAATTGTTGACAGTGTAAGCTGTCACTTCACAGATGCCAGCCAACATTAGCATGGCTGCCATGTTTTCTCAATGTTGTGGTTTTGTGCATCCTATTACAGTTAAATGATGATGATAAAATTACAGTTACGTGATTTTAGGAAGTGATTTATTTTCTCACTCCTGGCCTGTGAAAGCTTTATTTATGTAGCACATTTCATTCCAACAAACATACAATGTGTTTCAAAAAAGAGCAAAAAGCAATAAAAGCAGATACACAAATATATATACATGTATGTATAAATGCAAGGCCAATCATCAAGTTTGATTTGATGTTGACTTTTTCCAAGTAACACCTCAAACCTGCAGGCTTCGGAGAGAGATATATTCACACTTATAGACAATATAAAGATTGTGTTGAATTGGGAGTGAATTAATTATATTATGCTCCATTGTAAAAAAACAAAAAACAACCGTATAGACAAACAGCAGCAGTAACAGGCTGAGTGATCTGGATAATTGAATAAATCTGCACTGCTGTTTAAGTACAGTCTTAAACAAGGTAGTGAAAACGCCAAGGATACACTGATCATCATTTAATCTTGCCTGAAACATGCACTTGCTCTTTATGGTTATTTTTAGAGTTAACTTTTAAAGAAACCCACTTTAGGAAAACATATTTTTCTGTGTAAATAAAAAATCAATATATTTAAAAGTGTATTCATACAAACTGAGCTGTTTATTTGTTTGGTCTGTTGTGAAGTGATGTTGAGATGTGAATTGTGTGTGTTTGTGTGTACAAGGACTCTCTGAAATGAGTGGCTCACACATCATTTATTTCGCATGCATACCGGCATGTAATGTGTTGGCTTTATTAAGAGCTAACGGCATGCATATTAATGATAGGAAAATCAAATACAGAGAGAAAAAAATGCTTTTAAAGAGATCAAGTAGAAGAAATCATTATGAGGACAGCAGGAATGAAAAGAATTTAAATATTTATGATATTTATGATAAACTTCTGATATTCGCAAAACAAACAAAAGTGTACAAATGGCAAAACACTAAGTGAAACAAGCATCAGAAGGGCCAAAACATGTTTATCATAATTTATCTTGCAGCTGTGTTGTTGATGTTGATGATATGCATGATAATGTTAATGGTGTTTTTTTTTTATAATCTAGTCCACTTGCAAAACAAATGTTTAAAGCTGCCCTCATCAAAATTCTAGAATTAACAAGAAATACAAATAAAAATGACCCACAAGATGGGTGCCAGCCAAATGACGCTCAACTTTTTTCCTGTAAAAGATAAAAAATAAACACTGCCTAACGCGATAACATGCCTACGCCAACCAGTGAAGTTGCAGTCTACATCCATGTCTGTCCAACATGTCATCATTGTATCCTATTGGACATTAGTGTAAAATTGTCATAGTTAGCGTATGAATTCTTGAGTTATGGCCTAATATGTATTTTGTGTGAGGTCACCGTGACTTTGACCTTAAACCACCGACATCAAATAACTTAAAATCAGCAAAAATCCTAAGAGAATGAGGTTCAGGTTCAGGTTACTTTTATTGGTACCCGTAGGTAGACTTGGTTTGCAATAGAGAGCGAGGCATCCATCTCGACACACATTACAATCAACACAGACAACAAGACAAACATGATAAAAGTACACAAGGCTACAAATCAGTCAATCAATAAATAAAATAAATAAGTACACAAACGTTGTTTCTATAGCATCTGTGCACTGTTGCTATGATTTGTTCACCTGAGTGATGGCTGCTGGAACAAAGCTGTTCTTATACCGCTTTGTTCTGCACCGTGGGACCATATACCTCCGTCTAGAAGGAAGAAGCTGAAACTCCCTGTGCAAAGGGTGGGAGTCGTCCTTTAAAATGGAGCCGGTTATCTGTTGTAACTGTCTGGTGAACAGGGACTCTAGGTTAAGCTGTGACTCACCAATCAGCCTGCTAGACCATTTCACAATTTGATACAGAGAGTTTCTGTTCTTTAAAGAGAGGTTAAAATAAGGTCATCATGGTTTTGTCAATGTGGAAATAGGAGAGTTTCCTCAAACAAAACAAACGCTGGTGCCCCTTTTTGCACACGGCTACACAGTTTGCTTCAAAGTTCAGTTTTGAGTTGATAATTGTCCCAAGATATTTGTAAGACTGTACACAGTCTGACCCTTAATGGATATGACTTCATGTGTGTCGGCATGTCTTCTAAAATCAATTGTCATGTCTTTGGTTTTAGATATGTTTAATTGAAGATAGGACTCCTCACACCACTTCACAAAGTCGTCGATGACCGGGCCGTGGCTGGTCTCGTTGTCCTGGAGCCGACTAACAATAACAGAGTCATCTGCATACTTTAAGATGGTCCTATTTTCATATCTGCTCTGACACATATTTGTGTAGAGGATGAATAATAGGGGCGAATGCACACATCCTTGTGGGGAGCCAGTGGAGGAGCAAACTTGGTCAGACAGAATTCCATTTACTCTGAGATAGACGTATAAACTGACGCACAGTGGACACCCCTAAACATAATGCCACCGGCCATAACAAGTAATGAGCTGCAAACACAGATGTAACTAGGGTCTGCTGTCAGGGTTTTTCGAGGAAAAGTAGCTTCTTAAAGCTGCAGAAAATAAGAGAGTCCATTTTTCACAGAAAAATAGGTTTTGTGTGAAGTATCTGAATACTGGCATTGTATGGGTCATTAGTGATCTTTATACTGGAGAGAGGCTGAATACAGCTATTTCACCAGACAGAATACAAAACACAAAATCCATCAGGCCATTTTGTGTCAGAGAAGAAAGGACATCTCAAGTGAACGCACTGTGAATCCAATTGTGAATGAGCATGAAATCCAGGTAAGTGAAGATATCTAGGCCAAGGGGCTATGGATTTTAACAATCAGAGTGATATGTTTTGACTTCGGAAACAAATAAGGGAGACAAGACTTATGATAACTGCAACTTGTAGGAAAAATAAATGAACGTGGTTCAATGAGGACACAGAGGCCCATATTTTAATGGGCTCTGGTTTCAGACACATTTTAATAGCTGTCCCCTGTTTGCCTGATCCCTTATGTTTGGTCGTAAAGCGAATCCAAATGCGGGGAACGTGTTAAGGTCACAAATTGTACCAATCAAATCCCTACTTAAAAATGATCCATGTTATAGGCCTATATGAAATTTCCTATTTATCTGTTTCAGAAATCGATGTTGCATAATGTGTCGACATGCCCTCTGAAGAGTGGGCCCCTGTATGTGTTATTCATAGATGTCTACAGCATGAGGTTTGATATTTACTCTGATCATGGAAAATAAGTACCATGCATCATTAGCGCAAAAGGTATGTTCTTGTGACGCATGCTGCAGATGCCTTCATTATTTTACACGACTAGAACTTACCAGTGATACTGTGTATTTGTATAACTGTGGAGGTACTTGCTTGTCTATCAGTTATTTACTGTAAGTATATAGGTTTATATTAGAATGATGACCATGCTTTAAGAAACGTATGAACACAGATGATGACAAAAGTCCATGAGACTAGAATCACACAGTGGGGAAGAGGACTTTTGCTTCCATTTCTTGAGATATAATTTATTCACTCATGTCCGTTATTACCACGTCCATTTTTTTTATGCTTTGTGATCTCATCATCCGTCTCTGGTGGCTCTATGCTGTAAATAGCATAATGGTAGAAAAGCTTCTTCCATACATCCTTTGATGAAATTTATCTGGGTGGAAATGTGTCTCTGTATTTGAGGAAGATACAAAGGGAGAGGAAGAGAGGCCGACATACCTGAAGAGTAATTGGAAGAGAAAAGGCCTGTCAATGTTACATTCTTGAAAGAAACCACACTGTTTACCCCATTCCATATCAACTTACCACTATGTGGTGATAACATGTCAATTCAGTACTTACAGCTTGAAGGGCATTCCCTGAGATCATTTCACATAGTATTTTTTTATTCTTTTCAAAACGTGCAGTACGTAAAATCATAAGGTGTTCCACTTTCCAAAATATCCAACTTTTAACTCTTCTCATCCAATAATAAAGAAATTATGACAATTATGCGCAAAATCATTTAATCCTGTCATGGCTTGAGGAAGAAACCGAGGACACCGAGAATGAAATTACATTTATTTACAGCGTCAGTCTGAATAGTCTCCTGACAACACAAGACTTTTGGATTTAACCGACATCTCCTTTGTGCTGGCATTCATCATACTGTCATCTGAACAATGTTGTTTGCAAACACCAATTACATCCACATACTCATTCGCAGCGCACTGTGTGGGACTTGAATAGGCAGAGATGCAAATGTTCTATTGTCAAGACACTGACAGCCACAAACAGCCTGAAGGTAGAACCACTGACCTTCTCTTAGGAGAACTTTATTTTTCATGCCGGTGGGATTTCGTTTTATTTTAGCTCACACAGTTTTCTCACATGTATACTGTATTGATTGGCATGGATAAAGTTATGAAAAGTTTATATTTGGTCCCTCTGCAGTTGGGTTGAAGAGAAGCCGTAGGTCACAGAGCGATGTCCCGACTTGTTCAGGAGGGGATCAACACAATAAAGTGAGAAGAATCCTCTTTACTAACTGCAGATCTCAGCAAGAGGTCGTTGGCTGCTTCTCTTTCCCCCCCCGAGGATTGTGTGGGCTTCATCCCGTGGAGATAGACATGCATCTAAATATACACACAATGTTGTAACACTGAAGATGTTGCATAGACGACTGCTGTGCGGAGTGGCAACTGGATTACTCATGTGAACACTGACAAGACTGGTTCCTGGGTTGAGGACTGTGTATCTTTAATTCAAGATCAATGCTTCCCTGCCAGTCTAATCTGTTTTTTTATATCCATCAGGAACAAAGTGCCAGCTTTTAACAAAATATCGCTTCTATTTAATCATTAATGAAGACAGATCCAAGAAAGTGGATGGACACAGAGGCTGGATCTAATTTCGTAGTGCCTTACTCAGCTAGTTTGAGTCAAGAAAGGCTAAAAGGGGTCTCGGTAAGGACACTTCTCCCCCTTGGTTTTAATTGGAATAAAATGACAACCGTTCCAGCCACTAACCCTCCGATGATTGAACTTTCAGAGGATTTTGTTGTCACATTCTACTTCCCTGCACCGAGCTGACAATCTGAAAAGGTAATGGATGAGATGCAGCTAAACCGAGCAATGATCCACCAGTGCCCCCATCAGAGACCAGGAGGAATTACAACACACCAGATGAGTGAGGGTGCGCCTCAGTGTCCCTTACTGTGTTGAACCCAAAGTACAGCATGATCAAGAACGAGGTGCTCTGAAAATGTCGGTAGCTATGTGGCACTACTCAAGAACTAGTTCGAAAAACTCTTCTTAGTGCAAACAAGACAATCAAATGGAAACTGTATAAATAAATACCAAAAGTAGAAAGTTCCCCTCTCAATAAACTTCGGAACAATAGCACTATTCATACTTTACATGGACATATATGTATCCATATAGAAAGATTAAGCCAAAATGTACAAGAGTGGACTCAACACATTGCAAACACACACTAAACTGGAAATGGAGTTTTAAAATGTTTATTAAAAAAATAGAAAAACTTACATAAAAAAAACCAAGGTATACATCTATAAGTCAGTCATTTACACATAACAATCCATCCTCAATTACACACATTTGAGCTGGGGATTTGGTTTGTTGCAATATGATGTAACAATGCATCGATCATCCTCTAGATGCTTGATAAAACGACGGTATAATGCTAACAGTGTCATGTCGAGTCCATCATATTGGTGTGCAGGGTGTTACAATAATCACAGACTTCTAAAAACACATGGCCATCACCAAATGTGGTTTGGTTAATGGCGCCACCAAAACTGTCAGTAATGGTGAATCTGCGACATCCCAGGCTCAAGTCCCCTTCTGGATTGCTGTGTAAATTATGGAGCTTTCACACCTTGTCTGACAAGATGTAGAAATGCTGACTATAAATATGGGAGAGGAAGGACCTCTTGCCTTTTATAATTATGACCTTTGAATTAAAAAAATAATAAATGTGACATGATGTTAATGTTAACAATCATTGACTGCAGTAGGAATCTACTCCTGGAACATACAACTAGAAGCTGCTTGTAAAAATAAAAGCCAAGTAAACCTGGCAGTGCTTATAGAAACAAAGAGAACAGAAAGATGACTACGTACAGGAAAAAGGGCAAATTTGGTCATTTAAGAAGGCAGTTAACCTGTTGCTTCAACAGAATCAAAAGGGAGATATAAGGCAGAAAATGCACTTTGCTGGTAATAAGTAGCACCAACTAGTTGTGAAATGACATGAGTAAACACTGCTAATAAAATAAAATAAAAAAAGGTGCATTTCTCCAGTACAGCCTCGGTCCATCAAGAGAAAATGCACCCAAATAAAAGAAAAAAGTGATATGAGCAGTGGTGATAAAACATTTGGACAGGCAGTTGGCAAAATTTCAAGTGATCATAATGCAATGGTAAATCATGTCATTTTTGGCACATTTCTCATGTTGCTTTGCCATAGCTCCCCCTTCTGCTGGAAAGCTGTACATGCAAGCACACACACACTCACACTCTCTCTCTCTCACACACACTCAAGGCCCTTAAATCCATCTATTGCACAGATCAATGTTGTCTACAAATTAAAAAATAAAAAGCTAACTTATAGTGGAGACAACCACTAAAATAAAACAAAAATTGTGACATAAATTAAATAAAAGCAATTATTGCACATGAACGTAACAAACATAAAATAAGGTGGCAATGTTTACAATACAAAAACAAAACATAATAGTGCCAATGTGAACAAAAAGAAAAGCCCTAAGTGACAAAAACAAGAGAACAAATGACCAACAGACAGGAGAGAAACATTTGGTACATTCAGACAAGTCATCACAGTTTAAGCACTTGAGACAAGGTCCGTTTTGTGCCGTCACACCAAAAACATCAAGTCAGCGTTGCGCTGCATAGGTAGAAAGGTAGTGCTTCGCTCCGGTCCAGAGTACAATTTGTGGAGGATAGTCCAAGCTGTTAGAACTCTGAATCATAACCGTAGCCGATAGGGAGTTGCATTCAGAAGACCAGATGAGGCCAAAACCTCAAAAAAAAGGCCCAATAAGAGGCAAAACTTCAAGAGAGACCAGGTTTGCTAATCAGTTCAATACTATGGCACATGATGTTGCTTTGTAAAAAGGTTGTCAAGTTGCATGGAAACTCAATACTTGACCGAACTTTTTAAAGAGTCTTCAGCTGCTGGAAAGTGACACTGGGAGAAGAGCCAGAGCCGGTGTGGGAATCAGTAATCCAACTCAAAGTCCGTGCTGGTGCGCATGAAAGGGAGGAAGGGCCTCTGACTGTCGCCAGACCGATGTTAACAAAATGAGCACAGTTAAGACTTCAGGCCTTTTACAGTCTTCCTTCACCTGCAAGAGCCTTGCAGCGTCACTTAGTGCTTGCACAAGAGCTAGCAGGGATCGATCAATCAACACCTTTGGAGACAACTTCAATTGACTTGTGAATTCCAGGACAAAGTAGGTGTGTTTCTGGGAGCCTCCAACAAAAAACAAAATAGCTGTATCATGAATGCTTCACAGCTCCAAGACTCATGATGGGCCGAGTGAGGTCTTAAAAAAACAAAACATTGCCAGTCAAGTCATACAGGTCTCTCATCTGCTCTGGTTAAGAGCGGGAAGATTGTCCCTCTTCCTGCGCCGCCAGGTGTTACGGTTGTACTGCTGCTGGTTCCTGAAACCCGGTGCCGCGTTATGACCCTCGGGGACAAACCGCCGCGGGGGACTGTAGTTACCGTGGGAGGGGTTTTGACCTTGGAGGCTTCCACCTTGGTTGTGCTTTAAGCCAACTTTGTGCGGCTCAAGTGAGCCATAGGAATTGGATCTCATGGTGTACGTGTGGCTATGATGCCCTCCCATATGAGGGTGGTGCAGCTGGTGGAGGGGGCTGGGGAGAGGGCTTGTGGCGTTAGTGTGCTGGGAGATGTGGGCCGCTTGCGACATGTGACGATGCACGACACTGATTGAAGGGGGGTTTTGGTGGTAGAACTGGCAATCAGCGAGCGAGGGGATGGTGAGGTTTTCTGGGAGGGACATCTGCACCTAAAAATAAAAAAAGTAGAACATGCAGTTTTGCTGCAATTAAGATTTTGCAACAATAGTTTCTATGCCCACATTAAAAACACTGTGGTTTGAATTGGTTGTTAGTGAAGGTTCATACTGCAACCTGTAGAAGGGGACAAAAAATGAAACCAACCTGAGGCGAGGTGTGGATAAAGCCTGCTGGATGAGTGGCCCTCAGGTCAGCAGCCATCTGGATGACTGAATGCACTGAGGCCAGGGTTAGGGGGTGGAGTTGGATAGCAGTATTACTGCACGGGGGAGAATCAGACTCCTGGAAAAAGACACACACACACACACACACACACACACACACACACACACACACACACACACACACACACACACACACACACACACACACACACACACACACACACACACACACACACACACACACACACACACACACACACACACACACACACACACACACACACACACACACACACACACACACGACGGCAGTTGCTATAATCCCGTTATTCTGACAAAGATCTTTGTGATTGCATGAAAACTAAAGAAAATAACAGGTGATGGTTGAACTCCATGTGTTGTCAAAGTGGTTGTGAACCACTGAACTAATGAGTCACCGATCTAGTAAATGTTTCAATAGACACAATATCCTTTGGCCTTACTATGTCACTTCCGGAGGAGGAGGAGAGCGAGCATGCAGAGGATGATGACGAGTGGTGTTGAGGGCTGGGGAGGAAGACTGGAGAAGGTGAGAGGGAGTCAGCACTGAGGGGGGAGGAAGCGTCTCTCTGATCCTCCACAGAAACCAGCATCAGCCTGGCTAGGTCCCGCTCACAGGTCTCTACATCTAGGAAACAAACAGAATACCAAGGGTGAGTTTTCTTCTCAGCATCTGAAATAGTACCACATAAACTGACCCCTTAAGATGGGGAAACATTGTCGCATAAAATACAACTCTATTCTAAAAAGGTGCTTTCACACCTCACCTGGTCGGTTCAAACGAACCCAGGTTTACCTGTTAGCGCAAACAGCATGTTATCAAGTATGACTAACAATGCTTATAATCAAAAACAGAACTAAAATGCAACAACGTATAATTTGTTCTCTTGATCGAGACCACGTGCACACAGATGTGAAAGCACCCGAAATGTTACAAAGCAGATGCAAACACCAAGGTTCCCAAAAAGTTACCATGGTTCTCGAGCTTGGCGTACTGCTTGGCGCCCCACTTCTTAATTGTCCAGTCCCTGTAGGCCAACACCTCCGGGCTGACTTTGATGATGCGTCCTAAAGTACTGCAACACAGATAGAGGAGGAGTCCATCATGCGACCAGAACACACATTCAGAACGAGTGCTCAGAGAACGCAAAAGTAAAGAAGCGATTTAAGTCATTGAGAAACCAACCTGTCGTAATCTTTGTTGGGGTAAGCGCGAGCTAGAGGAGACACTCCATGACTCAGCACCATGTAGGCAAAGTCAAACACCTGCTTGACTTGCAAAACACCATATGAACTCCTGCCAACATCGTTCCCTGTGACAATCCAAAAAATGAAAACGTATGGCGATTACTGTAGAATATATGGACAACAATCGGTGTTTAAACTCCAGTGAAATGTAGAACAGCACTAGCCATGTAGGCATAAGAGAGCCTGATCCCATCCTATCCACAGACAGGGTCCGTCAGTCAACTCAAGATTGATTAAGTAGTGGAGTTAATCTCCAACTAAGACTCAAACAGTCTCACTGAATTAGTGATACATCTGCTCCTTTTTCCCCCCCATTGTGTTTAGTCTTTAAGAATGTTTAAAAAGTTAATTGTACAATAGTTCTTTACCCTTTTGACACCATCTAGACACCTAGATGATCGATGTTTGCTACCACATCGACATCACAACCATACCCTTTACATGGACGTGCATCTCAAATCGTGTCACTCTCCATTTATTCATCAATTCAAATCCCAATCTGACCTGGCTGTATTGGGTCTTCTATGCAGAGCATGGATGGCCTGTTTTCACTCCCTATGGCTTTAAGCATCTCCTCCTTGGACAGGTAAGCCCCTCCGTTTTTCACCCTGATGCCGGTCTTCATGTAGTTGAAATCGCGGCCATACAGCTCAAAGAACTCGATCAGCAGGATGCCCAGGTTGATGTTGGAACGCCGCGTGTCGATTCGAGGGTGTAACTGATTGGCAGAACATGGAGATCTCATTACCTACAGATCAAGTCTGGTACGTCACGCGCACACACACAAAGTTATGTGTATGAAATATTGACATTTCAGCAACACATAAAACAACAGACCACAAATAATAAACATTACTTTTACTACTCTTTTCAGTTGATTTGAAGAGCAAAATTGTAATAATAATAATTGTGACAAAGCGCTGACTAGCATTTACAATAGTCAAGACAGCATTTCTTGTAGGTGTAGCAGGCAGACGTTTGTGTACCTGCAGGAAGCTGATAGCCATTAGAATAAGGCTGTAAGAGCTGATCCCTCCAGTGAAGACTTCATTCAGATCCCTCTGCAGTAGGAACTGCTTCAGGACGAAGATCAGAGGCGGCAGAACAGTGTACTTCTACGAGACAGGAAGACGAGACGTAAGAAACAACCGAAGAAGGGCCACGTTTGTGTTGAAAATGTCCGGCGTTGAAAGGTTTACCTTGAGATAGCTTTTGATGAACTGTGCTGCTTTAACAGCCGTCTCTACATTGAAGCTGATGTCCACTTTCACCTCCGTTTCATGGTCGGTAAGCTTGATGATTGGCACCTGAGGACAGGTCAAAGAGTCAATTGGAATCAATCCAAAAAAAAAAAAAAGGTAGGTTTCATGATTCATAACGAACTAATTGAGACGAGATCTTCTGTTAAGTCATTAGTTAGGACCTAACATTAGTTTTAAACCCGCCTGTGGGTTCTCAAAGTAAATTTGTTTTTAAATAAGACACCATCAGCTCTCTCCTGGTGACTTACTGTAGCTTTGTCGAGGACCTTAATGGGATACGGCCCGGCCACATTGTGTTTCCTCAGGGCTTGTTCTAGTTCCTGCAGTGGGGGATGGTCCCACTTTCCAAACACCACCAGGTCAATGTCACTGAGAACAGAAACACAAAGTACTTTGTACCGTGACAAGTTCATTTCTTAAGTTTTCCGTGAACACACAGTGACGCAGCGGTCCCTGAAAGCGCAACATTAAAGCCTAGTTTTACGTTGTGTAACTCATTCAGGGTTTTTGGAAAAGGCTGCGCAATCACAATGTGAAATTGACAGAGTAAGAACAAAGAAGAAGAACAAGGTACATTAAAGAATTAATATAGGAAAAAACATTTCAGGAAATTAGTTCATGATGTTTACATCTTGAGGACATGCTCCTCATTCATCATCCATGTTGTTGATCATGGAGTTTAGAAAATAAAATAGTTTCATGTTAAAACCATCATTGTATTAAACATCTCAAAACATCCCTTTAAATGACAGCTGATTAATCATTTCCAAATGAAGCTGTTTAAATGATTAACCTCCTGCTTATTCTCCCAACTAATGTGAAATCAACTTTTCACAGTATTGCTCAGCTCCATGACAGCACATGACAAGAAGTAAAAGCTGATTTCCAGCAATGTGGTTGTATCGTTGCTACTAAACAGCAATGCTCACTACTGTGTGCTGACGTATTACCAACGCTCTCTGACAACAATAACCAAACGCGACCAAAAAATAGTGCTCCTACTTCCCAACAAACTTGCATTTTAATGAGACAATTAAAAAGCTGCCCATATAAAAAGGTCAGACTGTAGAACAAATATTACCTTGATGGAAGATAAAGTCCTGTGCTGAAGCTGCCAAATATCTCCACCTGCAGGGTACAAGACAAATAAATACAAGCCTGATTCAAGTCGTAAAACATTATGGTGACAATCCCCAATGTCATAGCTCAAGTCTAAGATAGTTTGACCTTTATGTGTGTTGGCATGTTTAGCTATACTGCTCAAAGTGTGAATTTGTTTCATCCCGAGCTGTATACATTACTGCTTAAAAATCAAATGATAGTAAGATCAAACCTAATGTCAGTGCAAGTACAGCCTGCTGTGCGTCTGTGCTGTCTCATACCAAAGCAACAGGTCACGAGAGAATACAAATTAGAGACAAGCTTTCACAATAATAGTAATAATAACTCTATTAAAATATGTCTAAAAGTCCTCACTTATGATTAGCAGTGAGCCAATAGTTTGAGTAGATGTTACTGGGTTTGCTAAATATCAGCAACTTCATAAATAGTTCTCAAAATAATAAAAAACTACAGATTAAATACTGCAGATGGCTACAAGAGGCAAAGCGTGTCACTTAGTCGTGTGATTGACCATGACTAAGTGTGTATTTTTGTTAGGTTTAATTCTGCATGTTAGTTTGAAGTCTCATGATGAAAGGTCTAATGTTAAATGGGTGAAACAGGACACGCTGGTCTCTGTAGAACACGGGCAGTGTTACTTCTGTGTAGTGTTACAAGATATTATTTCTGACTGTGGACTTATGTCCACTAATGATGAACAACACATTTTCTATTTGGGGACCAGAGCCCACTACAAAAATTAAACATTTGTACCACCAACGCCTGGTAGAGTAACACAAATTGGTCTTTAGAGAAAAGTGAGGCCCAGTGGGACGTGTATGATATGATTAGCTCAAAATGTTTAGAATGTTCACCAAAAAAAATGCTATTTATTACAAAGCAGACTCTGTCTAACATTCTGTTGCCAACATACAATGGAAAAATAATTCACTAATGTTACTTTGTGAACACAAGTGACGTGAATAATGATTACATCCGTTTAGAGGTGCAGTGTAAACTAGGCCGTTGACTAAGTGTGGCCAAAGAGCTTTAAACCTCCAGACACAATACTATTGATTTAAACAGGCAATGACAGCTTTGCAAAGCAATAAACTTGACTCGATAAAATAAATAAAATGCCGTATTAAAAACCAAGCTTACGTAGTGACAAAACCTGCAAATCGGAGACAAAATGTTAATAGTAAAGAAAGCTTAATGAAAAGCCCTGATGTAGAAATTAATTCTAAAATGCACTTTAAAGTAAAATGCGAGTCCTGGAAGGGGACCAGGGCAGTAAAAGCCTGTTCTTGTGCGTATTGTCTCGGTACACTCTGGCTCATAAGGGGTTAAACATCTGACAAGGAAACCCCAGGGATCATCAATAAAATCTCTCGTTTTAAATGGCAACTCCGCAGGCATTTTTACAGCATTGTGTATCTGAAATGGATGTATAAACTAAGTTCCTTGGTTCTTTAGTGCGTTGACAGAGAAGGGAGAACAATATACCAAATAAAATTACCATTTTATCGGGTACACCTGTTTAAGATGATTCACTACAACGGCCCTCGAATGAGTGTCATTCTTTCTAAAGCCTTTAATAATCAGTCTGACTACACAGGGTGTTGTGGCAATATTCTGTCTCCCTCGTGTATGGAAATGGGAGTTAACGCCACATCGGACACATCATACATCAGTCCACTAAAACACCAGCACTTACTTTAAGAGTCAAGTCAATCATCTATTTTACCATTGCTATAAAGAACTCATGAATGTGAGCACCATGGCACAGTTAACGAGCCCTCGTCCAACTTTGGGGAAAGAGGTTTTAGAGATCTCACTGAGATTGCTTGGTTTTTAAAAAGGATGATTAGGAGCACATCAGGAAAATAAATGCTATAAATAATTGGCAAAAGATTAGGTAAAGCTCACATAATCAAATGAAAATAAAGAAAGTCTAAAGACAGGTCACAGTGTTACTGTGTAGGCCAGAGGAGTGTAATAGTCCAAAGTCTACCAACACTCACCCGCGCTGTGGGCCACATGTCCTTGATGACACTTTCTATTCTGTTCACGACAGCTCTCCTCATGGCCTCCTCCTCTGGCCGCGGTGACATGAAGTTGAAGAAGTCCACAATTTCTTCATGGAGACTGTGAAGGATTCAAAAGGGAGAGAGAGGACACCTGTGATCACGGACTGAACAGTGAGAGTGCTGTACAGTACGACTATGGACAGTATTGCTGGATGTATTCGAGGAAAGAGAGTATGGATTAGGCCTGGGCCTGCTGAAGACTATACTGCTGGTAACACAAAAAAGGAAATGTTTGAAGCACTGGGAAAATTGATTTGTGCCTCAAATACATCTGTGCTCACAGTAACTTATGTTGCTTAGCTTGGTGGGGGGGGGGGGGATCTGACTGACATGAACATCTAATAAGTTGATAAGTTAGGTCAAATACATCCATAGTTTTATTTGAGACAACAGATATTGTTTTCTGTTCAAATATATAGCCTCAGATATATACTACAACCTACAGAGGGGAAAAAAGGATAATTTTGAATACGTTTCATCCATATTACAACATGTTCCCTTAAAATACATGCAGCAGTGAGCTGTAACCACTGCTCATTTTGTTGGGTGACCTGGAGGAATTCCTTTAAGAACCCCCAATAAGTCCCACTGAAAATCCTTCCATGACTGTAATAAAAAGCCCTCTCCTATATCCTTACCCATTGATGCCAGGGCTGTACCGCCTGGTCTTCCACAGGCTACACGAAGAGTCTACATGGTGTCCATTGCAGCCGTGGGACAGGAGCGGGTTGATGCCGTGGAACGTGTTGGCTCTGTCCAGATGCCTCCTGCGGCCGGTTGAATGGGACTGATGGTGATGCTGCTGCTGCTTGCTCCCGTGCTGGTTTTTCGTCCCCGTGGGGGTGTGGCCGCCGGATTGTTGCATGCTGCGACAGTGTTGCTGAGCGGCGTGAAGAGGCGGAGGGGTACACTGCCGCCGGAGGTTGTTCTCGTTCAACTCGCGCTCGCCGTAGTGCAAAAACCGGCTGGCCTCCTCTGCGACGTTCAAATTATCGATTTGCAGAGAGGAGCCGGAGGGCGAGGAGCTCTCGGCCTCGGAGTCCAGCGAGGAAGAGGACGGCGACAACGAGCCCTTCCTCCGGACATTTCCCCTCTCTCCGCCGCCGCCGTCTCGCTTCGGCAGTTTCCCGAACACACACCCCGGCGGCACCGCGACGTTTTTGCAACACTCGCCGTTAGACTCCGCCGAGTTTGCGTTTTGCGCCGCAAAGTTGCGTTGGTGGTGAAGGTGGTTGTCGACGCCGGAGTTTGCTCCAAATCCCTGAGAGGTCTCCCAAATGTGCATCCACAGGGAATTGGCAGGTCCCTTCTGCTCCGGCTGGATCCAAGCGGTCCTGGGATCCATTGGACTCGAGTCAGTCGAGAAAACCTCTTCACGGGGAAAATGGCGAGCAATTTGGCAAATTAAAGACTTTGCACTCAAGAAAACAAATAAATCCTACGGCGTTAATTTACTTGTTATCATCGCATTGCTTCGCTTCCAGAAACTGGTTCGGTTTTTCAAGCGGCTCGTCCAACTCCACTCCCCATGTAAACCAGCCAATATGGCGCACCCAGCAGCACGGATCGGCGTCTACGCATGTGTGAGGGATTTAAATCTTTGAACACACCCCTCGAGACTGAAAGATGCGTCAAGTCCACTATAAACATGCCAGACAAACCGGAAGCTAAACTATTTAAATATTTGTTCTCTGAACGATCACATCAAACAACACACCAAAGACACTATTACAAATGAGTACAAATATACTTATATTTTGATTTAAAAATGCATTTATTATCACATATTGCCCGTTTTTTTGTCCATTTTTAAGCTGTTGTCATAAACAGAGGTATACCACCAGCCTCTTTACAAACATTCTCTGACTAACAATCTAACAATGTTACACTGTATTTTACTACACATATCTTTCCAAAAGATTCTTGCATATTCACATATTCTTGCAGATTCTTGCATATTCTTGCATATTCATGGAAGAAAAACATATGGCTTTCCACCTCTGCAATATCGATAAGTCATGTTAATTTATTTATTTTGTTGATTGGGTTTTGAAAGGAAGTGCAACTCTCCTAGTTTGAGAATGTATTTCAAACTCCTGTCTAATACTTGTCTGAAACAGTTTCTTATTCTGGATTTTATGATTCTTTGCTATTATTTTTTTTTTAAAGTCACAATAATGCCCTTTCCATGTCCTTTTACATTTAAATAATGTATCAAAAGAAATGTTTTGACATTGGTATTAGGTACCTCGTTCAGCTTTGTTGTCCTTGTTTTTAAGTGTTGTGTTTATTTCTGTCAAAGTACATCGATTAAAAAACAGAGTCAAATTCCTTGTATGTCCTCACACTTACTTGGCCAATGGAGCTGTTTCTGAATATGTCAGTTTGTTTCTAATGTGGTTTTAAGCTTTTATTTTGAAGGATGGCTGGCCTCGGAAACTGTTGCTTTTAAGTGTTTCAACATTTTTCACAAATCAGACCGGGCAGGATGGATAAAACGTGATAGTTGAAGTAATTTGGCTGGATCATTACTCGCTGCCTTTATCACCAATTTCTTATGTGAATTTTTCTGTTGTGGTTAATGACTGTGATCCATAAGATATAAACAGCAGTCTGTTTATATTATTACCGTATAACCAGTTTCATGGCTTTAGATTGTATTGCATTGAGACAGGTGAAGAGAGAATGCACCAAAACAGACAGCATTTTTTTCAATATGTAGAAATTTTAATTTGAAAAAGTTAAATAACCTCTGAAACGTTAAACTGTACAAAACATTTACTGTGGCAATCTTATTTTTCATTCATACAAACGGCAATACCTCATATTTACAAACGAATGAAGAAACATATACAGTAGTGCCACAATGATACCAGAACACATGTAGGCCTACATACTTTACAATATTTTAGAGCATTACCTGAGTACAGCAAAAAGAAAGGCAGGGAGTTAAGCCAGTACCTTTATTACAGGGTGTGGACAGCTAAAATGTTAGGAAAACCAAGTTTAAATGTCTCTAACAATAAAAATGTAGGACAAATTTGCTACAAAATCAGAGTACATTTAAATAATGTATTGATGTTAAAGTAGAAGTGCACATAACAAAAAACTAAAACGTTTGACTGTCTGAAACTGTCTTTCACAGCACATTTCAATTCAAGACTGAATATGAACCTCCAGGCACCGTGTATTAAGGAAGAGCACAAACCCCATTTTTGATATTCCCAAACAGTAAACATCTCTGTCATAGGCTGCCAGTCAGCAAGTTAAAATTAACTTTTGCATAATTTCTTTCACCCCGTCTTCAACATAGGAACAGACTCACATGCATGTTCATGTGGATTAATGCAGCATGCGTGTCTCTCTCAGCTCAAAGCCTGTCTGCAGACAGAAGCTAACTGGTTAATGCAGCTGGTAACTGCAGGAGGGACGCTCTGAGACGTTTCTCCTCGCCATTCTGCCAGGGCATCCAGGGCTTGTTTGGGATTGCAGGGAGACAGGTCGTAGATGCAGTAGATGGCTGCTAACTGGACCTCCCATGGCACACCTGGGGGGGGGGGAGACATGGTGAGATTAGACTCTTAATACTGGAATCTGCTTAAATACACGGGTAAGTAGTTGTGTGCCCACACATGGAAAAGATAGAAATCAGATTTTGTATTTCAAATATCTAACTGTAAAGCACGGAATCTGTATTCACCAAGGTGTCTCATATTTCATACCTTCAGTCTGTCCGTGCCTACCAAACGTGTTGATGACGTTGGCGACAGTTACCACAGAGGGAACACACCTCTCTTTGATTCCCAGTTGACTGAGGCGTCCTATTTAAAACAAAAAGATAACGACGTTATCTTTAAATTACAACATCTTTTCAGGTCATGGTTGATTAACACCCAAGTGAATTATCAAAACCACTGACCTATGAGTCGGAGTACGGTGGCGACAGTCACATCAGAGATGGGTGCTTGTTGTTCTCTGGGCTGTGTCACCCAAGCGTTCATTAATGGCCACAACTCCTTGCTGACAAGGCAAAAAGAACAGATCAACACAGGATTACACGGGACGCATGCTTACAAAAAGGAGTCATTTCTTTAACAAGCTTTACAAAGATTACTTAGATTTTGTTTGAAAGACGACTGTGAATTAAATTAAATCATAAGGCCCCGCAGCTTTAAGTTAGAAACAAAAACATACCTCAATAAATGATCATAGGTCCACTTCCACTTCTTGTGTGTACAAAGGAGTTGCAGTGTGAAGATATTCTGCCACGCCTCAGTCCCAAGGTCATGTCCGTAGCGACAATGTGCAGTGAAAGACGGGCTTGACCCGGACCGAATATCAGAGAGTGTTCTGGAGATCAGCTCGTCGATGTCACAGGGAGGACTCTGCAGCAATATAGAGACATACGGCTTTAGAGGGATCGTTCTACTTAACTTGAGAGGGTACAAATGGGAAAGAAGACTTCATAAAGACAATGTACTGACTCTTAACTACGGTCACACAGGTTGGAAATATCAAAATATTGCCATCAAAAATGGCAATATTTTTACCAGTCACTCCCAATAAAAGTCAGAAGATATAAATCAAAGCTACATTTGAGTACAAACATATACAGCATGACAAATGAAGAGCCCCATCTCAACAAATACTTCACCTTCTCCCAACCAAGGAATGCTGAAAGGCAGCCGAGGATGTTTTCTTGCGCTTTGAGTTTGGTGACAGTATGTATTGCCTGGCACAGAGAACTACTGTGTGAGAGGACGTTGGGCCATGTTGTCACCATGAACAAAATCAGCTCAGCAGAGTCCGGGAAATCTGCAGTAGGGTAGACGCAACGAGAAAGAGAAAGCATTCATCAAATGTATGCTTCAGTGGTGCCTTTGGTGAAAAACATCTGTGTGCAATAAAGACTTCACAGTTCAGTTCAGCAGAAAGGCTTGATTTGTGCGACGGCTTTAAGACACTCAGTATGGCATAAATTGCTAACCTTCTGTGAGGAGGCTGTAGGCCAGGATGTGAGCCTTCTCCCAGTCTCTCCTCTGTCTACAGATCCCTGTGTACACTCTACAGAGGGCCTGCATGTAGTTTCTGCTGAGCTCTCTTTTCTCTGCTTTCAGCTTGTTCAGGATGGGCAAAATCATATCATCTGCCTTATTAAGCTGAAGAGAAAAGAGAGAAAACACAGTTAATTTCACATGGACACAGACTTTTGAAAACAACACAGTTCATCTTATGAGTTAGTGGCAGGTGTTTGTCTTTACATCAACCCTTTTGCTACCAATATTAGCGCGTGTATGCAGGTTTTTTGACATACGGGGAAAACCTGCAGAAAACAGTGAAAAATGTTACAGTGGTTGTTTCTATTTGTTTTTCATTTGATCCATTTCTTATTCATTCACCCTTTCAAACCAGCGTTCAGCTTTATTTATACACGCGCAAGCTCCGAGCATGAACGGAGGCGTTTATGCTCAATGCGCTGCATTATTCTCTGAAACGCCAGAGGGCGTACAAACAAAATGCACTGCGAGGAATCAAAAAGACCTCGAGTGTAACCCATAGATATGCCCATAGACTGTCGGTGTATCCGGCAAAAAGCCAATAACCAACCTCCACAATGCCGAGGAGGGATTGTAACTATCTGTAAACTCATATCTCATATTTATGGACTACTTTATTGGCTTTGTATAAAAGCCCTGTAAAGAAAGAAGTCTAGTATTACATGCAACGGAGGTTGAAAATCTTGTTAACAATTTGATTTGGCTGGCAAAATATAGACTCAAAGGAAGATTTCTAGAGCATTTAAAAGCAAATTGGCCATACTTGGCCGAGGGTCAGCGGCTGAATGGCAGGAGTGAAAGTTCAAAACATAAGCCCAATAAACCAGTATACTCACAGAGCTGCTTCGGCAAATCTCAGAGATAACCTCCTTCTCCTCGTCTCTCAAGACAGGCTTTTTGGGAAGGTTACCAACATACAGGTGGCTCTGGATCACAGGCAATAGATCAAAAGCCTGGTTTTCAATATTCTTTAAATAGTTCACGATAAGATTTTGCTCTGCAGGCTCTGAACCTTTCGTCGATGGAGAGGTTGTCTCATTTTTGAGCGGTGTGATGCTCGGAGTCTGAGGTGAGGTGGTCTCCTCTCCACTGTTTGAGGAGGACGAAGAAGGCACCTGCGCGCGACTGACCGTAGGAGAGCCGTTATCTAGCCGGAGACATTTGCTGCTTTTAGGTTGAGGCAGATAGGTGGCCTGTCTTTTCGCTCCTCTCGTCTCAGTCTTGGTGAAGGCCGTTGAAGTGGAGTTCACGGTTTTAAAGCAAGACATCTGGCTGTCGGTTGATGTCGGTGACGTTCCGCCCTCCGATGAACAGATGCTGAGACCGACGTTGCCTCTGAGAATGCTCAGAGTTCGGCCGTGGGCCGAGAGCTCCGGGTACATGGTGTCGAGAATCCTCATGGAGTTTTCCTGCGACGGACTGGAGGAAGACGACGGGGAAGAATTCATCGCCGCCATGGGCAAGCGACCTGGAACGGGCACGGCATGTTTTGGAGTCGCAGAGCCGAACTGAAGTGGTGATGAGGGGACTCCGTTTGGAGGGAGGGGACTGTTTAAAGACGAGGAACTCAGATGCTGGTTTACAGGTGTCAAGTGGGCCTGGACGGGAGTGGTGGGCGAAGCCAATCTGTCCATGGGCGAGGGAAATGAGAGTTTCCCGATAGCCTGCCTTGGATTGATTGATTTGCCCGCCTTTGGAGGTGTGCTCAGGGGGGTCAGGAGACAAGGAAGTGGAGGGCCCATTTCAGAGCGAACTTGGCCAATGCATTCTGGGGGTTGAGCTGCAGTTGAACCTGCCACTGGTCTAGGTTCTTCCTCTCTAATCACACGAGGGCTTGGTTTTTCAGGCGTTTCTTTACACAACTCCAAACCTATATTTTGTCCATTTGTGGCAGCAGCACACTTTAATGAGGTAGTAGAACTAACGGAGCGCAAGTTATATCTGCTCACTTTATGGTTACTTGCGTCTTTGATGTCCTGAAGCAGGTCTTTGACAACAGCCTTTTCAATGACACCTTCTTCCTCTAAATTAGGCAAAGCCTGCAATTCCAAAGTGGGTAACAGACACGAAGGACTCAACTGCCGGCATGCCGAATGTATACTTTCTTTCAGAGATTCACAGTTGACGGTCTCTTTGGAGTCAGAGAGGGACGGCCCTCGATCTGCTAGCATTTCAGTGTTCAATGTCTCTTCGTCCTCATCCCTTTTTGAAGAAGTTTCAACATTTGCTTGACCAGACTCCCGGTCAGCATGGGACTCATCATCTTCCATCGTCAACAGTGGAGACGTGCTAGGAGACGGAGGTCTGTTATCGCCATTTGACTCTGAGGGAGAAGCTGCGACATCAACTACTCCAGCTCCTTGTGCGTTATTCCCAACTTCCTCCCCAAGAGGTTTTACGGATGCCTCACTTTCAAGCCTTTCTTCAACATTTCTATTTGAGACACTGACGATGCCATCGCCGCTGCTTGACAAACAGGGGCTATCTTCTGGTACTTCTGTGTCCTTGCTAAGACAGCTTTTATTCTCCTGTGGTTTGACGACTGTGGTGTCTTGACTGCCCTGTCCCAAACCACAATAGTCCTGATGACTTGTTCCCATTTCTGACCCATTTTCTGGATTTGTAACCTCAGTGTCTGTCACAGAGTCAATGAATGCTGATGAAGTAACCGAGGACTCTAAC
This sequence comes from Leptoclinus maculatus, assembly GCA_032191485.1. NCBI lineage: Eukaryota > Metazoa > Chordata > Actinopteri > Perciformes > Stichaeidae > Leptoclinus > Leptoclinus maculatus. Next base: position 17,134,919 of record JAVDOI010000008.1, read on the forward strand.
TGTACATTTCCCGTTTCTTCAGAGAGTGCAGTTGTATCACTATTTCTGGGCGACTCTCCACCATCAGGAGCGACTGTAACATCACTGGGGCTTGTGTCAACATCCATCTTTGTAATTGTCTCGGACCAATCTTCCTTTGCCTTTCCGAAAGCATTTTCACCGCAGGATGGCTTTGGACTTTCAGTAGTCAACGAGACAACCTCAACCAAAATTGTTATGTCTGATGTGGAAGAAGATAAAGAAGACGATGCTGACACTAATTGCACAGTTGCTGGCTCCTGCTCCAACAGGATTGGTTTCTGAAGATGTATTTCCTCACCACCTGGGCCACTTTTGCCCGCCATTTCCGTAAAGCCACTCAACTCACGTGGTCCCAAGTCTTTGGAGTCATTTTCACTGGAAATGTGTTCCGCTTCCTGTGTTGTGACCACTGGCAAGTCCACCGTCTCCTCTGTTGGCAGTGCAGAAGATTTCGGACAGTGCTGTGTTACTGATGTTGTGATGAGGAGGGACTCTTCTTGAGGATGAAGAACACCGTCATCTGAGATTTTGGGATGGTTTTCCTTTTCACAATCAGTTGTCTCCATAGAGTCCATCCCTGCGTCCTACACGACAGAAAGGAGAAGACACGGATGTCATTTGTAATAAGATACAACCACCATGGCACTTTTAGAAGGACCAGGCTGATCAGAAGGCAAGACAAATGCCAGTGCTTAAAAGAGCACTTTGGAATTCCATTTAACATATAAATCACAAGTATATTCACAAAGTCAGACAAAGAAAATCTGAGTTTTGTGTGTTTCTCAATTGGTCATAATTCAATCAACACACAATGATACACTATCCAGTAAGTGCTTTTTTCAGTTTTGAATTTAAAGTTCTGAAATATTTTTGAATAAACTTAACATTGAGTCTATGTTAGTTGACACAACATTTGGAAAGTAGTTTTACATTTTATGCAGGGTTCCTACAGCTTAAGGCAAGTTAGATTTAAGACTTTTTAGTGCCACACGGAAGGAAATTTAAGAGCAACTGAACTTTACAATAACCAAAATTGAAGAAAAAGCGACGAGGGTAGGGACAATTTTGTAACATCAAACACTTCCTTCCCCATGTTGTCACTAGCTGGCAGACGGTGCTTCTGCTCTAAGCATCCCGCATGAAAACAGAGTATGAGTGTTACCCAGATCTGTGTGACATTAATGCAGGAGGCATTTGATACATTTCTTCACAAATATGTTACTAATTATTTTGAGATTTCAAATTTCAATGTTAGAAAAAAAAGGAACTATTAATACAATCCTAATTCCCATGTATTTGCATTTTTAAGACTTTTGACTTTAAGACATTTTAATACCAATTAAGGCATTGTTTTTTAGAATAATGAATTCAATTCGTTTTAGTGGATCCACACAAACCAGGTCCATCTTCTGTGACGTCCTTTTAAATAGATTGTTCATTAATTCTGGTTATACTAACAATTCTTGCATTGTGAATCAATTATATAAAGAGATTGCAACACAGTAACTTGCACTAACCACCATTCATCTAAACATCAGAAATATTAAGCCCTCTACGCACAGGACTAGTATTACCCGGGGACCCCACGTCTGTTTTACTCATATTATCACATGACCTCTGTGTTTGGCAAAATATGGCAGGTAATTTGCGGTGGAATTTTTACTTGACAAATTAATAGAGGGCCCCAGGTAATACTATTCCCGTGCAAAGCTTTTGTCAGAAATAAAAGAAGAATTTTGCATGAAATATATCCGAATTCTCACCAAATCTGGTAGAGGTGATATGCAGGGAAGCATTGGTTTGAACAATGCCAGTATTTTCCCAACAGATACTTCGGAGCTGCCCAGGTCAGCAGATGACTCCTCACTTTTGCTTTCCTTGAACAATCGCTTGCTCTTTTTGGGAGAGTCTGTTTGCTTCATGGCACTTGTTGACTGCAGAGATGCTTGCTGCTTGATGGCTTTCTGCTTACGAGGAGAGGGTTTCAACTGGGTCAAAGTGGCATTCGTTTGCATGGGGGAACTGTGGGATTCTCTAGTCTTGTGGGAAGCAGACTGGGATGCGTAGCTCAGATGAGGGTGCAGTCTGTTTTGTGGGGAGGAGGGTAGAACTTGTTTGGACCCGGACTCTGAAATTACGAGAATAAAAGAGAGGATTGCAATAAAATAAAATGGTGAAAGAAATACAAAACAAAATCGAAGTATTCAAAGTGAAGACACTTCTTGAGTTATGTCAGTATTAACACACAGATATACAAGACAGCTTAATGGGGCCTCACCAGGTACGTGCAACAAGTTGGCAGAGAGCTGCTGCTGAGGTTCCACACACGCCCACAAATTCTGTAGCAGCACCTGGAACTTTTCTGAAAAACAGACACAAACAATCACACAATCTGCATGTGATAAGCTCCTTAAGTTACCGTTGTGAATAATAAGTGAAGCTGATTGTATACCTTTGTCAACTTTAGGCTCCTCAGGTGCACGTGCTTGAGTTGATGCGCTCCTATACTCTGTGGAAAGAAAATCCAGATATTGCTTAAAATTGAAATATAATTTTAAGTCAGAAAAAGTTGCTGCCGTTTTATAGATAAAAAAAAAAAACGTCCTTTACATTAGAGCCTTTGGAACATAATTTCAAACATTTGTTCAATTGGGCTATTTTTTTTTTGTTTACTGAAAAGTTAACTTTTTGAAGAAAACAAGATTTAACCACAGCAACAAAAACTTTAACATTGTATTTGTAAATGTACCTTTATTTCTTTCTCTTTCCAGTTTCATCAGCCTCACCTGCAAATTAATTGAAATTATACACAAAGAAAGGTCAGTTTAACATTATTTAAGAAATACTTCCACCAAATATACATTTATAAAAGATCATTACTGCACCTGGAGGTCATCAATATTTATCTCGAGCAGAATCTTATCTTTGGTCAGTCGGGATATTTGATGATTCTGTTTGGAAACCGAATCTGAAATACAGACAAAAATATATATAGCTAAACCCACAAACAAGCTTTTATCATATAAACACAGATTCAAGACATGCTGTTGTGTGAAATCCAATTTTCAATACTAACCTTCAAGCAGTCTAACTGTATTTTCAAGGTTGTCTTTTCTGTTGAGGAGGAAACAACACGGGGACTATTAGCATAGTTTTTTTTATTATTATTTTTCTTACAAGCATGACGATAATGAAATAATTAATCCCTTAAATAAAAAGGGAAATAAATCACAAGCTGGAATACACACTATTTTGGAAAAAGCATTGACATGACCTGACATATCATTTATGTTTCCAATAATGATAACATAAAGTTCATCAAGGTTTCATATCAAATAACACAAAAGACGCACCAGGAGAGACAAAGACATGACACCCATTAATGTCCAATTTAAGAAACCACATCTACAAACTTCTTACATGCTTGTTGTCTTGGCGTTCTCCTCTATCAACTTTTCAACTTGATCCGCTTGTGCTTGAGATTTCCTCAAAGACGTCTGAAGAGGTGAAAATAAAAATAAACAAAGATCATGAAGTACTTATGAGCTACATTTAGCACACAAAGCGTGTGTCTCGTTGTCAGTTATGAGATTCAAAATTGAAAAGACTCAAGTGTATTTTGAGATCACTTTTTAGCTTACCTGTGTTTTCAGCAAATCATTTTCTACAACAGCCTTTTCCCTCCTCAGCTGTGCATTTTCAAGTGACCGTGTTTCTGTCAGTTCTTAGAGGTTGAAAGACAATTAGGCAAAAAAAAATGTAAAAACAGTATTGCCTTTAACACATATTAATATATTATTTACAAATTATGCAACTCCTCCCTTGTTAAAGTTAGAGCATGTGAATGAATGCTAAGTACCTTCCACATCCTTTAGCTGGTCTTCAAACTTCTTATTCCTGAGGGATGAGAAGATAATAGTGAACATTTTACCACAAAGATACCACCATTGTAATATAATGATCTGCAGTGTCATGACATAACTATCTCGTACTCTGCCATTGTCCTGCTGTTTTGCTGCTTCAATGTGTCCATCTCTTCAGACATCTGCCCATAGGTTTTAAGAGCACCCTATGAAAAACAAAACAGTGTGAATACTGTATCAGCATGACAGCAGAAAAACCTATGCAGGGATTTTATGCTGAATCACTACAATGAGAAGACAGATACATTATTACGGTCAGAGGGAATACCCTTTAAATGTGATTCTATTAAGAAAGGGCATACCTTCTTTTCCTCCAGTTCTGCTCGCACAGATTCATAATCTGCAGTCTTTTTCTCCAGCATAACCAGTCTGATCTGCAGCTCTCCCAGCTGTTGTTGAAGCCTGATCGTGTCACTGCATAAAATGTGTTCCCAACAGGAATGTGTTAAAACCAGTTGCATGCAGCATGAAAGAACATATCGTCTGTGTGCATGCATCCTTCATAAACCACACAGGAAGATAATAGTTATATAATATTGAGATTATTTAAGTAATTTGGGGGTCAACATTTTTTTCCCCAAAATCCAGAATCAACTGACACACAACTTAGCGTCATACAACAGTTAATAGTGATACAATAGTGATATTGACTGACTGTGCTATATTAACAATAGATCAAAATCACATTGTTAAACTTGGTGCTTATCTTGTTAATTGATTTCCAGTGTTTTATTTAGACACACTCCCATAGATAATAACGTTACGTTAAGACACATTGGGGAACAAATTCATAATCAGTAAGCACAGATTTTTTGTATTAAATTAACTAGTTTACACCTGGTACCTGCGGGGTCCGTAGACATGTCAGTAACGTTGCAAAATGGGTATGTTTCCTGGATATTGACCGGTATTAGCGTTAGTTATTTCAAACGACGAAGCATTACTAGTGTCCAGCTCAATAACGGGAAGCTAACTGTACCTCTCCCCATGGCAGCTATAACTCATTATCACTCACTCAGAAACCGTTATCTTCTGTTTCAGGGCCAGAAATGACGACACGTATTCGGTCAGGCTCTGTAATAAGAGACGGGAAGAAGCAAAACAAAAACAAACAGGGACATTTATTATTACCAACAACGTTCACTTGAGCTGATAAAATAAAAATAAAAAACCACATTAATTCAGGTCCACGTCACAACAGTCGTAGACTATTTATGTTCAGTCTATAAAGACGAAATGGAACTTCTTAACTGACTTTTCTGTAGAAAGATGATCTGACCTGGTGCAAAACAGGGCAGTTTTGACAGTTTCCAACCGTCGCGTCCGCGGCCATTGCTGCCGTTTTGAAACGGCTGTCCCCCGGCATCATGATAAGACAGACTCCACCGAAACCCCGACAGGCGTTTTGTTATATTTTATGAATTGGCGACCATGGTGAAACAAATTCCAGTCAGGTCCAAAATAAACTTCACATTTTCGCGTCTCCCACGTTGACCAAGGACCCGAGCCAGGACCTCACGGGGGAAGCTTTGTGAAATGCCGGTTTACCTAAATTAAATATTTCTTGCTATGCTGTAATCACTTTCACATTCTGGGTTGATTTCAATTGAATATGACTAACAAAGGCTTTCAGTTGTGTAGTTTTTTTTTGTCAACCTAAATATGATGTTTCCAGACATTTGGATTTTGCTTCAGGCAGTTATTTAAGGCCTACGCGCTACAGCGTGTAGCGGCCAGTAGGGGCAGTGTAACCTTCGAGTTTACACTGATGTTACTCACTACGGTGTACAATTCTATTGGCTATTTTGTTTCCGGACAACACCGCGTTGAGTTGGCATATGAGGCCTAGTTAAACACACCTGTCTTAGGATGGCGTTGCATTTCAATTTACTTTACGATGTCAGTCTGTCTTTACATTATTACTAGAAACTATTGGTGTATTTGCGCTTTCAGCAGTCCCTGGTGGTCTAGTGGTTAGGATTCGGCGCTCTCACCGCCGCGGCCCGGGTTCGATTCCCGGTCAGGGAACTCACTTTTGCTACCCTATGTCAACGAAAGATGTGGCTAGAGTTCTGCGACGGTACATCAGACAGCCAACAAGCAGTACACTGGGTAGTGGAGTAGTCTTAGGTTCGAGCTGGGTTGGGTTAATTTAACTTCAATCTCGGCTCTCCTGCGTCTCCTCCCTGGGGTAGTTTGGTGGCATTTGGTCCAGTGGGTCAGTCTGGTTGTTCGGCTGTGGGTGGTGATTGTGTCAAAGGCCGGTGCACTTCATTAAAATGAAACAAGACTAAGCTACTATAGCTTTTCCTCATGTGGAACAGAATGAATTCACATCTATGGTTGGTTACTAGTAAATCCTTCTCATCAACAATGAGAGCTTTGCTCTTTAGCAGCATGTCAGTGGTGTCTTGTATGTAGGAGGGCAAAGCGTGCACCAGCTTCTTCATGTGTGAGTCCACAAAGATTTGAGACTTGAGATGAATCCTCATATGTTAAGTTCAACTGTTGCAATTTAGTTTGGATACAACTTGTTGTATTTCTTATTTCAACCACAAGATGGTGCCATCATATTTAAAGCACACACAGGTGACAAGTTAATGCAGGTGACGCATGTTATGGTTTGATCACCAGTGATGTGATTCTATTACAGGATGCCTTGTTATGTGTGAACATGTTTTTTGAAATGTGTAAAAAGTTGTTTGTAACTTAGACTTCTTGCTCGGCCCCTGAAGAGGACACGTTGGGCTTTTGATTCAGCACAATGTTGTTGAAATAAATAGAGATTGATGAAGTGAACAGGTGTGTGTGTGTGTGTGTGTGTGTGTGTGTGTGTGTGTGTGTGTGTGTGTGTGTGTGTGTGTGTGTGTGTGTGTGTGTGCTGTCCTCCTTCAGCCAGAGAAGAGTTCCAGAAGCAGCACAAGTTTGATGAGGTTGAGTTGTTTCTTTGTTTGAAATTCATGAGGCTTCATAAAACTCTTAAGGGTTATAAAGAATTAAAAATGGTGGAAATAATGTTTTACAAGTTCGGCATTCATGATGCTCTGTACCGCCATGTCAAAGTGACAACGAGGTTTGAAAAAAGAATATCTTATTTCATGTAAGACAACAGAACAAGAAGAGGACAAGAACAGAGACTACAGACCAGTTAACATCATTCAATCAGTGGATGAGAGACCAGGTTCACGTTGATTTGTGTGTTTGTGTGTGTGTGTGTGTGGGGGGGGGGGGGGTATGTGTGTGTGTTTGAGACAGAGAGAGAGAGAGAGAGAGAGAGAGAGAGAGAGAGAGAGAGTGTGAACGTAAACAAGGAAGCAGAAAATCTTTGCAAAGCAATGACGTTTCTCACAGCAGCTATTATTGTCTCAGGTCAGGCCTGCTCAACCTGTCCGTTTTCATTCGCAGTAATCCATCCAGTAAATGTCCAGATACTTTGGTGATCTCAACTTCCTACTTGGTTGGAGCGGGAGGATGGAGTGAGACGGACAGAGATGTAGAGAGAGTAGGTCTATTTGTTGTTTATTGAGGCAGTAGATATATAACAGACTAACAGTATAGAGAAGGTGACTTCTGAGAAGTTCATTTCAACATTTATTTTTAAAGGAGCTGCGTCATCTTCTTCAAATAAGGAAGCTGCCTGCAGACCTTCTGTGGAATTTCCAGTTCACTTTATAGGTTAGTGGCAATAATCTCTTTCTTTACATTTCAAGATAGTTTTTCCATTTTACTTTATTTGTCAAAAGAGTCAAGATTATGGGGAACAGAATATTGATTTAGAAAAACATTAATTTGAAAACAGCTATGGATGACAAGAGCTCAGTGAACAAAATAGAAGTGATACAATGGATGATTTGAAACGTATTTGATCTGTCTATATATAAAAGTCAACCTTTCATTTTCATAAGACAGAGGCCAGCAATCAGATGTTTATTAAAAGTGGAGAAAGACTTTCAGAATGACTTAATGAACGTTAAATCAGATCATTGCGTGGTGTATATGCTGCTTAGGCCAAATACACTCCTGAAATAAAATCTGTAAATATTTCTATAGATGATAATAGTTATTTCTCAAATCATTTTGATGGGTCCTAAAATACTGGCAGCCTTTTCACATTAAATGTGTATCTAAAAATCATCATTAATGTAAAAAAAATCATTTGACTGTTTATCTGCCTTCAGCCTTAGACATCAACTTTCACATTCACTCACATCACATTTAATCTGAAGGAAAACACAAGCAGTCTTGTACTTTTACTGAACGCTTATTGTGTTTCTCTATTGTTGATGGAAAAGTAAAGTTACATTGTTCAAATGTTTGCAGATTAACCTCTGAAATAAGAGAGACGAATAAGAGAAAAAAAATGGAGGACAGGAGGAAGAAGAGGAAGGTTTCTCTTTTCTGCTTGTTGCTGCTGGCTCTGCTCCAAATCACCGCGCCCTCCTCAGGTAACTAACCGCGTCCAGGATTTCAAAGTTACGTACTTATTTAAACTGAAAACATGCACAGACACTACCCTGACCCTGGTAATGTTTTGCAGTCGGTAAGAAAAAAACTTAAGAGGCTGCATCATGTTTGTATCACAAATAGTTCCACTCTTCCAAGACATTTATTAGAATATTCAAATGTTTGTGAGGGCAGAGGAAGGAATTTTGCTTAATGTAGCATTCAGTTCCTGTAAACAAAACACAACAAGGATGGGTGGATAGTTTTTGTTGCAGAGGACAAGAACTCAACTCAACAATGATCTGAGTACTGATGTGCACAGTGTGCTGAGCAAGACCAGACTCTATGATGCCGGATCTGTTTGATCAACGTTGCACTGTGTATTTATTTGGAGTCTGTGTTTGGTTCCTGAACTGGTTTCCTACATTTCTGACCACAGAAAACTGCCTGAAAAAATGATCCATAGTAGTCTAAACAAATTATATTTCAATGCTTCCTGATGTGATTGGGTTTTTAAATTTGAATAATTGGAAAGTGATTTTAACCAGATAATAAAAGGCCTTTAAATGTCTGTAAATAAATAAATTATTATTTGTGATTTTATCAAATTTTGTCCATATTTTGCTCTTTCCTCCTTATCGCTCTCACACTCACAAACACACACACACACACATCCTCCACACTTTATCATGGTTTCAGCTCAAAACACTACCACTAGGCCTACTACCACCACCACTACCACCACCACCACTACTTCAGCTGCAGACCCTGCAGCCCTCGGTTACCGCACACACCCAGCTGACCTCACAGTGGCTGTTGGAGAACCGGCAGTGTTTCGCTGTGGAGTGCCCAGAGCTTCTCCGAACTTCACATTCACCTTCTACAGGAGTAACGCAAACTACAGCCTCACATGCCCCTCGGGCCACGTGGACGATATCCCCCAGGTAAGGTGGTCGCCGTCCGACTCTGTATTTACTCACTTTATCCTCATCTTCTTCTCCTCTTCCTCTCAGTAACACTATCTAGTTGTCACAGAGCTGAAGAAGTAAGCAACGTCTCTCAGAGCAGCTAGTAATTGAACTCTGACTTCAGTTGAAAGTTGCTTTTGTTTCCTAACTTACTGTAAGATTTCAAAAGATATTATAATCCTTTAACATTTCTACCACGGTAAGAGCATCAATCTCTTATTCTTCCTCATCTGAACGCCTCTTCATTCCCTTCCCTGTCTCTCTCCTCAGGCTCTCTATGGAAGTTGTGATATGAAAAATGGAGAGTCATTAGCTGTGTGGACCCTCAAGGGAACTTCTTTCTCTGACAACGGCACGAGAGTCGTATGTCAGCAGCCAGAGAACCCTAATGCAGCTGCTGCCGTCCTATACGTTTATGGTGAAGACTGTTTCAAATCTATATTTTTCTCATGTTTATCACAGCATTAATACATATTTAAATAAATTGTATTACTTTAATTCTACATGTTGTGGTACACCTGTAATTTAAAAGTAGTTATACTGACATCTGTGGTAAATTCTCCTCCCTCACTCTGTCCTGTTGTCCTCTCCCCTAGATAACGGCACCAGCTACGCCATTCTCATTGGCTGTATCATTGGGGGCTTCTTCGGCACGCTGCTGGTAATCGGTTTATTGTATACCGCTCTGCGGAGATCTGACACCCTCCAGAAGTGCTTCAGTAAGTACTCTGCTTCAATTCACCGGTGAATGCATTGTAAACCGATAAGTAATCTGTCATGTCTTTGTGCTTGCAGGGGGAAAGGAAACACAAGAGGATATGACCACAATAGTAACGAAGGAGTAAAAGGAGACAGTGCAGGGTCATACGTCAATATGCACTGCCTTTACTTTATATACCTCAAGATCATGTGTCAGATGTGTTGTTGTGGGTTGGTGGGTGTTTGTGTAGAGAGAGAGCAGCAGTCAGACTGTATGTAATGTAGGATTTTGAAGTCGCAATTGTTTAAATGTCTAATAGTTAATGCCTCATGTGATAAAAAGGGAACAATGGAAGTGTCCCCAGCAGGTTGAGCTACTGACCGCAGCAGTCACTGTAAGTGGTTACTGCGATGTTATGAAAGTGCTGAGCAAGTGATTGTCTGCAGACAGGCACTGTTTGAATGAGGAATAGAAGAGCTGCTTTTTGCGCTTCCACATCTGTTTCACAGCTGTATGACACAAGCTATAGAACGTAAAATACTTACTAGTGAGGTGCCAGCTGTGCTTGTTATGCCAGTTTAGTCAGTTACACCTCCACAGTTTGTCCACTTGAGGGAAGCACCCACTGCACAGATTACAAGCCTCTTAGTTGTTGTTACACTAGAGACATATTCCCCTTAACTAGAACTGATTGTAAATACCAAACACTAAAACAACTTTTTCTGTTTCCATCACAGCATGTTGCACTTTTGTTTACCATATTATTCAATAAAAACTCTAATGAAGAAGTTGCTTTTTTTGGGAATCAACCGGTGAAGTTATATGTTGTAAAAAAGTGTATATTTGCATTTTGAAGTACATTGTCCTGATGTTGTTGTGGTTACGCAGTCATTGTCTTTACAAAAAGGGAAGTGTGTGGCCCATGACCAAATTAAAGCTGCTTGATGTTAAAACAAAAACTTGCTTTTTATTTTTTTGACAGTGAAGAATATTCTGTCACTTGTGCGGATTTAAAGTTCCTCTCGTGTGCCTGACTCTCCATTTGGATGTGCTGTTTGGACCACAGTACAATCCTATGTTTGAAAGCAGCATTCAACTGGTTCTCACACTTTGTTGTTTGGTAGTTTGTATTCGTTTGTATTTCTAATATGTTTTTATAAATTGTGCACATGGATGTTTATCTCTGTATCCCTTCATCTTAAGAACCTGGGTTCATTATCACGAACATTGTGCTGCTGCATGAAGATTTTACATTGGTTCTGCGTCATAATAAACGTTTTTTGTTATTTTGCATGGGCACTTGTTGGGTAGACTATAGCAACCAGTGATGAGCAGTGATGTACACATGATTACAACTTTGGTATGTCTCTTGCCTCCCCCTGGTGGTGAACTCCTTACATGTCTGCTTGTGTCAGGAACAAGACCTCCACAGTCTTGTGGTGTTGCTGTCATTGCCCCTTCTGTCTTTATGTTGTTTTATCAGCTTATATCAGCCTGGACTGGTAGCTAAATGAAAGCTGTTTTATTTCATCTAGTAACAGTTATCCAGCTTGATTGGGGTTGACCCATCCCACCCTTTCACAAATGTTCTACTATTGACTTTTTTTTCAATTTTAAAGACTCACCTTTTTTTGCTTGCTTTTGGTTTAGTCTGAGGTGGCCCCGTGGCTTTTGTCAAGTCCCCTCTTAACTTTCTAATGCCCTCTTACTGTTTTTTTTTATTTACTGTTGGTTTTTGCTCAATTTCTCTTTTCATTTTATTTTATACTTTTTTGTTGTTGTTTTAGTGTATTACATTATGTTTTAATGCATTTTATGCACCTTTTTTGTCTTTAATTGTGTATACCTGCATTCAGGCAGCTCTTAACCCCTCCACCTCTATTGGAAAGCACTTTGGATCAACTCCTAATGTTTTTAATTATGCTATACAGATAAACTGACTGAACTTCACTTATTGTTGGTATGTGGCACAAAATGACTGAAACAATATAAGTTATTAGCAGGTCCTTCAACATGCAATTCAAATGTTAGATGGAGGAAATTACCCTTTCCCTCAAAATGATCTGATGATCTTAAACACACATAAGCTTGTGAAAATCAAAATCCCTGATAAAGTGTCAATGTGACTCTAAACCATGATACACTAAAACATTCCCCAATGTGTTACCAAATTCACTGAAATAATGCTATTTTACTACTCAAAAACAGCTGCTCACATGGCAACTGTAAGGAAACACACAATCCCAACTTTAGACTGAAAGAGAATTCATTGAGCGCTAAACAATGTTATATGACAACTGGTATTTGACTGCTTTTGACTGTGGTCTTTCATTCCTCTGACTGTGTGTTGTGACACCTGATAGAGCAGCATGGACAGCCAGCGAGACACACACACACACACACACACACACACACACACACACGCACACACACTCAGAGGGCAATCAGCAGGAGAGAAATTCAGCCTTGTCCTTTAGTTTATACAACAGAGGCAGTATGGAGCAACGTGTTGACTCAGCTGCTCAGCTACACCTCGGTTCACTCATGATAGGTTCCTGTCATATTCTGGTGTCTGATTTCTTCACATTCTCCAAACCCTGAAGATTAAGTCTTACTTGGTGTTTGCGTGGCAAACGTTCAGATAAGACAATAGTGTGGTGCATTTACAGCAGGAGTCAGTTGGGTCACGTCTTAATCGTCATTTTTTAAATTTGGGGTTGGGGAAAAAAGGACCAAAATAACGTGTCTAAATACACAACACTCTCGTCATGTGAGGACCCAGCGCTACGTTTTTAAGAGTTTCCAAAGATGAAAGAATTACGATCTATTAGCTACAGGTTGATTTAATTTCCATAGGATCTTTTCAGACATAAGCGAAGCTGTCTCATCTGCTAAGTAACTGGATCTTATTCTCTGCTATGTAATCTAACCCAATCCTTGACCTTTAGTTTTACTGTTTATGGACAAACATCCTAAATACCACCATAACAGAGACGTATGTGTAACCATGTGTGTGTGTGTGTGTGTGTCCACTGATAACCTACATTGTTCAAGATGACCCTAACTCAAAAGGGATCAGTTTAACTTGCAACACATTTCAATACCTGAGGGAATGTTAAACTATTACAAATAAAGTTAAATAGAACAAGTTGAACAAATTGAGTGAAGTTAGCAGTAGAGCCGACGATAGACTTTACAACTTGTAGAATCCTTTTTATTAACTGACCTATGCAGCTAACCTCTATTATAACCAGACGTCCTCTGCTGTCTTTGTTCCTTTCTTTATTTAAAAAGAACAAAAGGCAAAAGCAGAAAAGCTAAGATAAGTAAACAAAATACAGGATTTTTTTCCACTTTTGTCAACTGCTAATATTTACATTTGATGTCTACTGGACATGTATCAGATGGTCATGCTGCTGTAACAATGGGATCCTTGTATTTCTTTATCAAGCTGTTGTTATTGTGAAGCTACGTTCATCCATTGAATTGCATCAGTGTACATCTTTTATTACTTTTACAGATATGACATGATGCGTTGCTGAGGAAAATATCTTAGTTTTCACCACGGACAAAAACATCCTACATCCTACAAATACTGAAAGAAACCCCACACCGAGTATCCGCTCTCTAATTCTATCAGTGACATGGTATTGACATGGGACACAGTGACCTTTATTTAACCGCACATAAACAATGTTATGCTTCATGCAGACAGACACCAGGAACAACAGATACTGTGCAGCCACAGAGCTCTTCACTCATTCATTATTGTCCATTATAGACATAATTGTAAACTGGAGACAAATCAGTTTGAGAAAATGATGCTTTTAGAGTAAGCCATGAAATCCAATCCATGCAAATTAGTCTATCAAATGTGATGGGAGTGAATAAGCCACTGTAAGTCTTATCTCTTTTCTTTCTCTCTCAGCTTTGTCATCACAGTTGCTGCGCTAATTTGCTGTCAAATTGTCGTATTATCACTTACACACACACATATTTGACCACACACACACACACACACACACACACACACACATCTTAATCTTCTGTCTGTGTCTCTGTCATTCTCTATCTCTTCTGCCCTCACAGTATTATCATTTGTTGAGAGGCTGATGCATGCCTCGGCTTTGTCAGCGTGTGACAGGAAATGATATTAATAGTCACAGATCACCACTGTGCCACATGTATGCACTTGCATAGTTCTGAACACATGTATTATGTATTCAGGGGTAACACAGTAACACCAACAGAGATACCCACCAACGTACGATGCAGCATGTACCAGAAACAAATTTGGTATTCAAGGTGCATAGAATTGATCTAACTCCCAATTTAAAATCTTTCAAGAAAGATTGTGAGTGTGAATCAATCCTGAGATAGGTTACAGTAAACATCTCTCCCTCCTGCCCAGGGTTAGTTAAAAAAAAAAAGTGAAATGCCTGACAACCATAAAACCAACAGAGTGCTGTCTATTCCACAGGGAGAGGAGCACTGGCAGATACCTAGGAAACCTGGCAGAGCCATAGAGGGGGAGACAACAATGAAGTCAGATAAAGGACACAAATAATGCACTGTACAATACATACACACACTCCTCCTGTCTTTGTCCACTCTTGGATTTGGTATGCCCTTGTAAAAGAATAAAAACTGAAGTTAATTTTGTTGTATCCGCATGAGAAGTTGAGATGATTTCATCCTATCATCTCACAGTTTTTCCTCTCCACATATCCACATATTTTCATTGACTGATGCCCCCTCTGGTGTTGCTACTTTGATATGTTGTTTAAACACAGAGTGTGAAGGCTCTATTGACTGTCACTGTTGTGTCAAAGCAGTCTTGCTGGTGAATCACAGGTGGTGTAAAGCTAATTTAATGTTAAAATTAGAATATAAAGTTATGAATGTGTACCTTAGTGTAAGTTTAAGTGTGTAATAAGTGTAAAGTGTATAACGATCTCAAAATGGCTCTCAAAATGGTCCCTCTGAAGAAAAGATGACTTTCACTCCATCATGCACATATGCTGATGTTTATGGAATAACATTGACACTCGTCTATACGTAAACGTGTCCCGCACACACTTAAGTTTACATCCCAAACAAAGAGGAGGAGCAGCTGCTACTTATTCAGGTGAAATAGAAAATACACACTTTTGACCAGGCAGTGTCTTGGAACATTCGCACACACTTCTCTGCTTCTGAACCATCAGCTCAGGTAAGAACAGATCTATAGAGTGGAGCAAGATGGGATGCCAGTCAGTGTGAGGGGTCAAGGTCAGATTCCTGTGAAGAATTCCATTGGAGGGGTTGTGATTCTTGTGTGATTATCCTTTATTCTGAAGGTTTTCATTTTAGGGTTTTGCAGTATCAAAGATAGACATGTGGTTGGTAGAGTCCATTTGAAGACTTTACTGAAAGAAGAGCTTTTTAAATTGCTTTGGAAAATTATCACAAATTGAAGAGCGAATGTGCTTGTACTGAAAATGTATTATATGTTGAATGTGTCCGTTTGTTTATGGCATGTGGAGCTTCTGTTTTATACTTTATGACATTGTGTCCATTTATGACGAGCACTATAATAACATATGGGCTGATTTCTGGCTTGTCTTGACTTAACAAAAGCAACATGTTGCTATCTTACAATGAACCTCAGACAACAATACATTTTCAGAACTGGATCAGGATTTTAAAATATGTAAGAAGGCCAGCACTGCAGGGATTTGGTTAACTAAAGAATGCAAACCTAAGAATGAGGATGTTGGCAGAACATCGGTAATCTTGTGAAGCACACTGAACTGTAACATCCACTAATGAGCAAAACCTAATTACTTTGTAAAATCTTTTTAAACCCCAGCAGAAAGTCTAATTCCGTCTGTCATCTGAGATATGGGACACATTTTAAGACATGGGACAGAGTTTGACCTTGGCTAATGTCATGCTAACCGATAGCTGCAATGACATTTTAGACAGAGGACAAAAGGCCATGATTGAGGATAAGTGAGAACAAAATAATGATAAGGAGTCTTTGTTTCTATTTGATGTCCATTTCTTGAAAAGCTGGTGCAAACTGTATTTCTCTGCAAGAATTTACATGAATAAAAGCAAGCGTCAAGCCAGTATTTGATCCTCTAGTCAGACTTGTTTGAATACAAAAAGACATCTGTGAATAGAGAACTAGTTTGAGCCAGAGGGAAGCAAAAGCAAGAGGACGGGCACCGAATGCAGTGAATCTAACCGCTATGGAGGCCCAAGGGTGTCCGAGATCAGCCAGAGGTTACAGTGAGGTCGCTGAAAAGTCCTGTTGCATGTCCACTTTTCTCATACTCTAAGTATATATTAGTTATAGTGTTTTTTTATTATTTTTTAAAAGGGTTAAAGAAGGCTGTTGGCTTTTGTATTGATCATACATTTGCCAATATAACAACTTGTCATGTTATGACTATGCATATGTATCTATCTATTTTTAAATACAAATGATAAAACTATAAAACTTATCAATGTATATGAAAAGCTGTTTTTTTGGATGCTTCATAAGACATCAACTTTATAAAGTCAGTAAAAAATCCAACTGCTCATATAAAGAGAAAGAAAATCAGCAAATATCTTTTGGAGGCTGTAAAGTACATGACAGTGTTTGGCCCAAAGCGATGATTTTTTTTCTGGAGTAAAGTGGAGATTGCAGGAAAGTTGTCTGGAAACCAGCTGGATTTCGCCCCAAGACAAAAAAAAGTATCCACTGTTTACTCTCCAAACACCCAGAATGCATCCCTGCTGACGAGACACTGACCTCTCACACAACAAGGACGTTCTTCCCGGGGAGAGGGAGAGGGAGTGTGTGCTTTGTTGCTTGTATGCATGTGTGTGTATGTGTGAGAAACAAAGGCGTGATGGTAGAAAAGGTTCTACTCTGTTTTCTATTCTTTCCCACAATCACATGTTGTCTCTCGCTCTCTCTGTCTTTATCTGATTCTCTTTCTAGCTGACTCTTAGTTGTGTTGAAGATGGGACATCTCACTGTTGTGGCTGTTATGGCAGGTAAAGAAAAAAGAAAATGGATAAGTCAACGAAATATCCTAGATATTTTATTTTCAATTAAATGTATGGGCATACAAAAGGTCACTTGTTCAAAAAGCATCACGTGACCCAGACAACCTCGTAATTCAACTTGTTTTAAAAGAAAAAATTACTATAATTCTTAAAAACTCTGTTACGAGACATGTTCTAGCAGAGCCACTGACATGTTTGCAGTAAAGTAAACTCCCACCCAACGAAATTACCATTTCATTTGTCTGACTTTCTTGCAGTTCTCTTCACCCTTTTCATGGAAACTGAAGCAAGTAAGGGCAAAACTCTCCTTTCATCTCATCTTTTTCTGAGACTGGTTTGTTTAGAAACTGGTTTAGGAAGAAATCAAATTAACACCAAGTTAACAATGGCCAAATTCAGGGCAATTGTAATGTTACCATCCCAAAATGGATGCTTGAAAAGATTAAACAGAACAGAGAGACATGGACCAATGCTTTGTGAGGGCCACCTTGTACATTTGCAGTAGTTCATAAGAGTACAATTTCAACATTTTGAATCATCCATTGAAGCAAGTTAAAGTGAGTAATGTTACTAATTTTTCTTTTCCCCTTCTCTTGTTTCTCCTCCTCCTCTTGTGTTTGGTCTGCAGATCCATTTGAGTACGGTAAGTAAAGACACACTT
Source organism: Leptoclinus maculatus (assembly GCA_032191485.1). Lineage (NCBI taxonomy): Eukaryota > Metazoa > Chordata > Actinopteri > Perciformes > Stichaeidae > Leptoclinus > Leptoclinus maculatus. The sequence continues at coordinate 17,152,679 of JAVDOI010000008.1, forward strand.
AACTCCTAATTCTTATAAACTGCGCAGTAGCATCTCACTCCCTGTATGGATTATAAAAAGACTAGTGCAGAGTTTCATGTATTCACTTAGATTATTGCAAATCGCATGTGCCCAATGACAAGAGCAACCACTGCAAATTTGATTGTCAAAAAGCGATATTTAAAAAAACATCTGTCTGTTAGATAAAGCATAAATACAATGATATATTAGTCTGCATTTAATTATTGGATATGTTTGCAATTTATTTTTTGCTTTGTCAATAAACCATCTTTACTTCTAACATCATTGTCTGACAGACTACAAAACGCTACGAATTGGAGGCCTGATCTGTGCCAGCTTGTTGTTTATCGGAGGACTCAGCATTTTACTTTGTGAGTTCTGAAACCGCACGGATAAATGATCCTGTATGGTAAACCTATGAAAGCATTTTAATTGATTTTTAATTCCTAAATGAATGCTAATAAAAGAATCAGAGTGGTAATAAAGCTCAGTAACACATCTCTCTTTGCCCTCACAGATAACAAGTGCTCCATGAAGAACAAGTACGTTTTTTTCTTCTCATATACTGACTGTGAAATGAATGTGTGTGTTTGTCAATGTGTGTGTGTGTGTGTGTGTGTGTGTGTGTGTGTGTGTGTGTGTGTGTGTGTGTGTTTGTCTATGTGTGTGTGCGTGTGTGTCTGTGTGTGTGTGTACTTGACTTGTTGCCCCTATCATTGTCTCCCTATTGTCTCTTTGTCTTTTTTCCCAAACTGCCGTGCGAACTGACGCCCCTCCCTCGTCTCTTACCTTGTAGAAAAGTGGAAGATGACAACAGTGAAATCTGATCTGGTGCCTGCCTGACAAACCGGTTTCGGGAAGGCAGAAGAGCTGACGGGCATGGGGGGTGGAGAGATTTGGGTGTGTGGTGGGGGGGGGGGGTTTGGAGGAAACACAACTGCTCAGATGATTATATCTGTAAAGACCTGCGCAAAGATATACCGCGTATGCAAGGTGTGAAAGCATGTATCCATTTTGTCGAAATCTGTACTGATATGTAAATGATAGGGTCATATATGTTTATCCCTGAAAACACGTGGACCTTCTCGACATATTCAGTCTGTTTCAAAATGAGTTTAGTCATTACCATAATGTTGGATATTGTTACTGAAATAGTGCATTATTAGGAACACAGTGTCATGTTTAGTCATTATGACCGGTTGTTGATAAACTAGCTAGATTCATCATGTGGTCAGCCATTTCAATATTGATAAGATTAGGGGGGAAATGGTTAGAAACCTTTGATGTTCACATCCAAAATGAAAATAAATGTCACTATGAACCAAATTGCTAATATTTCCGTGTTGTTTTTCACAGGTATATGATAAAGGTCAGCCTGTCGTACTCTATGACATTTAATGACTTTAACATGTATAACTGAGAAGGGCAGTTATTGATCTTGGTTTCCCTATTCGGGCCTGTAGCCTACCAATTATTGGTGTCGTAAATTCATTGCTATTCCAAAAATGGGCCTACATTCTTACACGACAAACTAATTCGTAGTAGACGCTAACTCGACAAACTTCGACATCTTCGTTCTCGACAAGCAAACATTAATGCTTCACTCCTCCTCCCCGGCTCTCAGTCCACCCGACTCTGGATCAGCTTCCACGCCCCGTTTGTCTTCAGCCTCACGCTCTTCACCGACAGAAACCGACCCGGGATCAGAATTCACGGACAAAAGTTCAGCATTTCAAACTCAGCCCCCTTTTCTAAAATCAAGCCAACCTGTTGAGTGCGACAGTGCTGGGAGCAGGGTGTTGGCGTACTGTGTGGAGAAAAGTCGCTAGTTCTGGATCAGATAACTGCCTTCTTCGGAGACATTTCCTCGTTTCTGTCGTTGCTAAATACACCGTGTTAGAGGTAAGTGTTGACAAAGAAAACATCTCAAATCTCACAGAATGTCGTTCTCTAAAGTGTTTTCTTTATTTGAGAAAATCGGTTAATGAAGTTAAAATGTCCAGTATGTGCGCGTACGCATACTTTTAGCCCAATGAAGCACAATTTAGCTAACGTAAGGCTTTTTTTAATGATGAGCTAATAGGTTCTTAACATCTTTGTTTGTGATGGAAACTGCTTAAATCTCTGTATTTCTTATTAACTGGCCCATTAAGTTACATAAAACTCAAAGAGGCTCGAATTAAATATAGAAACGTAGTTTTTTTTTTCCAGAGACAAGTCTATCATTCTTTATAATGTGGAAGTACAATACAACATATGTCTGTACATAATGTAATGTTATCCGGCTGACATTTATACCGGTGCCAGGACAATGGAGCTGCACGCGTCCACGGGCTAACGTGCGTAACGGCAAGGGATAGTCTTCCTCCACGCGCTTTGATCACACATGTTCATGTCAACATTTTGTTTTTGTTTGACTACGTAGCAGGCTTTAAGTGCTCTATTTTACATTCTAAAAGTTTCTGTTGGTACTTTAAGTTCTTGTTTAACCCACCAGATAGTCTGTACGTGTTTATATTTGATGCTAGCCATGGCCTTCTTTCACTTGTTTAAAATAAAAAACATGAATAGATCATATTACATGGAGAAGTGAACCGTCACGGGACAAATTATTCAAAGCCACCCCAGTTTGTGACATTTTACTCCTGATGCACAGTACCAATGAAGACTTCCTGCAGTGGAATATTTTAATATTGTCATAATGTCACATGCTTTATTGATCACATACAGTAAGATGGTGTGTGTGCGTGTGAGAGAGAGAGAGAGAAAGAGAGAGAGAGAGGGCAAGTTGATAAGAACACTGGTGATAATAGTTTTCTACTATGTGGCACAGGGACAGATTGGGACAAGGACAGAAACATGAGACGCCAAATTCTGCTGTACTGTAAGGGGGAATACTGTAAGGGGAAGAAAGGAGTACGAAATATTGATAATTTGCTGGATTAATAAAGTTATTTATTAGAATAGAATACTTGCAGTCAAGACTTATTATTTTCAGCCCTAATGTAAAGCTGGTTTCCAGATCATTTTGACACAGTTTATTAAAGTGTTTGGCAAAATCCCTTTAGCAATTCACTGGTTATAAGATGATAGAGATGCATAAACAGTGTTTGTACATTATGAATGTGTTTCTGTGACCTCTGGTTACAGATTCAGACTACACATGGGTAAACAAGACGCCATAGGTAAACGTCAGGCTTTAGTGTACAAGAGGCGTAGCATGACCTTAGGCCAGAATGCACTGCAGTAGTAACATCTGTTGTGTTTTGGGCATGTGTTGCTGTGACCATTGGCATTCTGCAAAGCTAACCTACTCCTTGGCAAGCTACACTCTGTCTGTCCTGGGACAAGTGGATGTCCTTTCTGTGGTGGTTTGTTCTAGTTAAAATGTCGGACATCAGTAACTGAAGTAGAACTAAACGGGGCACAGAGGGAAACCGAAACTCCTCGTCATAATAAATAGAGATTATTAATATACGTATATCATAGATTAATGCTATTTAGCAGTGCAAGAGAAGATGCCTTTTAGTCTTCTTTGGGTTCATGAATTATATAGAGGCATTTGTGTTCACAATTGTGGATTAGTAACATTTCTGCCGAAACAAATCAATATTTTTGCAATGCAGCGCAGGAGTATGATTGCTTAGCAACAAACGGATTTGATTTCAGAGTGTCTTCAAAAAAATGACACGCAAACTACAGCACCAAATGAGTTTTGGTATATTTTAGTACTCTGACATACTGGGAGAATAGTTTGAGCTAACAAATGAGTGGCAAAGATACATTCACGCAATATACTCACACCTGTCTAACTGCAGGATATCTACAGTATTTTGATTTACACGCACCGTAGTTCACCTTATGTGAGCACAGATTTTCAGAGAGAGAGAGAGAGAGAGATGAGGCCGATGGAGATGAGAGATGTCACGGGGTGAGAGGCAGAGATGGAGGGAGGGGGAAGGAAGGTGGCGACAGACGGCGTTGTCTTTCCTCTCTCTCAGGCGACACAAATGTAGCTTGCTGTCCTCACCTCTCCTCACATGACCATGATCCCTAAAAAAAGACGACGAGTGTGAGTGAGGGAAAACAGTTGGAGGGGAGAGCGTTCTTAGGCGAGACACGCTTCCTCCTCACCTTTCCTCACTTCACTTTGGTGTCTCGCATACACAAATTTAGAAACCTCGACAAGAAGACATTGATTTCACTGTGACTGTGACCTTCAGTGCATTTCGTGTTTCACCACAAAGCTTTAGTTTACAACCCAGCAGAGACTTCTAACGCGAGAACCAGTCCAGATATTCTTATTTACACCTCATGGTTATGTTATAACCGTTAAACTCCAAACTGTAATCACCCGTGTCTCGGAGTGTTTTTAAGATATTCCCTGCATCATCTGTTGCAGGGATTTAAAAAGTTTGTTAGAGAAGCTACCAGTCAATGCGTGCGCTTGTTATTAGTTTCATGGGAGGAAGATGAGATGAAACGATGGAACTGTACTCCGTCCGTTGATCGTGACTGCAGAGTGAGGAGCATGAAGTGTGTTGCTCGCCGCTCACTGTGGGAGCCTTGTGGTTGCCGTGTGTGAGTCATGGCTCTAGTATGCTCCACTCCCTCCTACCCTCTGTCTGTCTCTCTGTGTGTCCCTCCTCGTTCCCTCTCTCCCCCAACCGCACTCTCCCTCGTCTTCCTGCCTCCCTCTCTCCTTCCCCCAGGCTTAAATACTCCTTCCTCCCTCTCTTGCTCACTCTTATTGCCCAACTTGATATCTTGTTTGTACTTTCTCCGTTCCCTTTCTTAGTTAACTGCCTCCGCTGCCTCCCCACCACCCTCGGTCTCTGTCTTTCTATCCCGAGTGCTTCTTTTTTGCCCTTTACATAAAGGCTAGTAAAAAAAACAACACACTTGCATCTGTCGAAACCCATCTTGGTCCATAGCTGTTAGATGCTATCACTTAGCTTTTCAGCAGCCACAGAGACAAATAAGTCTTCGAGAAACCCTCTGACGTCATGCATTTTATAATGCATGTCATGAAGTGATGCATTTCTGAGTGTATTGGTAAAGTGAAGGGAGGAACAAGTTAAGATAAATTCATCAGACAAAAGCAAATAACTCACAGATTGCAAAGCAGGTTCGCACTGTGTTTAGTCGACAAAGCCCAGAGACTTGTGTGTGTCATAAAGGATGTGTTGCACACTGGAATTCATTGCTGCTAATTTAGGAATAAAAAATGCCACGGAGAAAAGACAGCTGTCTTTGTAGTGCAGTGAAGGAACACACACACACACACACACACACACACGCGCACACACACACTGTTGTCCAGCATTCAAACGGTCGGGTGGGGGAGTGGAAATAGCAACAGAGACTAAGTCACATACATGCTGTGCACACCACATATCGTAACACGCAGTCACGTGTGCACAAAATTGTACCTCTGTCTTTTGGGATACAGCCGCATTAAGACGACATCAAATATGAATTTAAACACACTTTGGTAAAGATGTTTTGATTTTTTTTTTTTAAACATGATGACTGGTCTTTGTTTCATACTCCCCATGTTCCTTTGACCCTTTCCCCCCCCGACCCTGAACAGGATAAGCAGTTTTAAGAATCGATGGCTAACATTTGTTTGTTGGTGAACGCTTTTCTTTTTTTGATGTTAGTTAATCAAAGCACTTGACTGTGCGTATTGTGTGTATGTGCACCTACTGGGTGTCTGTATGTGTGTTGTCACATTACTTAGTCCAGAGGAAGTAAACACGCATTCAAAGTCAACTGGTTTCTTTCTTTCTTTCTATAAAAGAACTATTGAAACCAACAACTATGAACTATGGGATGTGTGTGTGTGTGTGTGTGTGTGTGTGTGTGTGTGTGTGTGTGTGTGTGTGTGTGTGTGTGTGTGTGTGTGTGTGTGTGTGTGTGTGTGTGTGTGTGTGTGTGTGTGTGTGTGTGTGTGTGTGTGTGTGTGTGTGTGTGTGTGTGTGTGTGTGTGTGTGTGTGTGTGTGTGTGTGTGTGTGTGTGTGTGTGTGTGTGTGTGTGTGTGTGTGTGTGTGTGTGTGTGTGTGTGTGTGTGTGTGTGTGTGTGTGTGTGTGTGTGTGTGTTTTGACTTTCCCCTGCTATAATAGGATCTTTGGTTGTCCATTTGTGGTGCCCACAGCATTCCAATAATTCAACAGCAACGTTTCATCCCTGATAATCAGCAGGTCTGTGTGAGACATGTTTAATAGGAACTACTACCTAGAGAAGAAATAGTCTGTATATAATATAAATGTAAATATTTAAACTTAGTAAGTACCGTACGGTACTTTGCTAGTACTGACTGATACGTAGCTACATGTAAGAGTTGGGACTCTTTAGCGGCCCCTGCAGCTTATTGTGTAACCTTACTGTTGGATAAGATTGGAAGAGAAGAGTGGGGCGTAAAAGAGAAGATGATGTTGTCTGAGTGTGAGACGGGCATAGAGCCTAGAAGGCCTGTGCTCCAGGGAGTTTGTATGAGAAGGGATAAATGAGTGGAAACGACTTAACGAGAGGAGAGGAGAGGAGACGGGACGGGTGAAGGAAGAGAGACATGCAGAGGTGTGTCAGAGACGGGAAGTAGGAGAGTTTTAAAGAGGCTGGAGATGATCGGAAAGAAGACAGCAGCTCATCAAAAGCAGAAGAGCACCGTGAAACAGTGGCAATTTGTAAAGCTTTTCCCAACAAGTGGAAATGAGTATGAAAGAAGTAGAGGATGTGGAGACATTAGAGCATGAGACAAAAATGTAGAAAAGCAGTCCTAAAGACGGGAAGAAAAAGGGTTGAAAACAACAGAAAGAGGGACAGTTGGGGACGAGCAGGGTAGCATGACAGAGCCAGAACAGAAAACCCTTTATCCCTTCAACGGGCTTCAAAGGGAACTTGTACAAAGGGGAAAGTATACTTTTTACATAATATCTTCAGAAAAGCTTGTCATAGTAAAGCCTTCTTTGGAATCCGCCTACGTAGTTGATTATTCGATTAGTCAATTGACAGAAAATGAAGCGGCAACTATTTTGATAGTCTATTCATTTATTAAGTCGCCTTTCAAGTAAAAAAGCCCCAAATCTGCCGGTTCCAGCCTCTACAGTGTGAGTGTTCTCTGCGTTTCTTTGTCTTATATGTTGGTATAGTGAATATCTTTGACTTTTGGACCTTTTAATTGGACAAAACCAGTAATGTATGCATGTCACCGTGGACTCTGGGAAAGTGTGATCTGCATTTTTCCACCACTTTCTCACATTTTACGGAAAACAATTTTTGTCAGTCAATCTGCAGATAAATGGGGAAACCGGTTAGTCCCAGGCCTGAACCAGTGACATTTGATATTGAATGTTGTGTTGAAGGAGCACTTTGCTTTGTAAGCATGTTACATACATCATGCTCTACTCACCCACCAGGGTGCTCTTGGCTTCTTAATTAGCCATAAACCCAATGGTTTGAAAGCACACCTCCTGGCTCCGCCTTACACTAACATTTGCTTTAGAATATGATCTTCAAATAGGAACAGGGAGGCGCCACATACTTTATACTTTATATCCCATTCTCACTCTTCTCTTTCTCCCCTCTGCCTCCCCTTTCTAATAGTCTCACCCTCAGTTTGCCCCCTGTGTCTTCTTCTCTCTCCTGTTTCTGTCTTTGCCCTCCGTCTCTCTCTCTCTCTCTCTCTCTCTCTCTCTCTCTCTACTCTCTCTCTCTCTACTCTCTCTACTCTGTGTGTGGCTTTCTCCTGAGGTAAACCATTCTCTAGTGGTTGTTGGCCTGTTTCCCGTCCTCTACATTCCCCCGGCCTTGCCTTGGGTTGCTGTGGAGAGGCACCAGGAGAGGTGCACTCGTCCCGCTCTTCTCTTTTCTCCCTTTCCTACCACACTCCAAATACCAACAGCAGAGCAGGGAGACGCATTGTTTTACCCACATACTCCTTTATTGGGAGGTTACTGTTGTTGTGTGTCACTTAAAGATACTCTAAAAAACTAAGCTACAAAAAGTACTACATGCTGGGAGCTGAATCTGTACTGTAACATCTTCAACAGTTTCATCCTATCAGATACACGGTCGGTCTCTTCTATAGAGCTTTTGTGCACGTTTTCACAAACACACGTGACGGCGTGTGAATGCCAGTTTGAAACGGGTATGGGTGTGTTTGCTCCTCACTGTGGAGCGCTCCGAAGGGATAAGTGGAAAATCACTGCTGCGTTACTCGAGGTGTGTCTCCTCCCAGCACACGTTACCTCTGCTGCTGCTCACAGCGTGGACACAGAGCCCCTCAAGTCAGTGTGCGGGACGTAATTGCGGCTGTCAGGAAATGTACTTGTTCATTAAGGATAATGAAAGTGGGATTAATTAAAATTCTACCTCACTGTTAGGAGAAGCTCTGACTGGAAGTATTTAAGATGGGAAAGCTTTTTGTCAAGCTTTCAATAATGAGCAGGCATTGGAAAAATAAAAAATATCTCCCTTGACTGATGGAACTTCAAAAAGAAGCTTGGCGCTAACCATCCATACTCTAATGCTCGCTGTAAGATTAAAATAACATTACAGACAGGAATAGCTTTGGGTGAGTGCACTTTAATATTATTCTCATGGATTTTTTCATCAGCAAGTGAAAGCTGAGAAAGAGAAAGAAGAGCAATGAGGACAGTCGGAGCAGGTGACTACATGTACATAGGTACATACATACAGTACTGTACATTATCAGAATCAGAATCGTTTATTGCCAAGGAAGTTTGCACCTACAAGGAATTTGTCATGGCGGGTGGTGCGTAACATTTGACAATAAACAACAACATTAAACAACAACATTAAACAATCAATAACAGTCAACACAGTGCAGGAAATGGAGACATATTAAAATGTACAATAAAATATAAGATAAAGTATAAAATATAAAATAAAGTGCACAACAAAAACAGATAACAGGACTGGAAAACAAGTGAAATGTTATAGGTAGAATAAGCCTGTAGAGAATTCAGCGACAACATTGAAATAACAAGAAATGAAGCCTCAGAACTTTCACATGGCGGCGGTGTAATGCATTATGCAGAGTGATTTAGTTCTCCTGTTGAGGCTCGATTAAAGCACTTTGTTCTCATCAACATCAGATCGAGTTTCTGAGTGTGAAAGAGAGCGGGAGAGACCACTTTGTGCCTTTCTAAATTTGATCAGATTTCTTTGTGTGTGCTTCAGAGGGAACGGATGCACGTGCTGTGTGTTTTAGTCCCTCTGGTGCCCCTCAGAAAACACAGAAAGGCTGGACGTTGCATCAGGTCTCTGTTGACTTGTGGCTAGTGTGAGCCAGTTAGGAGTACTGTAATCAGCTTTCTAACATGCACACACACACACACATCACAATGTGATTATGTGTGCCATTGGGACTGAAGATAATGTTATTTACCCCATTTTGATACAACTAGAGCCTTGCTCTAATGGCCGGCAAAGCACTAAAGTTAGTAGTTAATGTTTTCAATCGACGTGCAAGCATTAGTCAAAAGTAAAGGCACATTTTTAGTGAATACAAGTTTTTGTATCTTTTTCACTGAGGATTTTTGCTGTGGTAACTAACTTAGAATGTGAAGCTGTATACAAAACTATTATTAGTCATGAATCGAGTTACCTCCTTGATTGTTAATGATGTCTGTGTTTATCTCTGCAGGTAAACAACCTTGAGCGTGAAGATGTCAAAGATCGGTGCTTTGGTGTTGATGACACGTGAGTAAAACTCTTTCATCAGTCATTCTTTAAAAATCCTCTGTTACATTAGTAATTTCCTCTTTATGAAAAGTCAAAGATTAAATCCATTTCATTCAGTTTTAGTCAACCAGAGAGTCGCTTAACACCAAACACATTAATGTTACATCTCTAAAACAGGCAAAAGTATCAAAAAGGCTAAGATGCAGAAACAAGGTCTAAACACTAGTGATATAGGAAAACAACGACTAAATACACAATTAAAGGTTGTCACTGCCTGTCTGGTTGACCCTTCACTTGAGATTTTTAACTGTCTGGACGTTTGATTATGTGTAGAAATCCCTAGTAAGATGGAAAATGATGTGCTGTACAATTACAGTGAGCGTGACAGCATCCACAGCTCCTTCAGGTGTTGTAGAAGAGGAAAGATGGGCTGGATAAGGAGAAGGAGAGATAAAACAGCCAGAGTATTATGTCATGTTTTTAAACAGATCTGGATTTTCAATAAATGCAGCAAAGATTTAAGAGCTGTTTGATTCATGGATACTGACCGTTTCATTTGTCAATGAGTTTAAATAACAGACGTGTCAATTGACCTGTCTTTCCTCAAAAACACCCATAAAGTAGAATGAAAAGTAAAATGCTTTTGCAATATTAAGTGCACAAAATCAATATGAGTGCAAGTACTTTTTCTAACGGTCTTTCAGACCACATGAATCTATAATTTCCAGCATCGGTGGGATATTTTTTCTTCTCCACCCTCATGATCCCTAATAAACAAAAGGAGAGGCCTCAGGTTTCACTGTTGTAATGTTTGACTCTTTCTGAACTCTTGCAGTTGTGTCCCTGGTGTTTGCGGAAGAACAGAACTGTAAGTACACTAATGTGATGTGTTTTCCCCTCAGTCAGCCAACCAACTACTGTAAATATTTGGGCAATACGGTTAATATGTTTCATCCAAAAAAGGATACATCTCTATTATATTATTATATGATCCAATCTACATTTTTATCTTAAAATTATGAGATAAGATAACCATAAGAGCCTTATGTCTTTTCTTTTTTTTTACTTTTTTTTATTAAAATTGAGTGAAATGTTACCTTTATGTTGAAATGTATTGATTATGTCATCTGCGAGATAATCAAACTAGGCCACAGTGTTTCATCCTCTTACTTTGTACTGTTGACTTTTTTACATCACTGTCACTGATATGTGGATGTTTCTGCATATCCTCATTTATCTGCTGCTCAAACCAACTTTCAACTGACCCCAATTATTTCTGTTCCCTGCAGTGGAAGAGGACCCATTTACCTTTGGTAATCTATTCTTTTCTAAAGTAATATTTTCACTATCATTTAGAAGTCAACCGCCTTTGGAAGCTGATCTGTATCATTAACATAAAGAGTTTTAAAAACTCACTTTTTACATGTACATGAAGGTGTTTCCCATTTAATTTGCTTGCATGTTTCTTTGCTCGGATGCATTAGTTTTTTTTACATTAATTTTCATACGGTAACCCTGACGTCTTTCTGCAGACTACCACAGGCTGCGTGTTGGAGGCCTGATTCTAGCTGCTGTCCTCTGTCTCATTGGCATCACCATCCTGTTCAGTAAGATGCAAATTATGCACACACCCTTATCCACACATACGGAGTCATAAACTGCCTCAAACAACGCACAAACACACAGATATAAAGAAAGCCAACCATTCTTTTCTCTTGCTCCAGGTGGCCACTGCAGGTGCAAGTTCAACCAGGACAAGAGGTGATCCTTCATACAGTTAAACAATAAAACATTTGTGTAATTTGTGTGGAAACTCTAAACTACGAACACTTTGCATTTAATATATATTGTAAAAACTGTTTTCCTCGTCCCTTACTCTCTCTTTTCTTCTCTTTGCAGAAGGAGGACAGGAAGCAATGCTCAGCAGATGCTCTCCGACCAAGGTAACGTTTGTTCCCCTACCAGCTCTTTAACTCTTTGCCTTCTATATCTAAAAGAAAACCAGCACCGAAGACAAGGTTGATGACTGGTTTTACTTTTTTAATACAACTCAGTTCCACTGATATATTTATTAATCGACAAAGGAAACTCCATCTGCAGTTGTGGTTTACTGTAGAGCATCAATGACAACCGCTAAAACCAGCAAATAGATTTTCTTTCCTTTTCACATCACCACAATTTAATTATTCAAAATAGATAAACCTGTCTTCCCACTTCTAAAATAAATGTTTTTTGGCCATCCTCCCCTAAGATAAAAAAACAATGCTGCATATGTATTAAGATGTGTCAAAATAACAGGTTATTATCCCTCCTAAGATTTCATCACCCAGTTGGCGTCCTGCTAAGGTCTAAAGTTATATTTACTCTGTCCATCTGTTTCACTGTAAACGGCCTTGTGTCACACACACACACACACACACTTACAAACACGGTATGGAAATGTCCCGTAGTGCTGGACTCGGATGCCGTGGACCTCGCTGTTCAACAGGTGGTGGGACTCTGGGTGTCCGGCATGCAGAGCAGGAAGTAGGGAGAGGTAGAGAGAGTGGTGTGAGGCAGCCATACTCTTTTTATGACTCCGCGACAGTCCTGGAATTATGTTTTCGGGTGGTACGTCCCTCCGTCCCATTCTCTTGAAGCAATATCGCAGGAACATCTTGAGGGAATTTCTTTACATTTGGCACAGACGTGGTCAAAGGTCGAGGTCACTGTGACCTCACAAAACACGTTTTTTACCATATCTGAAGAATGAATGTCCATATTATGACAATTTCACACAGATGTGTGATAGGATAAAATTATGAAGTAATGACATTTTGGACATACATGGATGTAAACTGCAACTTGACTGGTTAGCAGAGGCTTACAACCGTTCATTATTCTAGTTTTATGTTGCATTATGGTTATGGGGCAGCCATAGAAGATGCTCTCTTGAAAAACTGCAGATATTCATAAATGTGTAGCCTATCTCAAGCCAGATGATGGTGCTAATGATGACAGATGCTCCTTGTTAAGATAAAATACACAGGTGGCCCATATGGAGAAACACTGTGTGTGGGGGCAGTATACACAACTCAGCACGGGCCCACAGGGACATACTGCACTGGCAATTTCCACATGCATGTGCACATGCTCTCTCTCTCACTCTCTCGCTCTCTCGCTCTCGCTCTCTCTCTCTCTCTCTCTGTGCTCATTATCTGAAAATAAGTGGCAGTGGGTTAAGTCTTCACCTCAATCTTCACGTACACAGAATGATATCGTATATATATCATCACTGCCAATCAGGCTTAAATATTAGCCTCACCTTTCATGAAGAATTTACGTTGCTAATATGTTAATGATTGTCATTTTGTTTGTATAACCCAGTGTATCATGTTACGGATCACATTTTGAAGCAGCAAATTAACCATCTGAATTTTGGGAACTCCCCTTCCTGTCTGTCTGCAGGTCGTTCCGGCGAATGCTAGATGTCAACCAGAACACACACTGACTTCCCGAACCTGCAACCAACAGATAAGATGGAGGAGCAGCAGCGGGATCTGATACATCCAAGGAGAGGCTTTTTTTTATTATTGTTTAAGAGCAACAGAAAGTAGTCTGTGTGAAACGGCTGTGAGGTGTGATGCTTTCTGCCTGTTAACTAAGCTACCGATCAGCAGCCTGCACCTTCACACACACACACACACACACACACACACACACACACACACACACACACTTGTATACACAAGTTGTCACTTTCATCTCAATCAACTGAACAATTTTTGGTATTTAGAATTTGAAGAGGCTTTGCCATGAAGAAACTATAATATAAAGCCTTTTGAGAATTTATTCTCTAACTCATGCTTTGTCATTCACGGTTGATTGTTCTGAAAGTGACCCCATACAACAGATAACACAAAATTATTACCAAAAAATTCCTCAAGTTTCCGTCAATGTCTCACATTACTTCTGTTCTCTGTATTGTGTCTGTAAGGTAAACATCGATGTAGATATTAGTCGCGTACTGTGACCAACCTAACCCGCTGTCCATGCTTTCATGTCACATATATGAAATCCACATAGTCACGAGTGTTTAGAGTGCTGTTGTTGATTCATGATAATCTGTTAATTCCCATGTTTAGCTTTATGGAGGAAAGTAGTGGATTGCACTGTTCAGATACACAGGAAAACTCTGTCATGTTTCTATAAAAGAACTATTGAAACCAACAACTATGAACTATGGGATATTATTTCTGTGTGTGTGTGTGTGTGTGTGTGTGTGTGTGTGTGTGTGTGTGTGTGTGTGTGTGTGTGTGTGTGTGTGTGTGTGTGTGTGTGTGTGTGTGTGTGGGTGTGGGTGTGGGTGTGGGTGTGAAATGGGGGTGGGCTACTACCGACCTCCCTCTCCGACAGTGGCCCAGTGATGGAGCGGCCATGTTTGAAATATTGCTGCCTGTGAGACTGATGGATGATATTTCATATCTGATGGTATAAATACCCAGAGAGTAAGTCTGACAGACAAGAGCGATGGGGAGATAGATGCAAGAAAGATAGAAATCTACAGGAAAAGTGAACATTGGTGGTTGTTTGAGAGAACCAGAACAAAATGGCTGACCCAAGTATCTTAAAGTATTGTGTGCAACAAGAAATTCGTTAGAAGTCATTGTGGGTTCAGGTTCAGGGCTTTGCTGGGTGATGTCTTGCAACCTGTCTTAAACCTAAGGAGATCTGTCTTAGCAATATTTATTTTTAAAAAGTTGTGCAAAAAGAGCTAGCAGGTTCAGCTGAATCAGCATGCTGTATGCAAATTTCAGTGTGTGCATGAAAGTTGCATACTAATCTTGGAAAAACGAGGAAGGTGATTTTATACATGGTCCAGAACAGCAGGTATGTTGGTGATGGATGAGAAGTTGTAAGCTTTAAAGGTCAATGTTTATGTTTCTATGTTAGGTCATTCTTTTGTTCCACACATACACAACACGAAGAGAGAAGTCTCTTTCCACGGTCCATTTGGCCATTATGAAGAAGTATCATGGTAATACCATTATTTTAACTCCCAAATTATCACAGTATTTCCATGATGCAAAAATACTATGATACTGTAGCATACTATTATAAAATACCATGAGCAAGCACAACTGGTATTGAATGAACAGTCGTCTTATTTAAACAGAAGGAACAAAAATACACATGATTTGTTGGCTTCAACAGAAAACTCTATTCATTCACCACTTGCAGGGTGTCACCATGAGATGGCACTAGCTCCACAAAAACACATTCAGGCTATAGTGTTATTTCTTCTTCAAAGAGATGGTTACATAGGCCTCAGTGCTTCCCAAAAATGTTGAACTATTTCTTTAATGTGCACAAACAATTATACACAAAGAGTTAATGTTCAGCAAGTAAAGTTTAATTCCAGGTACTGTAAAGCATTACAATCTCTTGCAGAAGTTGGCCTAGCAATGTGCTTTAGTAATAGTTGTGCATGAGTAAAACATATCTTATTGAAGGAAGAGAAGCAGAAACATGCATAGATTTTAGGGTTATTTTTAAGTGATTTCAGACTCTATATGGAATCCTCTGTTTCTGTCCCAGTGACTTCCACCTCACACAGTGTCAGGGACTCTGTTCTTCCAGGAATCACAATGTTTACGTAACGGCCTTCCATCCCGTTACACTCAAAGGTTGTGGCGAGCCCACCTTGCATACACAAGATGACAACACATCTGACGAAAAAGGAAACAGAATTATGAGTAAAACTACATCACAAGACAAAAAACTCTGCTTAGATCTCACCACTGGATCTATTATAGATACCGATGATGCTGTTGGAGTGAAACATATAGGTTTCTGTTAGGAAATCATGTACTTATCCAGTACACTGATTTCCTATAACTTACAAAAGCAATGTAAAATGTTCAAATATAATATAAAACAGAAAGTGGGGTTACTTGGGATTAGTGTTGCCATTGTCATGGAGGGAATTTCCAATGCGGATCTCAGCACCATTGATCCTTTCGTGGCAACAATCGCTTCTGTTGATGATGGTGACGGTGTTGACTTTATACGTCTTCAGAAGGTCCAGCCTCCACCATGGTTTCATCTGTGTTTGTGTATGGGTACAGGACTCCTCTGACCATTGGCTAGCACGGTTTCCGTCAATGGCACGAGAAGCCAAGGCATGATAGTCCGTAGAGGACTGAGTCACTTTTCCACCTCTAGCAATATTAGGTCCTAGATAAAGTCACAAAAGTTATTATTAAAGATTGGGGAAGGCACAGAAATATTACATGTTTTGATCTGACTAAAGCCACCAAATAACAGGCAATCAGCATATTTGAGTGAACTTCTACTGTGACTGTCTGCTCAAAGTCATCTATTTGACACTTTATTTGGTACAAACAATAACAATAATAATAATAATATAAAATAACACCAGTTGGAGCAGTTTTTAATTATGAAATGTGATATTGAAGATAGACTAAGAAAGGCACACATATTACATATGTCTGTGTACTACAAATGGAATTCATTGGGGAAAATATCAATAAATGTATTGAACTACTTAAAAGAGTAGTCTCACCAAAATTGCCACTTGTCCCAGTGACTTCCACCTCACACAGTGTCAGGGACTCTGTTCTTCCAGGAATCACAATGTTTACGTAACGGCCTTCCATCCCGTTACACTCAAAGGTTGTGGCGAGCCCACCTTGCATACGCAAGATGACAGCACATCTGATGAAAAAGGAAACAGAATTATGAGTAAAACTACATCACAAGACAAAAAGCTCTGCTTAGATCTCACCACTGGATCTATTATAGATACCGATGATGCTGTTGGAGTGAAACATATAGGTTTCTGTTAGGAAATCATGTACTTATCCAGTACACTGATTTCCTATAACTTACAAAAGCAATGTAAAATGTTCAAATATAATATAAAACAGAAAGTGGGGTTACTTGGGATTAGTGTTGCCATTGTCATCGAGGGAATTTCCAATGTGGATCTCAGCACCATTGATCCTTTCGTGGCAACAATCGCTTCTGTTGATGATGGTGACGGTGTTGACTTTATACATCTTCAGAAGGTCCAGTCTCCACCATGGTTTCATCTGTGCTTGTGTATGGGTACAGGACTCCTCTGACCATTGGCTAGCACGGTTTCCGTCAATGGCACGAGAAGCCAAGCCATGATAGTCCGTAGAGGACTGAGTCACTTTTCCACCTCTAGCAATATTAGGTACTAGATAAAGTCACAAAAGTTATTATTAAAGATTGGGGAAGGCACAGAAATATTACATGTTTTGATCTGACCAAAGCCACCAAATAACAGGCAATCAGCATATTTGAGTGAACTTCTACTGTGACTGTCTGCTCAAAGTCATCTATTTGACACTTTATTTGGTACAAACAATAACAATAATAATAATATAAAATAACACCAGTTGGAGCAGTGTTTAATTATGAAATGTGATATTGAAGATAGACTAAGAAAGGCACACATATTACATATGTCTGTGTACTACAAATGGAATTCATTGGGGAAAATATCAATAAATTGATTGAACTACTAAAAAGAGTAGTCTCACCCAAATTGCCACTTGTCCCAGTGACTTCCACCTCACACAGTGTCAGGGACTCTGTTCTTCCAGGAATCACAATGTTTACGTAACGGCCTTCCATCCCGTTACACTCAAAGGTTGTGGCGAGCCCACCTTGCATACACAAGATGACAGCACATCTGACGAAAAAGGAAACAGAATTATGAGTAAAACTACATCACAAGACAAAAAACTCTGCTTAGATCTCACCACTGGATCTATTATAGATACCGATGATGCTGTTGGAGTGAAACATATAGGTTTCTGTTAGGAAATCATGTACTTAGCCAGTACACTGATTTCCTATAACTTACAAAAGCAATGTAAAATGTTCAAATATAATATAAAACAGAAAGTGGGGTTACTTGGGATTAGTGTTGCCATTGTCATCGAGGGAATTTCCAATGCGGATCTCAGCACCATTGATCCTTTCGTGGCAACAATCGCTTCTGATGATGATGGTGACGGTGTTGACTTTATACGTCTTCAGAAGGTCCAGCCTCCACCATGGTTTCATCTCTGTTTGTGTATGGGTACAGGACTCCTCTGACCATTGGCTAGCACGGTTTCCGTCAATGGCACGAGAAGCCAAGCCATGATAGTCCGTAGAGGACTGATTCACTTTTCCACCTCTAGCAATATTAGGTCCTAGATAAAGTCACAAAAGTTATTATTAAAGATTGGGGAAGGCACAGAAATATTACATGTTTTGATCTGACCAAAGCCACCAAATAACAGGCAATCAGCATATTTGAGTGAACTTCTACTGTGACTGTCTGCTCAAAGTCATCTATTTGATACTTTATTTGGTACAAACAATAACAATAATAATAATATAAAATAACACCAGTTGGAGCAGTGTTTAATTATGAAATGTGATATTGAAGATAGACTAAGAAAGGCACACATATTACATATGTCTGTGTACTACAAATGGAATTCATTGGGGAAAATATCAAGAAATTGATTGAACTACTTAAAAGAGTAGTCTCACCCAAATTGCCACTTGTCTGTCCGAGAACAGCCAACAAGACAAAGACCACAGCTGGAGAAATCATCCTGTGGAGCAAGTTCATACTCATATAATGTTATTAAACCTATGCATGCATTTCTACACACACATACATTAATATACATAATACGCAAATACATTTTTAAGAACTCGACCATAGCAGTCTAAATTAAAGCTGTGTATCTGTTAATAATCCGGAGTGGAAATCAAAAAGTTAGTTAGGCTAACTTGTTATCACAGCACAACTACTACAATTACTACTTCACTGTAATTCAAGTTGTATCTGTTACACCGTACCATGAAATAGTCTTGATAAACTGTGTGGATCGGCAGAAAGGCAATCGGCTGCAACAGAGAAAAATAAATACTAACATGCTCATGGTGGATGACTTCTGCGTCATTGAGGAGTCTCTACCTTCAGTTAGGTGTGTGAGGACTTTCCGCCGAATATGACTGGAAATGTATTTGTGATACGTCAAGTGTAGTGTAAAGTTGTACCTGATTAAGTTCATCTTTTTCCTGACAAAATTACACATGGAAAAATAAAGTTGATCAGCAATTTGACCACAGACCTACCTTGTAGCTCTCTTGCACCCTGGAAGCAGCTTTGATCTGCATGCATGGAAATTAATTCTTTTTATACTTTTGTGCAAAGAATGATTGACAGCTGCTTGATTTCAGCAATGGCCTTGTCAAATAATACGTGTTGTTTTTGTATCCCATTCAAAGGCCAATGTGCTTGTCTAACCATAATATTGGTCTTGAGGGCACACGGATAGGGCACATCCTGTGTTTGCTCAAATAATGCATGAAGTTTGTGACAGGTAACAGAGACAATGTACAACTACAGAGTTCTGGTGCAAGACATCAGTAGAGATGTATCTGTTAAAAATGAAATGAAATACAATGAAAGAAAACAGAAACACAAATCTGTTTTAAGACTTTTAAATGCAACAACTCTAAATAAATGTAAGCATAAATAATTTGAGTATACTGACTGAATTGTGCTCAGTATGCCTTTGAGAATCAAACCGCAGGCATTGATCCTGTTGGAGGATGTAGTTTGGGTTGGTATTGAACGGTACTGCATTGCACAGAGAGATGTTACTGCCATTACGCCCACCGCCTGAACATTATAGCCTTCATGAAGGTTTTATTGCAGGACTGTTGTATTACAACAAACTGTCTATAGTACAACAGTCCTACAATAGTCAGTATCAGTTGTTTCCCCTGGGAACTTGTTTTTTTTTGTAACTTGGTTTTTCTGTATTTGGTTGGGTTTTCTGCAGCTTATTTCTATTTTTTAGAATGTGTTGTTCGTGTTTGATTGCATTGCCTGTATTCGATTGTATTTTCCATATTTACAGTGTGTTTTATTATGTTGCCAATGTGATGTGAACTTGATGAAGATGTTTTTTCTGAGCTGTTAGGGCCACACCTTACTGTGGTTTTAGTGTCCTTGCCATATCCGCTTTCACTCTACTTTAACCACAGTGTAGTTACAATAACCATAATCCTTTTCTAAACTTAACCACACCTTTGCAAGCACATGAAAAACAAATAAGAAAACGTATAACAGGATGTAGTCAGGTGATAATTTTCTCAAAACAGTCGGTGTAAAGCCGTCTCTTTCTACAGATCAGTATAGGAAATCCCATTAGCAAAATACTAATCTCACCAAACATATAAAACTGCATTGAACACACACTTAACCAACTTTTAACATGACAGCCGCCATACCAAATTATTAACATCACAAGGTAGTCTCAAAATAAGACTGTGATTGGTTCGAAGAAATACAACAAGCAAGAGCATTTGTTCCCCCCTGTAGTTTGCGTGACAAGCCTACATTTGCATTTAACTTTAAAAAAAAATTGTATTGACATGATAGGGTTTCATTCTCAATATTGGAGTAATTTTAGTTCAAAATGTGTGTGCTGTGCAGAGGAGGAAGTCAAGAATTATAGGAACTAGAAAATGTCATGTGGCTACTGCCCAAAGATGTTGCAATATATGCCAATATTACCAGTAGTAAGATGTATCATTGAGGTTCATTTGAGATATCGATTCTCTCATTTCTGCATTTCAGATTCATACTCTTGGAAATGACGGTAACACAGTGAAATTAGTTCAATTCATTCAATTTCATTTCTTCATAAAAAGAGTATTAAACTGACAAATCTTTAGTCAAAAAAGTAAAACAATAAAATAACATATGAATACAATAAATGGCATATCAACTACATGCAGATGGCTTGTAATGACAGGAAAAGCACAGGTGTAATTATTACCATGCAAGGTGGTTACACAATGTGCTTTTTCTGTCAAGACATGTCTGACTGCTTGAGAGACATTTCTGTGTCCTAGACATGCTCTGTCTCCCCCTAGTGGACACTGGTATATTTCAGAATCAGAATCAGAACCGTTTAATTGCCAAAGTATGTTGCACATACAAGGAATTTGACATAGTGGATAGTGCATAATATTAAACAATCAACACAGTTTATGTCCAGGGTGAGAGGGGTCGGCTACAATGCTTCTTGCTCGCTTCAGGGTCCTTGAAGCAAACAAGTCTTGGAGGGACGGCAGATTGCAGCCAATCACCCTCTCGGCAGAGCGAATGATGCGCTGCAGTCTGCCCTTGTCCTTGGCTGTGGCTGCAGTGTACCAGACTGTGATGGAGGAGCAGAGGATGGACTCAACGATGGCTGTGTAGAAATGCACCATCATTGTCTTTGGCAGGTTGAATTTCTTCAGCTGCATCAGGAAGTACATCCTCTGCTGAGCCTTCTTGGTGATGGAGCTGATGTTCAGCTCCCACTTGAGGTCCTGGGTTATGATGGAGCCCAGGAAGCGGAAGGACTCCACAGCGTTGACGGGGGAGTCACACGGGGTGATAGGGGCAGGTGTGGCTGCGTTCTTGCAGAAATCCACAACCATCTCCACTGTCTTTAGAGCGTTGAGCTCTAGGTTGTTCATCCCCACCAGAGATGAGTCCAATGAGGGTGGTGTCATCCGCAAACTTCAGCAGCTTGACGGACTGATGACTGACTGATGGGTGGTACAGAGGCATGGGCCCCTGCAGGACTGGGGGAGGGGGACCTGGTGGTCTGGAGCTGGTGGATGGGGCCATGGGGGATGGGGTCCGGACTGTCCCATTGTCTTTCAAAGCGACAGTAGAACTCGTTCAGCTCGTCTGTAGGTAATTCATAGAGTGGGGGCTTTAGGCTTGTAGTTGGTGATCACTTGCTGAGAGCTGGTGTTGCAGTTTCTCAGAGTAATGTCGTTTAGCGTCTCCCAACCTGTATTTTCAATTCAATTCAATTCAATTTATTTTTGTATAGCCCAAAATCACAAATTACAAATTTGCCTCAGAGGGCTTTACAATATGTACACATGACATCATCTTGTCCCGGAACCCTCACATCGGAACAGGAAAAACTCCCCCAAAAAAAACTTTAACGGGGAGAAAAGAGGAAGAGACCTTAGGGAGAGCAACAGAGGAGGGATCCCTCTCCCAGGATGGACAGAAGTGCAATAGATGTCAAGTGTTGAACAGCATAACAGAATTACAACACATTCAATGTAATTTCAACACATTCAATGTATGACAGAACCACGGCAGGAGGAAAGACCAGGTCCAGGTACAACCCGGATCCAGAGGTACCTGCGAGGCGATAAAGCACAGATACTCTGGTGAAGAAGCTGGTCAATAATGTGCATTAATGGTATCGGTAATATGAAATAGTAATGTGATTAATAGTAAAAGTGATATTAGCAGTTGGAGTCAGCAGGGCCATGGTGGGAGGAAGGACCAGGGTCCAGATGAAACCACAATATATGGAAACCTGTGAGGAGAGAAAGCACAGGGACTCCGGGGAAGAAACAAAGTCAGTAATGTGCATTTGTGGTAACGGTAATACGGTTAATAATGTTAATAATAAAGATAGTAGTAGGTGTCAGCAGGGCCATGGTGGGTGGAAAGACCAGGGTCCAGATAAAACTGCGATCAATGGGAACCTGTGAGGCAAGAAAGCACAAAGACTCCGGGGAAGAAGTAGAGTTAGTAGTGAGCATTAATGGGACATCAATTCATACAGACAGAGATGAAGAAGAGGAGAGAGGAGCTCAGTGTATCCTAGGAAGTCCCCCTGTAGTCTAAGCCTATACCAGCTAGTCTAAGGGCTGGTCCAAGGCAAACCTTAGCCAGCCCTAACTATAAGCACTATCAAAAAGGAAAGTCTTAAGCTTACTCTTAAATGTGGTGAGTGTGTCTGCCCCCCGGACTGAAACGGGAAGCTTGTTCCACAAAAGAGGAGCTTGATAACTGAAGGCTCTGGCTCCCATCCTACTTTTTAAGACTCTAGGAACTACAAGTAACCCTGAATTAGTGGAGCACTGCTCTCTAGTAGGATAATGTGGTACTATAAGCTCTTTAAGATATGATGGTGCCTGACCAGTTGGGCTTTGTAGGTAAGTAAAAGGATTTTAAATTCTATTCGAAATTTTACGGGGAGCCAGTGCAGAGAAGCTAATACAGGACTAATATGATCTCTGTTCTTAGTTCTTGTTAGTACACGAGCTGCAGCATTCTGAATCAGCTGGAGAGATTTAAGAGATTTATTAGAGCAGCCTGAAAATAAGGAATTGCAGTAATCTAGTCTAGAAGTAACAAATGCATGAACTAATTTCTCTGCATCGCTTTGAGACAGGATGTGCCTGATTTTTGAAATATTACGTAGGTGAAAAAAGGCAGTCCTATTTTGCCTCTTTATACATGTCCCTGTCCCCACTCCTAAATGCTTGGTCCTTGTGCAGCCTTAGCTGTCTGAGTTCTGCTGTAAACCTGGGGTTTTCGTTGTTAAGACTTTTAAATGCAACAACTCTAAATAAATGTAAGCATAAATAATTTGAGTATACTGACTGAATTGTGCTTAGTATGCCTTTTAGAATCAAACCGCAGGCATTGATCCTGTTGGAGGATGTAGTTTGGGTTGGTATTGAACGGTACTGCATTGCACAGAGAGATGTTACTGCCATTACGCCCACCGCCTGAACATTATAGCCTTCATGAAGGTTTTATTGCAGGACTGTTGTATTACAACAAACTGTCTATAGTACAACAGTCCTACAATAGTCAGTATCAGTTGTTTCATCTGGGAACTTGTTTTTTTTTGTAACTTGGTTTTTCTGTATTTGGTTGGGTTTTCTGCAGCTTATTTCTATTTTTTAGAATGTGTTGTTCGTGTTTGATTGCATTGCCTGTATTCGATTGTATTTTCCATATTTACAGTGTGTTTTATTATGTTGCCAATGTGATGTGAACTTGATGAAGATGTTTTTTCTGAGCTGTTAGGGCCACACCTTACTGTGGTTTTAGTGTCCTTGCCATATCCGCTTTCACTCTACTTTAACCACAGTGTAGTTACAATAACCATAATCCTTTTCTAAACTTAACCACACCTTTGCAAGCACATGAAAAACAAATAAGAAAACGTATAACAGGATGTAGTCAGGTGATAATTTTCTCAAAACAGTCGGTGTAAAGCCGTCTCTTTCTACAGATCAGTATAGGAAATCCCATTAGCAAAATACTAATCTCACCAAACATATAAAACTGCATTGAACACACACTTAACCAACTTTTAACATGACAGCCGCCATACCAAATTATTAACATCACAAGGTAGTCTCAAAATAAGACTGTGATTGGTTCGAAGAAATACAACAAGCAAGAGCATTTGTTCCCCCCTGTAGTTTGCGTGACAAGCCTACATTTGCATTTAACTTTAAAAAAAAATGTTATTGACATGATAGGGTTTCATTCTCAATATTGGAGTAATTTTAGTTCAAAATGTGTGTGCTGTGCAGAGGAGGAAGTCAAGAATTATAGGAACTAGAAAATGTCATGTGGCTACTGCCCAAAGATGTTGCAATATATGCCAATATTACCAGTAGTAAGATGTATCATTGAGGTTCATTTGAGATATCGCTTCTCTCATTTCTGCATTTCAGATTCATACTCTTGGAAATGACGGTAACACAGTGAAATTAGTTCAATTCATTCAATTTCATTTCTTCATAAAAAGAGTATTAAACTGACAAATCTTTAGTCAAAAAAGTAAAACAATAAAATAACATGTGAATACAATAAATGGCATATCAACTACATGCAGATGGCTTGTAATGACAGGAAAAGCACAGGTGTAATTATTACCATGCAAGGTGGTTACACAATGTGCTTTTTCTGTCAAGACATGTCTGACTGCTTGAGAGACATTTCTGTGTCCTAGACATGCTCTCTCTCTCTCTCTCTCTCTCTCTTTCTCTCTCTCTCTCTCTCTCTCTCTCTCTCTCTCTCTCTCTCTCTCTCTCTCTCTCTCTCTCTCTCTCTCTCTCTCTGTGTGCTCATTATCTGAGAATAAGTGGCAGTGGGTAAAGTCTTCACGTACACAGAATGATATCGTATATATATCATCACTGCCAATCAGGCTTAAATATTAGCCTCACCTTTCATGAAGAATTTACGTTGCTAATATGTTAATGATTGTCATTTTGTTTGTATAACCCAGTGTATCATGTTACGGATCACATTTTGAAGCAGCAAATTAACCATCTGAATTTTGGGAACTCCCCTTCCTGTCTGTCTGCAGGTCGTTCCGGCGAATGCTAGATGTCAACCAGAACACACACTGACTTCCCGAACCTGCAACCAACAGATAAGATGGAGGAGCAGCAGCGGGATCTGATACATCCAAGGAGAGGCTTTTTTTTATTATTGTTTAAGAGCAACAGAAAGTAGTCTGTGTGAAACGGCTGTGAGGTGTGATGCTTTCTGCCTGTTAACTAAGCTACCGATCAGCAGCCTGCACCTTCACACACACACACACACACACACACACACACACACACACACACACACACACACACACACACACACACACACACACACTTGTATACACAAGTTGTCACTTTCATCTCAATCAACTGAACAATTTTTGGTATTTAGAATTTGAAGAGGCTTTGCCATGAAGAAACTATAATATAAAGCCTTTTGAGAATTTATTCTCTAACTCATGCTTTGTCATTCACGGTTGATTGTTCTGAAAGTGACCCCATACAACAGATAACACAAAATTATTACCAAAAAATTCCTCAAGTTTCCGTCAATGTCTCACATTACTTCTGTTCTCTGTATTGTGTCTGTAAGGTAAACATCGATGTAGATATTAGTCGCGTACTGTGACCAACCTAACCCGCTGTCCATGCTTTCATGTCACATATATGAAATCCACATAGTCACGAGTGTTTAGAGTGCTGTTGTTGATTCATGATAATCTGTTAATTCCCATGTTTAGCTTTATGGAGGAAAGTAGTGGATTGCACTGTTCAGATACACAGGAAAACTCTGTCATGTTTCTATAAAAGAACTATTGAAACCAACAACTATGAACTATGGGATATTATTTCTGTGTGTGTGTGTGTGTGTGTGTGTGTGTGTGTGTGTGTGTGTGTGTGTGTGTGTGTGTGTGTGTGTGTGTGTGTGTGTGTGTGTGTGTGTGTGTGTGTGTGTGTGTGTGTGTGTGTGTGTGTGTGTGTGTGTGTGGGGGCTACTACCGACCTCCCTCTCCGACAGTGGCCCAGTGATGGAGCGGCCATGTTTGAAATATTGCTGCCTGTGAGACTGATGGATGATATTTCATATCTGATGGTATAAATACCCAGAGAGTAAGTCTGACAGACAAGAGCGATGGGGAGATAGATGCAAGAAAGATAGAAATCTACAGGAAAAGTGAACATTGGTGGTTGTTTGAGAGAACCAGAACAAAATGGCTGA
The DNA here is from genome assembly GCA_032191485.1 of Leptoclinus maculatus. NCBI lineage: Eukaryota > Metazoa > Chordata > Actinopteri > Perciformes > Stichaeidae > Leptoclinus > Leptoclinus maculatus. The sequence goes on from JAVDOI010000008.1 coordinate 17,178,821, forward strand.
CCCAAGTATCTTAAAGTATTGTGTGCAACAAGAAATTCGTTAGAAGTCATTGTGGGTTCAGGTTCAGGGCTTTGCTGGGTGATGTCTTGCAACCTGTCTTAAACCTAAGGAGCTCTGTCTTAGCAATATTTATTTTTAAAAAGTTGTGCAAAAAGAGCTAGCAGGTTCAGCTGAATCAGCATGCTGTATGCAAATTTCAGTGTGTGCATGAAAGTTGCATACTAATCTTGGAAAAACGAGGAAGGTGATTTTATACATGGTCCAGAACAGCAGGTATGTTGGTGATGGATGAGAAGTTGTAAGCTTTAAAGGTCAATGTTTATGTTTCTATGTTAGGTCATTCTTTTGTTCCACACATACACAACACGAAGAGAGAAGTCTCTTTCCACGGTCCATTTGGCCATTATGAAGAAGTATCATGGTAATACCATTATTTTAACTCCCAAATTATCACAGTATTTCCATGATGCAAAAATACTATGATACTGTAGCATACTATTATAAAATACCATGAGCAAGCACAACTGGTATTGAATGAACAGTCGTCTTATTTAAACAGAAGGAACAAAAATACACATGATTTGTTGGCTTCAACAGAAAACTCTATTCATTCACCACTTGCAGGGTGTCACCATGAGATGGCACTAGCTCCACAAAAACACATTCAGGCTATAGTGTTATTTCTTCTTCAAAGAGATGGTTACATAGGCCTCAGTGCTTCCCAAAAATGTTGAACTATTTCTTTAATGTGCACAAACAATTATACACAAAGAGTTAATGTTCAGCAAGTAAAGTTTAATTCCAGGTACTGTAAAGCATTACAATCTCTTGCAGAAGTTGGCCTAGCAATGTGCTTTAGTAATAGTTGTGCATGAGTAAAACATATCTTATTGAAGGAAGAGAAGCAGAAACATGCATAGATTTTAGGGTTATTTTTAAGTGATTTCAGACTCTATATGGAATCCTCTGTTTCTGTCCCAGTGACTTCCACCTCACACAGTGTCAGGGACTCTGTTCTTCCAGGAATCACAATGTTTACGTAACGGCCTTCCATCCCGTTACACTCAAAGGTTGTGGCGAGCCCACCTTGCATACACAAGATGACAACACATCTGACGAAAAAGGAAACAGAATTATGAGTAAAACTACATCACAAGACAAAAAACTCTGCTTAGATCTCACCACTGGATCTATTATAGATACCGATGATGCTGTTGGAGTGAAACATATAGGTTTCTGTTAGGAAATCATGTACTTATCCAGTACACTGATTTCCTATAACTTACAAAAGCAATGTAAAATGTTCAAATATAATATAAAACAGAAAGTGGGGTTACTTGGGATTAGTGTTGCCATTGTCATCGAGGGAATTTCCAATGCGGATCTCAGCACCATTGATCCTTTCGTGGCAACAATCGCTTCTGTTGATGATGGTGACGGTGTTGACTTTATACGTCTTCAGAAGGTCCAGCCTCCACCATGGTTTCATCTGTGCTTGTGTATGGGTACAGGACTCCTCTGACCATTGGCTAGCACGGTTTCCGTCAATGGCACGAGAAGCCAAGGCATGATAGTCCGTAGAGGACTGAGTCACTTTTCCACCTCTAGCAATATTAGGTCCTAGATAAAGTCACAAAAGTTATTATTAAAGATTGGGGAAGGCACAGAAATATTACATGTTTTGATCTGACTAAAGCCACCAAATAACAGGCAATCAGCATATTTGAGTGAACTTCTACTGTGACTGTCTGCTCAAAGTCATCTATTTGACACTTTATTTGGTACAAACAATAACAATAATAATAATATAAAATAACACCAGTTGGAGCAGTTTTTAATTATGAAATGTGATATTGAAGATAGACTAAGAAAGGCACACATATTACATATGTCTGTGTACTACAAATGGAATTCATTGGGGAAAATATCAATAAATTGATTGAACTACTTAAAAGAGTAGTCTCACCGAAATTGCCACTTGTCCCAGTGACTTCCACCTCACACAGTGTCAGGGACTCTGTTCTTCCAGGAATCACAATGTTTACGTAACGGCCTTCCATCCCGTTACACTCAAAGGTTGTGGCGAGCCCACCTTGCATACGCAAGATGACAGCACATCTGATGAAAAAGGAAACAGAATTATGAGTAAAACTACATCACAAGACAAAAAGCTCTGCTTAGATCTCACCACTGGATCTATTATAGATACCGATGATGCTGTTGGAGTGAAACATATAGGTTTCTGTTAGGAAATCATGTACTTATCCAGTACACTGATTTCCTATAACTTACAAAAGCAATGTAAAATGTTCAAATATAATATAAAACAGAAAGTGGGGTTACTTGGGATTAGTGTTGCCATTGTCATCGAGGGAATTTCCAATGCGGATCTCAGCACCATTGATCCTTTCGTGGCAACAATCGCTTCTGTTGATGATGGTGACGGTGTTGACTTTATACATCTTCAGAAGGTCCAGCCTCCACCATGGTTTCATCTGTGTTTGTGTATGGGTACAGGACTCCTCTGACCATTGGCTAGCACGGTTTCCGTCAATGGCACGAGAAGCCAAGCCATGATAGTCCGTAGAGGACTGAGTCACTTTTCCACCTCTAGCAATATTAGGTACTAGATAAAGTCACAAAAGTTATTATTAAAGATTGTGGAAGGCACAGAAATATTACATGTTTTGATCTGACCAAAGCCACCAAATAACAGGCAATCAGCATATTTGAGTGAACTTCTACTGTGACTGTCTGCTCAAAGTCATCTATTTGACACTTTATTTGGTACAAACAATAACAATAATAATAATATAAAATAACACCAGTTGGAGCAGTGTTTAATTATGAAATGTGATATTGAAGATAGACTAAGAAAGGCACACATATTACATATGTCTGTGTACTACAAATGGAATTCATTGGGGAAAATATCAATAAATTGATTGAACTACTAAAAAGAGTAGTCTCACCCAAATTGCCACTTGTCCCAGTGACTTCCACCTCACACAGTGTCAGGGACTCTGTTCTTCCAGGAATCACAATGTTTACGTAACGGCCTTCCATCCCGTTACACTCAAAGGTTGTGGCGAGCCCACCTTGCATACACAAGATGACAACACATCTGACGAAAAAGGAAACAGAATTATGAGTAAAACTACATCACAAGACAAAAAACTCTGCTTAGATCTCACCACTGGATCTATTATAGATACCGATGATGCTGTTGGAGTGAAACATATAGGTTTCTGTTAGGAAATCATGTACTTAGGCAGTACACTGATTTCCTATAACTTACAAAAGCAATGTAAAATGTTCAAATATAATATAAAACAGAAAGTGGGGTTACTTGGGATTAGTGTTGCCATTGTCATCGAGGGAATTTCCAATGCGGATCTCAGCACCATTGATCCTTTCGTGGCAACAATCGCTTCTGATGATGATGGTGACGGTGTTGACTTTATACGTCTTCAGAAGGTCCAGCCTCCACCATGGTTTCATCTCTGTTTGTGTATGGGTACAGGACTCCTCTGACCATTGGCTAGCACGGTTTCCGTCAATGGCACGAGAAGCCAAGCCATGATAGTCCGTAGAGGACTGAGTCACTTTTCCACCTCTAGCAATATTAGGTCCTAGATAAAGTCACAAAAGTTATTATTAAAGATTGGGGAAGGCACAGAAATATTACATGTTTTGATCTGACCAAAGCCACCAAATAACAGGCAATCAGCATATTTGAGTGAACTTCTACTGTGACTGTCTGCTCAAAGTCATCTATTTGATACTTTATTTGGTACAAACAATAACAATAATAATAATATAAAATAACACCAGTTGGAGCAGTGTTTAATTATGAAATGTGATATTGAAGATAGACTAAGAAAGGCACACATATTACATATGTCTGTGTACTACAAATGGAATTCATTGGGGAAAATATCAAGAAATTGATTGAACTACTTAAAAGAGTAGTCTCACCCAAATTGCCACTTGTCTGTCCGAGAACAGCCAACAAGACAAAGACCACAGCTGGAGAAATCATCCTGTGGAGCAAGTTCATACTCATATAATGTTATTAAACCTATGCATGCATTTCTACACACACATACATTAATATACATAATACGCAAATACATTTTTAAGAACTCGACCATAGCAGTCTAAATTAAAGCTGTGTATCTGTTAATAATCCGGAGTGGAAATCAAAAAGTTAGTTAGGCTAACTTGTTATCACAGCACAACTACTACAATTACTACTTCACTGTAATTCAAGTTGTATCTGTTACACCGTACCATGAAATAGTCTTGATAAACTGTGTGGATCGGCAGAAAGGCAATCGGCTGCAACAGAGAAAAATAAATACTAACATGCTCATGGTGGATGACTTCTGCGTCATTGAGGAGTCTCTACCTTCAGTTAGGTGTGTGAGGACTTTCCGCCGAATATGACTGGAAATGTATTTGTGATACGTCAAGTGTAGTGTAAAGTTGTACCTGATTAAGTTCATCTTTTTCCTGACAAAATTACACATGGAAAAATAAAGTTGATCAGCAATTTGACCACAGACCTACCTTGTAGCTCTCTTGCACCCTGGAAGCAGCTTTGATCTGCATGCATGGAAATTAATTCTTTTTATACTTTTGTGCAAAGAATGATTGACAGCTGCTTGATTTCATCAATGGCCTTGTCAAATAATACGTGTTGTTTTTGTATCCCATTCAAAGGCCAATGTGCTTGTCTAACCATAATATTGGTCTTTTGGGCACACGGATAGGGCACACCCTGTGTTTGCTCAAATAATGGATGAAGTTTGTGACAGGTAACAGAGACAATGTACAACTACAGAGTTCTGGTGCAAGACATCAGTAGAGATGTATCTGTTAAAAATGAAATGAAATACAATGAAAGAAAACAGAAACACAAATCTGTTTTAAGACTTTTAAATGCAACAACTCTAAATAAATGTAAGCATAAATAATTTGAGTATACTGACTGAATTGTGCTCAGTATGCCTTTGAGAATCAAACCGCAGGCATTGATCCTGTTGGAGGATGTAGTTTGGGTTGGTATTGAACGGTACTGCATTGCACAGAGAGATGTTACTGCCATTACGCCCACCGCCTGAACATTATAGCCTTCATGAAGGTTTTATTGCAGGACTGTTGTATTACAACAAACTGTCTATAGTACAACAGTCCTACAATAGTCAGTATCAGTTGTTTCCCCTGGGAACTTGTTTTTTTTTGTAACTTGGTTTTTCTGTATTTGGTTGGGTTTTCTGCAGCTTATTTCTATTTTTTAGAATGTGTTGTTCGTGTTTGATTGCATTGCCTGTATTCGATTGTATTTTCCATATTTACAGTGTGTTTTATTATGTTGCCAATGTGATGTGAACTTGATGAAGATGTTTTTTCTGAGCTGTTAGGGCCACACCTTACTGTGGTTTTAGTGTCCTTGCCATATCCGCTTTCACTCTACTTTAACCATAGTGTAGTTACAATAACCATAATCCTTTTCTAAACTTAACCACACCTTTGCAAGCACATGAAAAACAAATAAGAAAACGTATAACAGGATGTAGTCAGGTGATAATTTTCTCAAAACAGTCGGTGTAAAGCCGTCTCTTTCTACAGATCAGTATAGGAAATCCCATTAGCAAAATACTAATCTCACCAAACATATAAAACTGCATTGAACACACACTTAACCAACTTTTAACATGACAGCCGCCATACCAAATTATTAACATCACAAGGTAGTCTCAAAATAAGACTGTGATTGGTTCGAAGAAATACAACAAGCAAGAGCATTTGTTCCCCCCTGTAGTAGAATGATAATGTGTGGAGCCAGACCTTTCTTTAGCGCTAACACAGTGATTTTGAGACCTGGTCTGGCTTTGCGTGACAAGCCTACATTTGCATTTAACTTTAAAAAAAAATTGTATATACATGATAGGGTTTCATTCTCAATATTGGAGTAATTTTAGTTCAAAATGTGTGTGCTGTGCAGAGGAGGAAGTCAAGAATTATAGGAACTAGAAAATGTCATGTGGCTACTGCCCAAAGATGTTGCAATATACGCCAATATTACCAGTAGTAAGATGTATCATTGAGGTTCATTTGAGATATCGATTCTCTCATTTCTGCATTTCAGATTCATACTCTTGGAAATGACGGTAACACAGTGAAATTAGTTCAATTCATTCAATTTCATTTCTTCATAAAAAGAGTATTAAACTGACAAATCTTTAGTCAAAAAAGTAAAACAATAAAATAACATGTGAATACAATAAATGTCATATCAACTACATGCAGATGGCTTGTAATGACAGGAAAAGCACAGGTGTAATTATTACCATGCAAGGTGGTTACACAATGTGCTTTTTCTGTCAAGACATGTCTGACTGCTTGAGAGACATTTCTGTGTCCTAGACATGCTCTGTCTCCCCCTAGTGGACACTGGTATATTTCAGAATCAGAATCAGAACCCTTTAATTGCCAAAGTATGTTGCACATACAAGGAATTTGACATAGTGGATAGTGCATAATATTAAACAATCAACACAGTTTATGTCCAGGGTGAGAGGGGTCGGCTACAATGCTTCTTGCTCGCTTCAGGGTCCTTGAAGCAAACAAGTCTTGGAGGGACGGCAGATTGCAGCCAATCACCCTCTCGGCAGAGCGAATGATGCGCTGCAGTCTGCCCTTGTCCTTGGCTGTGGCTGCAGTGTACCAGACTGTGATGGAGGAGCAGAGGATGGACTCAACGATGGCTGTGTAGAAATGCACCATCATTGTCTTTGGCAGGTTGAATTTCTTCAGCTGCATCAGGAAGTACATCCTCTGCTGAGCCTTCTTGGTGATGGAGCTGATGTTCAGCTCCCACTTGAGGTCCTGGGTTATGATGGAGCCCAGGAAGCGGAAGGACTCCACAGCGTTGACGGGGGAGTCACACAGGGTGATAGGGGCAGGTGTGGCTGCGTTCTTGCAGAAATCCACAACCATCTCCACTGTCTTTAGAGCGTTGAGCTCTAGGTTGTTCATCCCCACCAGAGATGAGTCCAATGAGGGTGGTGTCATCCGCAAACTTCAGCAGCTTGACGGACTGGTGACTGACTGATGGGTGGTACAGAGGCATGGGCCCCTGCAGGACTGGGGGAGGGGGACCTGGTGGTCTGGAGCTGGTGGATGGGGCCATGGGGGATGGGGTCCGGACTGTCCCATTGTCTTTCAAAGCGACAGTAGAACTCGTTCAGCTCGTCTGTAGGTAATTCATAGAGTGGGGGCTTTAGGCTTGTAGTTGGTGATCACTTGCTGAGAGCTGGTGTTGCAGTTTCTCAGAGTAATGTCTTTTAGCGTCTCCCAACCTGTATTTTCAATTCAATTCAATTCAATTTATTTTTGTATAGCCCAAAATCACAAATTACAAATTTGCCTCAGAGGGCTTTACAATATGTACACATGACATCATCTTGTCCCGGAACCATCACATCGGAACAGGAAAAACTCCCCCAAAAAAACCTTTAACGGGGAGAAAAGAGGAAGAGACCTTAGGGAGAGCAACAGAGGAGGGATCCCTCTCCCAGGATGGACAGAAGTGCAATAGATGTCAAGTGTTGAACAGCATAACAGAATTACAACACATTCAATGTAATTTCAACACATTCAATGTATGACAGAACCACGGCAGGAGGAAAGACCAGGTCCAGGTACAACCCGGATCCAGAGGTACCTGCGAGGCGATAAAGCACAGATACTCTGGTGAAGAAGCTGGTCAATAATGTGCATTAATGGTACCGGTAATATGAAATAGTAATGTAAGTAATAATAAGAGTGTTATTTATTAGTGGGAGTCAGCAGGGTTAAGGCGGGAGGAAGGACCAGGGTCCAGATGAAACCACGATACATGGAAACCTGTGAGGAGAGAAAGCACAAGGACTCCGGTGGAAGAAGCAAAGTCAGTAATGTGCATTAGTGGTAACGGTAATAGGGTTAATAATGCTAATAATAAAAATTGGTAGTAGGTGTCAGCAGGGCCATGGCAGGTGGAAGGACCAGGGTCCAGATGAAACCACGATCCATGGGAACCTGTGAGGTGAGAAAGCACAAAGACTCCGGGGAAGAAGTAGAGTGGGTAGTGAGCATTAATGGGACATCAATTCATACAGACAGAGATGAAGAAGAGGAGAGAGGAGCTCAGTGTATCCTAGGAAGTCCCCCTGTAGTCTAAGCCTATACCAGCTAGTCTAAGGGCTGGTCCAAGGCAAACCTGAGCCAGCCCTTACTATAAGCACTATCAAAAAGGAAAGTCTTAAGCTTACTCTTAAATGTGGTGAGTGTGTCTGCCCCCCGGACTGAAACGGGAAGCTTGTTCCACAAAAGAGGAGCTTGATAACTGAAGGCTCTGGCTCCCATCCTACTTTTTAAGACTCTAGGAACTACAAGTAACCCTGAATTAGTGGAGCACTGCTCTCTAGTAGGATAATGTGGTACTATAAGCTCTTTAAGATATGATGGTGCCTGACCAGTTCGGGCTTTGTAGGTAAGTAAAAGGATTTTAAATTCTATTCGAAATTTTACGGGGAGCCAGTGCAGAGAAGCTAATACAGGACTAATATGATCTCTGTTCTAAGTTCTTGTTAGTACACGAGCTGCAGCATTCTGAATCAGCTGGAGAGATTTAAGAGATTTATTAGAGCAGCCTGAAAATAAGGAATTGCAGTAATCTAGTCTAGAAGTAACAAATGCATGAACTAATTTCTCTGCATCGCTTTGAGACAGGATGTGCCTGATTTTTGAAATATTACGTAGGTGAAAAAAGGCAGTCCTATTTTGCCTCTTTATACATGTCCCTGTCCCCACTCCTAAATGCTTGGTCCTTGTGCAGCCTTATCTGTCTGAGTTCTGCTGTAAACCTGGGGTTTTCGTTGTTAAGACTTTTAAATGCAACAACTCTAAATAAATGTAAGCATAAATAATTTGAGTATACTGACTGAATTGTGCTCAGTATGCCTTTGAGAATCAAACCGCAGGCATTGATCCTGTTGGAGGATGTAGTTTGGGTTGGTATTGAACGGTACTGCATTGCAGAGAGAGATGTTACTGCCATTACGCCCACCGCCTGAACATTATAGCCTTCATGAAGGTTTTATTGTAGGACTGTTGTATTACAATAAACTGTCTATAATACAACAGTCCTACAATAGTCAGTATCAGTTGTTTCCCCTGGGAACTTGTTTTTTTTTGTAACTTGGTTTTTCTGTATTTGGTTGGGTTTTCTGCAGCTTATTTCTATTTTTTAGAATGTGTTGTTCGTGTTTGATTGCATTGCCTGTATTCGATTGTATTTTCCATATTTACAGTGTGTTTTATTATGTTGCCAATGTGATGTGAACTTGATGAAGATGTTTTTTCTGAGCTGTTAGGGCCACACCTTACTGTGGTTTTAGTGTCCTTGCCATATCCGCTTTCACTCTACTTTAACCATAGTGTAGTTACAATAACCATAATCCTTTTCTAAACTTAACCACACCTTTGCAAGCACATGAAAAACAAATAAGAAAACGTATAACAGGATGTAGTCAGGTGATAATTTTGTTCTGTAAAGAACAGGGAAATAATGAGACGGTCAACAGGGAGTGTGCTGATCTGCTTGACCTCATTATAGACATGTTTTAAAAACACATAAACATTTCTGAGTTACACAATCTCAAAACAGTCGGTGTAAAGCCGTCTCTTTCTACAGATCAGTATAGGAAATCCCATTAGCAAAATACTAATCTCACCAAACTTAAACATATAAAACTGCATTGAACACACACTTAACCAACTTTTAACATGACAGCCGCCATACCAAATAATTAACATCACAAGGTAGTCTCAAAATAAGACTGTGATTGGTTCGAAGAAATACAACAAGCAAGAGCATTTGTTCCCCCCTGTAGTAGAATGATAATGTGTGGAGCCAGACCTTTCTTTAGCGCTAACACAGTGATTTTGAGACCTGGTCTGGCTTTGCGTGACGAGCCTACATTTGCATTTAACTTTTAAAAAAAATGTTATTGACATGATAGGGTTTCATTCTCAATATTGGAGTAATTTTAGTTCAAAATGTGTGTGCTGTGCAGAGGAAGAAGTCAAGAATTATAGGAACTAGAAAATGTCATGTGGCTACTGCCCAAAGATGTTGCAATATACGCCAATATTACCAGTAGTAAGATGTATCATTGAGGTTCATTTGAGATATCGATTCTCTCATTTCTGCATTTCAGATTCATACTCTTGGAAATGACGGTAACACAGTGAAATTAGTTCAATTCATTCAATTTCATTTCTTCATAAAAAGAGTATTAAACTGACAAATCTTTAGTCAAAAAAGTAAAACAATAAAATAACATATGAATACAATAAATGGCATATCAACTACATGCAGATGGCTTGTAATGACAGGAAAAGCACAGGTGTAATTATTACCATGCAAGGTGGTTACACAATGTGCTTTTTCTGTCAAGACATGTCTGACTGCTTGAGAGACATTTCTGTGTCCTAGACATGCTCTGTTTCCCCCTAGTGGACACTGGTATATTTCAGGATCAGAATCAGAACCGTTTAATTGCCAAAGTATGTTGCACATACAAGGAATTTGACATAGTGGATAGTGCATAATATTAAACAATCAACACAGTGCAAAAAAATAGAAACATATTAAAATTTACAATAAAATATAAAATATAGTGCACAGACAAACAGGTAACAGTACTTTAAACAAGTATAATGTAAGTGTAATGTAAACGTGTCAAGTGTATTTAAATATAGAAACATAGAAGGGATGTGCAGGGGAGTGTACCGGTAGGAAATTGTCCTGGGATGACAGAGTAAGTGGGGGTCCCGGGCTTTGTTGATGAACCCGAAGACGGGAAAAAACTGTTCAAGTGGCCTGAGGTCTTGGTCCTGATGGACCGCAGCCTCCTGCCAGACAGAAAGCAATCGAACAGTTTATGTCCAGGGTGCGAGGGGTCGGCTACAATCCTTCTTGCTCGCTTCAGGGTCCTTGAAGCAAACAAGTCTTGGAGGGACGGCAGATTGCAGCCAATCACCCTCTCGGCAGAGCGAATGATGCGCTGCAGTCTGCCCTTGTCCTTGGCTGTGGCTGCAGTGTACCAGACTGTGATGGAGGAGCAGAGGATGGACTCAACGATGGCTGTGTAGAAATGCACCATCATTGTCTTTGGCAGGTTGAATTTCTTCAGCTGCATCAGGAAGTACATCCTCTGCTGAGCCTTCTTGGTGATGGAGCTGATGTTCAGCTCCCACTTGAGGTCCTAGGTTATAATGGAGCCCAGGAAGCGGAAGGACTCCACAGCGTTGACGGGGGAGTCACACGGGGTGATAGGGGCAGGTGTGGCTGCGTTCTTGCAGAAATCCACAACCATCTCCACTGTCTTTAGAGCGTTGAGCTCTAGGTTGTTCATCCCCACCAGAGATGAGTCCAATGAGGGTGGTGTCATCCGCAAACTTCAGCAGCTTGACGGACTGGTGACTGACTGATGGGTGGTACAGAGGCATGGGCCCCTGCAGACCATATTACCAGTAGTAAGATGTATCATTGAGGTTCATTTGAGATATCGCTTCTCTCATTTCTGCATTTCAGATTCATACTCTTGGAAATGACGGTAACACAGTGAAATTAGTTCAATTCATTCAATTTCATTTCTTCATAAAAAGAGTATTAAACTGACAAATCTTTAGTCAAAAAAGTAAAACAATAAAATAACATGTGAATACAATAAATGGCATATCAACTACATGCAGATGGCTTGTAATGACAGGAAAAGCACAGGTGTAATTATTACCATGCAAGGTGGTTACACAATGTGCTTTTTCTGTCAAGACATGTCTGACTGCTTGAGAGACATTTCTGTGTCCTAGACATGCTCTCTCTCTCTCTCTCTCTCTCTCTCTCTCTCTCTCTCTCTCTCTCTCTCTCTCTCTCTCTCTTTCTCTCTCTCTCTCTCTCTCTCTCTCTGTGTGCTCATTATCTGAAAATAAGTGGCAGTGGGTTAAGTCTTCACCTCAATCTTCACGTACACAGAATGATATCGTATATATATCATCACTGCCAATCAGGCTTAAATATTAGCCTCACCTTTCATGAAGAATTTACGTTGCTAATATGTTAATGATTGTCATTTTGTTTGTATAACCCAGTGTATCATGTTACGGATCACATTTTGAAGCAGCAAATTAACCATCTGAATTTTGGGAACTCCCCTTCATGTCTGTCTGCAGGTCGTTCCGGCGAATGCTAGATGTCAACCAGAACACACACTGACTTCCCGAACCTGCAACCAACAGATAAGATGGAGGAGCAGCAGCGGGATCTGATACATCCAAGGAGAGGCTTTTTTTAATTATTGTTTAAGAGCAACAGAAAGTAGTCTGTGTGAAACGGCTGTGAGGTGTGATGCTTTCTGCCTGTTAACTAAGCTACCGATCAGCAGCCTGCACCTTCACACACACACACACACACACACACACACACACACACACACACCACACACACACACACACACACACACTTGTATACACAAGTTGTCACTTTCATCTCAATCAACTGAACAATTTTTGGTATTTAGAATTTGAAGAGGCTTTGCCATGAAGAAACTATAATATAAAGCCTTTTGAGAATTTATTCTCTAACTCATGCTTTGTCATTCACGGTTGATTGTTCTGAAAGTGACCCCATACAACAGATAACACAAAATGATTACCAAAAAATTCCTCAAGTTTCCGTCAATGTCTCACATTACTTCTGTTCTCTGTATTGTGTCTGTAAGGTAAACATCGATGTAGATATTAGTCGCGTACTGTGACCAACCTAACCCGCTGTCCATGCTTTCATGTCACATATATGAAATCCACATAGTCACGAGTGTTTAGAGTGCTGTTGTTGATTCATGATAATCTGTTAATTCCCATGTTTAGCTTTATGGAGGAAAGTAGTGGATTGCACTGTTCAGATACACAGGAAAACTCTGTCATGTTTCTATAAAAGAACTATTGAAACCAACAACTATGAACTATGGGATATTATTTCTGTGTGTGTGTGTGTGTGTGTGTGTGTGTGTGTGTGTGTGTGTGTGTGTGTGTGTGTGTGTGTGTGTGTGTGTGTGTGTGTGTGTGTGTGTGTGTGTGTGTGTGTGTGTGTGTGTGTGTGTGTGTGTGTGTGTGTGTGTGTGTGTGTGTGTGTGTGTGTGTGTGGGTGTGGGTGTGAAATGGGGGTGGGCTACTACCGACCTCCCTCTCCGACAGTGGCCCAGTGATGGAGCGGCCATGTTTGAAATATTGCTGCCTGTGAGACTGATGGATGATATTTCATATCTGATGGTATAAATACCCAGAGAGTAAGTCTGACAGACAAGAGCGATGGGGAGATAGATGCAAGAAAGATAGAAATCTACAGGAAAAGTGAACATTGGTGGTTGTTTGAGAGAACCAGAACAAAATGGCTGACCCAAGTATCTTAAAGTATTGTGTGCAACAAGAAATTCGTTAGAAGTCATTGTGGGTTCAGGTTCAGGGCTTTGCTGGGTGATGTCTTGCAACCTGTCTTAAACCTAAGGAGCTCTGTCTTAGCAATATTTATTTTTAAAAAGTTGTGCAAAAAGAGCTAGCAGGTTCAGCTGAATCAGCATGCTGTATGCAAATTTCAGTGTGTGCATGAAAGTTGCATACTAATCTTGGAAAAACGAGGAAGGTGATTTTATACATGGTCCAGAACAGCAGGTATGTTGGTGATGGATGAGAAGTTGTAAGCTTTAAAGGTCAATGTTTATGTTTCTATGTTAGGTCATTCTTTTGTTCCACACATACACAACACGAAGAGAGAAGTCTCTTTCCACGGTCCATTTGGCCATTATGAAGAAGTATCATGGTAATACCATTATTTTAACTCCCAAATTATCACAGTATTTCCATGATGCAAAAATACTATGATACTGTAGCATACTATTATAAAATACCATGAGCAAGCACAACTGGTATTGAATGAACAGTCGTCTTATTTAAACAGAAGGAACAAAAATACACATGATTTGTTGGCTTCAACAGAAAACTCTATTCATTCACCACTTGCAGGGTGTCACCATGAGATGGCACTAGCTCCACAAAAACACATTCAGGCTATAGTGTTATTTCTTCTTCAAAGAGATGGTTACATAGGCCTCAGTGCTTCCCAAAAATGTTGAACTATTTCTTTAATGTGCACAAACAATTATACACAAAGAGTTAATGTTCAGCAAGTAAAGTTTAATTCCAGGTACTGTAAAGCATTACAATCTCTTGCAGAAGTTGGCCTAGCAATGTGCTTTAGTAATAGTTGTGCATGAGTAAAACATATCTTATTGAAGGAAGAGAAGCAGAAACATGCATAGATTTTAGGGTTATTTTTAAGTGATTTCAGACTCTATATGGAATCCTCTGTTTCTGTCCCAGTGACTTCCACCTCACACAGTGTCAGGGACTCTGTTCTTCCAGGAATCACAATGTTTACGTAACGGCCTTCCATCCCGTTACACTCAAAGGTTGTGGCGAGCCCACCTTGCATACACAAGATGACAGCACATCTGATGAAAAAGGAAACAGAATTATGAGTAAAACTACATCACAAGACAAAAAACTCTGCTTAGATCTCACCACTGGATCTATTATAGATACCGATGATGCTGTTGGAGTGAAACATATAGGTTTCTGTTAGGAAATCATGTACTTATCCAGTACACTGATTTCCTATAACTTACAAAAGCAATGTAAAATGTTCAAATATAATATAAAACAGAAAGTGGGGTTACTTGGGATTAGTGTTGCCATTGTCATCGAGGGAATTTCCAATGCGGATCTCAGCACCATTGATCCTTTCGTGGCAACAATCGCTTCTGTTGATGATGGTGACGGTGTTGACTTTATACGTCTTCAGAAGGTCCAGTCTCCACCATGGTTTCATCTGTGCTTGTGTATGGGTACAGGACTCCTCTGACCATTGGCTAGCACGGTTTCCGTCAACGGCACGAGAAGCCAAGCCATGATGGCTCGTAGAGGACTGAGTCACTTTTCCACCTCTAGCAATATTAGGTACTAGATAAAGTCACAAAAGTTATTATTAAAGATTGGGGAAGGCACAGAAATATTACATGTTTTGATCTGACTAAAGCCACGAAATAACAGGCAATCAGCATATTTGAGTGAACTTCTACTGTGACTGTCTGCTCAAAGTCATCTATTTGACACTTTATTTGGTACAAACAATAACAATAATAATAATATAAAATAACACCAGTTGGAGCAGTGTTTAATTATGAAATGTGATATTGAAGATAGACTAAGAAAGGCACACATATTACATATGTCTGTGTACTACAAATGGAATTCATTGGGGAAAATATCAATAAATTGATTGAACTACTTAAAAGAGTAGTCTCACCGAAATTGCCACTTGTCCCAGTGACTTCCACCTCACACAGTGTCAGGAACTCTGTTCTTCCAGGAATCACAATGTTTACGTAACGGCCTTCCATCCCGTTACACTCAAAGGTTGTGGCGAGCCCACCTTGCATACACAAGATGACAGCACATCTGATGAAAAAGGAAACAGAATTATGAGTAAAACTACATCACAAGACAAAAAACTCTGCTTAGATCTCACCACTGGATCTATTATAGATACCGATGATGCTGTTGGAGTGAAACATATAGGTTTCTGTTAGGAAATCATGTACTTATCCAGTACACTGATTTCCTATAACTTACAAAAGCAATGTAAAATGTTCAAATATAATATAAAACAGAAAGTGGGGTTACTTGGGATTAGTGTTGCCATTGTCATCGAGGGAATTTCCAATGCGGATCTCAGCACCATTGATCCTTTCGTGGCAACAATCGCTTCTGTTGATGATGGTGACGGTGTTGACTTTATACGTCTTCAGAAGGTCCAGCCTCCACCATGGTTTCATCTGTGCTTGTGTATGGGTACAGGACCCCTCTGACCATTGGCTAGCACGGTTTCCGTCAATGGCACGAGAAGCCAAGCCATGATGGCTCGTAGAGGACTGAGTCACTTTTCCACCTCTAGCAATATTAGGTCCTAGATAAAGTCACAAAAGTTATTATTAAAGATTGGGGAAGGCACAGAAATATTACATGTTTTGATCTGACCAAAGCCACCAAATAACAGGCAATCAGCATATTTGAGTGAACTTCTACTGTGACTGTCTGCTCAAAGTCATCTATTTGACACTTTATTTGGTACAAACAATAACAATAATAATAATATAAAATAACACCAGTTGGAGCAGTGTTTAATTATGAAATGTGATATTGAAGATAGACTAAGAAAGGCACACATATTACATATGTCTGTGTACTACAAATGGAATTCATTGGGGAAAATATCAATAAATTGATTGAACTACTAAAAAGAGTAGTCTCACCCAAATTGCCACTTGTCCCAGTGACTTCCACCTCACACAGTGTCAGGGACTCTGTTCTTCCAGGAATCACAATGTTTACGTAACGGCCTTCCATCCCGTTACACTCAAAGGTTGTGGCGAGCCCACCTTGCATACACAAGATGACAGCACATCTGATGAAAAAGGAAACAGAATTATGAGTAAAACTACATCACAAGACAAAAAACTCTGCTTAGATCTCACCACTGGATCTATTATAGATACCGATGATGCTGTTGGAGTGAAACATATAGGTTTCTGTTAGGAAATCATGTACTTATCCAGTACACTGATTTCCTATAACTTACAAAAGCAATGTAAAATGTTCAAATATAATATAAAACAGAAAGTGGGGTTACTTGGGATTAGTGTTGCCATTGTCATCGAGGGAATTTCCAATGCGGATCTCAGCACCATTGATCCTTTCGTGGCAACAATCGCTTCTGTTGATGATGGTGACGGTGTTGACTTTATACGTCTTCAGAAGGTCCAGTCTCCACCATGGTTTCATCTCTGTTTGTGTATGGGTACAGGACCCCTCTGACCATTGGCTAGCACGGTTTCCGTCAATGGCACGAGAAGCCAAGCCATGATGGCTCGTAGAGGACTGAGTCACTTTTCCACCTCTAGCAATATTAGGTCCTAGATAAAGTCACAAAAGTTATTATTAAAGATTGGGGAAGGCACAGAAATATTACATGTTTTGATCTGACTAAAGCCACGGAATAACAGGCAATCAGCATATTTGAGTGAACTTCTACTGTGACTGTCTGCTCAAAGTCATCTATTTGACACTTTATTTGGTACAAACAATAACAATAATAATAATATAAAATAACACCAGTTGGAGCAGTGTTTAATTATGAAATGTGATATTGAAGATAGACTAAGAAAGGCACACATATTACATATGTCTGTGTACTACAAATGGAATTCATTGGGGAAAATATCAATAAATTGATTGAACTACTTAAAAGAGTAGTCTCACCGAAATTGCCACTTGTCCCAGTGACTTCCACCTCACACAGTGTCAGGAACTCTGTTCTTCCAGGAATCACAATGTTTACGTAACGGCCTTCCATCCCGTTACACTCAAAGGTTGTGGCGAGCCCACCTTGCATACACAAGATGACAGCACATCTGACGAAAAAGGAAACAGAATTATGAGTAAAACTACATCACAAGACAAAAAACTCTGCTTAGATCTCACCACTGGATCTATTATAGATACCGATGATGCTGTTGGAGTGAAACATATAGGTTTCTGTTAGGAAATCATGTACTTATCCAGTACACTGATTTCCTATAACTTACAAAAGCAATGTAAAATGTTCAAATATAATATAAAACAGAAAGTGGGGTTACTTGGGATTAGTGTTGCCATTGTCATCGAGGGAATTTCCAATGCGGATCTCAGCACCATTGATCCTTTCGTGGCAACAATCGCTTCTGTTGATGATGGTGACGGTATTGACTTTATACGTCTTCAGAAGGTCCAGCCTCCACCATGGTTTCATCTGTGCTTGTGTATGGGTACAGGACTCCTCTGACCATTGGCTAGCACGGTTTCCGTCAATGGCACGAGAAGCCAAGCCATGATAGTCCGTAGAGGACTGAGTCACTTTTCCACCTCTAGCAATATTAGGTACTAGATAAAGTCACAAAAGTTATTATTAAAGATTGGGGAAGGCACAGAAATATTACATGTTTTGATCTGACCAAAGCCACCAAATAACAGGCAATCAGCATATTTGAGTGAACTTCTACTGTGACTGTCTGCTCAAAGTCATCTATTTGACCCTTTATTTGGTACAAACAATAACAATAATAATAATATAAAATAACACCAGTTGGAGCAGTGTTTAATTATGAAATGTGATATTGAAGATAGACTAAGAAAGGCACACATATTACATATGTCTGTGTACTACAAATGGAATTCATTGGGGAAAATATCAATAAATTGATTGAACTACTAAAAAGAGTAGTCTCACCCAAATTGCCACTTGTCCCAGTGACTTCCACCTCACACAGTGTCAGGGACTCTGTTCTTCCAGGAATCACAATGTTTACGTAACGGCCTTCCATCCCGTTACACTCAAAGGTTGTGGCGAGCCCACCTTGCATACACAAGATGACAGCACATCTGACGAAAAAGGAAACAGAATTATGAGTAAAACTACATCACAAGACAAAAAACTCTGCTTAGATCTCACCACTGGATCTATTATAGATACCGATGATGCTGTTGGAGTGAAACATATAGGTTTCTGTTAGGAAATCATGTACTTATCCAGTACACTGATTTCCTATAACTTACAAAAGCAATGTAAAATGTTCAAATATAATATAAAACAGAAAGTGGGGTTACTTGGGATTAGTGTTGCCATTGTCATCGAGGGAATTTCCAATGCGGATCTCAGCACCATTGATCCTTTCGTGGCAACAATCGCTTCTGTTGATGATGGTGACGGTGTTGACTTTATACGTCTTCAGAAGGTCCAGCCTCCACCATGGTTTCATCTGTGCTTGTGTATGGGTACAGGACCCCTCTGACCATTGGCTAGCACGGTTTCCGTCAATGGCACGAGAAGCCAAGCCATGATGGCTCGTAGAGGACTGAGTCACTTTTCCACCTCTAGCAATATTAGGTCCTAGATAAAGTCACAAAAGTTATTATTAAAGATTGGGGAAGGCACAGAAATATTACATGTTTTGATCTGACCAAAGCCACCAAATAACAGGCAATCAGCATATTTGAGTGAACTTCTACTGTGACTGTCTGCTCAAAGTCATCTATTTGACACTTTATTTGGTACAAACAATAACAATAATAATAATATAAAATAACACCAGTTGGAGCAGTGTTTAATTATGAAATGTGATATTGAAGATAGACTAAGAAAGGCACACATATTACATATGTCTGTGTACTACAAATGGAATTCATTGGGGAAAATATCAATAAATTGATTGAACTACTTAAAAGAGTAGTCTCACCCAAATTGCCACTTGTCTGTCCGAGAACAGCCAACAAGACAAAGACCACAGCTGGAGAAATCATCCTGTGGAGCAAGTTCATACTCATATAATGTTATTAAACCTATGCATGCATTTCTACACACACATACATTAATATACATAATACGCAAATACATTTTTAAGAACTCGACCATAGCAGTCTAAATTAAAGCTGTGTATCTGTTAATAATCCGGAGTGGAAATCAAAAAGTTAGTTAGGCTAACTTGTTATCACAGCACAACTACTACAATTACTACTTCACTGTAATTCAAGTTGTATCTGTTACACCGTACCATGAAATAGTCTTGATAAACTGTGTGGATCGGCAGAAAGGCAATCGGCTGCAACAGAGAAAAATAAATACTAACATGCTCATGGTGGATGACTTCTGCGTCATTGAGGAGTCTCTACCTTCAGTTAGGTGTGTGAGGACTTTCCGCCGAATATGACTGGAAATGTATTTGTGATACGTCAAGTGTAGTGTAAAGTTGTACCTGATTAAGTTCATCTTTTTCCTGACAAAATTACACATGGAAAAATAAAGTTGATCAGCAATTTGACCACAGACCTACCTTGTAGCTCTCTTGCACCCTGGAAGCAGCTTTGATCTGCATGCATGGAAATTAATTCTTTTTATACTTTTGTGCAAAGAATGATTGACAGCTGCTTGATTTCAGCAATGGCCTTGTCAAATAATACGTGTTGTTTTTGTATCCCATTCAAAGGCCAATGTGCTTGTCTAACCATAATATTGGTCTTGAGGGCACACGGATAGGGCACATCCTGTGTTTGCTCAAATAATGCATGAAGTTTGTGACAGGTAACAGAGACAATGTACAACTACAGAGTTCTGGTGCAAGACATCAGTAGAGATGTATCTGTTAAAAATGAAATGAAATACAATGAAAGAAAACAGAAACACAAATCTGTTTTAAGACTTTTAAATGCAACAACTCTAAATAAATGTAAGCATAAATAATTTGAGTATACTGACTGAATTGTGCTCAGTATGCCTTTGAGAATCAAACCGCAGGCATTGATCCTGTTGGAGGATGTAGTTTGGGTTGGTATTGAACGGTACTGCATTGCACAGAGAGATGTTACTGCCATTACGCCCACCGCCTGAACATTATAGCCTTCATGAAGGTTTTATTGCAGGACTGTTGTATTACAACAAACTGTCTATAGTACAACAGTCCTACAATAGTCAGTATCAGTTGTTTCCCCTGGGAACTTGTTTTTTTTTGTAACTTGGTTTTTCTGTATTTGGTTGGGTTTTCTGCAGCTTATTTCTATTTTTTAGAATGTGTTGTTCGTGTTTGATTGCATTGCCTGTATTCGATTGTATTTTCCATATTTACAGTGTGTTTTATTATGTTGCCAATGTGATGTGAACTTGATGAAGATGTTTTTTCTGAGCTGTTAGGGCCACACCTTACTGTGGTTTTAGTGTCCTTGCTATATCCGCTTTCACTCTACTTTAACCACAGTGTAGTTACAATAACCATAATCCTTTTCTAAACTTAACCACACCTTTGCAAGCACATGAAAAACAAATAAGAAAACGTATAACAGGATGTAGTCAGGTGATAATTTTCTCAAAACAGTCGGTGTAAAGCCGTCTCTTTCTACAGATCAGTATAGGAAATCCCATTAGCAAAATACTAATCTCACCAAACATATAAAACTGCATTGAACACACACTTAACCAACTTTTAACATGACAGCCGCCATACCAAATTATTAACATCACAAGGTAGTCTCAAAATAAGACTGTGATTGGTTCGAAGAAATACAACAAGCAAGAGCATTTGTTCCCCCCTGTAGTTTGCGTGACAAGCCTACATTTGCATTTAACTTTAAAAAAAAATTGTATTGACATGATAGGGTTTCATTCTCAATATTGGAGTAATTTTAGTTCAAAATGTGTGTGCTGTGCAGAGGAGGAAGTCAAGAATTATAGGAACTAGAAAATGTCATGTGGCTACTGCCCAAAGATGTTGCAATATATGCCAATATTACCAGTAGTAAGATGTATCATTGAGGTTCATTTGAGATATCGATTCTCTCATTTCTGCATTTCAGATTCATACTCTTGGAAATGACGGTAACACAGTGAAATTAGTTCAATTCATTCAATTTCATTTCTTCATAAAAAGAGTATTAAACTGACAAATCTTTAGTCAAAAAAGTAAAACAATAAAATAACATATGAATACAATAAATGGCATATCAACTACATGCAGATGGCTTGTAATGACAGGAAAAGCACAGGTGTAATTATTACCATGCAAGGTGGTTACACAATGTGCTTTTTCTGTCAAGACATGTCTGACTGCTTGAGAGACATTTCTGTGTCCTAGACATGCTCTGTCTCCCCCTAGTGGACACTGGTATATTTCAGAATCAGAATCAGAACCGTTTAATTGCCAAAGTATGTTGCACATACAAGGAATTTGACATAGTGGATAGTGCATAATATTAAACAATCAACACAGTTTATGTCCAGGGTGAGAGGGGTCGGCTACAATGCTTCTTGCTCGCTTCAGGGTCCTTGAAGCAAACAAGTCTTGGAGGGACGGCAGATTGCAGCCAATCACCCTCTCGGCAGAGCGAATGATGCGCTGCAGTCTGCCCTTGTCCTTGGCTGTGGCTGCAGTGTACCAGACTGTGATGGAGGAGCAGAGGATGGACTCAACGATGGCTGTGTAGAAATGCACCATCATTGTCTTTGGCAGGTTGAATTTCTTCAGCTGCATCAGGAAGTACATCCTCTGCTGAGCCTTCTTGGTGATGGAGCTGATGTTCAGCTCCCACTTGAGGTCCTGGGTTATGATGGAGCCCAGGAAGCGGAAGGACTCCACAGCGTTGACGGGGGAGTCACACAGGGTGATAGGGGCAGGTGTGGCTGCGTTCTTGCAGAAATCCACAACCATCTCCACTGTCTTTAGAGCGTTGAGCTCTAGGTTGTTCATCCCCACCAGAGATGAGTCCAATGAGGGTGGTGTCATCCGCAAACTTCAGCAGCTTGACGGACTGATGACTGACTGATGGGTGGTACAGAGGCATGGGCCCCTGCAGGACTGGGGGAGGGGGACCTGGTGGTCTGGAGCTGGTGGATGGGGCCATGGGGGATGGGGTCCGGACTGTCCCATTGTCTTTCAAAGCGACAGTAGAACTCGTTCAGCTCGTCTGTAGGTAATTCATAGAGTGGGGGCTTTAGGCTTGTAGTTGGTGATCACTTGCTGAGAGCTGGTGTTGCAGTTTCTCAGAGTAATGTCGTTTAGCGTCTCCCAACCTGTATTTTCAATTCAATTCAATTCAATTTATTTTTGTATAGCCCAAAATCACAAATTACAAATTTGCCTCAGAGGGCTTTACAATATGTACACATGACATCATCTTGTCCCGGAACCCTCACATCGGAACAGGAAAAACTCCCCCAAAAAAAACTTTAACGGGGAGAAAAGAGGAAGAGACCTTAGGGAGAGCAACAGAGGAGGGATCCCTCTCCCAGGATGGACAGAAGTGCAATAGATGTCAAGTGTTGAACAGCATAACAGAATTACAACACATTCAATGTAATTTCAACACATTCAATGTATGACAGAACCACGGCAGGAGGAAAGACCAGGTCCAGGTACAACCCGGATCCAGAGGTACCTGCGAGGCGATAAAGCACAGATACTCTGGTGAAGAAGCTGGTCAATAATGTGCATTAATGGTATCGGTAATATGAAATAGTAATGTGATTAATAGTAAAAGTGATATTAGCAGTTGGAGTCAGCAGGGCCATGGTGGGAGGAAGGACCAGGGTCCAGATGAAACCACAATATATGGAAACCTGTGAGGAGAGAAAGCACAGGGACTCCGGGGAAGAAACAAAGTCAGTAATGTGCATTTGTGGTAACGGTAATACGGTTAATAATGTTAATAATAAAGATAGTAGTAGGTGTCAGCAGGGCCATGGTGGGTGGAAAGACCAGGGTCCAGATAAAACTGCGATCAATGGGAACCTGTGAGGCAAGAAAGCACAAAGACTCCGGGGAAGAAGTAGAGTTAGTAGTGAGCATTAATGGGACATCAATTCATACAGACAGAGATGAAGAAGAGGAGAGAGGAGCTCAGTGTATCCTAGGAAGTCCCCCTGTAGTCTAAGCCTATACCAGCTAGTCTAAGGGCTGGTCCAAGGCAAACCTTAGCCAGCCCTAACTATAAGCACTATCAAAAAGGAAAGTCTTAAGCTTACTCTTAAATGTGGTGAGTGTGTCTGCCCCCCGGACTGAAACGGGAAGCTTGTTCCACAAAAGAGGAGCTTGATAACTGAAGGCTCTGGCTCCCATCCTACTTTTTAAGACTCTAGGAACTACAAGTAACCCTGAATTAGTGGAGCACTGCTCTCTAGTAGGATAATGTGGTACTATAAGCTCTTTAAGATATGATGGTGCCTGACCAGTTGGGCTTTGTAGGTAAGTAAAAGGATTTTAAATTCTATTCGAAATTTTACGGGGAGCCAGTGCAGAGAAGCTAATACAGGACTAATATGATCTCTGTTCTTAGTTCTTGTTAGTACACGAGCTGCAGCATTCTGAATCAGCTGGAGAGATTTAAGAGATTTATTAGAGCAGCCTGAAAATAAGGAATTGCAGTAATCTAGTCTAGAAGTAACAAATGCATGAACTAATTTCTCTGCATCGCTTTGAGACAGGATGTGCCTGATTTTTGAAATATTACGTAGGTGAAAAAAGGCAGTCCTATTTTGCCTCTTTATACATGTCCCTGTCCCCACTCCTAAATGCTTGGTCCTTGTGCAGCCTTAGCTGTCTGAGTTCTGCTGTAAACCTGGGGTTTTCGTTGTTAAGACTTTTAAATGCAACAACTCTAAATAAATGTAAGCATAAATAATTTGAGTATACTGACTGAATTGTGCTTAGTATGCCTTTTAGAATCAAACCGCAGGCATTGATCCTGTTGGAGGATGTAGTTTGGGTTGGTATTGAACGGTACTGCATTGCACAGAGAGATGTTACTGCCATTACGCCCACCGCCTGAACATTATAGCCTTCATGAAGGTTTTATTGCAGGACTGTTGTATTACAACAAACTGTCTATAGTACAACAGTCCTACAATAGTCAGTATCAGTTGTTTCCCCTGGGAACTTGTTTTTTTTTGTAACTTGGTTTTTCTGTATTTGGTTGGGTTTTCTGCAGCTTATTTCTATTTTTTAGAATGTGTTGTTCGTGTTTGATTGCATTGCCTGTATTCGATTGTATTTTCCATATTTACAGTGTGTTTTATTATGTTGCCAATGTGATGTGAACTTGATGAAGATGTTTTTTCTGAGCTGTTAGGGCCACACCTTACTGTGGTTTTAGTGTCCTTGCCATATCCGCTTTCACTCTACTTTAACCACAGTGTAGTTACAATAACCATAATCCTTTTCTAAACTTAACCACACCTTTGCAAGCACATGAAAAACAAATAAGAAAACGTATAACAGGATGTAGTCAGGTGATAATTTTCTCAAAACAGTCGGTGTAAAGCCGTCTCTTTCTACAGATCAGTATAGGAAATCCCATTAGCAAAATACTAATCTCACCAAACATATAAAACTGCATTGAACACACACTTAACCAACTTTTAACATGACAGCCGCCATACCAAATTATTAACATCACAAGGTAGTCTCAAAATAAGACTGTGATTGGTTCGAAGAAATACAACAAGCAAGAGCATTTGTTCCCCCCTGTAGTAGAATGATAATGTGTGGAGCCAGACCTTTCTTTAGCGCTAACACAGTGATTTTGAGACCTGGTCTGGCTTTGCGTGACAAGCCTACATTTGCATTTAACTTTAAAAAAAAATTGTATTGACATGATAGGGTTTCATTCTCAATATTGGAGTAATTTTAGTTCAAAATGTGTGTGCTGTGCAGAGGAGGAAGTCAAGAATTATAGGAACTAGAAAATGTCATGTGGCTACTGCCCAAAGATGTTGCAATATACGCCAATATTACCAGTAGTAAGATGTATCATTGAGGTTCATTTGAGATATCGCTTCTCTCATTTCTGCATTTCAGATTCATACTCTTGGAAATGACGGTAACACAGTGAAATTAGTTCAATTCATTCAATTTCATTTCTTCATAAAAAGAGTATTAAACTGACAAATCTTTAGTCAAAAAAGTAAAACAATAAAATAACATGTGAATACAATAAATGGCATATCAACTACATGCAGATGGCTTGTAATGACAGGAAAAGCACAGGTGTAATTATTACCATGCAAGGTGGTTACACAATGTGCTTTTTCTGTCAAGACATGTCTGACTGCTTGAGAGACATTTCTGTGTCCTAGACATGCTCTCTCTCTCTCTCTCTCTCTCTTTCTCTCTCTCTCTCTCTCTCTCTCTCTCTCTCTCTCCCTCTCTCTCTCTCTCTCTCTCTCTCTCTCTCTCTCTCTCTCTCTGTGTGCTCATTATCTGAGAATAAGTGGCAGTGGGTAAAGTCTTCACGTACACAGAATGATATCGTATATATATCATCACTGCCAATCAGGCTTAAATATTAGCCTCACCTTTCATGAAGAATTTACGTTGCTAATATGTTAATGATTGTCATTTTGTTTGTATAACCCAGTGTATCATGTTACGGATCACATTTTGAAGCAGCAAATTAACCATCTGAATTTTGGGAACTCCCCTTCATGTCTGTCTGCAGGTCGTTCCGGCGAATGCTAGATGTCAACCAGAACACACACTGACTTCCCGAACCTGCAACCAACAGATAAGATGGAGGAGCAGCAGCGGGATCTGATACATCCAAGGAGAGGCTTTTTTTTATTATTGTTTAAGAGCAACAGAAAGTAGTCTGTGTGAAACGGCTGTGAGGTGTGATGCTTTCTGCCTGTTAACTAAGCTACCGATCAGCAGCCTGCACCTTCACACACACACACACACACACACACACACACACACACACACACACACACACACACACACACACACACACACACACACACACACACACACACACACACACACACACACACACACACACACACACACACACACACACACACACACACACACACACACACACACACACACACACACACACACACACACACACACACACACACACACACTTGTATACACAAGTTGTCACTTTCATCTCAATCAACTGAACAATTTTTGGTATTTAGAATTTGAAGAGGCTTTGCCATGAAGAAACTATAATATAAAGCCTTTTGAGAATTTATTCTCTAACTCATGCTTTGTCATTCACGGTTGATTGTTCTGAAAGTGACCCCATACAACAGATAACACAAAATTATTACCAAAAAATTCCTCAAGTTTCCGTCAATGTCTCACATTACTTCTGTTCTCTGTATTGTGTCTGTAAGGTAAACATCGATGTAGATATTAGTCGCGTACTGTGACCAACCTAACCCGCTGTCCATGCTTTCATGTCACATATATGAAATCCACATAGTCACGAGTGTTTAGAGTGCTGTTGTTGATTCATGATAATCTGTTAATTCCCATGTTTAGCTTTATGGAGGAAAGTAGTGGATTGCACTGTTCAGATACACAGGAAAACTCTGTCATGTTTCTATAAAAGAACTATTGAAACCAACAACTATGAACTATGGGATATTATTTCTGTGTGTGTGTGTGTGTGTGTGTGTGTGTGTGTGTGTGTGTGTGTGTGTGTGTGTGTGTGTGTGTGTGTGTGTGTGTGTGTGTGGGTGGGTGTGGGTGTGAAATGGGGGTGGGCTACTACCGACCTCCCTCTCCGACAGTGGCCCAGTGATGGAGCGGCCATGTTTGAAATATTGCTGCCTGTGAGACTGATGGATGATATTTCATATCTGATGGTATAAATACCCAGAGAGTAAGTCTGACAGACAAGAGCGATGGGGAGATAGATGCAAGAAAGATAGAAATCTAGAGGAAAAGTGAACATTGGTGGTTGTTTGAGAGAACCAGAACAAAATGGCTGACCCAAGTATCTTAAAGTATTGTGTGCAACAAGAAATTCGTTAGAAGTCATTGTGGGTTCAGGTTCAGGGCTTTGCTGGGTGATGTCTTGCAACCTGTCTTAAACCTAAGGAGCTCTGTCTTAGCAATATTTATTTTTAAAAAGTTGTGCAAAAAGAGCTAGCAGGTTCAGCTGAATCAGCATGCTGTATGCAAATTTCAGTGTGTGCATGAAAGTTGCATACTAATCTTGGAAAAACGAGGAAGGTGATTTTATACATGGTCCAGAACAGCAGGTATGTTGGTGATGGATGAGAAGTTGTAAGCTTTAAAGGTCAATGTTTATGTTTCTATGTTAGGTCATTCTTTTGTTCCACACATACACAACACGAAGAGAGAAGTCTCTTTCCACGGTCCATTTGGCCATTATGAAGAAGTATCATGGTAATACCATTATTTTAACTCCCAAATTATCACAGTATTTCCATGATGCAAAAATACTATGATACTGTAGCATACTATTATAAAATACCATGAGCAAGCACAACTGGTATTGAATGAACAGTCGTCTTATTTAAACAGAAGGAACAAAAATACACATGATTTGTTGGCTTCAACAGAAAACTCTATTCATTCACCACTTGCAGGGTGTCACCATGAGATGGCACTAGCTCCACAAAAACACATTCAGGCTATAGTGTTATTTCTTCTTCAAAGAGATGGTTACATAGGCCTCAGTGCTTCCCAAAAATGTTGAACTATTTCTTTAATGTGCACAAACAATTATACACAAAGAGTTAATGTTCAGCAAGTAAAGTTTAATTCCAGGTACTGTAAAGCATTACAATCTCTTGCAGAAGTTGGCCTAGCAATGTGCTTTAGTAATAGTTGTGCATGAGTAAAACATATCTTATTGAAGGAAGAGAAGCAGAAACATGCATAGATTTTAGGGTTATTTTTAAGTGATTTCAGACTCAATATATGGAATCCTCTGTTTCTGTCCCAGTGACTTCCACCTCACACAGTGTCAGGGACTCTGTTCTTCCAGGAATCACAATGTTTACGTAACGGCCTTCCATCCCGTTACACTCAAAGGTTGTGGCGAGCCCACCTTGCATACACAAGATGACAACACATCTGACGAAAAAGGAAACAGAATTATGAGTAAAACTACATCACAAGACAAAAAACTCTGCTTAGATCTCACCACTGGATCTATTATAGATACCGATGATGCTGTTGGAGTGAAACATATAGGTTTCTGTTAGGAAATCATGTACTTATCCAGTACACTGATTTCCTATAACTTACAAAAGCAATGTAAAATGTTCAAATATAATATAAAACAGAAAGTGGGGTTACTTGGGATTAGTGTTGCCATTGTCATGGAGGGAATTTCCAATGCGGATCTCAGCACCATTGATCCTTTCGTGGCAACAATCGCTTCTGTTGATGATGGTGACGGTGTTGACTTTATACGTCTTCAGAAGGTCCAGCCTCCACCATGGTTTCATCTGTGCTTGTGTATGGGTACAGGACTCCTCTGACCATTGGCTAGCACGGTTTCCGTCAATGGCACGAGAAGCCAAGGCATGATAGTCCGTAGAGGACTGAGTCACTTTTCCACCTCTAGCAATATTAGGTCCTAGATAAAGTCACAACAGTTATTATTAA
Source organism: Leptoclinus maculatus (assembly GCA_032191485.1). Classification (NCBI taxonomy): domain Eukaryota; kingdom Metazoa; phylum Chordata; class Actinopteri; order Perciformes; family Stichaeidae; genus Leptoclinus; species Leptoclinus maculatus. Next base: position 17,208,001 of record JAVDOI010000008.1, read on the forward strand.
AGATTGGGGAAGGCACAGAAATATTACATGTTTTGATCTGACTAAAGCCACCAAATAACAGGCAATCAGCATATTTGAGTGAACTTCTACTGTGACTGTCTGCTCAAAGTCATCTATTTGACACTTTATTTGGTACAAACAATAACAATAATAATAATATAAAATAACACCAGTTGGAGCAGTTTTTAATTATGAAATGTGATATTGAAGATAGACTAAGAAAGGCACACATATTACATATGTCTGTGTACTACAAATGGAATTCATTGGGGAAAATATCAATAAATTGATTGAACTACTTAAAAGAGTAGTCTCACCGAAATTGCCACTTGTCCCAGTGACTTCCACCTCACACAGTGTCAGGGACTCTGTTCTTCCAGGAATCACAATGTTTACGTAACGGCCTTCCATCCCGTTACACTCAAAGGTTGTGGCGAGCCCACCTTGCATACGCAAGATGACAGCACATCTGATGAAAAAGGAAACAGAATTATGAGTAAAACTACATCACAAGACAAAAAGCTCTGCTTAGATCTCACCACTGGATCTATTATAGATACCGATGATGCTGTTGGAGTGAAACATATAGGTTTCTGTTAGGAAATCATGTACTTATCCAGTACACTGATTTCCTATAACTTACAAAAGCAATGTAAAATGTTCAAATATAATATAAAACAGAAAGTGGGGTTACTTGGGATTAGTGTTGCCATTGTCATGGAGGGAATTTCCAATGCGGATCTCAGCACCATTGATCCTTTCGTGGCAACAATCGCTTCTGTTGATGATGGTGACGGTGTTGACTTTATACATCTTCAGAAGGTCCAGTCTCCACCATGGTTTCATCTGTGTTTGTGTATGGGTACAGGACTCCTCTGACCATTGGCTAGCACGGTTTCCGTCAATGGCACGAGAAGCCAAGCCATGATAGTCCGTAGAGGACTGAGTCACTTTTCCACCTCTAGCAATATTAGGTACTAGATAAAGTCACAAAAGTTATTATTAAAGATTGGGGAAGGCACAGAAATATTACATGTTTTGATCTGACCAAAGCCACCAAATAACAGGCAATCAGCATATTTGAGTGAACTTCTACTGTGACTGTCTGCTCAAAGTCATCTATTTGACACTTTATTTGGTACAAACAATAACAATAATAATAATATAAAATAACACCAGTTGGAGCAGTGTTTAATTATGAAATGTGATATTGAAGATAGACTAAGAAAGGCACACATATTACATATGTCTGTGTACTACAAATGGAATTCATTGGGGAAAATATCAATAAATTGATTGAACTACTAAAAAGAGTAGTCTCACCCAAATTGCCACTTGTCCCAGTGACTTCCACCTCACACAGTGTCAGGGACTCTGTTCTTCCAGGAATCACAATGTTTACGTAACGGCCTTCCATCCCGTTACACTCAAAGGTTGTGGCGAGCCCACCTTGCATACACAAGATGACAGCACATCTGACGAAAAAGGAAACAGAATTATGAGTAAAACTACATCACAAGAAAAAAAACTCTGCTTAGATCTCACCACTGGATCTATTATAGATACCGATGATGCTGTTGGAGTGAAACATATAGGTTTCTGTTAGGAAATCATGTACTTAGCCAGTACACTGATTTCCTATAACTTACAAAAGCAATGTAAAATGTTCAAATATAATATAAAACAGAAAGTGGGGTTACTTGGGATTAGTGTTGCCATTGTCATCGAGGGAATTTCCAATGTGGATCTCAGCACCATTGATCCTTTCGTGGCAACAATCGCTTCTGATGATGATGGTGACGGTGTTGACTTTATACGTCTTCAGAAGGTCCAGCCTCCACCATGGTTTCATCTCTGTTTGTGTATGGGTACAGGACTCCTCTGACCATTGGCTAGCACGGTTTCCGTCAATGGCACGAGAAGCCAAGCCATGATAGTCCGTAGAGGACTGAGTCACTTTTCCACCTCTAGCAATATTAGGTCCTAGATAAAGTCACAAAAGTTATTATTAAAGATTGGGGAAGGCACAGAAATATTACATGTTTTGATCTGACCAAAGCCACCAAATAACAGGCAATCAGCATATTTGAGTGAACTTCTACTGTGACTGTCTGCTCAAAGTCATCTATTTGACACTTTATTTGGTACAAACAATAACAATAATAATAATATAAAATAACACCAGTTGGAGCAGTGTTTAATTATGAAATGTGATATTGAAGATAGACTAAGAAAGGCACACATATTACATATGTCTGTGTACTACAAATGGAATTCATTGGGGAAAATATCAATAAATTGATTGAACTACTTAAAAGAGTAGTCTCACCCAAATTGCCACTTGTCTGTCCGAGAACAGCCAACAAGACAAAGACCACAGCTGGAGAAATCATCCTGTGGAGCAAGTTCATACTCATATAATGTTATTAAACCTATGCATGCATTTCTACACACACATACATTAATATACATAATACGCAAATACATTTTTAAGAACTCGACCATAGCAGTCTAAATTAAAGCTGTGTATCTGTTAATAATCCGGAGTGGAAATCAAAAAGTTAGTTAGGCTAACTTGTTATCACAGCACAACTACTACAATTACTACTTCACTGTAATTCAAGTTGTATCTGTTACACCGTACCATGAAATAGTCTTGATAAACTGTGTGGATCGGCAGAAAGGCAATCGGCTGCAACAGAGAAAAATAAATACTAACATGCTCATGGTGGATGACTTCTGCGTCATTGAGGAGTCTCTACCTTCAGTTAGGTGTGTGAGGACTTTCCGCCGAATATGACTGGAAATGTATTTGTGATACGTCAAGTGTAGTGTAAAGTTGTACCTGATTAAGTTCATCTTTTTCCTGACAAAATTACACATGGAAAAATAAAGTTGATCAGCAATTTGACCACAGACCTACCTTGTAGCTCTCTTGCACCCTGGAAGCAGCTTTGATCTGCATGCATGGAAATTAATTCTTTTTATACTTTTGTGCAAAGAATGATTGACAGCTGCTTGATTTCATCAATGGCCTTGTCAAATAATACGTGTTGTTTTTGTATCCCATTCAAAGGCCAATGTGCTTGTCTAACCATAATATTGGTCTTTTGGGCACACGGATAGGGCACACCCTGTGTTTGCTCAAATAATGGATGAAGTTTGTGACAGGTAACAGAGACAATGTACAACTACAGAGTTCTGGTGCAAGACATCAGTAGAGATGTATCTGTTAAAAATGAAATGAAATACAATGAAAGAAAACAGAAACACAAATCTGTTTTAAGACTTTTAAATGCAACAACTCTAAATAAATGTAAGCATAAATAATTTGAGTATACTGACTGAATTGTGCTCAGTATGCCTTTGAGAATCAAACCGCAGGCATTGATCCTGTTGGAGGATGTAGTTTGGGTTGGTATTGAACGGTACTGCATTGCACAGAGAGATGTTACTGCCATTACGCCCACCGCCTGAACATTATAGCCTTCATGAAGGTTTTATTGCAGGACTGTTGTATTACAACAAACTGTCTATAGTACAACAGTCCTACAATAGTCAGTATCAGTTGTTTCCCCTGGGAACTTGTTTTTTTTTGTAACTTGGTTTTTCTGTATTTGGTTGGGTTTTCTGCAGCTTATTTCTATTTTTTAGAATGTGTTGTTCGTGTTTGATTGCATTGCCTGTATTCGATTGTATTTTCCATATTTACAGTGTGTTTTATTATGTTGCCAATGTGATGTGAACTTGATGAAGATGTTTTTTCTGAGCTGTTAGGGCCACACCTTACTGTGGTTTTAGTGTCCTTGCCATATCCGCTTTCACTCTACTTTAACCATAGTGTAGTTACAATAACCATAATCCTTTTCTAAACTTAACCACACCTTTGCAAGCACATGAAAAACAAATAAGAAAACGTATAACAGGATGTAGTCAGGTGATAATTTTCTCAAAACAGTCGGTGTAAAGCCGTCTCTTTCTACAGATCAGTATAGGAAATCCCATTAGCAAAATACTAATCTCACCAAACATATAAAACTGCATTGAACACACACTTAACCAACTTTTAACATGACAGCCGCCATACCAAATTATTAACATCACAAGGTAGTCTCAAAATAAGACTGTGATTGGTTCGAAGAAATACAACAAGCAAGAGCATTTGTTCCCCCCTGTAGTAGAATGATAATGTGTGGAGCCAGACCTTTCTTTAGCGCTAACACAGTGATTTTGAGACCTGGTCTGGCTTTGCGTGACAAGCCTACATTTGCATTTAACTTTAAAAAAAAATTGTATTGACATGATAGGGTTTCATTCTCAATATTGGAGTAATTTTAGTTCAAAATGTGTGTGCTGTGCAGAGGAGGAAGTCAAGAATTATAGGAACTAGAAAATGTCATGTGGCTACTGCCCAAAGATGTTGCAATATACGCCAATATTACCAGTAGTAAGATGTATCATTGAGGTTCATTTGAGATATCGATTCTCTCATTTCTGCATTTCAGATTCATACTCTTGGAAATGACGGTAACACAGTGAAATTAGTTCAATTCATTCAATTTCATTTCTTCATAAAAAGAGTATTAAACTGACAAATCTTTAGTCAAAAAAGTAAAACAATAAAATAACATGTGAATACAATAAATGTCATATCAACTACATGCAGATGGCTTGTAATGACAGGAAAAGCACAGGTGTAATTATTACCATGCAAGGTGGTTACACAATGTGCTTTTTCTGTCAAGACATGTCTGACTGCTTGAGAGACATTTCTGTGTCCTAGACATGCTCTGTCTCCCCCTAGTGGACACTGGTATATTTCAGAATCAGAATCAGAACCCTTTAATTGCCAAAGTATGTTGCACATACAAGGAATTTGACATAGTGGATAGTGCATAATATTAAACAATCAACACAGTTTATGTCCAGGGTGAGAGGGGTCGGCTACAATGCTTCTTGCTCGCTTCAGGGTCCTTGAAGCAAACAAGTCTTGGAGGGACGGCAGATTGCAGCCAATCACCCTCTCGGCAGAGCGAATGATGCGCTGCAGTCTGCCCTTGTCCTTGGCTGTGGCTGCAGTGTACCAGACTGTGATGGAGGAGCAGAGGATGGACTCAACGATGGCTGTGTAGAAATGCACCATCATTGTCTTTGGCAGGTTGAATTTCTTCAGCTGCATCAGGAAGTACATCCTCTGCTGAGCCTTCTTGGTGATGGAGCTGATGTTCAGCTCCCACTTGAGGTCCTGGGTTATGATGGAGCCCAGGAAGCGGAAGGACTCCACAGCGTTGACGGGGGAGTCACACGGGGTGATAGGGGCAGGTGTGGCTGCGTTCTTGCAGAAATCCACAACCATCTCCACTGTCTTTAGAGCGTTGAGCTCTAGGTTGTTCATCCCCACCAGAGATGAGTCCAATGAGGGTGGTGTCATCCGCAAACTTCAGCAGCTTGACGGACTGGTGACTGACTGATGGGTGGTACAGAGGCATGGGCCCCTGCAGACCATATTACCAGTAGTAAGATGTATCATTGAGGTTCATTTGAGATATCGCTTCTCTCATTTCTGCATTTCAGATTCATACTCTTGGAAATGACGGTAACACAGTGAAATTAGTTCAATTCATTCAATTTCATTTCTTCATAAAAAGAGTATTAAACTGACAAATCTTTAGTCAAAAAAGTAAAACAATAAAATAACATGTGAATACAATAAATGGCATATCAACTACATGCAGATGGCTTGTAATGACAGGAAAAGCACAGGTGTAATTATTACCATGCAAGGTGGTTACACAATGTGCTTTTTCTGTCAAGACATGTCTGACTGCTTGAGAGACATTTCTGTGTCCTAGACATGCTCTCTCTCTCTCTCTCTCTCTCTCTCTCGCCAATCAGGCTTAAATATTAGCCTCACCTTTCATGAAGAATTTACGTTGCTAATATGTTAATGATTGTCATTTTGTTTGTATAACCCAGTGTATCATGTTACGGATCACATTTTGAAGCAGCAAATTAACCATCTGAATTTTGGGAACTCCCCTTCATGTCTGTCTGCAGGTCGTTCCGGCGAATGCTAGATGTCAACCAGAACACACACTGACTTCCCGAACCTGCAACCAACAGATAAGATGGAGGAGCAGCAGCGGGATCTGATACATCCAAGGAGAGGCTTTTTTTTATTATTGTTTAAGAGCAACAGAAAGTAGTCTGTGTGAAACGGCTGTGAGGTGTGATGCTTTCTGCCTGTTAACTAAGCTACCGATCAGCAGCCTGCACCTTCACACACACACACACACACACACACACACACACACACACACACACACACACACACACACACACACACACACTTGTATACACAAGTTGTCACTTTCATCTCAATCAACTGAACAATTTTTGGTATTTAGAATTTGAAGAGGCTTTGCCATGAAGAAACTATAATATAAAGCCTTTTGAGAATTTATTCTCTAACTCATGCTTTGTCATTCACGGTTGATTGTTCTGAAAGTGACCCCATACAACAGATAACACAAAATGATTACCAAAAAATTCCTCAAGTTTCCGTCAATGTCTCACATTACTTCTGTTCTCTGTATTGTGTCTGTAAGGTAAACATCGATGTAGATATTAGTCGCGTACTGTGACCAACCTAACCCGCTGTCCATGCTTTCATGTCACATATATGAAATCCACATAGTCACGAGTGTTTAGAGTGCTGTTGTTGATTCATGATAATCTGTTAATTCCCATGTTTAGCTTTATGGAGGAAAGTAGTGGATTGCACTGTTCAGATACACAGGAAAACTCTGTCATGTTTCTATAAAAGAACTATTGAAACCAACAACTATGAACTATGGGATATTATTTCTGTGTGTGTGTGTGTGTGTGTGTGTGTGTGTGTGTGTGTGTGTGTGTGTGTGTGTGTGTGTGTGTGTGTGTGTGTGTGTGTGTGTGTGTGTGTGTGTGTGTGTGTGTGTGTGTGTGTGGGTGGGTGTGGGTGTGAAATGGGGGTGGGCTACTACCGACCTCCCTCTCCGACAGTGGCCCAGTGATGGAGCGGCCATGTTTGAAATATTGCTGCCTGTGAGACTGATGGATGATATTTCATATCTGATGGTATAAATACCCAGAGAGTAAGTCTGACAGACAAGAGCGATGGGGAGATAGATGCAAGAAAGATAGAAATCTACAGGAAAAGTGAACATTGGTGGTTGTTTGAGAGAACCAGAACAAAATGGCTGACCCAAGTATCTTAAAGTATTGTGTGCAACAAGAAATTCGTTAGAAGTCATTGTGGGTTCAGGTTCAGGGCTTTGCTGGGTGATGTCTTGCAACCTGTCTTAAACCTAAGGAGCTCTGTCTTAGCAATATTTATTTTTAAAAAGTTGTGCAAAAAGAGCTAGCAGGTTCAGCTGAATCAGCATGCTGTATGCAAATTTCAGTGTGTGCATGAAAGTTGCATACTAATCTTGGAAAAACGAGGAAGGTGATTTTATACATGGTCCAGAACAGCAGGTATGTTGGTGATGGATGAGAAGTTGTAAGCTTTAAAGGTCAATGTTTATGTTTCTATGTTAGGTCATTCTTTTGTTCCACACATACACAACACGAAGAGAGAAGTCTCTTTCCACGGTCCATTTGGCCATTATGAAGAAGTATCATGGTAATACCATTATTTTAACTCCCAAATTATCACAGTATTTCCATGATGCAAAAATACTATGATACTGTAGCATACTATTATAAAATACCATGAGCAAGCACAACTGGTATTGAATGAACAGTCGTCTTATTTAAACAGAAGGAACAAAAATACACATGATTTGTTGGCTTCAACAGAAAACTCTATTCATTCACCACTTGCAGGGTGTCACCATGAGATGGCACTAGCTCCACAAAAACACATTCAGGCTATAGTGTTATTTCTTCTTCAAAGAGATGGTTACATAGGCCTCAGTGCTTCCCAAAAATGTTGAACTATTTCTTTAATGTGCACAAACAATTATACACAAAGAGTTAATGTTCAGCAAGTAAAGTTTAATTCCAGGTACTGTAAAGCATTACAATCTCTTGCAGAAGTTGGCCTAGCAATGTGCTTTAGTAATAGTTGTGCATGAGTAAAACATATCTTATTGAAGGAAGAGAAGCAGAAACATGCATAGATTTTAGGGTTATTTTTAAGTGATTTCAGACTCTATATGGAATCCTCTGTTTCTGTCCCAGTGACTTCCACCTCACACAGTGTCAGGAACTCTGTTCTTCCAGGAATCACAATGTTTACGTAACGGCCTTCCATCCCGTTACACTCAAAGGTTGTGGCGAGCCCACCTTGCATACACAAGATGACAGCACATCTGATGAAAAAGGAAACAGAATTATGAGTAAAACTACATCACAAGACAAAAAACTCTGCTTAGATCTCACCACTGGATCTATTATAGATACCGATGATGCTGTTGGAGTGAAACATATAGGTTTCTGTTAGGAAATCATGTACTTATCCAGTACACTGATTTCCTATAACTTACAAAAGCAATGTAAAATGTTCAAATATAATATAAAACAGAAAGTGGGGTTACTTGGGATTAGTGTTGCCATTGTCATCGAGGGAATTTCCAATGCGGATCTCAGCACCATTGATCCTTTCGTGGCAACAATCGCTTCTGTTGATGATGGTGACGGTGTTGACTTTATACGTCTTCAGAAGGTCCAGTCTCCACCATGGTTTCATCTGTGCTTGTGTATGGGTACAGGACTCCTCTGACCATTGGCTAGCACGGTTTCCGTCAACGGCACGAGAAGCCAAGCCATGATGGCTCGTAGAGGACTGAGTCACTTTTCCACCTCTAGCAATATTAGGTACTAGATAAAGTCACAAAAGTTATTATTAAAGATTGGGGAAGGCACAGAAATATTACATGTTTTGATCTGACTAAAGCCACGAAATAACAGGCAATCAGCATATTTGAGTGAACTTCTACTGTGACTGTCTGCTCAAAGTCATCTATTTGACACTTTATTTGGTACAAACAATAACAATAATAATAATATAAAATAACACCAGTTGGAGCAGTGTTTAATTATGAAATGTGATATTGAAGATAGACTAAGAAAGGCACACATATTACATATGTCTGTGTACTACAAATGGAATTCATTGGGGAAAATATCAATAAATTGATTGAACTACTTAAAAGAGTAGTCTCACCGAAATTGCCACTTGTCCCAGTGACTTCCACCTCACACAGTGTCAGGAACTCTGTTCTTCCAGGAATCACAATGTTTACGTAACGGCCTTCCATCCCGTTACACTCAAAGGTTGTGGCGAGCCCACCTTGCATACACAAGATGACAGCACATCTGATGAAAAAGGAAACAGAATTATGAGTAAAACTACATCACAAGACAAAAAACTCTGCTTAGATCTCACCACTGGATCTATTATAGATACCGATGATGCTGTTGGAGTGAAACATATAGGTTTCTGTTAGGAAATCATGTACTTATCCAGTACACTGATTTCCTATAACTTACAAAAGCAATGTAAAATGTTCAAATATAATATAAAACAGAAAGTGGGGTTACTTGGGATTAGTGTTGCCATTGTCATCGAGGGAATTTCCAATGCGGATCTCAGCACCATTGATCCTTTCGTGGCAACAATCGCTTCTGTTGATGATGGTGACGGTGTTGACTTTATACGTCTTCAGAAGGTCCAGCCTCCACCATGGTTTCATCTGTGCTTGTGTATGGGTACAGGACTCCTCTGACCATTGGCTAGCACGGTTTCCGTCAATGGCACGAGAAGCCAAGCCATGATAGTCCGTAGAGGACTGAGTCACTTTTCCACCTCTAGCAATATTAGGTACTAGATAAAGTCACAAAAGTTATTATTAAAGATTGGGGAAGGCACAGAAATATTACATGTTTTGATCTGACCAAAGCCACCAAATAACAGGCAATCAGCATATTTGAGTGAACTTCTACTGTGACTGTCTGCTCAAAGTCATCTATTTGACCCTTTATTTGTTACAAACAATAACAATAATAATAATATAAAATAACACCAGTTGGAGCAGTGTTTAATTATGAAATGTGATATTGAAGATAGACTAAGAAAGGCACACATATTACATATGTCTGTGTACTACAAATGGAATTCATTGGGGAAAATATCAATAAATTGATTGAACTACTAAAAAGAGTAGTCTCACCCAAATTGCCACTTGTCCCAGTGACTTCCACCTCACACAGTGTCAGGGACTCTGTTCTTCCAGGAATCACAATGTTTACGTAACGGCCTTCCATCCCGTTACACTCAAAGGTTGTGGCGAGCCCACCTTGCATACACAAGATGACAGCACATCTGATGAAAAAGGAAACAGAATTATGAGTAAAACTACATCACAAGACAAAAAACTCTGCTTAGATCTCACCACTGGATCTATTATAGATACCGATGATGCTGTTGGAGTGAAACATATAGGTTTCTGTTAGGAAATCATGTACTTATCCAGTACACTGATTTCCTATAACTTACAAAAGCAATGTAAAATGTTCAAATATAATATAAAACAGAAAGTGGGGTTACTTGGGATTAGTGTTGCCATTGTCATCGAGGGAATTTCCAATGCGGATCTCAGCACCATTGATCCTTTCGTGGCAACAATCGCTTCTGTTGATGATGGTGACGGTGTTGACTTTATACGTCTTCAGAAGGTCCAGTCTCCACCATGGTTTCATCTCTGTTTGTGTATGGGTACAGGACCCCTCTGACCATTGGCTAGCACGGTTTCCGTCAATGGCACGAGAAGCCAAGCCATGATGGCTCGTAGAGGACTGAGTCACTTTTCCACCTCTAGCAATATTAGGTCCTAGATAAAGTCACAAAAGTTATTATTAAAGATTGGGGAAGGCACAGAAATATTACATGTTTTGATCTGACTAAAGCCACGAAATAACAGGCAATCAGCATATTTGAGTGAACTTCTACTGTGACTGTCTGCTCAAAGTCATCTATTTGACACTTTATTTGGTACAAACAATAACAATAATAATAATATAAAATAACACCAGTTGGAGCAGTGTTTAATTATGAAATGTGATATTGAAGATAGACTAAGAAAGGCACACATATTACATATGTCTGTGTACTACAAATGGAATTCATTGGGGAAAATATCAATAAATTGATTGAACTACTTAAAAGAGTAGTCTCACCGAAATTGCCACTTGTCCCAGTGACTTCCACCTCACACAGTGTCAGGAACTCTGTTCTTCCAGGAATCACAATGTTTACGTAACGGCCTTCCATCCCGTTACACTCAAAGGTTGTGGCGAGCCCACCTTGCATACACAAGATGACAGCACATCTGACGAAAAAGGAAACAGAATTATGAGTAAAACTACATCACAAGACAAAAAACTCTGCTTAGATCTCACCACTGGATCTATTATAGATACCGATGATGCTGTTGGAGTGAAACATATAGGTTTCTGTTAGGAAATCATGTACTTATCCAGTACACTGATTTCCTATAACTTACAAAAGCAATGTAAAATGTTCAAATATAATATAAAACAGAAAGTGGGGTTACTTGGGATTAGTGTTGCCATTGTCATCGAGGGAATTTCCAATGCGGATCTCAGCACCATTGATCCTTTCGTGGCAACAATCGCTTCTGTTGATGATGGTGACGGTATTGACTTTATACGTCTTCAGAAGGTCCAGCCTCCACCATGGTTTCATCTGTGCTTGTGTATGGGTACAGGACTCCTCTGACCATTGGCTAGCACGGTTTCCGTCAATGGCACGAGAAGCCAAGCCATGATAGTCCGTAGAGGACTGAGTCACTTTTCCACCTCTAGCAATATTAGGTACTAGATAAAGTCACAAAAGTTATTATTAAAGATTGGGGAAGGCACAGAAATATTACATGTTTTGATCTGACCAAAGCCACCAAATAACAGGCAATCAGCATATTTGAGTGAACTTCTACTGTGACTGTCTGCTCAAAGTCATCTATTTGACCCTTTATTTGGTACAAACAATAACAATAATAATAATATAAAATAACACCAGTTGGAGCAGTGTTTAATTATGAAATGTGATATTGAAGATAGACTAAGAAAGGCACACATATTACATATGTCTGTGTACTACAAATGGAATTCATTGGGGAAAATATCAATAAATTGATTGAACTACTAAAAAGAGTAGTCTCACCCAAATTGCCACTTGTCCCAGTGACTTCCACCTCACACAGTGTCAGGGACTCTGTTCTTCCAGGAATCACAATGTTTACGTAACGGCCTTCCATCCCGTTACACTCAAAGGTTGTGGCGAGCCCACCTTGCATACACAAGATGACAGCACATCTGACGAAAAAGGAAACAGAATTATGAGTAAAACTACATCACAAGACAAAAAACTCTGCTTAGATCTCACCACTGGATCTATTATAGATACCGATGATGCTGTTGGAGTGAAACATATAGGTTTCTGTTAGGAAATCATGTACTTATCCAGTACACTGATTTCCTATAACTTACAAAAGCAATGTAAAATGTTCAAATATAATATAAAACAGAAAGTGGGGTTACTTGGGATTAGTGTTGCCATTGTCATCGAGGGAATTTCCAATGCGGATCTCAGCACCATTGATCCTTTCGTGGCAACAATCGCTTCTGTTGATGATGGTGACGGTGTTGACTTTATACGTCTTCAGAAGGTCCAGCCTCCACCATGGTTTCATCTGTGCTTGTGTATGGGTACAGGACCCCTCTGACCATTGGCTAGCACGGTTTCCGTCAATGGCACGAGAAGCCAAGCCATGATGGCTCGTAGAGGACTGAGTCACTTTTCCACCTCTAGCAATATTAGGTCCTAGATAAAGTCACAAAAGTTATTATTAAAGATTGGGGAAGGCACAGAAATATTACATGTTTTGATCTGACCAAAGCCACCAAATAACAGGCAATCAGCATATTTGAGTGAACTTCTACTGTGACTGTCTGCTCAAAGTCATCTATTTGACACTTTATTTGGTACAAACAATAACAATAATAATAATATAAAATAACACCAGTTGGAGCAGTGTTTAATTATGAAATGTGATATTGAAGATAGACTAAGAAAGGCACACATATTACATATGTCTGTGTACTACAAATGGAATTCATTGGGGAAAATATCAATAAATTGATTGAACTACTTAAAAGAGTAGTCTCACCCAAATTGCCACTTGTCTGTCCGAGAACAGCCAACAAGACAAAGACCACAGCTGGAGAAATCATCCTGTGGAGCAAGTTCATACTCATATAATGTTATTAAACCTATGCATGCATTTCTACACACACATACATTAATATACATAATACGCAAATACATTTTTAAGAACTCGACCATAGCAGTCTAAATTAAAGCTGTGTATCTGTTAATAATCCGGAGTGGAAATCAAAAAGTTAGTTAGGCTAACTTGTTATCACAGCACAACTACTACAATTACTACTTCACTGTAATTCAAGTTGTATCTGTTACACCGTACCATGAAATAGTCTTGATAAACTGTGTGGATCGGCAGAAAGGCAATCGGCTGCAACAGAGAAAAATAAATACTAACATGCTCATGGTGGATGACTTCTGCGTCATTGAGGAGTCTCTACCTTCAGTTAGGTGTGTGAGGACTTTCCGCCGAATATGACTGGAAATGTATTTGTGATACGTCAAGTGTAGTGTAAAGTTGTACCTGATTAAGTTCATCTTTTTCCTGACAAAATTACACATGGAAAAATAAAGTTGATCAGCAATTTGACCACAGACCTACCTTGTAGCTCTCTTGCACCCTGGAAGCAGCTTTGATCTGCATGCATGGAAATTAATTCTTTTTATACTTTTGTGCAAAGAATGATTGACAGCTGCTTGATTTCATCAATGGCCTTGTCAAATAATACGTGTTGTTTTTGTATCCCATTCAAAGGCCAATGTGCTTGTCTAACCATAATATTGGTCTTTTGGGCACACGGATAGGGCACACCCTGTGTTTGCTCAAATAATGGATGAAGTTTGTGACAGGTAACAGAGACAATGTACAACTACAGAGTTCTGGTGCAAGACATCAGTAGAGATGTATCTGTTAAAAATGAAATGAAATACAATGAAAGAAAACAGAAACACAAATCTGTTTTAAGACTTTTAAATGCAACAACTCTAAATAAATGTAAGCATAAATAATTTGAGTATACTGACTGAATTGTGCTCAGTATGCCTTTGAGAATCAAACCGCAGGCATTGATCCTGTTGGAGGATGTAGTTTGGGTTGGTATTGAACGGTACTGCATTGCACAGAGAGATGTTACTGCCATTACGCCCACCGCCTGAACATTATAGCCTTCATGAAGGTTTTATTGCAGGACTGTTGTATTACAACAAACTGTCTATAGTACAACAGTCCTACAATAGTCAGTATCAGTTGTTTCCCCTGGGAACTTGTTTTTTTTTGTAACTTGGTTTTTCTGTATTTGGTTGGGTTTTCTGCAGCTTATTTCTATTTTTTAGAATGTGTTGTTCGTGTTTGATTGCATTGCCTGTATTCGATTGTATTTTCCATATTTACAGTGTGTTTTATTATGTTGCCAATGTGATGTGAACTTGATGAAGATGTTTTTTCTGAGCTGTTAGGGCCACACCTTACTGTGGTTTTAGTGTCCTTGCCATATCCGCTTTCACTCTACTTTAACCACAGTGTAGTTACAATAACCATAATCCTTTTCTAAACTTAACCACACCTTTGCAAGCACATGAAAAACAAATAAGAAAACGTATAACAGGATGTAGTCAGGTGATAATTTTCTCAAAACAGTCGGTGTAAAGCCGTCTCTTTCTACAGATCAGTATAGGAAATCCCATTAGCAAAATACTAATCTCACCAAACATATAAAACTGCATTGAACACACACTTAACCAACTTTTAACATGACAGCCGCCATACCAAATTATTAACATCACAAGGTAGTCTCAAAATAAGACTGTGATTGGTTCGAAGAAATACAACAAGCAAGAGCATTTGTTTCCCCCTGTAGTAGAATGATAATGTGTGGAGCCAGACCTTTCTTTAGCGCTAACACAGTGATTTTGAGACCTGGTCTGGCTTTGCGTGACAAGCCTACATTTGCATTTAACTTTAAAAAAAAATTGTATTGACATGATAGGGTTTCATTCTCAATATTGGAGTAATTTTAGTTCAAAATGTGTGTGCTGTGCAGAGGAGGAAGTCAAGAATTATAGGAACTAGAAAATGTCATGTGGCTACTGCCCAAAGATGTTGCAATATACGCCAATATTACCAGTAGTAAGATGTATCATTGAGGTTCATTTGAGATATCGATTCTCTCATTTCTGCATTTCAGATTCATACTCTTGGAAATGACGGTAACACAGTGAAATTAGTTCAATTCATTCAATTTCATTTCTTCATAAAAAGAGTATTAAACTGACAAATCTTTAGTCAAAAAAGTAAAACAATAAAATAACATGTGAATACAATAAATGTCATATCAACTACATGCAGATGGCTTGTAATGACAGGAAAAGCACAGGTGTAATTATTACCATGCAAGGTGGTTACACAATGTGCTTTTTCTGTCAAGACATGTCTGACTGCTTGAGAGACATTTCTGTGTCCTAGACATGCTCTGTCTCCCCCTAGTGGACACTGGTATATTTCAGAATCAGAATCAGAACCCTTTAATTGCCAAAGTATGTTGCACATACAAGGAATTTGACATAGTGGATAGTGCATAATATTAAACAATCAACACAGTTTATGTCCAGGGTGAGAGGGGTCGGCTACAATGCTTCTTGCTCGCTTCAGGGTCCTTGAAGCAAACAAGTCTTGGAGGGACGGCAGATTGCAGCCAATCACCCTCTCGGCAGAGCGAATGATGCGCTGCAGTCTGCCCTTGTCCTTGGCTGTGGCTGCAGTGTACCAGACTGTGATGGAGGAGCAGAGGATGGACTCAACGATGGCTGTGTAGAAATGCACCATCATTGTCTTTGGCAGGTTGAATTTCTTCAGCTGCATCAGGAAGTACATCCTCTGCTGAGCCTTCTTGGTGATGGAGCTGATGTTCAGCTCCCACTTGAGGTCCTGGGTTATGATGGAGCCCAGGAAGCGGAAGGACTCCACAGCGTTGACGGGGGAGTCACACAGGGTGATAGGGGCAGGTGTGGCTGCGTTCTTGCAGAAATCCACAACCATCTCCACTGTCTTTAGAGCGTTGAGCTCTAGGTTGTTCATCCCCACCAGAGATGAGTCCAATGAGGGTGGTGTCATCCGCAAACTTCAGCAGCTTGACCGACTGATGACTGACTGATGGGTGGTACAGAGGCATGGGCCCCTGCAGGACTGGGGGAGGGGGACCTGGTGGTCTGGAGCTGGTGGATGGGGCCATGGGGGATGGGGTCCGGACTGTCCCATTGTCTTTCAAAGCGACAGTAGAACTCGTTCAGCTCGTCTGTAGGTAATTCATAGAGTGGGGGCTTTAGGCTTGTAGTTGGTGATCACTTGCTGAGAGCTGGTGTTGCAGTTTCTCAGAGTAATGTCGTTTAGCGTCTCCCAACCTGTATTTTCAATTCAATTCAATTCAATTTATTTTTGTATAGCCCAAAATCACAAATTACAAATTTGCCTCAGAGGGCTTTACAATATGTACACATGACATCATCTTGTCCCGGAACCCTCACATCGGAACAGGAAAAACTCCCCCAAAAAACCCTTTAACGGGGAGAAAAGAGGAAGAGACCTTAGGGAGAGCAACAGAGGAGGGATCCCTCTCCCAGGATGGACAGAAGTGCAATAGATGTCAAGTGTTGAACAGCATAACAGAATTACAACACATTCAATGTAATTTCAACACATTCAATGTATGACAGAACCACGGCAGGAGGAAAGACCAGGTCCAGGTACAACCCGGATCCAGAGGTACCTGCGAGGCGATAAAGCACAGATACTCTGGTGAAGAAGCTGGTCAATAATGTGCATTAATGGTACCGGTAATATGAAATAGTAATGTAAGTTATAATAAGAGTGTTATTTATTAGTGGGAGTCAGCAGGGCTAAGGCGGGAGGAAGGACCATGGTCCAGATGAAACCACGATTCATGGAAACCTGTGAGGAGAGAAAGCACAAGGACTCCGGGAAAGAAACAAAGTCAGTAATGTGCATTAGTGGTAACGGTAATAGGGTTAATAATGTTAATAATAAAGATAGTAGTAGGTGTCAGCAGGGCCATGGCGGGTGGAAGGACCAGGGTCCAGATGAAACCACGATCCATGGGAACCTGTGAGGCGAGAAAGCACAAAGACTCTGGGGAAGAAGTAGAGTTAGTAGTGAGCATTAATGGGACATCAATTCATACAGACAGAGATGAAGAAGAGGAGAGAGGAGCTTAGTGTATCCTAGGAAGTCCCCCTGTAGTCTAAGCCTATACCAGCTAGTCTAAGGGCTGGTCCAAGGCAAACCTGAGCCAGCCCTAACTATAAGCACTATCAAAAAGGAAAGTCTTAAACTTACTCTTAAATGTGGTGAGTGTGTCTGCCCCCCGGACTGAAACGGGAAGCTTGTTCCACAAAAGAGGAGCTTGGTAACTGAAGGCTCTGGCTCCCATCCTACTTTTTAAGACTCTAGGAACTACAAGTAACCCTGAATTAGTTGAGCACTGCTCTCTAGTAGGATAATATGGTACTATAAGCTCTTTAAGATATGATGGTGCCTGACCAGTTCGGGCTTTGTAGGTAAGTAAAAGGATTTTAAATTCTATTCGAAATTTTACGGGGAGCCAGTGCAGAGAAGCTAATACAGGACTAATATGATCTCTGTTCTTAGTTCTTGTTAGTACACGAGCTGCAGCATTCTGAATCAGCTGGAGAGATTTAAGAGATTTATTAGAGCAGCCTGAAAATAAGGAATTGCAGTAATCTAGTCTAGAAGTAACAAATGCATGAACTAATTTCTCTGCATCGCTTTGAGACAGGATGTGCCTGATTTTTGAAATATTACGTAGGTGAAAAAAGGCAGTCCTATTTTGCCTCTTTATACATGTCCCTGTCCCCACTCCTAAATGCTTGGTCCTTGTGCAGCCTTAGCTGTCTGAGTTCTGCTGTAAACCTGGGGTTTTCGTTGTTAAGACTTTTAAATGCAACAACTCTAAATAAATGTAAGCATAAATAATTTGAGTATACTGACTGAATTGTGCTCAGTATGCCTTTGAGAATCAAACCGCAGGCATTGATCCTGTTGGAGGATGTAGTTTGGGTTGGTATTGAACGGTACTGCATTGCACAGAGAGATGTTACTGCCATTACGCCCACTTATAGCCTTCATGAAGGTTTTATTGCAGGACTGTTGTATTACAATAAACTGTCTATAATACAACAGTCCTACTATAGTCAGTATCAGTTGTTTCCCCTGGGAACTTTTTTTTCCTGGTTTTTTTTTGTAACTTGTTTTTTCTGTATTTGGTTGGGTTTTCTGCAGCTTATTTCTATTTTTTAGAATGTGTTGTTCGTGTTTGATTGCATTGCCTGTATTCGATTGTATTTTCCATGTTTACAGTGTGTTTTATTATGTTGCCAATGTGATGTGAACTTGATGAAGATGTTTTTTCTGAGCTGTTAGGGCCACACCTTACTGTGGTTTTAGTGTCCTTGCCATATCCGCTTTCACTCTACTTTAACCATAGTGTAGTTACAATAACCATAATCCTTTTCTAAACTTAACCACACCTTTGCAAGCACATGAAAAACAAATAAGAAAACGTATAACAGGATGTAGTCAGGTGATAATTTTGTTCTGTAAAGAACAGGGAAATAATGAGACGGTCAACAGGGAGTGTGCTGATCTGCTTGACCTCATTATAGACATGTTTTAAAAACACATAAACATTTCTGAGTTACACAATCTCAAAACAGTCGGTGTAAAGCCGTCTCTTTCTACAGATCAGTATAGGAAATCCCATTAGCAAAATACTAATCTCACCAAACTTAAACATATAAAACTGCATTGAACACACACTTAACCAACTTTTAACATGACAGCCGCCATACCAAATAATTAACATCACAAGGTAGTCTCAAAATAAGACTGTGATTGGTTCGAAGAAATACAACAAGCAAGAGCATTTGTTTCCCCCTGTAGTAGAATGATAATGTGTGGAGCCAGACCTTTCTTTAGCGCTAACACAGTGATTTTGAGACCTGGTCTGGCTTTGCGTGACGAGCCTACATTTGCATTTAACTTTAAAAAAAAAATTGTATTGACATGATAGGGTTTCATTCTCAATATTGGAGTAATTTTAGTTCAAAATGTGTGTGCTGTGCAGATGAAAAAGTCAAGAATTATAGGAACTAGAAAATGTCATGTGGCTACTGCCCAAAGATGTTGCAATATACGCCAATATTACCAGTAGTAAGATGTATCATTGAGGTTCATTTGAGATATCGCTTCTCTCATTTCTACATTTCAGATTCATACTCTTGGAAATGACGGTAACACAGTGAAATTAGTTCAATTCATTAAATTTCATTTCTTCATAAAAAGAGTATTAAACTGACAAATCTTTAGTCAAAAAAGTAAAACAATAAAATAACATATGAATACAATAAATGGCATATCAACTACATGCAGATGGCTTGTAATGACATGAAAAGCACAGGTGTAATTATTACCATGCAAGGTGGTTACACAATGTGCTTTTTCTGTCAAGACATGTCTGACTGCTTGAGAGACATTTCTGTGTCCTAGACATGCTCTGTCTCCCCCTAGTGGACACTGGTATATTTCAGAATCAGAATCAGAACCGTTTAATTGCCAAAGTATGTTGCACATACAAGGAATTTGACATAGTGGATAGTGCATAATATTAAACAATCAACACAGTGCAAAAAAATAGAAACATATTAAAATTTACAATAAAATATAAAATATAGTGCACAGACAAACAGGTAACAGTACTTTAAACAAGTATAATGTAAGTGTAATGTAAACGTGTCAAGTGTATTTAAATATAGAAACATAGAAGGGATGTGCAGGGGAGTGTACCGGTAGGAAATTGTCCTGGGATGACAGAGTAAGTGGGGGTCCCGGGCTTTGTTGATGAACCCGAAGACGGGAAAAAACTGTTCAAGTGGCCTGAGGTCTTGGTCCTGATGGACCGCAGCCTCCTGCCAGACGGAAGGGAATCGAACAGTTTATGTCCAGGGTGAGAGGGGTCGGCTACAATCCTTCTTGCTCGCTTCAGGGTCCTTGAAGCAAACAAGTCTTGGAGGGACGGCAGATTGCAGCCAATCACCCTCTCGGCAGAGCGAATGATGCGCTGCAGTCTGCCCTTGTCCTTGGCTGTGGCTGCAGTGTACCAGACTGTGATGGAGGAGCAGAGGATGGACTCAACGATGGCTGTGTAGAAATGCACCATCATTGTCTTTGGCAGGTTGAATTTCTTCAGCTGCATCAGGAAGTACATCCTCTGCTGAGCCTTCTTGGTGATGGAGCTGATGTTCAGCTCCCACTTGAGGTCCTGGGTTATAATGGAGCCCAGGAAGCGGAAGGACTCCACAGCGTTGACGGGGGAGTCACACGGGGTGATAGGGGCAGGTGTGGCTGCGTTCTTGCAGAAATCCACAACCATCTCCACTGTCTTTAGAGCGTTGAGCTCTAGGTTGTTCATCCCCACCAGAGATGAGTCCAATGAGGGTGGTGTCATCCGCAAACTTCAGCAGCTTGACGGACTGGTGACTGACTGATGGGTGGTACAGAGGCATGGGCCCCTGCAGGACTGGGGGAGGGGGACCTGGTGGTCTGGAGCTGGTGGATGGGGCCATGGGGGATGGGGTCCGGACTGTCCCATTGTCTTTCAAAGCGACAGTAGAACTCGTTCAGCTCGTCTGTAGGTAATTCATAGAGTGGGGGCTTTAGGCTTGTAGTTGGTGATCACTTGCTGAGAGCTGGTGTTGCAGTTTCTCAGAGTAATGTCGTTTAGCGTCTCCCAACCTGTATTTTCAATTCAATTCAATTCAATTCATTTTTGTATAGCCCAAAATCACAAATTACAAATTTGCCTCAGAGGGCTTTACAATATGTACACATGACATCATCTTGTCCCGGAACCCTCACATCGGAACAGGAAAAACTCCCCCAAAAAACCCTTTAACGGGGAGAAAAGAGGAAGAGACCTTAGGGAGAGCAACAGAGGAGGGATCCCTCTCCCAGGATGGACAGAAGTGCAATAGATGTCAAGTGTTGAACAGCATAACAGAATTACAACACATTCAATGTAATTTCAACACATTCAATGTATGACAGAACCACGGCAGGAGGAAAGACCAGGTCCAGGTACAACCCAGATCCAGAGGTACCTGCGAGGCGATAAAGCACAGATACTCTGGTGAAGAAGCTGGTCAATAATGTGCATTAATGGTACCGGTAATATGAAATAGTAATGTAAGTAATAATAAGAGTGTTATTTATTAGTGGGAGTCAGCAGGGCTAAGGCGGGAGGAAGGACCAGGGTCCAGATGAAACCACGATACATGGAAACCTGTGAGGAGAGAAAGCACAAAGACTCCGGGAAAGAAGCAAAGTCAGTAATGTGCATTAGTGGTAACGGTAATAGGGTTAATAATGTTAATAATAAAAATTGGTAGTAGGTGTCAGCAGGGCCATGGCGGGTGGAAGGACCAGGGTCCAGATGAAACCACGATCCATGGGAACCTGTGAGGCGAGAAAGCACAAAGACTCTGGGGAAGAAGTAGAGTTAGTAGTGAGCATTAATGGGGCATCAATTCATACAGACAGAGATGAAGAAGAGGAGAGAGGAGCTCAGTGTATCCTAGGAAGTCCCCCTGTAGTCTAAGCCTATACCAGCTAGTCTAAGGGCTGGTCCAAGGCAAACCTGAGCCAGCCCTAACTATAAGCACTATCAAAAAGGAAAGTCTTAAGCTTACTCTTAAATGTGGTGAGTGTGTCTGCCCCCCGGACTGAAACGGGAAGCTTGTTCCACAAAAGAGGAGCTTGGTAACTGAAGGCTCTGGCTCCCATCCTACTTTTTAAGACTCTAGGAACCACAAGTAACCCTGAATTAGTGGAGCACTGCTCTCTAGTAGGATAATGTGGTACTATAAGCTCTTTAAGATATGATGGTGCCTGACCAGTTCGGGCTTTGTAGGTAAGTAAAAGGATTTTAAATTCTATTCGAAATTTTACGGGGAGCCAGTGCAGAGAAGCTAATACAGGAGTAATATGATCTCTGTTCTTAGTTCTTGTTAGTACACGAGCTGCAGCATTCTGAATCAGCTGGAGAGATTTAAGAGATTTATTAGAGCAGCCTGAAAATAAGGAATTGCAGTAATCTAGTCTAGAAGTAACAAATGCATGAACTAATTTCTCTGCATCGCTTTGAGACAGGATGTGCCTGATTTTTGAAATATTACGTAGGTGAAAAAAGGCAGTCCTATTTTGCCTCTTTATACATGTCCCTGTCCCCACTCCTAAATGCTTGGTCCTTGTGCAGCCTTAGCTGTCTGAGTTCTGCTGTAAACCTGGGGTTTTCGTTGTTATAACTCACCCTGGTGTTGGTACACAGCTGTCTTCACAAAAGCTGATGTATGACGTCACAACATCTGTGTACTCATTCAGACTGTTGGTAGCAGTCCTGAAAACATCCCAGTCTTAAGCCCGCTTTGTATCTATTATTCTATTCAGCTTTTATACTCATCAAACTATTCAGTTAGCTCTTCAACCTCTGCATTGTTTATGTTTCTACACGCACGCACGCACGCACGCAAGGACGCAGACACACACACATACAAACAAAACATCGTCCCTCCCTTAGCCCCTCCCTTAGCCCCTCCCTTAGCCCCTCCCTCTTGATTTAGTGGCTGACCGTTACGAGGGCGAGGCAGCATCAAGGTGGCCAGAGTTGGACCGGAAATTAGACGAATTTGCATTAAAAATAAAAGCCTAAAATATTTCGTAATATTGGTCATGCGTATGGAATCCGTTGAAGCTACTTTGAATGTTTCACAAGTTAATTCCCTGGCAGTTTTGTGTATTTCATGTTTGTTTCATAATTGTAGATGTGTTTGTGTTCCACGTGTTGGAGGCTGAGAATGAAAAATACCTTTTTTGTTTATATTTATTTTGTAATGTACTCCTTTGTCTGTTGATGTGAAGACTTCCTTGAAATTGAGATGGTTGATATCAAGGAGTTTATCCTCACAGCAAAGCTCATGACAGTGTTGATACACTATGTCCTTGTATGGAACATTTCTTGGAATAATGTGTATATACACATATAAACATAGTGTGGAATGTACATAGACAGAAATACAAGCCAAGTGCTGACATTAGCCAGAGCCCTGTAAAAGCCAAGTGACTAAACCAATTTGTTTTCTTTTGCCCGTCCCAAAAGTAAACCTGCATCTGGACTTTTAGTGTTTGTGGCCTTTTCCTGACTTTTTATCTGTAAAGCCAAATGAGTGTATTTCCAAATTATTTAGCATATTTATTCATCTATTTTAAGATGCAATACAACTGTGATAATTGTGTTAATTACTTAAGATGAAGTCCATGTTCTGTTGTTGAATATTTTCCCATAACCTGTGTATTACATTTATTGTATTATATTTATTTTGTAATGCTCAGAGTTCACGGAAGGGATATCTCATGCTAGGTAATCTCATATTATGACATATAACGTCAGTACAATATATTATTCACTTTGGCTCTATTAGGCCAATCAAAAAGCTGAGTATTTGTTCGACGGTGCTTTTAATTTGAAGGTCTTTACCAGAATTTCCGTATTCATTCTGGGTGACTTGACTCTGAGGAGAAATTGTATCGAATCTCGGACTCAACTTTCCCAATGCACTTTGTGGCAGCAGCAGTTTGAGGAAGAACACTTGGCAGATCTAGGAATTTACCGATAAGTAATTCAAGAAAATATTTGAGTCCGCCGGTAAAAAAGGAGAGTTGTTTAGTTTGATAGCCCAAGCTGTTGCATTATGGACCCCTCTAAGTCTGCGAACGCTCCTCCAGCGGAATGGGCCGGTGAGAAGTCCACTATGGGCCATGTGCCCCCTCCACCATACCAGGACTACCCGAACCCGGGGTACCCTCAGCCCGGCCAGGGATACCCACAGCCCGTCCAGGGATACCCTCAGCCCGGCCAGGGATACCCTCAGCCCGGACAGGGATACCCTCAGCCCGGACAGGGATACCCACCACAGCAGCAGGTAAGAAGCCCAAAAAAATAGCGAATATTTTTAGTGCAGATAATAAGATACTACTCCTCTCCCCATTATCCTGCTGAAGATGATAGCAAGCAATGACAACACATTTTAATGTTGGTATTTTCTGTCTTCATGTGTATTAATGATGTAAAATGGAAAAAGATTTTGATTTTGAAAAGTAATTTGAGCCACAAACGGATCATTCATAATGTAATTCTCTTCATAAGAGTCCTGGTGGCAGGGACTTTTAAAAACTCTGTCCTATGTTATCCCACTGAGCAAATGTATGTTCAAAATCCGTTAGGTTTGATCAAGGTTACTAAAGATTGGAAATGAAAGTTAAGAAGACGTCTTAGCCATAGACGGTCATCAGTCACACAATAATCGTCTATAATATGACTGTAGACTTATAACATTAGTTAATTCCCACTTTTAAACGTCTGTTCACCAGTGTTCAGCTTTAATATACCTATTTTTCGACATGGACTAAATAAAAAAGGTGGCCTGTCATGGTAAAGTCTTTTATTTGAAATGGATATAGATTATATAAATTAAATTTAAGTCATATATAAAAATGGGTGAAATTGTTATAATTTCAAAATAATGAAAGGAAATTCAGCCAAGGATTATCACAGTTTGTGCTTTAATATATATGTATGATCTAAATATCCAAGTTGAATTAATATGAAGTCTCTTTTCTTTGTTTCCCTGATTATAAAGAAATCAGCTGAAGACCACCTCTTTGGTCACTAAAAGCACCAAACAAATCGGTTCAAGAAGGGAGTATTTCTCCATTGGGGCCTGCTGTGGTTCAAATGTAGTTTCGTTTCTTGTTAAACCTCCCAGTTTACCGTAATTCATTCACTACCCCCCCCCTCCTCCCCCAAAACGTGTTTACATTGTCCCTGAAAGTGAGTTTGACTTTTGCTTCCGGGGTGTGGCCTGCAGGGCTATGGAGCTCCGCCACAGTATGGAGGTGCTCTTGGGCAACAGCAGTACCCGGGAGGACAGCAAGCCACTGTCACAGTCCAGCCGACAGTGTACGTGACCCGAGGCCCGCTGGATAACCCTGTCAACGACTACTTGTGCTACTCCATCTTCACCCTGCTGTGCTGCTGCCTGCCACTTGGAATTGCTGCCCTCATCTACTCCATCTCAGTGAGTTTGATTCACATGTATTTACAGTAAATTGTTCATGTATACACAAAGCAAAATATCCCCCAACCCAAACCCAAGTAATTTCATTCTGAATATGTGCCACACATGCTGCAGCTGAACCCTGCATGTTTCAAAAATACATTATACTTATAATGAAGAATCCCTTTTAAGTAAGATATATAAAGAAAAACAGATGGCATCACACATTTCTGTATTATATTTCTGTACTGAAACATGTCTAATAATTCCAGTAGCGCTGATGTCTTTGTGTCTCGAGGTAATGACAGTCCACTAATGAGATTGATTTGAAATTTTTTAAAAGAAGAAAAGTAACCTCTACTCAGCTACAGAATAGCTAGGTGAGCTTTCTACTTTCTCTGCCACAGAATGCATTATAGCTTGTGGTGGAAGCAATAGTACAGAGTGAGTCCTATAACACTGAAATGAGAAAAACAAAAACCTTCAAAGCATTTATTCTTTGCGCAAAGAAGGTCCAATCGTCATACAGAATGCAATGCGGTCTGAAGGAGGAAGAACCCAGAGTGTTGGTTGTGTACGACTTATAAAGGCATTGAGCACATGGTGGGATAGGAGGAGTTCATCACTCGGACATCTGGACATCGGTGATCATTCACTGATCAACCATTGAATGGTTAATCGCTGATTGGTCCACCGATTGCATCCCCATTCAGCCCCCTATCTAAGTTGACAGTATCAAGCCCCTGATTAAGACACACATCCAATATTATTCAACCTGAGAGGACACTTACTGATCATGTCTGACATTATTAACTTTGTTAATACAAAAGGGTCAAAACACTGAGTGGTCAGCTAATAAAACAGGAGAAGATACACAGTGGACATTTGCTATCATAAGCTAAAACCATGAGGATGAGGAAAGAATTTAACATCTTGTCTAACGTGAACATGTAAATAATTAAGAGGACACAGGACACGGCAGAACGCATTTGCATGTGAGCGGATGAGTGTGTGTGAGCCAAGTTTGGGGAAGTGAATGAGATTTACTGGAAGTGGTGGAGATCTGTGAGGAGAGAGAGGACAGGGAAGATGGTGTCAACAATAAAATGGAGAAGACATTTTGTGGTCCTGAATGTTGTATTAGGTGAGAGGTAGACTGGCCTCAGTTACGAATATAATTTGCTAATTCAGGAGGTTAGCATTAAGCGATACATTACCTCCCTTTAGGAGTGATTCCTCACTTTATTGGTAGTCCTGTCTTTTTGTTGGGTGAGGTAACTCAGAGGTTAGTGAGTTTGCTTTTGCACTGTGTCTCAGTACTTCTTCATGAGGAAAGGTTGACTGATTGTTTCCATGTGGTCGATGTTTAGTCCTCAGAGGGGAAAACATTCTTGTGTAACTTCCTACACAAGTCTATAAACTTGCTTTGGATAAAAGCGTCGGCTAAATGACTGTAATGTAATGTAATGTAAGAAACTAATTAAAAGCCAAATATAACATTTAGTCAACCCTGAAACATTTAAGTATATTTACTGAGAGCCTTACTTGCACATGGAAAGTGGACTTTCTTTGAAGCTTTAAATGTCCTTTGAAATGGCTTTTATTATGGAAAATGTCTCATGGGGTTTCGGCTTGTTTCCGTGCAATGTGTGGCATGAGGAATGTTTAATTATTAACCAGAGCAATGAAGTACGGGTATATCATACACTGCAAAAAACATCCATCTTACCAAGTCATTTGTGTGTATTTATTTTGTGTGTGTGTGTGTGTGTGAGAGTGTGTGTGTATTTGTGTTACTGGGTGCGTGCAACTTGCAGTGGCATACCTTTTATAGCAGCAGCTGTTGTTTGACTTTATTTTAAGACTTACTCCACATTTAGTATTCTCTATTTACCTTGATGTTTGAAAGCAATGCACAGAATAAGAGTCCCACATGTTGTTTCTACATTCTGTCCTCTGATCTTTAACAACAGACTTTGTTGTTCCATTATATTAGAGCTCAGTCCTCTCCTGCTCTTTAGTTAATATGTACGCAGAGCAAAGTCCATTGAGGTCAGTTTCTGGACAGTAGACCATTTGACTGGTCCCAGTGTCTGCGTCTCTAGAGACAGAATACCGCGACTGTGACAGTTATTCAGCCAGCATCCTTGTAAGGCTGTTACTGTAATGAACATCAACGTCAGCTCATAGAAAGTTACGCAAGATGATGTCAGCTTATGTTTTTGTTATTTATTGATCCACATGCACACCATGACTGATATATCTGTGATAAGCTAAAGTCGTCTGAGCCCGATTAGATAAACATTGTTTACATTTTGGAGGATCTGTTAGCTGCGAGCAAATCACATTTGAGATAAAGTCAGAATTTGGTAATTATAAGGCCAGATCTGATATTATGAGGTTATATGTGTGATGTTTATCGTCGATGGACAAAAGCTCACCTAGCTATTCGCACCCCTGGAAAGAGTTGGCTGATTTTGTTACAGCAGTATGTGTACAGGGTCAATGCATTCTGGTTAATGATTCTGAGAAAAAGAGATTTGATTTTGTCAATTGGGTCATGAGGGTTAAAATGTTAAGATCTTGTCGGTTGCTTATGTTTAGACAATATTTACATTTGTGACTTTTTTGTAGAAATTCTACATTTCTTAAAATGAGATATTGAAAAATGTATTAGCAGTCAGTATTGAAACATTGTTTTTTTCATATTTTTGGGAATTTGGGTGAACTGAACCTTTAAAAGAAAAGGCAAGTTCAAGCATCGTCCTCAAAGGGTTAAAAACAGAACCTAGTGTTGATGTAAATTCAGCTTTAGCTCATAAAGCCTTGTGGAAAACCCCAGTATGACTTACTTACAATGCCGATACCGTGCTTTCCCAGTCTTCATAATGTCTCAACCTGTGCTCCTATCCTGCAGAGTACATGCTTTTAGATTTAGCAATATCAGAAGTTCTAACATAGTTCACAAGCATTATTCATGCCTTCCTGTCAAACTAAAATACACTTAGTCTTACAACAGTTTCTTTGATATATCACAAACTTATCATCCATTACTTCAGATCTTATAACACTTCAAATGTATGAAATGATAAAGACCTTTGCAAGGGTCCACATGAAAAACAGGCCATGACCGCAGTATCTATTTCATGAAAGTAAAATAAAAATCAAATTATTCTTTCTTAACAGAACCGCGTCAGATCGACACTCTGACAAAACTCGCTTTTTGTGAGATTATAGCGGCATGAATGAATAGCAGAGTCTCTCCAAAAAGACAGGGAAATGTTGAAATGTATGCATTCATTTATAGTGCACATTGCTGTTAAGTTGAACATATATAATGTATTTTGTTACCACGGTAAACAAAATAGTGTGTTTTGGCAGTTCATTTCTATCACATTTTGAAACGTCTGTGTCCATGTGGTTCAACTCATTTAATGTACAGTGAAGAAGTAGTACACATACAGTAACTTAATTAGATTATCCGTAGGCGGTCTGGAACAAGAACAGAAATAATACTAAGCTGTGTACATATTGTAGGAACTTGGCTGGTATGTACACAGCTGTAACAGATTGCAGTTTCCATGATGCGTTTACGCCTCATTCTGGCTCTCAGTAGATAAGAAAATGGAATGTTAGTTATGCCAATGTTGAGGAGACAGTGGTTGCAGGGTGCCTGTAATTACCTCTTCTGCTTAAACTTTCCACTACCTTAGAGGTGGCAAGAGTCTACAGCCATGCTAGCCACTCTGTGAGATTGCACCTATAGCTTTGAGCTAAATGCTAACATTAGTATGCTAACATGATCACAATAGCAATATAGAGTCATTAGTTTTATGCTTATTTGGTTTTTGGTCTAAAATGTTGGCCTGATGACGGCACTAGATGGGATCCCCAGAATTATTTTTATTTTGTATTTATCATTGAGGTACCATTAAGGTCCCTACAAAATTGAATGGCAGTCCATCTGAAGGTTGTTGACATATTCCAGTCCAGACTAAAGTGGTGCACAGACGACAGACCGATATTGGCCTCCCTGGAGCAACTTGCTAGCGTGACTAAAAACATAAAGCCGAGGTTATCAGCCGTTTAATTGCCAAAGTACGTTGCACATACATGGAATTTGACATGGTGGATGGTGCATAACATTAAACAATCAACACAGTGCAAAATACAAGACATTATTTAAAAATAGAAACATATAGAAACTTACAATCAAATGTAAAAATAGGGTTCTGACTTCTAAACAGCCTGTTGATGTCTCTCTCCAGAATAGAGAGAGTCAATACTGGGGGGGGGGTTGCACTAGGATAGGTGTTACAGAGGCATGGGGCCCTGCTGAGCTGGGGGACCTGGTGGTCTGGAGCTGGTTGATGGAGCCATGGGGGATGGGGTCAGGACTGTCCCATTGTCTTTCAAAGCGACAGTAGAACTCGTTCAGCTCGTCTGCCAGGCGTAGGTCATTCATGGAGTGAGGGACTTAAGGTTTGTAGTTGGTGATAAGTATGTATGTAAGTAAAGGAAAATCTGTTACATTCGGCCATTTCGGTGTGTTGTTCAAATGGTTTGAAGCCCGGTAGTGTAGTTCTCTGACCTTTAGTTGTAACATCATAACGCAGTGATGTGCATTTTATACCTGGGCCTTCACTGCTGTCCTGCAGCTGAAATACCGCCTTATAACCTCATGATGGCGCCACAGCTACGGTTATTATTCGTTTCTAGGGCTGTATCAATATACGTATTCGTATTAAACCGTTCGGTACGAGGCTTACGAACCGAACAATATGTTTGAATAATACTAGTGCATTTGGAAAATGCAGAAGCTTAAATTGTGGGAAATATAATGTTTTCTGCGCTTATGTAGGAGACAACGGTCTGTGTGACCTCTGAACCGAACAAAAAAAAACACAACAAAAAACAGCTGGGTTGTTCTGGGTGGCTACGCTAACTAGCTTAACGGGAAAACAACAGCAGCAACACACATTCTGCTACACACTCAAGGGCCATTCAGATATTAGATGTAAAAAAACAAACGCAGTTGACTTACCAAACTCCATGCTCCTTTCTTTGTTGACAAAGAGTTTAATCCCATTGTTAAATCCAAACTCACAAATCCGTTTCTCCTCCTCCTTCAGCCATTGAGTGTTAAAAAAACAAAGCTAGGTAAAAAAAACAATAATCTACACCAAGCAAAATGCAAAAAATTTAATAATTTCCTCCATATCTTTCAATTTGAACTCTTACTACTCCGACTAAGCCTCTGCTGTTAAGTTTCGTTTCACGATAGTCACGTGCTCGCCCACTGACCAACCACAGCACACACTGCACCTTACTGCAGAGCTGCACCTGGAAACTGAGCTGCACGTAATGCTGACGTAGTTGTAGGCCAGCTAGCAGGCTCTGACACGTCAAAGAATACGCCCAACATTCACTTGTGAGTCTGCAGGACTCGGGCCTCTCTTCTTACCTAGAGACACAGGGGTGAAATCTGATTGGATAAAAGCTTAAAACAAGCTGCACTGGAAGCAGAGCAACTGAGGAAGACAGTAGCTGTGCAATGAGAAAATAGGATAATGGGAAAAATATTTTTATAAATTATAATACATGTAGTGTATTGAAGAAAAAATATTAAATTATAAAATAGCTATAACTTTGTGATTCTGTTTAGGCCAGCAGAGAAGGCCCTGACGGCCCACCACTGTCATAATGATCCATTATAGAATTTGCACAATATTTGGCCACACAGCTTAACGGTAAACTACCATTGGAACAGTGGCGGCTGGTCCATAGAGGGCGCTAGGGCGCCGCCCCCCCTAGAGCTACAAAAAATAAAAATAAAAATAAAAATAAAAATAAAAATAAAATTAAAAATATAAATAAAAATAAAATTTAAAATAAAAATAAACTATACAAATTGTCAATATTTGTGTTTTTGAAACATGGAATCACCCAGTAATATGTGTAAAATATGATATCTGCGGTAAATATATGCTTTTCCTGCTTGTCCTCTCTGCCTGTCTGCTCTTCCTCTCTGTGTGTGCACGTCTCAGCTGGCTGGGGCGCTGGAAAAACTGCCCCAAAGAGGCGGGTCTATAAAGCAGTTTAGCCAATGCTGAGTAAAGATATAAATGAGTGACATACAATTCAGCCAATCAGCGTCCTCAAATAGATTCAGCTTGGGGCAGTTTTTTTCCTGCCCCAAGCTGCGCGTTCTCGTCAGGAGAAGTCTCTACAGGAGAGCGCCAGTGTGAGCACTACTCCTCCAAGACCCGTTTGAGAGGAGAACTGAGAGGAGAAACTACTGAAAGAGCTGATCCCAGATCAGCCTGACCTCACAATCAGACAGCAGACTAGCAGGAAAGAGAAGCAGTACATGAAGCTTCTCTACTAGCTGTACACCAGACAGGTTTGACTAGCTGGATGACGTCATGAGAATAACTTATTTATCTTTTTAAAACAACGGGGACAGATCCAGCATGGACAGTTAGGGAGTGAGGGACATGAAGCACCTGTCTGAGAAATGGATATATAGTTATATATATATATATATATATTATTATATATATATATATATATGTGTGTGTGTGTGTGTTTTATATTATAGTGAATATTATTATATGATATATATATATATTATTATATTATACAGAATATTATATGATATATATATTATTATATTATACAGAATATTATATGATATATATATATATTATTATATTATACAGAATATTATTATATGTTATATATATTATATTATACTGAATTCCCTGTGAGGGTGACTAAAATAAGATGTCCTGACGTGTTTGTGAAAGTGTTATTTACTGCTTTTTTTCGTGTTGGAATAAATGTTAAATATTTAACTGCAAAGTAGTAATGCGTGTTTGATACCTTAATTTGTTTGCATTAAATCATTCTGGGATGTTTGCTGAAATTGATTGGATGTGGCACAGCCCTACCAAGAACATTTTCCACCAGCCGCCACTGCATTGGAAGGAAGTTGATCCACAAATTTTGCCGTAATAACAGCATTTCAAGGTGGGGCTTAAGTAATTAACTACAGTTAACAGTTGTGTGGGGGCATTAATGATGTTTGGAGAGGGCGTCTTTGTTTCAGTGTGAGCGTTTGTCCTCAGTATGTGGACACACAGCTGCACAAACACACAAATGCCAATAATCCCGGGTTCCCACCGCTATTTCTCAGTGAGAAAAGTTAAAAAAAATGTTTTTAATGTTTATTCCTGGGTAATACAAGGATCTGAATAAACAATCTTCAACCATGCAGGGATAACACCGTAATCAGCAGTAGAATGAAGTCCACTTTGTTGAACAGTTAAAAATCATTTGTTGATCCTCAGTGCAGCATCATTGTTAACTGTATGTTCCTGCAGTATTTCCTGTAAGTTAGACTCGGACTACTGTTGACTCCTGTCCTGTTGCTTTAGCTCTCTGTGAGTCTCTGTCTCTCTCCCTGCCCCCCCTTCTGTCTCATTAAATCCTGCATACTGAGCCCATGCCCACTCAAACACTTATGTAGACCAAGTACAGACATGAAAAACAACACAGCAGGGGCACTAACACCAACCTGAATGTCAGAGTTTCCCTTCGGAAACACTCTAACCTTGTGGTTAAGATGTCAATGACTAACAGACAGGAAGAAAGATGCTCGGTTCCCCAGATTGCTTTATATCCGTTTCACCAAATTTCTTCTGGGTTTGTTGTTGCTCAGGAAACTGGTGTAATATGTACAGTGATGTATCAAAA
The DNA here is from genome assembly GCA_032191485.1 of Leptoclinus maculatus. NCBI lineage: Eukaryota > Metazoa > Chordata > Actinopteri > Perciformes > Stichaeidae > Leptoclinus > Leptoclinus maculatus. The sequence goes on from JAVDOI010000008.1 coordinate 17,241,182, forward strand.
TAGCCGTAGTGTGAAGTTCAACTTTTCTGAAATGCCCTGCACTGTAAATAGCATCATAAACAGCATGAATGGCGGCTACCGCATGGTCACAAAGACCTAATCAGTGCGGCAGTACTGGGACTTTCCCTGGATTTCCCTTGAAAAGTGTCTGTTCATGGGTAGCTCATTGTGCCCACATTATTCTCTTATGTACATAATAAGGGAACTGGATGAAGAGGAAGGCCTAGAGAGAAGCAGAAGAAAGATACAGGCAAAAGAAAAAAAGAAAAGCAACTGAAAGAAAGTGGCCAAGGCTTTGAGATCGGGGAAGCAGAGAAGACAGAGACAAAGACGGACAGTCATGTCTTCAGCTGAAAGGCCAAACAGAAAAGGAGGCAGAGAGGGAAACAAGATAGGAAATAACAGATCAGGACAGGGGGTGTGGTGGGGAGATATGGAGCTGGCTGCTGGAATCTGTCTCACTTAGCATTTATCTCTCAGGCATTTCAACTTCGATGGTAAAGAGGGAAGAGTTACCTCTCAAACAAACCTGTCTGGAAACTGACTTAATGTCCATTTTAAGTGTTTCTGCTGGGAAAAGCAATACTTGGACAGTATAATTCAACAACAATGATTCTGATTCTGAGAACGATAATAAATTGCACCATTGTGTGTCAGCTCTCTTTTTTGGGGGACTTTGATAATGAAGAGAAATAACTTTCTGCTGGACTCAGGATGAGACTTGAGAGTTGAAGTTCTCAACACAGCAGCGACTGGCGAGTCCGGACAACAGTCGCTTTTGTCAGGATCCAACATCAGCGCTCTGTGTGTCTCGCTCCAAGCCACTCCAGGCTTTGGTGACAGCGTCATCAAGCGGCCCTTTGTTTCCCAAAGCATGAGCTTTTCCTCACAGCTTAGCACTTATTGACAGTGGATGGACATCCAGACAGTAACTTGCAGGGGTCCTTACAGTGTGAAGCCATGATCTGCACTTCCTGTCCTTCTGCAGAAACACAGTGCTGCAATAATACAGTGAAACCCTTGTGTTTAGGGACATTTATTATTACATGTTATAGATAAAAGAATTCACATGCAAAATAGCATTTCTGATTTAAAAATGTATTTAAAATATATATATATACAAATTAGATAATGTCTGACGAAGTATGCAAGTCAACTTCTAACTCGCCAAATTATGAAATAGCTCTACATCAGGGTCCGGAACAACATGATTGTTGCACTGTAGTTGTATTTCGGGGGATAGTTTCACCATGAGATAATATCCGCTTGCTCCTCTTAACACGCTACACTATTCAGCTCCCCATTTCCTGAGATATTGCATGCAGCCATTTCCCATCAGAATGAGTCCAAATATAACTCTTAGGAATGCATTGCTTTTCTAGAGAGCATTGCACGCTGTTAGGCTGCCAGTTTTAGGGATTAATGTCCCACCGGAGGCAGCTACGTGTTAAACCACCGAGCTGCAGAGAACAACATGAAGTCAAACACCTGTTGTCTGCCAGTCAAGATGGCTGTGAGGTCATGAAGGACTCGGCAGAATGGCGTGCTGTAAGTGATCATAATCATATCTGTTTACTGGAAGGCTTTGACTCTGAGGTATACTAGTAGTGCTGAATTTCTGTTTTGTATTAAACGTGATACCAAACAGTCACATATTTACGCACAGAGCAATATCAGCTCATTTGGAGATGTGGATTTAATATTGGACTTACTTTTGTGTCTTGATGAATTTATGTCTAATATTCTTAGCTGTTTTATTAATGCTCCACTGTGTTCACCAGTGACATTAGGTGCAGTTGGTTAATCAGAGCAAAACCCCCCAAAAATATCCAAACAATGAGCTAAAAGCTCTATCGAGCAGAGGGGAGCTGCAGAGTTTGGTGATAATTCTCTCTTCACCCATGCTGATAACGACATGTCGTGATTTTCTTTCTCTTCTGTGGGTTTCCCCCCAGAGAGTCAGATTATAATACCTCACAGAAGGGAGGTTTTAAAGACCGACCCAGTGGACCTTTGAAGTTGAAAATCGCACAGAGCTCACAGAGGCAGGCCTCCCTGAAACAGGCTTCGGACTTGAGGCTACGCCTGTTTAGCCTCCGTAAGCAACAGCAGCCACATGAGCTCTGGTTTCCTAAAAAGTACCTGCAGAACACAGAGCCCGTGTCCCTGCATCTGTATGTAACTGTGATAGTACGAAAACAGGGACGCGTGTGCAAACCAGAGGTACAGCGAGCGGAATGCGTCTCCTCCTTGGACCTCGCCTTCAGCGATATCAGATGAAGGCTCAGGGCTGAGTCAGGCTGGAATGAAGGCTAGGGATGGGGGAGGTTTTTAGCAAAGTGATGCGAAGACGGACGGACTGAAAGATCCTCCGCCATTGTGACTTTCTTTTTGTCTTTGTGCGTGAGAAAGCCCTTGCAGGATGTTGGTATCAGTTCCATTTTTTCTTTCATCAGCTCCATTGACTTCTGCTCTCTGTGATTTTCTCACAAATATCAGCCCCGTGCTCTCCCATCCCCATCCTTCCCCACAATGACTCAGGCTGCTCTCAGACAGACACTGGCCACCAGGCAGGCCCACTCACAGAGACAGAGCACTCAGATATTACTGCTGGCAGGCAGCCAAACAAGCAGAAGCAGGAAGAGGCATCAAATACAATTAAAGCACCACTGTATCAGTCTGTATAATATAATATAGTGATCCAAAGATGCATTCAAGCCGCTATTCCTAAAATATTACCCCCCGAGTCAAGGTTTTTAATTTGATCAAACAACCTTCAATACTAAACTTCTTACAGGGCATTTCAGAAAATGTTGTATTCTTAGAGGATTCAAGAGGCTTTTCTTTTGTTGTTTGGTAACTAGAGATGGACGCCTGCTCTGTCGCTCATCCTGTGCTTTCTCCCAGAGTTAAGACTGTTTTTGTTCATTTTTCCTAATCATTTCCTAAAATTTCCTGGTAAAACTTGTGTAATTTGGTACTAACTGCTTTTTGCTCCTTTTCTTTTGTTGTTGCTTGGAACAAAAGCACTATTCAACGACAAAGTTCATATTAATTCAATTATTACAGATTTAAAGTGGTGCTTTTGTGTGATTCTTTGTGGAGATACTCAGTTTTACAGACCTGTTGATGAAAACAACTGATATAGAAACAATGTAAAAAATATCATCTAGACGGAGGACAATAGGGGCGATTGCATCTAATTGATTTACTTTGAGGGGTCAATGTGCTATTATTATTGTTGAGTTATATTACATGTTGTCATAAGTAGAAGGAAGCATCAAGGTGTGGAAAAAATAAGTGACCACAGTATATATGACACGTTTTATTTATTATCCAAATTCCATAACATTTCACCACAATAAATGAATAAAACAATAAACCATCACTACAATAAACCTTGTAGTGATGTGACAGTGCTGAGCCCACGGCTAACAGCTCCAGACAGCATCTTTCCCTGATACAGACTTCTATCTAATCTAATCTTGTTGAAACAGAAAGAAATATATATATATATATTATATATATATATTTACCGAAAGCAACAGAGGCACGGTTTTTGCAACAGGATACACAGCTGTGGCTGAAAGTGAGCCAGACAGCTGCTGGTGATCATAACCAGCTTTACTAGAGCAGACAGGGCCTTGTCATGACACCTACAAAACACACACACACACACATTCCTGCAGCACTCTATTGTGTATATGACTGGATTTGAGAGTTATCATTTTTGCAGCTTTTACGTGTCTAACAAGTGGCTGAATGAGACTATAAAATCTTCATCACACCGACTAGTCCGCCTTCACAGCCTCGTTGTGTATGATCTCACTTATGTGACCGTGGTGTAGTCCGTTTACGACCTAACGTTAGCTTTTAACTTCTGCCAATTGCGTTCACGCTTCAAAAATCATGAAAGCGTTGTTCATTTGTGAAGATTATCTTACTGATCAAAACCTTGTAAGTATGATACACTTTTGTTTGCCACAGAGCTAATTTTCTGCAATAATCCAAATTCCAATGGAAAAATCCCATTGGCTTTTTGTCAAGGGGAAAAGTGCAATGCTCCTTTCAGGGCTGACTTCCAAAAAACACGTCATTCCTGCAGCACTCTACAGCAGTGTGGTAATGAGAGGGGGAGTTTGATTTGATTCAGGCTCTCTGGCTACACTCTTGATAAAGGCACAGGGCTCACTAACCCCACAACACACACCAGGCCTCTTGCTTCATGATCGAATCTATCAGCACATGTTTTGATAAAACTGGACACCAGTAAAACCACCATCATCATTTCCTTTTGTAAGAAATCAATCTTCTTATGTCTTTTTATGGGGTTTTTTTGTCCCAATATTGAGGTGCATTTTTTACACAACATGTGTCGGTTTATCTGAAAACATCTGTATTCAGTCTTTCTTTTCCTCCTTCATCTACACACTAAATGGTATTTGAATAGTGGAAATAAATAAGAGATTAAAGCTGGTTTCACCTGCTCAGTTTGTATTCAAAAGGGACTGTGTGCTTTATATACTATACCAAAATCTCCTCAGCAAAACTTGTTTGTAAATCTGACAGATTACAGTTGAAAATGTAACCAGTAGTGATTAGTTTCAGTTCTGCTCAGTGGTTGGCAAATAGCAGAACTGTGTGTTTCTCTACACTGAATGTTTTTACAGACATGTTAGTCTTTGATCATGTCGTCGAAGACAAGATTTAACAGTTAAAAATTATAACTGCAGAGGGTTTTTGACAAACTCTGCTCTCAAAGTGAAAAACACAGACTTTGTGAAGATGGAAAGCAGAAGTTGAGTAAAAAAGATCCATTTTTAATTTTATCCATATTACTAATACATTATAATTATATCCATATTACTAATACGTTATAATTATATCCGTATTACTAATACATTATAATTATATCCGTATTACTAATACATTATAATTATATCCGTATTACTAATACATTATAATTATATCCATATTACTAATACATTATAATTATATCCATATTACTAATACATTATAATTATATCCGTATTACTAATATATTATAATTGTGACCATATTACTAATACATTTTTGATTGTATCCATATTACTAATTCATCATTAATAATATTAATGCACGTCTCTCCACACTATATTATTGTGGACATGGTCTAAGTCATGCTATTCCACCAAGCCAGACAAGACTCTTTATCTTGTCTTTAAGGTATTTCTCTTTGCATACTTTGAACACTCACAGTTCATTATAGTGACTAACACTCCCACCGAAATGTTTGTTGCACTGGCTAAAGGTTGACTATAAAAACTAAACAGTCCGGATGTTTTTTTTGCTCATACTGGCTGTTTTCCTTTTTTTACTGTCTGGACAATGAAACAGTCATCTAATTACTCTTAAAGCATCTGTAACATAGCCAGCTGTTTCCCTCAGGAGTTGGTAGGGACTAAAAACTGAGCTCAAAGAGAGTGAATATTAAATTAATGCTAATGTTTCTCCTTAGCTGTCGATGTGTAAATAAACAATCGTTTGTTCGTCATACCAACTTAAAAGGTGTTGTAATTCAATGTTCATATAAGTTTAGATTGATTCTGTAACTTTTTAGATAAGAGGTAAGGACAACATACCCTCTTTAATTTAATTTCTGTTGCGTTAGCCACACTAGGTCTGGTATGACCAGTAGCTCAAGCTGGCTAATGTTAGCTGATGTTTGCAGACTAAAGATAGATATTGCTGTATTACTGAGGTTTGGATTGCACTACGTTTTATCATTTACCTGTAATGGCCACTTAATGCCACAGTCAAGCAGAGTTATGTAGGGTTGAATGCATGGCCTGCTAGCATAGCACTGCAGGTCATGCCCATACTATACTACATACTTCGACTATGTGATGCACATGTCTGGTTATTGCAGATTCAGTACATAAATCTTACAAAATGTAAAAAAAAACACAAGTTTAATTTAATTTTTTCACATGTTTTGTTCTTTAAACTCACTCATATCGATTTCAAAATATTTTTCAGGCCCGTGAAGCCAACCATGCCGGGGACCAGAATTCGGCGGAGCGGAGCAGCAGGATGGCCAGGACACTGAACCACGTGGCCCTGGGAGTCGGCATCGGGTTCACAATCCTCACCATCGTTTACATTGCCGTTGTGGCGACTTCATAAATCTGTTTCATCATCTTTCCCATATTTCTAGTTCAGGTAATTAGACCACATGAGGAACATTACTGGTCATCGGGAAGAATTTTGAGTTGAAAATGTGGAACCCTGAAGTCCCCAGATTGTCTGAAAGTTATTGTTATATTAAACCACAGAAAATGGCCATGTAATCCATTACTCTCCAACACTGTAGAGAGTAACCAGTACAACCTTCCAAAGATTCAGATTTGTTCAACATCTGTTGTGTCTGTGATTTGCTTTTACTATCACACATCAAAAATCAACAAAAATATATTTTTCCAACTTTGATGCCTTATAAATTCACCCTTAAATCAGTGTTGCTCCACCACACATGTAGTACTATCCAAAGTGTTTTATAATCCGTGTTTGAATAGTAAATGATTGTCAATACACAGTTTGTAGTGTGTCAAAATATATCTTGAGCTGAGTTTTGTTCTGTTTTGCAATTGAAAAATTTAGATTTGTCTGATTGTACGATGGCGGACATTTTGCTGCCCTTTCAGCGGAATTGTTGGCTGTAAATATTCACTTACAACCTCTAGCCTTCTTAAAAGTATGCAAACATAGAATAACATACTACTAACCAAAGGATACTTCAATATATACTCTCAGAAATAGAGATTTGGCTTTGAATTGGCTCCTGCTGAACAAGGGAAGGTTTGTGTACGTGATCTGAGAGTGCATCTGAGAGTCCTCCTCTTTATTCCAGCTGAACAGAAATGCACGGCTTCACATAAAATCGGCAGAAATTTAGCAACAGCAGAGCCAATATGGCTGACTCAGACAGTTGCTCCATCAGTGGCTCTGGCTCTATTTTATAAGCATATCGTTATGTGTATTGGTGTTGTTTGTCATGCAATGCCTGTATGTTCTTTTACTAACCAATGCTGAAAAAGTAAGAATTACTGTATACCAGATTTCTTTATAAATAAAGTGAATATATTGAGAGGGAAACAAAACTCTGTGCTGTCTACTCTGTTTAGATTTATATCTGACCAGTACCAGAGTCCAGCTCTCTGAGAGTGGCACTATTAAACTTTAACTGCATCCATCAAAGGCTGGTCTCAAGCAGTGTATCAGACAACAAATGTGCACTCTGTAGTCAAACAAATATTCTTTTGTGGACTTTAAATATTGGTGCCTCGAGTTGTAATCACATGTCTGTAAACAATTTAATTGGTAAACAAAAAAAGCACACTATTTCAGAAGTATGTTTGTCTCTGTAGCTGAGGTTTCTTGAGTTGGAGGAGAAAAGTGGCTACCTCCTAATTTCAGAGGCTCAGGTTCCAGGGAAGGACTGCAAGAATGTGATATAATAATAGACAATTCTAGGCACTACCTTCCCTAGAGGTTTTCAATCGTACTGTAATTCTTTGGCAGGTATTATATTGCATTCTGTGTGGTATTAAAAGGTCTTAATAAAGTTAAAAGTAACTTGCAGACACCCTGTTATGGAAGAATGTTTTTTTCTTTTGTTCAGTCAACATCTCAGGCTATAGCCTGAAGCTGCCAGTACCCTCAGTTTAAAGTGTAGACTTTATAACTGCGTCAGGGTTTTTAGTGTCAACACAGAATTGCTTTACTACATTGTGTAAGATGTGCAAGAGAACGAACTGACACGACATCCGTAGCACTACAGCTGTGGAGTAGAGAAAAGGTCTGGAGAAACGTTGGTGCGTCATTATGAGTTAATGAAAAGTGATCCAGGCTGTTTCGGTAAATGATTCGCCTTTCCTGCTCTCGTAGCCCCTCCCTCATTGTTTCCTTGGACACAACTTAATGTCCTTCAGGAATTAGAAGGAGGAGTACTGGCATGATTACTTTATATTCTTAACGTTCTTCTCCTACATCCTACTGGCCTAATATCTGTTTATATTTTTCCATCATGAATTTACTGCTTGTATAACACCAGACATCTGACTAGGCTCAATATACTTTCAGGTTTATCTCATTATTTTTTGTACCTTGAGTTTTTGCGATCAGACTAACCAGGATGAGACCTCTTTGTTTGGGACCAGATATGAGCAGCCGGCCTGTTGACGACTCAAACATGTTTAATTTTCTCCTTTTTCATATGATGAAGTAATGCAACTGGATCAACGTGTTGTGACAACTTGTGCACGTGGTTTTCTATTTTTAAGGGAACTTTATTTTAACCGCTGAGCTCAAAATGGATCACAACTGGGCTCATTTGTTAAAAGAGCTTTTTGAAGCGTGATCAGGCATGTATTCATGGATCATCATTATGTGGCTTTCCTTTTGATTTCATCCAGTTTAATGGAGGATTCCTTATAATAAGTGTTTTGTATTTAACTTGTGTTTGCATAGCTGCCTATTTTGTACTCTGTATTATTTTTAAAGCCCATGTAGGCACAAGCACTGCAAATGAGCTTCGGCTATAAATGTATCTGATTTGTCTTCCTTCCCCCGCTCAGTGCTTTAGCGAAAGTGCAGTTGTCTGTGGTGAATGATTATCTGCAGGCCTGGATCATCTTCCCTGCATGGAAGCCATTAATAAAAGCCAATATCTGTCATTTAACTTTAAATGACGCAGCACAGGCTGACTGAGCACGCAGGAGGCCCTGTTTCTGATGATGTCAACTGCTTGACAAAGAGGAGCAAGGTGCTACGGTGGCACAGGTTTGACACATTTACAGCCGTTGAAATATACCATAATCCATCTTCCATAGGAAATAGGCCACCGACATGTGTCAAGTAGCGTGCAGCTTGCTTACAGTATAACGACTGTGCTCAACAGTCTTGTGGTTGCTTCACTACACACGAGTTTTGAGAAGGACCACAAGCAGCAACGAGCCGCACTGTGGTAATAATACTGAACATGGAAATGTCTGGTACCATAAGGTGTTGTTTGTATAGTACAAGTAGAGAGATGAAGAATGGAAGTATTTTAATAAGAAAGCTCCCGAAAAATTCCTACTTTTAAAGAAAAGAGTTACTTTGCTAAAAGTCACAGTAGGTTACATTACGTTATATATGTCATGGCAGTGTGTAGCTTCTATTTCACACTTAACTGTGTTGTATATTTATCATGAGCTCAAACATCCATAAAATTAACCATAATTCATACTCAAAATATATATGAGTTCAGCACTTTCTAACCACTCGACTGGTCGTGCCTAAAACCAAGTGCACGCTGCAAACATCCATTGTCTGTGCCCCCATTGCAGTGACTTTCATTATGTGCTCTTACTCATATTTGCTTTCAGTGGTGGTGTGTACTGACGGGTTTCTGGTATGAGATCATGCTTTGATAAGATCACACCATGCTGATCATGTTTCAGAAAGTATTCATACAGGTACAGGTGCTAGGAGCTGATTCAACACAGGCAGTGGCACAACGGTAAAACCAGTTTTGTTTTTCCTTTCTTTACTCACAACAATCCTTTCATTTGGGCTAACATCGAGGGTGCCAACAACCTCCATCCCTTTCAGCACTGCCCTTTCTGGGTTTGGCTTTTACAGTTGGTCAGGATATGAAACGGGATTAGGTAACTTCATTGTTTGTTCAGTGATTATCGACTTCCTGCAGAATTTCCAGTAAGGTAAAAACACGGTTAACAGCTGGGCTGTAATAGGACTGCACCGCTCACCATATTACTTCCCTTTATTGGAATGTTAAACAGCAATATTGATGCGGTAAGATAACGAACAGGCATTACAAGGGAGCAGCAGTAGAGAACACATGCTGTTCATGAACAACCCTGTAATGCTGCTGCAGTGCTTCTGGCTCAACAATGTGCTGTCTGCTGCCTCTCACTGGCCATAAACAAGCATTGGACAAAATAAACATGCAAGTCAATACAACTAGAAAAGTACAAGACTGAATGTGTGTCTGAGATAGTCTGAACAAAACTCATTAAAGGGCTCTGTTACTGCATAGCATTACAATATGTGTTGTGTCCATTCCCTGCCCATTGGTCAAAGACAAGCCAAAAGCTCTTGTTTCTATGCCGTCTACGCTTTATTGCAAATAAGTACAAATGGAATATAAAGTAAAACCTTTTTAAAAACAGGTAAATAAATGAAGTCTCCCTTTCAGAGAATAAGTACAGTACAATTTGTGCAATACGTCAAGAGACAGCACCGAGTACATCCTTCAAAGTCATTGGTGGAGTTCCAGTTAGTTGATTTTCCCATCAATTCTACATTCCACATAGTTTTGTTTAATGGAAACCGCTCTTATCTCAAGTGCTCTTGAAGCACTTAGAGCTGGCACCAATGTTGGTGAACAATTCATTGCTTCTGGAACAACACTGGTCAGCAACCTCAAAATCCTTGTTTACATCACTGACCGACCCTTACTGGAACTTATCTTGTGTTCTCAGAGAAAGCAACAGCAACACCAAATGTATAAAGAAGCCATTGCTTCAGCCAACAGCTGACAGCTGTGACACCATATTTTGGCTAAATACATACACGCATCAAGCTGCTTAATTCAGTTAACCTTAGGAGTTAAGAATTACAGATAACTTAAGGTCAATTACGTTTATCAGCTGATTATATACTGCACATGAAATAGATGTACTTTGTTGTTTGGACCACACGCATGAAGTATCACAAAAAGCATCACAGACTGAAGGCATACTACCTCATGCTCAACAAGTACATTAAGTATAACTCGTTATGTTTATTGTACATTTAAGCAATATTTACATACTTAAAACATCCCTTTGTGGCTTGCCATACATGTGCATTTCAAATTGCAATCATTTCCACCATCTCTTTACTTTAGAAAGCGAAAGAAGAGAAGTTATAATTGAAGAATGGAACACAAGACTTGTAAATGCGAGTATGGGGTCATCCCAGAAAACCAAACTTAAGTGGTGCAACACTTGATGAATAGTTTTTGTACTGTAAAAGTCACCCACTAGTCTTGAGTGCCTCATAATACATGTTGAACCATGTTGAAAATCGATCTGCTGCACGCAGATTAAATCAAGGCAAAACACACAGAGGAACAAGGAAGGTGTCTCACAAAGGAAGGTGAGACAAAGGGATGGAGACAAGACAGATTTGTATTTAACCATCATAAACGGATACATGTGCAGCCATAAGCAAAGCTTGTCCCAGATATCATCATCATCATCTTCATAAATAGCATATAAAAGTGAATTGCTTGTAAGGGGTGAGAGGAAAGGAGATCTTCTTAGTAGGAGCGGATGGCAGGAGGGACAGTGGCACAGACCTGCTCGTCCAAAGAGTGGTCGATAACAGGGCGGTACTCCAGGGTCACCTGTGATGAGACAAAAACAATGGATAAATCACATATTACTGACTATTCAGGCCTGCAAAGTTAATTAACAGCAGCCTGCTGTAAGTGTTACACAACACACACATCGAGTGGGATTGTACCTTTCCAGTCTTAGGGTCGACGTAGGACATAGTGTGCTTCCTCCAGTGCTGCTCGTAGGGCACCTTCTCCTGACCCTGCAGGGGCTTTGAGTAGTCGTACTCATCGAGACGGTCCTGGAATATATTAAAGAAAAACAATATCAGCTGCAATACAGAGTGAGAAGTTATGTACCCAGTTATCCACGAACACAAAAAGAAATACAAAGTCAGTTTAGAAAAGAACGGATCAAGCGATGGAATGAATGTTAGGAGCAAACAGTGGGTGATTGATCTCAATCTAAGGTAAGCAGAGAATAACAGAAAGAAAAGGAGAACAATGACAGAATGGTGAAGCAGAGGAAAAACCACTGCAAAAACAAAACAATGGATAAAGAAACGCATATACACAGAATGGTCCAACTGACCTTGAAGTCCTCTCTGGCGTGGGCTCCGCGGCTCTCCTTTCTCTGCTCAGCAGAGTTGATGGTCTGGACGGCGTTCAGCATCAGATTCTGCAGCTCCAAAGTTTCCACCAGGTCTGTGTTCCACACAATGCCTGGAAGAGAGAAAGGGGAAGTTATTTTATCACAGTGCTTCACAGAGTAATACTGCAGGAGCCGTTTTTGTTTGTTTTGGTTTCCGACCTACAAGGCGTCGCAGCTTCTAAATGACTCAATCACCGCACGTACGTCGTCATTTAGAAGTTTTTTTTTCAACCGCTTGGCTTTTGAGTACTTTGCAAACTATAGTTTCGTAATTTTGTTACAAAGGTAACGCACAGGACATTTGCAACACAAACCGAGATCTTCAAGAAATGCATTGTTTTTGTGGAGCGTGTTGGAATCAAATCCGTCCCTGTAGGCGTCCATTGAGCGTGAACAAATGACTTAAAGCCATGATGAATACTATGGCACCTCTTTGCAGAAAGAGGCAGAAGGAACTGTAAACAGACAGTCACATACAGTGGTGCATTACCTCTGTCAAAGGTCTTGATGTCATCCATGGTCTGGTAAATGGCGTCCATCTTGTCGCATCCCTCCTTCAGAACGGAGCCGGTACGGAACACTGCAGCATGGGCCTGCATGGTCTGTAAGGGAAGAAGAGACGGATGATTTAAGTTTGTCTATAGAAGTGTCCGTAGGGCTTAATGAAGGAAACACAGCAGTAGAATACGGCGTCTAACGTACAGTGACTTAATCTGTCTCTAATGTTAGCGACCTCATTTTGTTTGTGTGCATGTTTTGTGTGTACCTTCTGCATGTTGATCCTGATCTCGGAGGTTCTCATGCTTCCATTAGCAAACCTCAGCTTGTCCAGGTTGGCCACAGACTCCTCTCCTGCACTGGGCATCAGAGGGGACAGTTTCTCTCCTGAAGAGGAAACAACAACAACAACAACAACAACAACAACACCAGAGTGAGCAGGTAATGTGTACTACTGATGTCAGATATCCTGTCCGTAAAGCTCTTAAATGTTGACAAAGTAGTAGTGTTATTTGATATCTAATATTTATCTATTTTGATTGATACAGACATTGTAGTGTCAAATATGAAGAAAAAAAAGAAATCAAAGCAGAACTAAAGAGACCCACCAGGTTTGTGCTCCTCGGCGATGGTGAGGGCGCAGGCTCTGCCGAACACCACCAGGTCAAGCAGTGAGTTAGCGCCCAGCCGGTTTGCACCGTGGACACTGGCACATGCCGCCTCGCCGCAGGCATACAGTCCAGGAACTACCTTGTCGTTTCCGTCGGTATGAGTGATCACCTGTTAGGAAAAAAAACCAAAGGCGTGTCACTTTGTCGGTGAAGTACTTAAAAGAGAGCGAGGAGATGTGTGTGGATCTAAGCGACTGTGCACACTCTACCGACCTGTCCCTTGTAGTTGGTGGGTATTCCACCCATGTTGTAATGAACGGTGGGCAGGACAGGGATGGGTTCTTTAGTGACGTCGACTCCAGCAAAGATCATGGCTGTCTCTGAGATACCAGGCAGCCTTGTGGCCAGCTGCTGGGGAGGCAGGTGGTGAAGCTGCAGGTGCACGTGGTCCTTATCTGGACCAACACCCCTGAGGGAACAAAGACAAACAGGAATAAAGATACGATGTAAGTGTGTGCATGGATTAACACTTTTTTGCATGCAGTTATATCTCACACACGTATATATTTTGTCCTTACCGGCCCTCTCTGATCTCAATGGTTATAGAGCGGGACACCACGTCTCTGGAGGCCAGGTCTTTGGCATTGGGTGCGTAGCGCTCCATGAAGCGCTCTCCCTCACTGTTGATCAGGATCCCTCCCTCACCACGGCAACCCTCTGTGATGAGACAACCAGCTCCGTAGATCCCTGTAAAGGTTCACGTGTTAAAAAAGGGACACAGTTCAGTTATTCTTTGTGAATATGAATATTGCAGACTCAAAATAGCTGTGTTGTAGTAAGATAACTTTGAGCTTAATCCTGGGTTTTTAGTACAACAATTGTGTTTTATGTTCGATACGTTATTCCTCACCCAAATGTTGATGAACACAAACAAAGAATGTTTTAATAGTAAACTATTAAAAAGCAGTTATCTTTGCAATGAAAATACTTCATAGTAATAACGTCATCCTCGGTGTGATTGACGTCATAGATTTGAACCACATTGCAACTACAAAGAAGCATAAAGTCAACACTGTGAACATAACATCCTCAAAACTTTATTGTTATGACACAATATTGTCTCAATAAAAACTAAAATGTGCGCGTTATTTACTTAACAGTGATAAGTATATTTACATTTACACAAGTAAGTTCTCCAGAGCACCAGAAAATTGTTATTTTGTTTACACTCAAATTGTATTTAGTGCTCATATTCATTCAGTGCATTAGTTTAAAAAAAGGAATCAAGATCTTTCTAATATAAAACTCTAATAGAAAACTGTTCTACAACAAAAAACATTTTGATATTATGATTTTGGCTCTCGTTCTCGTTCTCGTGTTGTGTACTCACATTAAAGTGTCAGTTTTATGGGCTGACTAATGAGAAAGTCGTAATCGTTCTGATGGCATACTCCAGTCTCCACAGTCAAAGGCTTTTATGGATCCCTTCGATATTTAAATTGTATAAAGAAGGTATGCTGCAAAGTTGGTGCATCACATATAAAAAGGTGAGAAAACTCTGCAGTGGCTCAGCCTTTGGAGACCTCCAACAGGCCACATCGCTGGGTGACTGAGGAGTCCGGTGTCAAATGTCCAGCAGGAACAAAAATAAAGATGACCACTTGTCTTTATGCAACAGCAAGCTGTTTTTGGAGCTCAATGTAAACAGGGAGGCCTGAACAGACTCATGGATCAGCCCAGAGTTAGGGAGCTGAAATAAATGTATGCCAGACCGACTCATTAACTTAAAAGTCCTCTGAGTGTAAATAAACAAGATACGTTACTGTCCCATATAGTAAATGGGACAAAAGGCATTGAATTAATGCACTAACAAGTTGTCCAAGCATTACACCAGAGGTAATTCATCCTTACACCTCTCAGTGTCTCTTAATATGTCTGTGGTCAAATTAAAACGCAAAGAGGAACGGAGAATGGCAATAACTGCCAAACAGACTGAGAATGAAACACAGTTGACACTATTAGTCTCAACACCCCTTTACAGCTTGACAATAAAATAACGGACTTTGAACGTTCATTGATAGAATACATTTACTAGTTGACATTGCTATAAATAATATAGACATGTCCTTTAAGTATGTATGTAGCTGCTGGTATGCAGCCTTTCAAAATAAGATTCTGCTTTTACTTTGCTGCCTTCACGCAGCAAAGTAAAGTCAGTAGGACAATTTTACGACTTGGGTTTAATAAGTACATTTTTCTTACCAGTGGGATGGAACTGTACAAACTCCAAATCCTGGCAGGGCAGGCCAGCTCGGGTCACCATTGCATTTCCATCTCCTGTACTAGTGTGGGCGGATGTGCAGCTGAAAAAGGTTCTTCCATAACCCCTGGAAGGAAAGATATAACTCATTTATAAACTTTCATACACTTTTGTGCTTCGTCTCATATTGACTCTCAAACTATGGCAGTTCATTGAAGTAAGGGTTATTAATGAAGACAAAGTGTGTGTACTTTTTTTATTTTTTTGCCAACAGTGAATGGTATACCTACCCAGTAGCAATGACAGTATTCTTGGATCTGAAGCGGTGAATAGATCCGTCCTCCATGCAGAGAGCAATCACTCCTTTACACTCTCCATTTTCCATCAGCAGGTCCAGGGCAAAGTACTCCACAAAGTAACTGGTGTCGTAACGAAGCGACTGAACAGAAGAGAGAGGGTTAAAGGGTAATTCATGGTACTTTATGTATGAGCTGAGTAGAATAAATGATGGAGAAGGTGTGTGGACTTACCCGTCCATAAAGTGTATGCAGTAGGGAGTGTCCTGTCCTGTCTGCTACACAGCAGCAGCGGTGGGCCTGGCCTCCTTTTCCATACTTGAGACTCTGACCCCCAAAAGCTCTCTGGTAGATCTTCCCATCCTCAGTGCGGCTGAACGGCATGCCAAAGTTCTCCAGCTGCAAAAAGAGCAGCAAGTTGTTGAGATTTGTAAAGAGCCTTTGTGATGGTGTGACGCCAGAATGAAAATTTGTTCTCAATTTTTTTTAAACAGCTCATACGAACTGTAACGGTCCATGTATTTGTTCGTGTTATGTATCGCCCAGTGACTTGTGTGTATCGTTACACCCCTAACACATATACGTCTACATAGTGTTAAGTCAAATAGATGGTTTATTGTTTGCAGTTGTTTTCTGTTTGCTTTCTTCACCCACCTCTTCATTTTTTTATGCAGCTGATGATTAACATGTTAACTATTACAAAGACATATCCATATCTTACGAAACACAATCTCATACTCTGGACTGAGAAGTACTCTTGTGTGCAAATAATTTTTCCCCAAATTGAATGTTGTATATTCTAATTTAATGACTTACAATCTTTTTTAGTAGCAAAAAGCCAGTGAACATAACCACTGATGTGCATGTGTGAGACCTTACCTCCACTACGGCTGCAGGTGCCTGCTCGGTCATGTAGTGAATAGCGTCTTGGTCTCCCAGCCAATCAGATCCCTTCACTGTGTCGTAGAAATGCCACCTCCAGTCATCCTCCTCCATGTTCCCCAGAGCTGCATTGATCCCACCCTGTGAATCAGGTTAATATTCAATAATTTAATACAATTGATTATGAAGATTTGAATTTGCATAATACATCTGTATTGTGGGCTTGCTAAAGCCCCGTCTAATCAATGCAGAACGTGAGCTATTATACCTGTGCAGCGACAGTGTGAGACCTGGTGGGGAAGAGCTTGGTGACGCATGCAGTGTTGAAGCCAGCCTCCGACAGGCCAAAAGCTGCCCTAAGGCCTGCTCCTCCAGCTCCTACCACCACAGCATCAAACTCATGATCCACAACTGGGTACTGAGTAGAGATCTGAAAACAATGAAGGAGATAAGTTACTAAAAAACATCAAAGAGCCGCTTGCTTGTGCATAGTGGAAATCCCTGTAGTCAGAGAGTGTTTTAAGTATGCTTAGTTCAAGATCAGTTTGAGGCCATTATTGTTAAATAACTTTGATATTGACATCCAATGAGCAAAATAAATCTGGACAGAAGATTTCGAAGACAAAATACAATACAATGTACAATACTGTACCCTATCATGCATCCACACGAATGAACCTATTAAATGTCAATCTTACATAAAAAGAGCAAACATAACTCACATTATCTGATACTTTGGCACTTGTCTTGTTGCCATAGATAGAGAAGTGAAAGTTTCTGGATCCCTGAACTGCAGCAGCAGCAGCAGCAGGGACCTGGCACAAAAGAAAACAATTGATATTAATGGAGAAAACAAACAAGAGAACTATTGCCACGTTCATCATCCTAATGGCTGCTTGCCTATAGCAAACACACTCTTCTGATAAGCATGTACTGCTATGTTTATTCCCATTGTAAGAGCCATTTTGTATTCTTAACAGTTTTTTGTATTTTATGTTTATTGCAAAAGTATGTGTGTTATGCCCTTTAGAATGTTTACCATAGAATAGAGTTAAGGTAATTAGTCATGTTGTAAAATGTGCTTCAAATGTGTGTTTTGCCCTATGAAGATAAAGGCTCCTCTATTCTGTCCTGCTATTGGATAATTATTTGGTTGACTCCTTTAAGTAGGTTTTCAGTGCTAGTTAGGCTTTGATGGAGCAGGATGTAGAGCAACAATTTTTCTGACCGCAGATTATAGACTTTTAAGTTATAGCCAGCAGAAGGTCAATGTTTTGGTACTCCAGTTATTACTTAAGGATTTTGTTTATTTTTTGTCTACATGGAATAAAACTACTTTTAACTACGAGCTACGAGCCTCATCATTGGACAGCCAACAAGAAAAGTTTAGCCTGCAAGAGCATATGGTAGTCTACGCGAGTCAGAACCCTTTACGTTCTGCAAGAAGTGGCCAAGAAGGACGGTAAAATAAGCTGCCACTACACCCATATTAAAGAAAGCTTTAAATGTATATTCCTTGTAACACTTGTATAACAGTCGATACTATAGCATTAATATCCGTAATCATTTAGCACTTAAATCTAGCGCACTTTGTAACTGATGGACGTTTTTACTCAACAATGGTCTGATCATTGTCAGATTATTTTAGTGTACAGTTGCCTTTGCAGAGATTTGCATTGCATCCTTTAACAAATGGCTAGCTAACGCACAGCGGCTACAACCACAAGGGCAACTGAAGGGACTTTTATAACTATGATGGAATACCACGAGTATCTTGACAGTTTTCTGAAAACATTACTTTCTATGTATGAAGAGAAACAAATAGAGATGGCACAGCTACATATAACAATTAGTTGAACTCGCATGATAGCTTTTCTTCGTGGTGTCACATTGAAACACCCTAAGCTACATAACATAGGTTACGCAAGTCGGAATCTGTGGCTTACGAAAGCTGTGCGACAAAATTCCCCCTTTCAGCGAAAAGAAGAAGACAATCAACACACATAACCAGATCACATACAGATATATGAAAGATTTAGTATCCAACTACTAATACTCACTGCTTTTGTTTTAGAGAGCACCCTCTTGGAGAGGAGTCGGGAAGCAACACCTACACTCGCCATGTTGTCAGTTGAAGGAGCGATTCTGAGCAACGGTGGAGGATGAGATTTTCCGTAGCAATGGGACAAACCACTCTCCGAGAACGGGGGATATCACTCATGTCACACCTAATGGGTATTCCTTAAAACCCTTATTAACGCGATTACACTGGGAAAACAGTATTCGTATTGGCACAATGCATTCAGATAAATACACACAAGATTTTATTATAACACATAATGGGGTCTTAATACAAGTGGCATTCCATGAAACACCCCCAGTCGGTAAAAATTGACTGCTGCAGCGTAATGTTGTGTCAGCAGGCAGGGTGTGCAGGAACAAATGTATAAGTGACCTAGGCGTTTCATTCAAGGTGAGACACAGCACCATACATGTAACAGACGTAAGCAGTCTTGCAGTCGGACTTACACAACTTTTATGTCCCGTGTTATGTTTATGTATTAAATACTCTAGCGAGCATGAGCCAGCGAGCTAACCGCTAGCTAGCATGTTAGCTAATAGCTAGCCTTGTTTATGGTTAGCAGGAATGTCAACCTTCCAGTCATGTCAGACCGGTGTTGTTTTTGCAGCCTGTCGCGGTGTTTTTGTGAAACAAATTCAATGGATACTCGGACCTTCACTGTTTATTGAAACATGAGACTTTGCAATTAAGTTCAATTAATTAATTTAAATTAAGTGTCTGGTTATGTATATGGCTAAGCCACCTCGTAACTGTGTTGCTCCTGACACTTAGCTGCTGTCAGTGATAAACACCATTACTCTTCAGATTGTGTTGCAAAATGTAAAAAAATGTCACATTGTAAATTCAAAAGGAGTCCGTTATTACTGATGCGTTTGTCTCCCTGTGTGTTTGTGTGACAGCAGTCTCCATGAACAACTTGAATGACCCCCCCAGATGGAACATCCAACCAGACCCCAGAGGACGGGGGGCGGGGGCCGGTGATGGTAACCAATGGAACTACGCCCTGCTGGTCCCAATGCTGGGACTGGCTGCATTTCGTAAGTTACACAAAGGCATATGTAGAGAGTGTGTCTGAGGTTAGGTAACAGACATAGGAGAACATGTGAGCTATTGCATGTATAGTTAGTGACTGTGCTCCTGCAAAGCTGGTTGAGTTTGTGTGAGGTACACACTTTACCTCTGAAATGTGTGGAGGGTTGTTTTTTGCTTTAATTTGTCAAATTAGTGCCTAACTCTCTGGGAAGGGTACAGTCTTATATAAATGTACAATATGCATCTTCACTGGGACTGTCTCTTTTCTTATGAGATTGTCAAATGACAAAGGTAGACATTATAGGAAAACATGTCCTCCTTCTTCCGATGGTTTATTACCACCTGCCTGTGACTGGGTTGGGCATTATGACAAAAAAATAATATAAGTATACAATAATAATATGTAAGCGTTACTGAGACCAACCTTTTCAAGCGGTCTCAGTGAACATTGTTGATCCGAACCAGGGTTTGATATTGCCCACCAGCCCAAACAAACTGGACTATCCAATGAAAAGCTGCAGGGTTTGGTTTAAACGGACCAAAGAGGTTAGTTGTGAAAGCGTCCTAAATATCAAAAAATATATCTCAAGTCCCACCGTCCCCTCAGGTTGGATCTGGACCAGGGAGTCTGAGAGGGAGATCCAGAAGGTCAAAGACCAGTATGACAAGGACGTGTCCACACTAACAAGCGAGATGGAGGCACGATACCGGGACACACTGACAGAGAGGCGCAGGGCAGCGGCTACGCTAGAGCTGGAGCTAGAGAAGGAGAGACAGAGGGTCAAAGGTTACAAGCAGGCCCTGATCTCACAGAGCCAGCAGCTGATGGAAGAGCGGAAACAGTTGAATCAGGTAAAAATCTTGCCTTGCAATCCATTACTGCTATTGTGCATGTTTCCCTTCAAACCTGTAGCCTCTCCTGCGTAAACCAAAACGCTGTCTTCTCCCTAATAAGGAGAGCCAGTCCTTGGAGGAAGAGAAGCAAAGGCAGGTAGCATCCGGCGCTGCAGGGGCCGTGCTGCATCACGCCCTGGAACGAGAGAACGACTGGCACCGGCGAGCCACCACGACTCTGAAGGAGCTAGAGGGTCAGCTTCTGGAGCGCCAGAATGCCTACTGTTCCCTCATCCAACCTCGAGATCAGCGGCTGGAGATGGAGAACAACATGCTGCTTAAGGTCGTCAAAGACCCCATCGGAGCGGAACTGGATCTAGAGTCCGACCTGAGGCATATTTTTAAGAGAGATAAGCACTGTGCAGACTTGCTAAACATGGACAAGAGGAAGAATGGAAGCCTCATGTGGGTGTACCTAAAGTACTGGCAGCTGCAGGTCACTGTCCAGAAACACAAGAGAGCTGAAGAGGCTGTATTTGGAGGAAAATTCCAGTCTCAAACAAAGTGACAAACCTTGTGTTTTTCATTTGACTTTGAAAAATGTTAAAACTATGTGGCTCAGAAATGGAAAATGCATGTATTTCTTTGTGTAATTATCTTTACGTGATTCGGATGCTATGGAAACACACGAGACGTAACCCCAATAAGATAATGTCCAACATCTGGAAGTTCCTCCCTTCATCTCAGTGTAAAGAAGGGGTGTTAAATCAGGTTTTGAGCATGCAGAAACATTACTATTACTTCAGAATCCCCAGTTAAAGCTGGGGTTGGTAATCTTGAGATACTAGCAAGAGTACGCTGGATTTAAAAATTATCCAACTGAAAAACACAGCCCAGTGTTAACAACTTTTTTTTAAATGAGAGTTGCTAGCAGCACTAGCTCCAAAAGTTGCTAAATTTAGCAAGAAAGTTGCTGAGTCTGCAACACTGACAGTCCGTCCCTTCAGGCCTCCCACCAAAGCCACTCCCCCCAAAACATCCATATTTACATAAACAACAAACATGGCTATCTTTAGTGCTCAAGCTTGCAGCTTGTGAAAGACTGACCGCAGGCAGGCAAGTAGCCCGCCACAGATACCAGATTTTCTTTTCTTTTTTGTCAGAGCATTTGATTCATTGATTGCTGTCGGGATGTAATGAGAATTTCAACAAAAATATCAAAAATCTGACCTGCCTTTAACTCTCATTAGCTTTAAGTTAACGGTGTGATTAAATGTGTAATGATGAAAATGCACATGGATCATTCAGGTGATATCCATATTGGACGCACAACTGATGTTAAATACATGTTTTCCATCGAGCCCTTTGGATTTTTTTTGTTAGAACATGTCTATTTAACTCTCATTCTCTTGAGTGCCATGGATTACTGCAAAGTGCATATTTTGTTGGTCTGGAAAATGTATGTTCCTCAACCTCGGGTATGAATTTAGAGTTCCCATTAACTGTTCCCCATGTGATGTGATATTACACATCCCTTTGTTGCTGCAAGTTTCTCCAGGAAGGAAATGAATCACAATGAAAACTACTGTGTTGAACAAAACAGCCAGCAATCACTAACAAGAACATTATTTTGATGGAAATATTATTGTAGTCTTTCTCTGTAGTGTGTTGACACCATGCATTAATACGTCGATGGACTATTGGAGGTAACTGTCTTGATATCTGTGGGACTTCCAGGTTTTCCTTCGATTGTATTACATCTCTCGTTACACTCTGTAGTGTGTTACCATTTATGATACATGATCCGAAGCCAATAGAATAGTGTCTCTGATCACTGGTTTTAACTTTCTAGTCTTCGATGCAGGTTTGTGGGAGCTTTTTAACTATCAGGGAGACTGGACACTGTAGGTGCATGTGAATCTAAATAAGGGAATAGAGCACAAAGTAGTGCTCAGTACTGCAACGCTTTACCACAATACTGCTCTGAACAGTAGTCAAATAGCACCCTTTTACCTCACACTTCACCACTGTAAGGAAAGGATAAACTAAAGCTGGAGCTTTTTCTATACGCCTACCAAGCTTCTCTATGTTGTTATGTTTTTATTTGGACCATAACTTGGTGATTAAGTGCTGGATATGATGCCATGAATTCAAATGTACTGACTCTAATCACTCTGTGAAATCATCCTAATAAATTCCCGGTTTAAGAACTTCATTTAGTGTTTTTGTTTTCTCATAAGAATCTCAAAAAGTACTGCTACATTTAGCAAAGTATAGTATCAGGTCCTGTTACGATGCCATTGTCTTACCACAGGAGGGTGCTGCCGCTGTGTTTGTATCCTGAAGAATAATTTATTATGAAAGCTATATGGAAGCTCATGATGGAAAACCCAGTATGCAACAGGAATACACGGAAATAATTGGTGCATTACAGCAACACTCATCTTGTCCATAGTCCCAACCTTATCATAGCCCATGTAGGTAAAGGTATTTGTCGTATTTTCTCTAACAGGACAGTTTTATTAACTTTAATGTCATGTAAGCCAGTAAAATGAGGTTCCAGACACTGGTTCATGAAGCTTTGTTAGGCATAGAAATCACTGACAATGATGAACGTAGTCTACAAGCGTGTCAGGATGTGTTCATGTCTTCAGTTCAGTATATCATTGCATTTGTTTTGAAAAGTGTAGCACATGATTCATCAATTCAGCATGAGTCCAACTCCAACTTTGTTTGGATGATACTAAAAACATGTTTCCTAGATATGTTTTACTTACATAAAAACAGTACTCGTGCAGCATATCATCAGGAGGTACTTTTTTGTTTATGTCACAGTTAAGATAGTTACACACAGTTAAGATTATTACGGCAACAAAGGCCACACTATACTTTCTGAACTTTGAAATGCTTTGGAGCTCCTCGCTTCACTCCCTCCTCTGCACCCGATGAGAGATTTCCCTCGGTGAGATCATCAGACTCGAGGCTCTGAAGTTCACTCTCACTGGTTTGCTGAGGTCCTTCGTTATGGATGTCACTTCCTGTTTACCCCCTCCATTATTCCCCTTCCCTTGTATGACTGGCTTTTGTTCCGTGCCCCCTAAGGTGGATGTAGCATGATGTTGTTGGCTGGTGTTGAAGAAGGGCAGCTGGTGCTCTGCTGTGACTCTGCTGTTGCTGCCCAGCCTCAGTGTCTGGCTGGAACTCCTCTCCACCATGAAGTCGGTCACCTGTTGCTGCTTGTAACTCTCTCTCTACGAATGCTGTCCGTCTCTGACAGAGTGAGCCTGGAACACGTCACACACACACCAGACAAAAGATTTCTTTATCCTGTCTAGAAGAAGAATGCTGCTTCACTGCTCTTTGTTTATTGACACTTGTCACATTTTTGACCACATGACATGTTACAGGTGTTTTCCTTTAGGCAACATACCTGCAGTGACACCACTGATCAAGATGAGGTCATGAACTGCAACTTGACTTAGAGTTTCAGCCCAAACAATGCTGTGCAGCAGCAGTTTTCAGACCAACTATGTGCGCGTCACTGTGGATTTTATGCTCTAAATCAAAATACAGCGTACATGTTGTGTTTACCATAAATATATAATGAGTACACGTCCTGCTCTGTTGTCCTTGACCCTCTATCCTGCTTATCACAACATACTGAACACTAGCCACATAAATCTACAAATACTTAAAAAATAATAGAGAATATACATCAGAAACCAGTGTATTGCAGTGACTTAATCTAGAATAAAGCTGAATCTCAACCACCTACTTGTATTGTGGCCTCGTTTCAAGGACCAGGCTCAGCCAGCATTCTTGGTAGCTCTCCTTCCTCCACTGGTTTTCCTCCTGCAGATCACAGTAGGAGTTCACCAGGTAGCAGCCTCCTCTGCTCACACAGTGCATGGTGTGATTGTGTTGAGAGCGTAAATGTCCGTAAGCGAGCGTGTGCCAAGACGAACGTCCACTTTCACTCCTGTCCGACTTGACTCAAGAGAAACGGATACAGAAAGCGATCAAATCATTTGTCATCATCAATGCGTGTATCTCTGTGTGTACCAAGTAGTCTGAGACGCGAGTGTGTTTGGCAACGTCTTAAATACCCGGCCTTGTTTCTATTTTTGCTCCTCTGCATCACTTTGTAGTGAATGTCATCACTCCAGGCATCCTGAAGCTTGGTTTTCATGTGAAAATGAGCGTTGGCTCTTTCCATGACATGAGGCAACCAGATGAAACTCCCACTCATTTTGTTCCTGTAACTCATTTGTGTTGTATCATGTGCCTGTAGATAAAAAGAGAAATCACTTTCCGTAGTGAACCTCATAATTCTATGTATTGTGGCCTGGGTTTGATTATGGAAATGTGTTTGCATAAGTGGATGTGCATGTTGACAGAAGTATGAATTTACTAATCTACTTAAATGACATGGATTTAGGATTCATCCCATCAGGTCAAAAAAAAAGTGTCCTCTGACTCCTCGAATGTCTCTCACATAGACCACAAGTTGCAGGAAGAAAACAGCTGAGGGCAATCAGATCACTCACTGACAGTCATAATCCAACTCATTAATCCACAGCTACGTCTGCTCCTGCCAAAGTCAAGTAACCGACTGCAAAATCCATGCTTGTGACTAAGTTTTAGAAACATTCTCTGGCACCACAGAGACTGTGCATTTGATTTGTGAATGGTTTACTCTCCGCTGTATCTCTCATACTCTCTGTGAATGTGGAATAATGAGTTGTAATGATTAGACTTTCTACAGATGTGCTACCGGTGTGTCTTTTCATGTCAGTTGTAATGGATGGATGTGAAAAAAAGTTTGTGAGGCAAGTAAGAGACCTTGCTGGACTTCTGTATGTGTAACTACTGATAAAGCAATTAAATTCCACACTTCATTTCTGACCTTTCACTTACTTAATGATTAGTTGTGACTCTCTTTAAACCTTGATTACTCCGTCTGTTTGGAGGACGATGGCACCGCCAGTTTCCTCAGAGCTGAGGGTGAAACTGAATCAGAGGGTGTGTGATGGTGTGACTGAGGCCCTGGAAGGTATGCTGGACTCATCCCAGCAAAAACAGTCTGTTCCCGACACACAAGAACCAGCACTTCATGACATGAGTTTGATGCTGAATCGTGACGAACAGACGTTGCTGTGGCTACACAAACATACATTCATAAACAAAAACAGGACTCTCTTCATGTTCAGAAGTGGCAATTAGTTTTCGACCACCAGCAGGCAATTCTACAGCCCAGTCATTTAATGTAGAATATTTGATATGAATGAATGTTATTTAATATTAGCAGTAATGTTGTGCCACTAGTAGTCATATACATGTTTGTTATGTATCCGTTGCACATTTTTTATTAAATGTTTGACGTCACTTGCCATGTGGTTTCTTCATCCCTGACTAAGATAAAAAAACACTTTTGTGTCACTAATGAATTTTCCATAAAATGTTCATCCATTTAAAGTTTGGGATTGAGCCACATAATTCAGGTTTAATCAGAGTAATAAAATGTTAGAGGATGCTTAAACTCTTTATCCGTTTATTATGCTAATAACATCAGAGCACAGTTCATAAATATATATTTTGCTGTTTCTTATTGTATCATGAAGTGGAAGCTCATTGCCCTGTACATTGCATGGTATTTTTAAACAGTGAATAAAGTAGATACACAATATTTATTTTTCAAATAATGGATTTATTGTCAACCAAATTTACAGTAAATTTCTCTCAGGAGGAAATATGAGTTGAAACAATAACAAAACTTTGAGGCTGTGTGAGCCCCAAACCAACACATCATTGATCTAGTACAGTATGTTCACAGATAACATGTCTGACATGGCAGCATTTATCAAGGCTCCTGGTATCAGTGCTGATCAAACAGTTTGCTTTATGGAAACAAAACTGATACAACAGCCTCCTTCATTTACTGAATAACAGACTGGTCAAAATATGCTGTTTTCTACATCATATAAAGAATCAGTGTGTGTGTGTGTCAAACTGAAGCTATGTATCACACACAGCATTAATATCTCAGCATCATTAGCTGAACCAGGCGGGCCTCTTCCTGGCCCTCTCCACTATCCTCTTGTCTTTGTCCAGCTCACTTGGTGTTTCGCCCTCATACAGGACGACGGTCTCCACGGTCGGGGCCCCCAGCGGGCCGCCTTCCATCGCTTTCATCTGTTGACGAATGAGAGCCGTCTCCTTGCACACCTTAGCATAACAGAAGCCACACATGATGTGTTTCTGCTTCAAGTGGCCACACTCTGGACACGGCTCGATGTTGTTCTGCGAGAGGGAGACAGAGAAACTGTGGGTGAAACAACGTTATGCAAAGACTGTTTCTCAACTACTTCTCACATATCTACGGCAGCCGATACCCCCAAACCTTTTCTAATCACTCCCATTCAGTATAGATAGTAAGTAGCTCTCTAGGTAAGACAAAAAAAAATAAAGTTCCACAGTGTACCTTGACTTTTAGGAGATTGCTGTCAGCTCTCCTCCTGGTGCGGTTAATCTCTATAGTGCGCCTCTTCTTGGGTGCAGCCATCCACAGGATGCCGTCTAGGAGGCCGGGAGACTGCTCCGGGTTGTGCTGCTCCTCCATCTCATCCTCCCTGTCGAGCTGAGGCAGGAGGCTGGGGCCATTCACTGCCAGAGCTGGAGCTGCACACAGGAAACACATTGATACCTGTTTTTAGCTGCAACCCAATGATGCAAATGTAGAGATTGTAGAGAGGAGGTAGTCAAAGGTAGCGAGTTGAATTGTTAAATACAGTGTGTGTGAGGGTGTGTGTCAGTCAGTCAGGGACAGCTTGTCACCACAATACAGCAGTAACGTTAGATGCCGTCCTGAGCTCCAGTCAGTAAACTCACCCAGTTGCGTGTCTAACGTCAGTCCGGCGACCTGCAGGAGTCTGCTTTCAATGTGTAGCAAAGAGAATCTGAGGCTGTTAACTAAAGCAGCTATATTCATCATGTTTGTTGTTAGCACGCTTCTTTTCCGTCCAACATGTCAAACAGCTCACGGTCACTGAGATCCAGCACGTCATCAAACAGGGACAACAAACTGCACTTCTTCTGTTTAATTCCGGCAGGCAAGATTAATTCACGCGTTTTACTGCCACCTAGCGGCCACATGTCTAACTTCACTCTTTAGTGTATTTACAGATGCTGCAAACCAGCAATATATACCATATGAGATCTTATACTTTGTCATGATAGTCTGAACTACATATGAACTATAGTCTATTGTCCCTACATGTTATAGTTCCAAAGCGATGTTTTTTAAATATCTTGCCATATCATACTGTGATATCCATTGTAACATACAGTATTACCTGTTAATCAATCTACTTGATTTACATTTTAGAAAGTGTTTTAGGATGTAAAATAAAGTTGTTCAATAAATACATGTTTTAATAATAATTCAATATTTTTGTATTCTTTGATTTCAGATAATAATTTGATACAGTTGATATGGGACATAAAGAAAGATCCAGATTAATTTGTAATTTCTCCCGTATTGTAACACCAGATTACTGGCACTGTCTATATATTGGTGCTTTATTAATGATAATTATGAATAAAAAATGTAGTTAATAAGCATTTGCTATCTTGTCTACATGCTTCCTCAATTAATAAGGTGTTAACCCCCCCCCCCCGCCAAATACTCCGTAGTCCTCATGCTGTGTGTTCAGATCTTAGGGGGCAGTATAACCCTTAGAGTGGATTTACACTTCTTCAGTCAACACAGAGTAGAAGAAGAAGAAGAAGAAGAAGATGGCGGAACGAGGCTACAGTTTCTCCCTCACCACATTTAGGTAAACTTGATCAAAATTGCCATGAAACTTTAAAATAGCATCTAAACTTTCATTCTGAAGATGTTGTTAAACAGCAGTTTTATAAACTTTATGCACGGTTTCACATTTTGATGTGAAAAGAGTGTTTTTTGGGTCCATTGTAGTTGATGCACTGTCATTGCGGGTATAGTGGAATGAATCGGCTAACTGTTAGCCTGTCTGCTAACGTGTTTCTAAATGAAACACTAAAGTGACTCTTTTCTTCTAATGTCGATGATAAAATCTCACCAAATAGTTTTTATTTCTGCGCGTTTTACTGAATAGACCGAAACAAGTCCCGTTTACATGCTACATGTAGCCTAACGTTAGCTTAACGTTAGCTTAACGTTAGCCGAATTAGCTCAGATGAGTCGGTTGTTTTAGCTTTTGCTTTCAGTTTCGTCTGTGTTAATCGGGATAAACTAAATAGTATTTGCATGTAGCTTTGTGGATTTTTCTCCGTCTCGCAGCTTAGTACTGCATCATCACCATCATGTGTTTCTTCCTGCAGCCCTTCTGGTAAACTGGTCCAGATTGAATATGCGCTGGCAGCTGTAGCAGCCGGAGCTCCTTCAGTCGGCATCAAAGGTATGAAGAGTTCTGGTGATGAGTGGATCAAATACAACTCTACACAGGCCTTTGAAGATTATTTCATCACTGACTAAAGAAGTGACAAACTTTTTAATTCAGAAGCTTTGATTAATTGAGGAAATATAACATATTAGTGTGTCTGATTGTCAGAGGATGCAACAATACTGTATTTTGCTAAATTGCATTCATTAGCATTACTAATGTGTTGCCAATCCGTGAGCGGTATTTCTCCTGACTTTTGAACTTGAAGGATTTGTGAGGACGCTGGTTGTGATATTCTTTCATTTTTCAGCTTCCAATGGAGTTGTCCTGGCAACAGAGAAGAAACAAAAGTCCATTCTGTACGATGAGCAGAGCGTCCATAAAGTGGAGCCCATCACCAAACACATAGGCATGGTCTACAGCGGCATGGGGCCCGACTACAGGTGGGGAAGTGAAAACAAAACAACAGATCAAATGACAATATAAGCCGTATCAGGTCTATTTTTTGGAGGGTTTGCATATTTTACCATCATTCAGGACTTTGTTGGCTCTGCATGTCTGACTACTGAACCTCATGAACAGATACATTCATTGGTTGTGTCTTCCTTGCAGGGTTTTAGTGCGACGAGCCCGGAAGTTGGCCCAACAGTACTTCCTGGTTTACCAGGAGCCAATCCCCACAGGTCAGCTTGTCCAGAGAGTGGCCTCTGTAATGCAGGAGTACACACAGTCTGGGTGAGTATTCACAAAGATGCATTAATACACACATTGCTTCTAGACACATCACCTATAGTTGGTATCTAATCTGTGTTTAATTTAATGTGGGTTCTCCTCCAGTGGGGTGCGTCCGTTTGGTGTTTCATTGCTGATAGCTGGATGGGATGAAGACCACCCCTACCTGTTCCAGTCAGACCCCTCTGTATGTTGTACTACTATTTTACATATTTGTTAAATAACATTTGTCTTCAATTACTTTACTCTTTTCAGCTCAAAGTTTAGTAATTGTGTTCTATTAAAAGAGCTTTGACAGCGGACTAACCCTGCTGTAATAATACTCCTCATCAATCGCCTTATGGAAATTAATACTTTCATATTTATGAGATGTCAGGGTGGTTAAGTGCTGTTAAAGTATTGGATTTATTTATACATCCTGTCTGTTTGGAGTGTGTCCAGCACTTAGTCACTCAGTCTGCAGGGATCAAACTTTTTATAATGCTCTTTAGTGTCATAACCCGACCCGTGAGTCATGACAACAAATGGGAAAGAACACAAAATGCCAAATAATGTAAACTATTTATTATAACTATAAATTTGGTTGTGAGGTGTGTTGGTCAGTGAAATCCGCCGTGGATGTGCTTGGATAATGTCGCGTGAGGTGTTGTGGAGTAAAAAGTAAAGCTAAAGGGTCAGCAGGTGCCGACAGGGAAGAAAGGGAACAACACTGGAAGCTTTGGCCTTTATGTTCTGTGGAGCTCTGGGCCCGGGTCGCATCGGGGCCGTCACAGAAGCATAACTTTTATCTTTGTGTTTCTGACTGGCAGGGTGCATACTTTGCATGGAAAGCCACCGCCATGGGAAAGAACTACGTTAATGGAAAAACATTCCTTGAAAAGAGGTAAGATTTTACAGTAAAGAGCATCTTTTTTGTTTAATGAAAAGAATACAATTATTTTGCGAACAGCAAATGTATACATGTGTGAGATTAGTACTTTTGACATTCAGTGGCCAATCTCCAACAATCTATATGTTTACGATGGCTATCGCATCAATATGAACTCGGTTGTAAAAAAGACATACAAAACTGATATAAAACAACCATTTGTACAGTTTAAGGCACTTTCAATGTTGCTGCAGATTGATCTAGAGCCTCAGTGTCCAACGTGGAAGCCTTACTATCCAGTTAAATTAATTTGTAGTTGTCACACAAGGAAGATGAACCAGGACGGTACCTTCTTCACCACACTTATGGAAAACCATGAGACGTTTTACTTGAGGCTCGGTGTGTAGGGCCTGATTCTAATGAGGCATGCTCCCAGCAAATTACTTTTTGTGACTTAAGGCCCACATCTGATTGTAGAAAAATTCGGAGGACCATCTTGCCAAATACAAGACAAACATAAATAAATATTCATAACAAAGACAGATCACTGCATCCAAGGGAACGTTAGCTATGCAACAATAGTTTTGTCTCTACCCGATTATGTGTCGTTATTGGTGTGGTGATATTTAAACATAACTGGTCATTTATGTATTACATTTTAATGTGGTGGGTTTTTTTCAATGAGAATTCTTGAACACATTTATATATACATATAACTAGCTTTGTAAAGGACCCTGCATTCATGCAGTAACATTCGTGCAGTACCTAATTTGCCCACTAGATGGCAGCCCAGTGGTTGTGAATAGCTGATGTACAATACACCATGGATGCTCATAGTTGAGGTGTTTGGTTCAGTGGACTCACAATAGTTATTCTACTTGATGCACACTACACAGGTTGCTTAATGACCACTTTGTTTTTGTTCTCCAGGTACAACAACGATCTGGAGTTGGAAGATGCCATCCACACAGCCATCTTGACATTGAAGGTACGATGTTTGTTCTAAAAACATACCTATGGAGGTATGGAATCTATCTCATTTTCTTATCAGTCATTGATACTCTCCTGTCTTTGTGTTTCAGGAGAGTTTTGAGGGTCAGATGACGGAGGAGAACATTGAGGTGGGGATCTGCAACGAGGCCGGCTTCAAAAGACTCACCCCAGCGGAGGTGAAGGACTACCTGGCAGCCATCGCGTGAACACACCCTCCCCGATGACGGGGCTCTCTGGCCACATTTCAAGACGTAACAGCACAGTAGCCAACAGTGTCACGTTATTGTAGACCAGTTATTCAGAGAGTTTGGCCGCATTGTGTTTCTGTCCTGAAAACATGAGCGGCTATAACTTCCCTATAATCCAAATTATTAATGTGAGCTGGTAGAATCAGACCTCCTGTTTGGCATTATGCCCAGACCTAATTTACTTGAAATTACATCCTTTGTATGTGTGTGTGCGCACAGCTCATGTGGCGTCCACTCTCAACTGAACTGACCAAACTCCATTAGTTGCTGTGAGATGGCAAACTCATTTTTATCACATAACTAATTGGCTTTGTTGTCGAACACATACCCTGGTACTGTGACATGTGGCAGTTGGCTGCTGTGCATATGAAGAGGAATGTGGCCTCTGATGAGTGAAATCTCAAGTCTTTCATTGAATCCTTCAATTTTCCTATTTCTCATTACTGTTGCAAAGGCAATGCTATCGGATTACAAATCGAGCACTGTTGCTTCACGCATGTATTCAAAATATGATTACTTGTAACTGTTGTGACAAATGTCCTTTGGATGAACACAAATGAAAACATTAACGTGGTAATGAGGCTAACAGTTATTAAAGACAAGAAAGAGCATTGGTCTCTGGGGGGATTTAGTCATCCTGAACATGGACACTTTTCCTGCTCTTCATTAGTTTCTCTCAAACACTAGTAATTAGGATCAACAAAAGGGAGGAGGCAATGGAAAGCTTTGTGATTTTACAGTTAGGATTTGGTTGCCTGTACAGCAGTTTTACACAATGTACTTTTTTTCAGGCTAGAAACAATTCTAGAGTTTGTATTTTCTCTTCTGGTATCTGTCACTTATTCAAATAAAAGATGATGAGCTGATATTGACTGTTTTGAATTATTATGCTTTTATTTAGAAGTCAGTTTCTAGCAATTGCATCGTTAAATGTGTAAAACATTAGCTCTCAGTACATCATTTGTGTGTACATAATGAGCGCGCGCTAGAGTGTAGTTGGTAGAAGAACGCGCTCTAACATCAACCGGCACACCTTTTCAAATTGTATTTGTATCCCTCCGCCCACGTTATGTTCAGTCGTGGTACAAATGGTACAAATGTACCACGACTGATATAATGACAACCGAAGTCAAATAGTGAAATGGGCTGCATCGTAGATGTGTTGAAAACAGTTAAATATACAACCACTTAAACATTTGGGCTTCTTCAACAGTTTTGCTAAGAGATCTATCTTTCCTGGCGGCAGCGCTGAGCCCCTTACGTCATAACCTCTGATGACGTTTATGGCGCCAGAAATCAACGGTTTGGTGAGGAGCTCGTGTTCGTCAGCTGGCGGTTATAAACCGTTATCTGTGCTATGTTGGAGGCACCGTAAACATTGGACACTTCAAGGCAGAATAGCGGCTAGTTATCCGTGGTTCGTGCTGGTATAAGGTCGGTTTGGCGTCAAGATGGTGATACTACGCAGCAGCAGCGGCGGTACCGGAGCTGAGCCGGTGGCCACTACTCCGAAGAGGAGGTCGATGGAGTTGGAAACAAGCTCCGAGTTTCTGTCGCTTCTTCCCGCGTCGCAGAGAAAGTCCGGCCGGCTGACCCGGTCCTCCCAGGCCCTGGAGGACAGCTTCAGCAGTCTGGAGAACAACTCTGTGAATGTGAGCATTAACACCCAGCTGGTGAAACAACTAGACCACCATTTAGTTATTGTATAAATTATCCATGAACATAACTTTGCTGTGCTACTTTTGCTAGCATGTTAAGCTAACTAGCAACCGTGTCACTTAACGTTACCGACACATGAATTGCATGAGCACTTATAGTCCCTGCTGATATTTTACTCAAACTCTCATGTCTATTAACACAGTTAGACCATTCATATTGTAAAGTTTGGTTCAGTGTTATGTGTCATGTCTATATGCCAATGTTATAACCCTATATTACTAGACTGTCAAGAGGCGAAATGCCTCAACGTTAGATGTCACAATTGTCTGTTAATGGGGTGTTTTATGTTTTGTTGTGGAGGTAAGGGCCTGTTAATTCATTCGTTTGTTAACTTTGTATCGGGGTTAATTGTTACTTCATAATAGACACAAATTGACATAAGGACATGAGGTTACTGTCAGTACACATTGTAGAGAGTCATAGTGGTAGCTGGTTTTTAGATGTGTATCCTGTACACTTCAGGTTTGCACAGACTTAGAAGTTCAGTCCATGATTAATTGGAATTTCTAATTCAATCAAGCTGACACTTATCAGTTGTACATATGCTGTAAACTTTAAACTCTCAATGTTTCTGTGCCAGGGACATGCTGATATGAAGCCGGATGAGGGAAGTGGACCTCATCACTCTCTCAGGACCCGAGGACAGAGAGTTAAACTAGAGGTCTCTTTTGCTGACATGGAGCCAAAGACCAGCTCCCCTGTGAATGAAGCCAACTCTGTAGAAGGATGCCTCAGGTAACACAGGCCCACTCACTTTCATGTTATTGATGTGCTCAACCTGCTTTTGCGTGTCTAAGGTTTTTTTTAGTGTGGAAAAATGTGAGTCAAAATATTCTTTGGCACCTGAATATTATTAATTGTCCAGAGTATTTTCTACATTTTTTACGTTGGCTCTCCAAATATATGCTTACAATATCAAATTTGATGGGAGTGTAAGATTTGTGCACATTTTAAACACTCAAATAATAAGAATATACATGAGGAATTCATTTGAAATGTTTTTGTTTCCTTGTATCTTCAGGAAGTCTTCCAGGCTGCAGAGAGAGGGGAAAACATCCAGTGACAAGCAGCAAGCAGGTACAATTAGCTACAGTGTCATTTCTTTACAAAGAGCACTGGAGATCTTAAATTACATAGCACACAACGCATGTTTAGCAGCATTTAGTGTTTTGGAGGGTCTATACTACGACTAAGCTGACAATAACTGTTTCCATTGCCCCAGATGTTCCAGATAAGGTGGAGGGCTCATCCACTCCCAAGAGGAGTCGCTTTGATCTACAGAGCCGAGAAGAGGAGGAGGAAGAGGATCACTCAGTGCGACGTAGTTCCCGTATCACCAGATACAAACTGGATACCCGTAACCAGTCAGTGCTCTATGACCGCCTCATCACCAAGTGAGTTCAGCAACAATCACTCAAGCGTCGTTTGGCTCCTACCTCACTGCTTCAGTTCAAAATACAGCTGATGCTATTACCTCAAGTAGTATCTAACAAACATATTGACATACACACACAGTGGGCTGTGGGTGTTTATTTTAGAGATAAACTTTGATAAAATCTGATAGTTTTTTCCTCTGATTGTCTCTCAGCACTGCTGAAGCTGTTCTCCAGAAGATGGACGACATGCAGAAGATGAGACGCAGAAAGAGGAGCAGAGATAGGGACAATGAAGAAGAGGTAAAAAAAAAAAAATCCTTTTTTCATTTCAAGCTCTGTGTTGCATTGTGTGATCCTAGTGTTTATGTTGACAGCAGGTGATTTTGCTGTGTGATAATGCTGAACAAGCTTCTAAACTGTGAATGAATCAGCATTTTGACCTGTTTGCTCTCAGCAGCTCGGTATGTACACCAGGGCCAGAATGACCAGGTCTCTGAGGAAAGATGTGGAGACTAAAGACTCCAAGGAAGAGAACCAAGGTAAGGTTTACTAAAATTAATTCAGAATCTTATACACCTAAGGGCTTCAAGTTACTGCAGGGCATACTTCAGACATGAGTGACACACGTTCTATGGGCTATCCCTATGTAACATAATCAAAAGCAGAATTGTTTGAAATATTTATTCTACCTCTTTTCTTAATTCACAGGAGGGGATGAGGATGATCACAACAAAGAGGAGGGGAAAGTTGTAGAAGAAGAAAATAATGAGGAGGAAGAGGAGGAGGAGGAGGAAGAAGATGGGGATGGCGAGGACGAGGAAGAAGAAAATCAGAGGCGTTATGACTTCAGACAGCGAAAGACTGTGGTTCGCTACCAGGTCCCACAGGATGGTACTGCATTTGTTCAACCCGATCGTATTGTTTAAATGGCAGATATGCTGCTGGAAACACTTGAGAATGACAGTTGGTCATAAATGTTAGGTCATTTCCACCAGTTTGCTTTTTATTTTGTGTTTTTAGTTTCTACAAATATTACAACTGATGGCATTCAAGTTGGTTTCAATTACATAATTGAAAATCTTAGCGTACCCCTATTTGGCAGTTAGCACTACTCTATAAAATACATCCATGGAGAAACTGGATGAGTCTTTAAAACTCTTAAAGCAGATTTGGCACAGGAGAAAAAGGATAAATGGCATTCAATACTTAGTCTTTCTTTGTTGAATCATTTGCGAAAGCTGAATCATTGTTTGGAATGAATTCATCCTGTTAATTACTGTACTTAAGCCCCTGTTAGCATTTTATTAAATTTGATCAAGTTTGATGATGTTTGTCATTGTTTCTTAGAGCCCAGGAAGCGCAGCATGTACTTCGAGGACCACTCGTCTCCTACCAGACGCAGGTTTAGATTCAGCTCCACGGCCCCCAGGAGCCCCTACACCAGGAGAAGAACCAACAGGTTAGTATGAGCTCACACACCTGCAATCATCAGCCTTTGAGAAACAAAACATCTACTATCAGGGGACCTGTTTCCTCAGTAACACTTGATGTTCTGACGAATACATTATGAAATACTGCTTGAAGAATCACAACCATCACACCGCTGTAGGTCATAGCGCTGTCTCTAGTAGCCATTGGAATTGCTGCATGTCAAATCAATCCCAAAATGTATTTTTTTCCCTCTTTTTTTCTGATTCTCTCCATCCCACCCTCAGGAATAGTTCTGAGAGGTAAGACCCTCACTGCCTGTCCATGTTGGTGTTTATAGTTAGTGCTGTCTGTCTCTACTAGCACTGTTGTCAACTTGGCAACAAAGAAAGACCTGTTGTTTGAAAGCTGACTTTCTATTAGCCAGTGTTCTTGATTTATTACATTAAGTATGGTTCAGGCGGTGTCATGCATGGTGATGTCACTTGAAGTGGTTGGTTATTACTATGTGTGTGTGTGTGTGTATATATATATATATATATATATATATATATATATATATATATATATATATGAAAACTAATGAGTGGTAATAGTGTTGTGTATGTTTGTTTTGTTTCTTTGACTGTGTATTGTGTCTGTACTCACTTGCAATCACTAGCGTTGTCTTTTTTTGCTGAGGACAACATAACAAAAATAATCTTTAAAGAAAAATAAACAACCATTACCTTAATTTGGTCGGGATTGTTTGTTATTGATAAGCTGATAGTCATAATGATCGGGCGAGAGATAACGTTGCTTCTTTTGCCTTCACAGAAGGAGACACGCCATCCACAGTAGTGACTCTACTTCTTCATCTTCAGACGATGAGAAATTCCAGAGACGGAGAAGCAAGAACAGGAGCTTGTCAGTCAACAGGTGAGAGCAGCAGCAGCAGCTGTCACACAGTACAGGTACAGGTAGACACCACAAAGTGTTCTTCAGCACATGGGTGCACCACAAAGGTGGTGACCGACGGATTAAAGAGTAACTATTGAAAAATAGGTCAACAAAATGTATAATTCTCAACCAGAAAATGTTTACTGTCATTTATTTAATTTATCTCTGGATTAATAGACGACTCTTTTGAGAAACAAATCCAGCTTGATTACTCTTTGTTCCCTTAATGATAACAATCTACATGCTTCCATTACCCACCGTCCTGTTCCTTCATTATTTCCTAAGGATAGAGTAGGACCACTGACTCATTGTGGTTGATACAGTACATTGTAAAAATATATAATATTTTAGATTTTAAAAAAGTGTCTCTTTATGTTTTCTATGTTTTTCCTACAGATGTCTGCCGATGAACCTGGTGAAAGACGACCTGCTGGGTGTCCACAAGGACAGGATGAAGATTGGAGCCAGCCTTGCTGATGTGGACCCCATGCTCATCGACAAGACGGTAAGCTGCAGCTATAGATGGAGAGTTGCCCATGAGTCTGTGTTGAGTTGATGGTAAATATTGCATTGATGTAAACGTATACACACACATAGCACTTCAAAATAACAAAGTAGAGAAAAATACCATATCTGTTTGAATAGATATGAAGTTGACTGTAAACCTACGCCACTTTTTGAATGGTAATTACTGAAGATGTAAAACAAAGCCTTGTATTCCTGCTATTACAACACTGATAAATGGGTTATTGTACAGTCAGTAGTTGTATTTTGAGCAAACAATCTAAACCTAACACCTTTTGTCATCCAGGTGCGGTTTGAAAGCATTGGAGGTTTGAGCAGACACATCTCAGCGCTGAAGGAGATGGTGGTGTTCCCTCTCCTCTACCCAGAAGTCTTTGAGAGGTTCAAGATGCAGCCTCCCAGGTAAACAAACGTGTGATTATGTGGTTAATTTTTTATTTTACATTCATGTGACTTAATATCTCATGTACTATGTTTTTTAAAGAAGAATAGATCTATGATGTCCTCTATTGCTAATAAAATCCCCACAATTTTTCTTTGTCACATTTCCTCTTGTCTTTA
The DNA here is from genome assembly GCA_032191485.1 of Leptoclinus maculatus. Taxonomy (NCBI): domain Eukaryota; kingdom Metazoa; phylum Chordata; class Actinopteri; order Perciformes; family Stichaeidae; genus Leptoclinus; species Leptoclinus maculatus. The sequence continues at coordinate 17,279,510 of JAVDOI010000008.1, forward strand.
GGGGCTGTCTATTTTACGGTCCTCCAGGCACAGGGAAAACCCTCGTAGCCAGAGCGCTGGCCAATGAGTGCAGTCAGGGCGAAAGAAAGGTGTCTTTCTTCATGAGGAAAGGAGCTGACTGCCTCAGTAAGTGGGTGGGAGAATCTGAGAGACAGCTGCGACTGCTTTTCGACCAGGTAAACCAAACTCCTCATCAACATACAATACACTTTTTGGGATGGATGGAGATTATCAGTTTTATTCCCCGTCTTCCTGTCGTCAAGCTAACTCACTAGATGTTGACACATTCACTTGTAGATTATGATACACTAAGTAAATTGCTTCACATTATCAAGCATTGGGTCTCAAGATAATGCAATCTGCAACTGATTGAATTGTTTCTAGGCGTACCAGATGCGTCCGTCCATCATCTTCTTCGATGAGATTGATGGTTTGGCTCCAGTCAGGTCGAGTCGCCAGGACCAGATCCACAGGTGAGCAGCACCCGTGTTCTTAATGTTGTAAAGCACATGTGTGGTGATTGTACTGAGACTAGTGAGTGTAACAAGAGAAATTACGGTCTCGTCATGCGGTGGGTTTCCAAATTTCTGAAAAAATAAATAAATTAGACAAATAAAATACTCTTAATCAGCATTGAGCATTGATAGTTATAAGCGTAGTTCATGCTTCATGTGAGAACAATCAGAGCTAACTGAATACACCTAAATTACATAATTGCCACCAGCAAGACTTAATGCAGCGGCCACAAGTTGTGCTTAATGTTGAACACCACCTGGAATTTGAAACAATTTGGCTGCAGCGACACAAACATTTCTCTCAGGATTGAAAACAAAGAAGGAATACAACCCTCAATTACTGTCGCAACGTTCTTGTGAACACATCGCACACGAATCCTTCATGGCTCAACTGTTGGAGTGATTGACGGCCTTGAGAAAATAAAGCTTCTTTAAAAATATAAATAGTTTTGAATGATTGGATTTTTATTATAGGAGTATGGAGATCTGCATGTATCAGGAATATAAAGTAACAACCGCAGTTTGCAATGAGAATGTGGGGGTTCACTTACTTTTTCATGAATACTATGATACTGTTGAAAAAGAAACCAAAATAATTTGACTCAGTGCACTGCTGTATTTGTCACCAGTAAGTAGTGTTGACAAGGTAGAAAACGTAATCTTAAGACTTTCTGTCCGTGTAGTTCCATTGTGTCGACCCTGTTGGCTCTTATGGATGGACTAGATGGTAGAGGAGAGGTTGTTGTGATAGGAGCTACAAACAGACTGGACTCCATCGACCCAGCACTGAGAAGACCGGGGCGCTTCGACAGAGAGTTCCTCTTCGGCCTGCCGGACAGAGAGGTGAGAAACTGTAGATAGCCTTTAACGCTTGGCAGAAATTAAACCAGAGAGAGAAAATTGACATGTGAAAGGATTTTGTGCTAAAACAGTTGAAGCCTTTTCAGCTTGGAAATGTAGGATCTGAACTTGCTGTGATCTTATTGAATGGCAGGCGAGAAGGGACATTCTGAAGATCCACACCAGACAGTGGACTCCACCGCCCTCCGACACCTTTCTGGAAGAATTGGCAGATACATGTGTTGGTATGTTTGCATTATAATGGGGGCAAAAACAGTGGTCCAACAGCTTGAAAAATACACATCTTGCTAAACGTCACCAGTAAAAATAACAATTTAATTAATTTAACTTGGGATAAACATCAGAGAAAGACATTTGTATTCTTTTAGTGCAACATCTACTGGAAGTGATACTGGTATGATCCCAGGACAAAACCTGCGTCTCGGAACCAAAACTATTCTTTATCTCCATTCAGATCATTTAAATAGGAAACACTTGCACGCATTCGTACACGCCCACAACTACAGACTGTATACTGACTGTCTACAATCTGTCTGTTTTTGTTTGCCAGGTTACTGCGGAGCAGACATTAAGGCAGTTTGTTCAGAGGCTGCCCTGTGTGCATTACGGCGTCGCTACCCACAAATCTACTTCTCATCACAGAAACTTGTGCTCGATGTCAACTCCATCACTATCGCAAGCAAAGACTTTATGTCCGCCATGTCCAAGATGGTGCCTGCTGCCCAGAGGTATAACCCAACGAACTGTAAAATAAAGTGTAAAAATGATTCTTACATTTCCAGTGCCTGGTTCCTGCATACGGTTAAGTAAAGATGTTAATTGTGATTCTTAGGGCAGTAGTGTCACCAGCCAAGGCCCTGATACCTGCCATTCATCCTCTGCTGAGCGCCACCCTACAGAACATCCTCCAGACTGTCATCAGACTGTTCCCGCATGCTGAGCAGGGCTTAAAGAAGAAGAGGGAACAAGGTGCAGTCTTGCTTTGGCTTTTTCCTCTCGCTCTGTCATGTCTGTTCATGGGCAAATGAATTCCCTCTTTGTCCATAAGTAATTACAGATTGACTCGGGGCATCCGGAGTAACTGCTATGCTGTGTGTTTATTTCCAGGTGCGGCCGGTCGAGTTTCTGAGGATGATCTGATGTTCAGTGAGGAGGAGGAGGAGGAGGAAGTCTGCTCCAGTGGACAGACCTCTCACTCCCAACTCCAAACACCTGCTGTTAAGGGACTCCTCAGCCTCAACAGGTTTGTTAGCCATTTTTTCAGGAAGGAATGTAATGCAGGAGTCTTTATTAAGAAATATTGTTTCACATGATTTCTCAATCAAAATGTAGGTCGTAGTTCTATTTACGGGAAAACACTGCTGATGTATCTTCTGTATTTACACTTGTAGTCTTGGGTCTTGTAGTTGTCTCACTTCTATTCCCTTAATCTTTGCTTTGCTTAAGACATGCTGCGAGCTGTCCGGTGTCCCAGTGAACCAAATCTTTTTGAAGGTCTTTTTAGGCTAATGAATGAGTCCTTTCCTACCACTTACCCATCTCAGTGTCATCTCTCGGTGTGTAGGAGTGTGCTGAGCCAGCCAACCTCCTACCGTCCCAGGCTGCTGTTGGAGGGCAGACTAGGTTCAGGTCAGAGCTCCCACCTGGCTCCTGCTGTCCTCCACGCTCTGGAGAAGTTCACTGTGTACACGCTGGACATGGCCGTGCTGTTTGGAGCCAGCGCAACTGCACCGGAAGAGACTTGTGCTCAGGTAAATGACACACCAGTATACAAAAGAATACACTGTTTAATTATTATTAATGTACATATTTAGGAACATTTAGCAGCTAATGACATGTCTGAGAATTGGATTCCTCATCATTTAAACAGGCCCCTGATCCATGAGAACTGAGGTAGTCTAGATGTAGTCTCTACTTTTGCAGCCTTGTCAAATTCAGTGTGTTCTTTTCAGTGGACCTCACTGGCCAAAATGGCTGCCACAGTGACTGTAGTTCATGGGCCCCACCTCCTTACATGGTGGGCAGTGGGGATAAATATGTACTACAGACAAATACTTGTATGAAAGAGCCATGTTGATGGCAGGTGTGAATGAGCCATCGTGTTACCGAAAGTGATGTCTAGAAGCTGCTTATTCTTTATGACCAGCAGATGTAACCTGGAAATGTTTCCTTCTTTTTTTTCCACTTCACTTAAAGTTATTATCAGGAACTTTTAAGTGGTTATGAAATACCTCTATATGACCAACACAAGTAACTGAGACCATCAGCGAGAAGCTGGCTACTGTATTTCTATATAGTTTTTCTAAATGCTTGTCATCTGTGCCACCGGGTCAGATTCTGGAGAAATCAGATGAAATCATGCAGGTTCACCAGAAACTTCTTCAGCTCAGTCTCCAGTGGAGCCTCTGTACAGTCTTCTCTCTACTCTGATTTCCTCATCATACCTTTTTGATTTAGCCTTCATCGTCCCATCATGTTCTGTGAAAGTGCAACTGTGCTGTTTGCTCAATTGTTGATTTACATCCAGATTTTGCAAAACAAACATACCATTCATTATTGTGTTGTATGTTCTGCAGATCTTTGTTGAAGCAAAGCGGACCTCTCCCAGTATCCTGTACATCCCTCACATCGGACAGTGGTGGGAAACAGTGGGTCCGGCCTTAAGAGCCACCTTCCTCAGCCTGCTCAGCTCCATCCCTCCCTTCGCTCCTATACTGCTTCTGGCTACGTGCAACCTGCAGTATGACCAACTCAGTATGGAGGTATGGAAAAGAGGAGTGATGTCCTGTTGACTTAGACATGAGGACACCTCATTTAATACATTGTTGTGGTGGGAAAATAATATGTCAATAAGTCTAATTTTTGAAAAAGGATTTTCTCTGACAGATGGACACAATACTCTATAAGTCTTCTCTCCTTTCACTTTTCTTGTATCAGGTGCAGGAGTTGTTTCGGATGGAGTATGGAGAGGTTTTCCAGGTCCAGGTCCCCACCAGCAGAGAAAGAAGAAACTTCTTTGAGGATCTAATCCTCAATCAGGCGGCCAAGGCCCCTGCCTCAAAAAAGAAAGCTGGTGAGAAATATGACTTTGGTTATAGAATAGAGATATAAGCTAATTCTGTGTGCTCTATTGTTAAAGTGGGCTTTAGTCCCTCTTAAACTCAGGGCTAGCATAGCATTGTTCAGGGTCCATGCTTGTTCTTTTGGGGGAAAGTATATTATTATCCTTTTTTTCTTCTTTACCAGCTTGGTTTGGCAGCACAGCTGATTAGGGGTTGACATTTCGTTGATATGTGATGGACCCATTACACCTATTAGCTTAAAAAAATGCCTGAAAAATGTTCATTTAACCTGCCATGGATGGAGAGAGAAAATGGGAAGATGGGCAACAAAACGGAACAGAAGATAATTTGTGTTTGGGATTTTTGGGGGTGGAAAAGAACATGCTGGTATTCACATCCAGCCCGACTAGAGCAAAAAATGCAATTCAGGTGGAAGATGGCTGCACACAGAAAGTCTGTATGATATTAATGTAGAGTGATGTGTTGAACTATGTTGGTTACATTCACATCTCACTTTGTATGCATCTATCATCATTCCACTTTCTGAAGTACTCAATGCATTGGAGGTGCTTCCTGTCGCCGCTCCACCTCCCCCACGTCAGCTGACAGAAGAGGAGACCCGGAGACTGGAGGAGCAGGAAGAAGACACCCTCAGGGATCTCCGCCTCTTCCTGCGGGATGTCACCAACCGCCTGTCATTAGACAAACGTTTCAAGGCTTTTACAAAGCCTGTGGATTTAGAGGAGGTAGCTGTTCCATTACATTCTATCGTCTCATTTCATATTCTCTTTTAAAGCTCTGCTATCCAGGGTTCAGTTTTATCCCTTTGCCCCACCGTTGTACTCAGAGCAGCCTCTTTGTCATGTGTTTTAGGTGCCAGATTACGCTGAGGTGATCAAGACGCCCATGGACCTGTCAACAGTTCTCTCTAAGATCGACCTCCATCAGTATGGGACGGTGAAAGAGTTCCTCCATGACGTGGATCTCATCTGGCAGAATGCCCTCGAATACAACCCTGACAGGGTCCCCTCAGGTACACAGTGATCAGCAAAAAACGTACTCGCCATCCTCACAGAAGCATATGCCGTATTGATACTCAAAATAACCGACAAGTGTAATGCAACTGTTTGAACATAGAAGTTGCAGTGTTGCTCTTTTGTGTGTTTCCTTCAGACCGCCAGATCCGCCACAGAGCATGTGCATTGAAGGACACCGTCCATGCCATCATCAAAGATGAACTGGATGAAGATTTTGAGAAGATTTGTGTGGAGACCAAAGCGTCACGCAGCACAAGAGGTAAAGGCTGTTTGTATTCGTGTGTGCAGGCGTGTAGTTAGAAGACAAATGTGATTAACTTAATTAACCGTGTCCTTGCCTCAAGGTTAGCCGCTGACTGACTCAGTGACCAAAACCTTTTTATGAAGAATCCCGCACTGAGTTTATGCTTTTAGTTTGATACTACTATACTCCGTTTCAAGTATAAAGTTGTACATTTTCAGAATGAATAGTGTGTCACAAAGGTGTAAATTTAATTATTTTTTGACTACCTCAGATTGCTCCACTGCCCAGTTTGCTCCCTCCTTCTACCACGTCCTTCCCAAGATCACTGACCTAACCCCGCAAAGAGAGCCGGTTAGACCCACCGCTACAGTCACTCCCAACACAAGTGCCTCTGCTGTTACAAAGCCTAAAAACACAGGTAAAAACTACTGTAGATAACTAAATGAAATATGAAAAATATTTTTGTGATGGTCCTTTTAACGTCTTTTGTTCCTGCAGCCCAGAAGAAGAAAAGGCGAAAGAGTCGTTGGTCTGCTGGCTTATATCCAAAGAAGAAGTCTTCCTGCTCTCCTCACATGTCCAGAGATGAAGCACACGTGGGGTCTGATGAGGAAGATGGGGACGACGAGGACGAGGAGGTTGAGAAGGGAGGAGGAGCAGAGTGTGATGAGGGGACTGGAGGAGAGGAGGATCAGATGATGGTTGATGTAGAGTCGGGGCCTGCACCGGCCCAGGAAGGTAGCTTTGGGCCCACTGTGAAGGAACGGGACAGTCGAGCTGCTGATGATACGCTAATCCAGTGTGACACGGGGAAAGCAGAAAATGACGACCAGACACAGAATGAAAAAGAAAGGGTGGATGAAGTTGTCACAATTCAACCAGGACAGTCGGAGGAAAACAAAATGTTCACAAAGGCAGGAAATGACAACAGTGAAACCATTTCAGTTAACACTAATAAGGACAGCCACACTAAGACAGAACGAGATACCCAGGGGCAATCCAGCACAGAGGAGAGTGGTGAAACTGAGAAATGTCCAACTGTAACACAGGCAGACGACAGGAACAACAAAGTAGTTACTGTAGAGGAGGCAGAGCAGAACAGCCCTGCTGAACCAATGGAGGTGGAAGCAACAGATACCTCAACCACAGATGTCTCTGCAGCTATCAGAGGAGAGGAAGACACAGGCACAGGTTTGATATTAACACCATCTTACTTGCACTTAAAGCTTGGCTCTTTAACCTAAAGTGTAGAGAAAATAGTATAGTATTGCAGACCTCCAGTAAATCTCGAGCGAATGAAAGTCAGTGGTGTTTCTAGAGATAGTAACTTGTAACCCCAGTGTTTCAGCGTGGTTGCGTACTGTCATCTATTACACTGGTCTGAACACTGCATGTTTTCTGTGTCTCAGAGAGGTGCGTGAGGCGCATAACTCGGGCTCTAAAGAGCGCTGTGCTGCAGCAGCAGGTGGTCGATGTGGACAAAGCTCTGCAGATCCTGCACCAGGAAACTCCTCCTCTGGTAGTGGACAGAGACAAATTACAGGTGTGTGGGATATGTGGCTTATTCTTTAGACTTTTTATAGTTTGTGGTCAGATGGATTTTCTTCCTCTTGACCTTATTCATAGAAGCTTTTATAAACCGATGAAGACACATGGCTACTTTGCGTCATCCTTTTCTTTTTGACAACTAAAAAGGTAATCTGGATGTCATTCCTCTTTCGCTTGCCTTTCGTCCTCATTTCTTCAGGAGCTGCTGGAGAGAGTAGTGATCAAGACTGAAGGGTACGAGGTCCACAAGCTGGAGAAACTCTATGCTCTGCTCTGCCAGAGCATCTATAGACACAGACGAGACTACAACAAAACTTCACTAATACAGGTTAGTATTGGACTGCACTGATGAGCAGATGTAGCCTTTTTTACTGGAGATATTCTGACTTGTCATAGCAAGAAGGGCACATGTGTAACTAACTAATAACCTTAATGATGATGTGTAATAAATGTCTGCAGTAAAGGAGGCTTTATCGTGTTTTATCATCACAATGGTATCTAAGAGGAGTGAAATGTAATGATGACTACCGTAACATAGAATATTGCCATTGTTATTCAGTATTAATTAAATTAATATTTTATACTATTAACATACAGTAGATGGTTACTTTTGCCTAACCTACTTTATTGTTTCTAATCTTTTGTCCTTTCCTCATTTGATTAGGAGTTGAAACAAGAGATTGAAGACTTCTGTTGACTTTTCTACAGGAAGATATTGTTTTATACACATGTTCATCATCCTCAGCTATGTAAATATACATTGTTTCTATTTTCATAGAAATCTACAGGCACCTATATTTGTGCATTAGCTACATGTTTGTATTACCTCTTTTGTTTATATTTAATTAAATGTTTTTCCTCTAAATGGCGTGACTTTTTATGTGCTCATCACATCACATTTGCTGAAACTGTTAGCTAACCCTCATTCACCGGACCACTACAGTGTGTGGAGGATTTGTATTAGAAAGTGTCAAGATGTCATCCCGGAAGAATCACTTGAGTTATCTTGTTTTGTGCACAGGGACCACACATTTTAACAGCCTGTGTTATAAACTGGGCGTCTGGTATGTGCCTGTTGCATGGGAGGGTCTAACAAGATACTATAGAGTTGCATTATGGGAAGTGTAGGATCCAGGGTTCTTGAAGTCTCACCCATTTGGAGACTAAACGTCAGTATATATCTGCCTAATTTTTGACATGTTCCCAACAGCCCCCCCAACTTAATGGAAGTGTAATAATAAATTGTTCCCGCTGACAAAATGTCCCTATTTATCTGTGATGGCTAACGTTACTCAAAAGGTGTGCAGTAAGTCTACAGTTTTCTATCAGCCATAGATTGTGTCCTTGTCTGACGTCCATTTTCACTGCATTTGGGAAATACCAGTTCCATTTACACCCTAGTAATAACATCTTCCTGTGTTAGTTCATCTCCCGTGTTGGTCGTTTTTAGTAGCAGGGGGATCCAAATAGATTTGACTATGAAATTATCTACCTACAAAGTCAGCTATCTACAATTGCGTTTTATTTATGCGCAGGTATTAATATATACGTGTGGGAGGAAGCAGTTGAAATGAACAGAAAAGTGAACTGCAACAAAAGATGTGATCAAGTGTCCGGAGAAGAAACTTTGTAAAGTCAGTGTTGTCCTCAAATAGCTCCTTATTCTACCCTGACGGGTCATGTCAGGACACGCTGGCAGACAGCCCGGTCGGGAAACGAACGAGTCTCCGCTTTAAACAACATTCAATACCACGTGTTTTTTTCTGGGCAACGCATTGCTCGAGCCACCTCCTAATACATGTATAGTAATAGTAAAATATTGTATATTTTTGCCAGGTTTCCTAAATTGTTAGAGTACCGAGAGTCGCCGAGGAATGACGTCAGGACGTATCACATTGAATGATGACGCCGTCAGATCATTACAAAAAAATCTGCCGTTAAAAAAAATATCAGAATTAGGTCAGCAAGCTAACAGTACAACGGCCACGCGATGAGTGTGACTACCGTGTTTTTGACTATAACTTTAACAAAGGCGCGACTCGGGCACAACATAACCTGAAGAGGTGAGAGATGTCCGGTGTTTCCAGCATCTGCAGACGGAGACGTAGCCGATAGACCGGTCCGTCTGTCTGCCTGTCTGTCTGCCTCCCTCCGCTGGGTTTTGGAGACCCGCAAGCCCCAAAAAAACGTAAACGCTAGCTAGCTACTGTACCGAGTACCGGCCCGGCTGTGGCTGATGGTTCACCGGGAGAAGGAGCGACACCGACAGACTGAACGCGAAGCTCTCAGGGAATCACTCCTCGCCTGGACCGCCTGGTAGCAACACAGTGCACGTTTCAGTAGTTCCAGTAAGTTTACCGCCAGACATGATCAATAGTGATGACTGCCCCGGCTAACACCGGCTAGTTGGCCCACCTCACATACATGCTAGATGCCTCATTGCTAGATTAGATGTCCTCTTATTTTAATTTATTAACGTTACTTTAATCATTTGGAATTAGCTAGTGCACACCTCCAAATTGTTATTGATGTGCTAACTGTTAATCCTAATGATCTCACGATGGCTGCACAGCATAGAGTACACAGTTAATAACGTTATTGTTACCACTGTGCAATCTATTTAACAGACTTTACCAGCAGTAATGAACCTCAGGCATTCTGCTGTAGTGTCTTGAAGACTGAAATCAAATATTAACAGTTACCAGACAATGTGCAACGTTAGTTAGAAAATGTAACGCATATCCTGTTGTTGGTTGAATTAATCAGTGATATAATTTGGGCCCCTGCTAGTGTTGTAATATCAATAACCTGTCTTTTTGTGGGTTTACCCTGTGATACAGTCCAATATATTAAATGAAGGTTTGGGCGACAAGTCAGTATTAAAGTTAATGTCCTTCATGTGGAATATTGTTTTAGGATTTTACAAAACTCAGTTGTCGGAATAATTAGCTTCAAATAGGGCTGCAACAAATGCTAAGTATCTGCTGCATACAATGTACAAATAGACAGAGCCCAAAGGACACATCTTCACATTGCTTGTTGTGTCTAACCAACAGTTCAAAGATATTCAGTTGTATTCAGATGTACAGATTTAGCTTTAAAATACCTCCTTTGTCTAAGTGAGTCATATTTCCTAAAGGTATACAATTTCTACACATAGGAAGCAGAAAAGGAAAACTAGTCTTCAGTCGTGAAGCTGCTTTTTATACGACTTATAACACCACAGGAGCTGCGTACGGCCAATCGTCAAAAGGAGCATTTGAGAATTTGCTATTTAAGTTTCTGAGAATAAAACTTCTCCCTTCTATGACATTTGCATATTTGTTTGGTTTCCTCCACCAGAAATACGTAAATCAAGGACTCTTTCATGTGAACACAACCACCTAAGGCATGTGAGCCTCGACACTTCTGTCCCAGATCTTCTTTACCCTGAGTAGAAGTAAACAGAGTGTGCTTTGACAATGTCAAGCCGCCGGAAATCGACCACACCTTGCATGGTGCTGCCCTCTGAAGTGGTGGAGGAGAAAACAGAAAGGACAAAGGAGGAAGAGGCAGAGGAGGAGGAGGAGGAGGAGGAGGAGGGGGGAAAGGTTAAAGAGGGAACAGAGGAGGGGCCGACTGCAGAGGAGCTGGATCAGGCAGTAGTGGTTGTGCCCACCCCTCCAGATACAGGTACGATTCTGTTTGGCTTACTCTCCCGTGTGTAGACAACAATGGCCCTTTGTTAGCTGGACATCTACATAACCTGTGTCAATGAATGTATTATTATAATCATAGATGAGCCCAGTGTCTCCACTGTAGAAGACAGCGAAGTCCTCGCTCCCTCCCTGAAGCGCAGCGCTACAGACCCTCCTGAGGATCTGAGCAGCGACCAGGAGCAACAGTGTGATACACCCGAAGAGGGAGGCGCAGACCCTGCAGCGATTGCGGCCATTTCCCTCAGCAAGACCCCCATCATGAGGATGAAGACCAAATCTGAACCCAAAAGGATCGCCGTTTCCTTAAAATCCACAGACGAGGCGGTTGAGGGTTTTGGAAGGGGTGGCGAGGGAGAGGTGGAGGGAGATCAGGAGCCCATCGAAGCTCCTCTCGGGCCGATGACGCCTGTGGAGATGCTGCTGCACGACGCCATGAAGCTCGGGGGAGGCGGCTTGCTGTTCAGCCCGTACTCCGAGCAGCAGAGGAAAGCAGCCACTTTAAACCCCGCAGTTCTGCCTGCTGGCCTGGCACAGGTAGAAAAGTCTTGATTATACAAGAGTTTACACGACTCATTGCAGCAGCTTGTGTGTAAGAATACTCCATTACCCCTATCTGTGAAAGATGAATGCATGTTTTCAAACTAAACAGTAGCCTGCACTCTTAAATGCAACTGGTAGGCTGTGGGTAATGGGCGGCCATAATGTTAAATATCCTCAACAGAGAGGTTAGATGTAAACGTCATTGTCTTGTACAGAGACCCTTTGGCAGGACAACAGCTTGCCAAACAGAGCTTGAGCTGTCAGTTTTTTATTTTGCCACTATCAGTCCAGACTTTTCTTAATCTCCTCCCTGTCTTCCTTTATTTCAGGTGCTTTCTGCTTTCCAGGCCCAGCAGAGTGCAGCAGCAGCAGCTCAGTCTCAGCTGCTGATTCCCCTCAGCAGCATACCATCCTACAGTGCAGCTATGGACACCAACCCCCTGCTGGGCAACACATACAAGAAGTTCCCTTACCCCTCCATGGCCGAGATCAGCAGCCTGGCAGCACAGACACAGTTCACAGAGGAGCAGATCAAGGTAGGTGAAAGGATGTTGTGTTCACCCCCGTCTGTTACATCATAAAGCTACAAACAGAAGCTCCTTACACCGTGTATTTATTTAGTTAAAAGATTTTGTAAATGGTGGAGTCAAATGTACTTGATCTCCACCCAGGTGTGGTTCTCAGCCCAGCGGCTGAAGCACGGTGTGAGCTGGACTCCTGAAGAAGTTGAGGAGGCCAGGAGGAAACAGTTTAACGGCACGGTGCACACTGTGCCTCAGACCATCACTGTCATACCTGCTCATCAGCTCTCAGCCGCTGCCAACGGCCTGCAGTCCATCCTTCAGACCTGCCAGATAGTGGGCCAGCCCGGCCTGGTGTTCACACAGGTAGGTAAGGAAAGAAAACACGCCATATCTAACGGGACTCGGCTTTGAACCTACCCTGTCTTGAACCCAGTTAACTTAAGACTGGTCTGAAATGCTGTCAGTTAAACCGGCTTGGATCGCCTGCTTTGGTTTTATTAGACTTTGTTTCGGCTGGTTTCATTTGACATGTCTCCACTAAAAGTCAACCTGGCGTGAATTTGATTTAACTTGAAACAATGTGATTGTTGATATTTTTGATTGGACATGACTTTGACTTTTCCTACTTGCTGTATGTCTGTCACCTTTCCTCAAATATATTGAACCAGTTTAAATAGGCAGTAATGCCTGACGAGTAAAGCCTTAATAGATCACATATGGAGGATATACTGCCGTCTCTTGCAATCAGCGTTGTTCCCTGAGCTTTTCTTTGGTTGCTCTTTCTTTGAATAAATGATGTTTTCATGAATATGGTGTGAATATCTGGACCCTGAGTCTGAAATACAGTGTATCTATCTATCTATCTATCTATCTATCTATCTAATAGTTGCCCATGTATCTTTTTATTCATTATTTCACCAGGTTATTAATGGTCATAAAATGCTGACCAGATTCACTGTTCGTAGATATGTCTAGCCTTTTGTGATGTTTCTCTAGTTTAATTTGAATGACCTTGCAGTAGGGCTGGCCAATAGAAATAATATCCTGTATATAGTTAACTCAGACTCATCTTTTACAAATTATAAGAGAAAGGAAATGTAAGTGCAGTGACACAAGTACATGGATATATTATGACAGAAAACCAGTTATAGGGTTTTAGGTAAGCGTTATAGATAATGCCTACGGTCACGTTAAACCGTTAAACTACAAATATGTTCCTGTCTGGCGATCCATCTCATCCTCACATTCTCCGTGTCATTATTTTCTGACTCTGTTTAGGTCGGCCCAGGGGGGCACCTTCCAATGACCAGTCCCATCACTCTGACAGTGGCCGGGCTGCCCAGTCAGTCCCAGAGCTCCAGCAGAGTTTCCTGCCAGCCCACCCCAACAAACAGTGAGCTGAAACGGGCTACCACCATCCAGCCTCCCTCTCTATCTCCACAGGTAGGGACAGATCTGCTTGCTGCCTTTCAGGCAAATATTACATTTTTATGTTTTGACCTCAGTCAATGCATAACATTACAACATTGTGTCTCTATCAGTTGTATGTAATGTGTGTCTGAACTCATCTGTAGCCATTTTGTCTTCGTCCTAGCAGGTATTTGGTACCTGTGTATGCGAAATGGCCCTGTAGAAACCCATATTTAACATATAAATCTCCCCTCCCCTTTCTAAGGAGAACTCGGCCCTCAGCGCTGACACATTCGGTTTGCGGCCCAAAAAGTCCAAAGACCAGCTGGCGGAGCTGAAAGCCAGCTACCTGAAAAACCACTTTGTCACTGATGCAGAAATTTCCCGGCTGATGAATGTCACCAACCTCACAAAGGGAGAGATCAAGAAATGGTTCAGTGACACCAGGTACAACCAGCGCAACTCCAAGAACAGCAATGTCATTGTTTTCAATGACGGAGGGGGCAGAGGAGGTGGCAGCTATGGTAGCAATGCCAGCACCACCATTATTATTGACTCAAGCGATGAGACCCCCACATCTCCCCATCCTCCACGCACTCCGCCTGTGAAGGACAAGGAGACGCGGCCCAAAACATGGAATCCGTTCCCAGATTTTACTCTGCAGAAGTTTAAGGAGAAGACTCCGGAGCAGCTGGTGGTGCTGGAGGAAAGTTTCGAGAAGGACAGCACCCCATCAGATGAAGAACTGAGCCGCCTGAGGACAGAGACTAAACTGACCCGGAGGGAGATTGATGCCTGGTTCACTGAGAGACGAAAAATGCCTTCTGCCAGTACTTCCTCCCCGGATTCTTCAGAGGGAGGGAAGATGGAGGCAGACGGAGCGAGAGGAGGAGGAGGCATTTCTTCGTCTCCTTCTGCCTCTTCTTCTCGTAAAGGTAGTCAGACACCTCCCGGCGGTCGCAGTAAGCAGCTGCCCACCAGCAGCAACAGAGACATGAAAGATAAGAGTAAAAAGACTCCAGAGCAGCTCCATATTCTGAAAAGTGCCTTTGTGCGGACCCAGTGGCCCACACCAGAGGAGTACGACCAGCTGGCCGAAGAGAGCGGCCTCCTTCGGTCCTACATAGTCAGCTGGTTCGGGGACTCCCGGTACTCGTGGAAGAACAGTAACCTGAAATGGTTCTTCCAGTACCAAAGTGGCAACGTCGAAGGGCCAAATGGCGGAGGAGGCAATAAAATGGGAAGCAGCAGCAGCAGCAGCGGCACCGGTCGGAAAAGACGCGGCCGAAATCGTGGGTGGGGGCGGTCCCGAACCAGAAGGCAGCCAAGAAGGTCTGCCTCCTCCAGTGCAGATGTCGATAGATCTCCCCCGCCAAAGAAGTTCAAGACTGGGAGGGAGATTCTGAAGGAGTACTACATGAAGCACCATTTTCTCAATGAGCAAGACCTGGATGAGCTCGTCACCAAGACCAACATGAGCTACGAACAGGTCATTACATGCTTTTTTTTATTCCATTTGGCACTAAATACTTATTATTTACATTTATTGAATTTTTTGCCTGAAACAAACAAGTGTTTATGATGCAATATACGGGATTTTTGAATCGTCTTTCAACGGCTTTCAACATGGCAATGGCTGAGCCGGCGGATCGCAGATTTTGGCGCTAACATGGCAAACTATGGCAAAAGTGCTTGACGAATCAGAAATCAGAAATGTGTAATATGTGTCGAATGCAAACTCATCTTCATGTCATGAACTTGGTGTCCTCGATGTTCGCTAGAGCTGTGCACTCATCACACAGTTAATGCATTTCTCCCTCCGTCCAAAGGTGAGGGAGTGGTTTGCCGAGGTCCAGCGACGCTTGGACACGGGGTCCGATCCCTTCGTGGAGGCGGCTGCAGGAAGGACGGATGCGGGCGAAGCAGGAGAGGGAGGGGAGACGCAGGGAGAGGTGTCTGCGGCCAACGAGGAGCAGACCGGCACAGGAATGGGAGACGAGGATGATGATGAAGGAGATGAGGAGGACGGCGGTGACGATACGGACGACAGTGAGGTTTGGGAGCCGTCACGTAGCGTCAGGAAATCCTTGTCAGTCTCTGAAGACTAATGATTGTGGAAAACACGGTGAAACATTACAGAATGTTACAAGAGAAATAGTGGTATGATCAATGCTGGAAGACAGGTAGCTAAACCAAGTCTTTTTGCCGCTGATTTCTACTCATTTGCAACAATAATTCACTGTATTTTCAAACTATTTCTGACATCACGTCCACAGGAGACTAACTGATGGACTACTAGCTTTAGCTCACTCTCGCTATACTTCTATTATTTACTGTAAGTGATGTGTAACAGTTAAGACAAGAATCATGGTAAAGAAGACACCCGAGCTAAAGAGAAGTTACACAATATTTTGACAAAAGGAAGACCACAAAGTACAATCTTCAAGCTGAAGATGAAATCTGTTGTGATTACATACCCCCCCCCCCCCCCCCCCCCCCAAAAAAAGGTGTAACTAGACGAGTGTTGGGCAAGTTACTCAGTAAGTGTAATCGTGCATCGTAGCCTCTTTTCCAACTACGAGACCAGTTCAGTGACTGAGAGAGTATTTAAACAATCACCACACCTGCTGATCGATACTCTCCTTCACCCAACAGTTGTGCACGTTGCGGTACTGCACATACATGAACCAAAATAGAAGGTGCACACGGAGAAGCCCACACAGTCCTCAGTGGCACTTATTATTCAAATTTGCAACTGAGGGTGCAACATTTCCAACTGACGGTGCAGTACATGCTGTTGCACCCTGGTAGAGCCGGGTCTGTCTCTCCCTCTCTCTCAGAGCATGATCTCACATGCGCCCGAGGCAATATTTTTGCCCAAAGATGCATACCGACCTGCCGTGTGTTCACATCATCGTAACGCAAGCTCACCTGGCACAAAAATGAATAACTGTGTATATATAATTACTGTTGAGGAAGATGTAATCCCTTACACCCGTCATTACTGGGGAATGTAATCGTGTTACAGTAATGCGTCACTGGGTAACACGTTTCTGCCCAACACTGATCCAGACACATTCGTACATTTGATTGCAATAGATGAATACTGACTGTGTGAGAGATTTTATGTCGACGATGCCCCTCGTTAAATTTGCACTCCTTGCTTGGTCAAATGAAGCCAGTAAGGGAGATTTATTTATCCAGTTATGCTGCATTTCCTTGAGAAGGTACGTGGAGCCTGTTATGAGCACAGGCCTAAATTCAAACTTCGCTCTCCAATGTTCTGAATGTTTTACCCCTGGTCCAAAACTAACATCAAACACAGAAGAGTAAAAGACTCATCTTTGTGTTAACAAGGGTCCTAAAAAGGGATCACAGCTAGATGTCACTGCAGAGCAATGGCCCCAATGAAACTAGCATACATCTATTTGTGGAACTGGTTGATTTTACATATGACAGTATCTTTTTTTTCTAGCGCCTGTGAAGTTCATCGCATGGACTGGATATGACTCAGCAGGTTCTTTGAGCTAACATGGATTGATAATTACACTGAGAGTCGGGCATTGTATCTCTCAGAGATAAACGTCTAAAACGATGTGAGACAAAGTACCTTACTGCTGAATGAATGCCAATGCCACGATGCTTTTAAACACAGGACGTCTACTCAAGTCTTCCCTTTACAGCAGCTTGTTGTTTCACGAGTGTTATAGACTTTTAACTGAACACACACAGATCTGAGGGGAAAATGCCACAGTATGCGTTTAGTATGCACTGCTAGTAATGTTTTTACTCATCCTGTGTTCATATAGGGACCTTTCTAAAGGGTGGTTCAGACAGTACGAGGCTGTTGTCCCAAAGTTGAATGTGTTGTCTCCCGAGCAGTGAGCTACGGACGTCTGGGTCCTCTGAAATATATAATAGAAACAGAAATAGTTTGCTGCAGGGTTTCGCTTCGAATTTCCTCAAGGTGGGTCTCGATGGGTGGAACGGATTGAAATGATTTGAAGATGGGGGGGGGGAATGCAGTGTTGCAGAGTTTTACCCAAAACCATGTAAATATAAGCACCAGCTGCAGCTCCAGTGTCAATTTAGAGTAATTCAATCCACAAGTTATCACCTTGACTGCAATCACCAACACCTTGCCTTGAGGACTGGGCTCAGGTCAAAAACGAGGCCTGTGACCATTTTGGACCTTGACCCGTACATTAAGAAAGACCGTTAAGCAGTATTTCAAATAATGATTTGACTCCAGTCTGCACTGAAGAGACAAACGTGAAGCACCTAAAGTAAACTTTTAAAAAAGCACTTTGTCCACTTGTA
The DNA here is from genome assembly GCA_032191485.1 of Leptoclinus maculatus. Taxonomy (NCBI): domain Eukaryota; kingdom Metazoa; phylum Chordata; class Actinopteri; order Perciformes; family Stichaeidae; genus Leptoclinus; species Leptoclinus maculatus. The sequence goes on from JAVDOI010000008.1 coordinate 17,297,269, forward strand.
CGCACAGTGGACTAAATCCTGATTGGGCACCTTAATCTCTTATTTTACCATGAAATGGCTCTGAGAGACCAACTCTGTTTTGTATACAAACTGCACCAGTGTTTTGCCTTTTTTTAAATCCTTGATGTGTTTTCAGGAGGACGAATCAATTTATCCACTTTTCTAATACCATGTGTTGTTTCATATTTGGATGTTTATATCAAAAAAACTAGTCGAACAATCACCCACCACTTTCTTTTGCTATATTGCACAATTTGAGCACCATTTTTAAGCTTCTATCCATTAGAAAATGCACTCGTGTTATATTTGCCATCATGTTTTGTATTTTTGCTTTAAACCATTTGAATTGTTTCCCATCTCTCCTTCTCTGCTCCCCAAATAGCCCCGTCTGATTCTTTACCCCCTCTCCTCCAGTCCGCGCTTGTTTAATGAATGATGTGCACTTCCCGAGATATGTTTCTGTAAATGTAAGCGGTGTCCTGTTGGTTCTCTGTCTCATTAAATTGTCTACAAAAACTGAAACGCTTCAGCAAATTAAAACAGACGTTCTTGGAAAATTCGCTTTCTCTCGTGGAAGGAGTTGTTATGATGCGTGAAGAAACGGCGCAGCATTCCCTCTGTGGTGGGAAGTCTACCAAATAACGATCCTCTTTCTAACTGTTCTCCTGGCGCTTTACTGCATTAACTTGACAGGACAAGAGACAGAACGCTGTCTCGACCACAGTTCTTCAGAGACTCTGATGAAGCTTTGCAGATAAACCTATGTGCCTACATGGCTTGTACACTTGTTGGAACAGAATGTCACCAATTTCCTGACAGAAGATGAGAGAGAATTTGTGAATGCTCACACATACTGTTTGGGGGATTTTGCAAGGAAGACTTGTTCAAACTTAAGTTTTGACGCATGACCGAGCTCTGCTTCCTGCTGGCGCTGAAAGATGCCTCGATACTCTGGAGTTGACATTGGAAACATCAGTTGTAAGTCCTTAAACGGATACCGCGGTGTTCCGCAATGTATTGTAGTATTTCACCGAGCACTCGTCACACTTACATGCTGGCACCTTTCAGCTGTCCAAAAAGCATTCACCTGTGAAAGCGGTGTTGTCTGCTAGCCGTAGACGGCTGCGATAGCTTAGTTTATAGCAACCGCAGGAGAGCTGGAAGGTACCGTGATGCATTTTGTCGTAATGTGACAAGTGCTTGGCCATGAAAAATAACAAATTCCAAATGTAAAGGTATACCTTTTGTCTAATACTGCATGCAATAACCAAGACAAACAACTGCTCATTTTGTACATACAATATTTTGGGTTGGTATACTTGGCACAGTAGAAGCCTAATCTGGGATTAAGTCTTTGTGTAGCTTTAATAATACCAGTTACTTTTCGTTAGCAAGTCGACTGCAGCTATGGACCTGTTTTCTTTCTTTCTTTTAAAATCATTGACACGTTTTAGTCCTTTGTTATCACCACATCTGCAGTCAGTGTACAGCAGCCATTCTGTGCCCTTTTGTTGAATCCTGGAGCTTCACGTGCTATTATGTAATACGGATGCTAATTTGTACACATGATTCAAACTGTCTGTCTGCGATTAGCTTCTTTTAATCCACAGGTTAGGCTTAATCCTGCCCCCGGGTATCCAGCCCACAGTCTTTTACAGTGTGCTCTGTCTTTCCTATAGTCGGTCTGTTTTGAATGGTTTTATATGTTTCTATCTATGAAAACTGTGTCTTTACATCTCCAGACATCAGTGGATTGCTTGTTAACGAGACAGACTCATTCAATATGTACAATAGAGTAGTGCTTTTCTAAACTAGAATCAGTTTTAGTGTTCAGACTGTATTGTTCACGTGGCTTTTTGGTACTTTGGTTGCGAAAGTATAGAATCAGAACTCAACAGAAAAGACATGTTCATAGATGAAGGAATTGCTATAACCGATGTCCTGGTAGCGCTGGGGAAATGTTTTTTTGCTTGCTAATAATGTGTCCAAATTTGAGGCTCTAGAACTTAAATGTAACTGGAAAATGATTTAACATCTCATAAGCAGTTTGCTCGACATGAGGAGTACTACTCAGACGTATGCACTATAAAAGCAGGACTTGGTCATTTAGAAGTTTGGGAGAATCTAATAAAAGATACAAATCTGTTACATGATAGGAAATGTAAGATCTCGTGTTTTTCTGTGCATATTTCCGCCTCTGCTGCACACATTTTGACCATTCTGTTTTAATCTGTCTCTCGTGAGTCCCCCAACTTGGCCTTACTAAATCCCTTTAAATATTTTCTGTCCACTAGACAAGAGGTAGAAACAGAACCAGCCTGGTTCTGTTGCAATGTAAATATCTAATACACCTTCTGTTTTAAATATGAATCATGCATTTAAATAGTTTTTCCCCGGGTCGCTGAGGTGACATGTCTGCTCCTTGAGTTGTGATTTTAAATCCAACAGTCATCATGTATCCCAGTTAACGTTGTGCAGTAAAGCTAAGAGCTACCGTTGTGATCGGAGTAGTTTACCTGATGTCCTATTGTGCACATGTCATATCTGTAACCTTTGCTATACTTCTGCTACAGTCCTCACTCGTTTTCTCTATTTAGACAGGTAGTTGGTTGGATGTTTCTTACAGCAATCACAGATTCAAATGTTTTCACTGTAGAGCAGCCAGCTTTTTGGCAAAAAAAGAAAGAAAAAAAAACACCATGTCAGAATTGTAATGTACTGATGGTTTTCTTTTCTTTTTCATTTACAGTGAATTTTTCACCTTTTCACCGTTTTTTCTGATCTATTTTTTTATCTGTTGACAGTTTTTACCCCAAGTAATTGCTTCTCAAGGTCGTGCTTTGCTTTGAACATGTTCCACTTTGTTCCCGCTTCAATACAACTCTTCTAGATATGTTTTACTGGATGGTGACAGTGATCTCTCAGCTCCTGTATTACGTTACAGTTGGTTCCGTAGACACAGATGCTATAGGAGGAATACAATGATCTAACTGTATACTCTTAATAAATGTTGGAATGGAACATGAAAGACTTACTCGAGGTTGCAGGCAAAGATCCTTTTGTTAATGATGACCTAATACAGTTCAAATTGGTGATATTCTGTGTCTACAGAACTGACACTTCCATCTACACTAAGTTATTCCTACACTCTGTCTGTACATCTGAAATGTGTTAAGAACTGAGAGTATAAACTTTGATTAAACATGGTATGTGTGTGCGATCGCCTCTGCAGGCTTGCTTTAGAAAACTAACTTTTCCTTTCGTGGTCCCTCAATCATCAGCTTGTGGCTACCAGCTGTGAGGCAGACCATTTGTACAATGTTAATTTAAAATCCCAGCTTTTATTGAGGCTTTGCTTCGGTTTCTCGCTTGATTTAGATAGGATTTATATTTTATACTTGTTTGAGGACAAAACCCAATAAATTTTGATCAAAAGATGTGCAGTTGTGAGCAACATTTTGCTTGTTTTGCTTTGAATAAATGTGAAATGAAGCAGTCTGGACTAAATACAGAAGCATAGAGGAACATACTGGATCACAGTCAAACTATGACCCAACAAGCCAGTCAATCTTCTTTTGAGGAAGCTATCGTCACTGTTGACAGTATTAACAGTGTGCTTTACTAACTAAACCATCAGTGACGCAGTGTCATTTGTTGAAAATACATAGTTGTTGGTGTTCTTATTTTCGTAGAGTCCATCAAAAGGCCATATTTTTTACCGAAACACGTAACTGATAATCAAAAGTATTTTGCAGCAGACCTACAATAACAGTACTTCACACAGACGCAGGTGGAATAGATTTGTATATATTTGCGTTTAACATACAAATGTCTCTGTTGAAGCAAAGGAAATGCTGTGGTATTTGCATGTGTTTGGAACATGCATGAATTGACTGTAGGTGGACCAGAGAGAGCATTGCAGTCCTAATGTGTTGACAGACGTGAATATGGATCTGGAGGTGCTTTGGCTATTATGGAAATAACAGCTGGACAACCAGGAGAGATGACGTTGGACGGGGTTACTGTATTTCCATAAAGGCAGCAGTCAGGAAAGAGAGATAAGTGCAAATATAGCTGTGGCTGGAAGAAGGCATCATTTGGAAATCATTGTCAAGAGATACAAGTCAGGCATCCATCCATCCATTATCTTCAACCTCTTATCCTCAACAGGTCGCCAGACTATCGCAGTGCAAAAGGCAGACAAGGTAAGGGAATTTAGTACATCAATTTTATAATCTTAGAGTGTCCTTACAAAGTATTTTTTACATTTGTGCAATTTAAAATAAATGTAAAGCTTTATTCCTGATCTCATTTGTGGTCACTTGTATAGAACATTTAACTCGTCCCGAGTCAACTGATGTATATTTTCTCCTTCAAAGTAAAGATGCTGTGGAGTCTAATATTAATCACTTTGATTGGTAAGTAGCTCACTATATGTGCATGCATATCAGTGGCTTTTCAAATGATTGATACACAATGAGTTGTAGGGCCGGTCAACAAAGATGTCAATGATAATATGTAAATTTACTGCAAATTGCTCAAAACTCCCAAATGAAACGCACGTAATTTCATCTTTTAGACAGAGGATTTGACTATATTGATGTATGGGTATTCTGTGCTTACTGCTGTATTACCAACCACTGATATCATAACTTCCAGTAACTTGAAATGGAAAATGAAATAAAAATGGAAATGGGAGCAGGAATTCTTATATAATCCTCTGTCGTTTCACATTTCACAGGACGTGCACGGATAAACGGAGGTTATAAAACAGGTCGGACTTTATGCATTTTTACACTACAGTCTAATTTCTATCAAGTCATGCAAAAAAGTATAAACATGCTTTTTCTTTTTTTTAATCTACAGCTCCCTGCAACGCACGTGGCGGAACTGAACTGAACGGGACAACATCACAGTCATCAAACTTCACTAAGGAAGGACTTGTATACAGTTCTGAAAGAGCTTTTGGGAATGTGAGCAAATGTTCTCACACCAAAAGAGAGATCGACAACTGGTGGAGAATTGACCTGCTGGGTGTCTACAGGATATATAATATCAGTATCTTCAACAAAGAACATCATAACAGTGATATAAACGGTGCCCAGATTTACATTGGGAACTCTCGAAAGAAGAACGGCACCACCAACCAACTGTGGGTCTATTACCTTCATGTTACTTTGAATTGCTTTATTTCACATTTTCAGGAGGCTTCGGCCTGTCTAATTTGTATTTCTTTTGAGTCTGCGCCTCTCCATCTCATAAGTTCATTTTTTTCTCTTCCAGGTGTACAAACATCACAGACTTCACAAAGGACAAACGGAATTACTTCTCTTGTAATACGCGTGTGTCAGGGCGCTACATCACTGTGTTCATGAACATGAACTTTTTAGTTCTGTGTAGTATGAAGATCTTTGGCACAAAAAAAGGTACACAATGTTCTTATCCACAAAGTGAGTTGCTAGAGATGAGTTAATACTTCACTGGCATATCTCCTTTAAGGTTAAATGTGGACAAAAGGCCATGAACACAGACAAACTGTAAGCAAAAACCCTAATTTCTGCGTCAACCCTCTGTTTTTCTCTCAGATGTTCACTTTCTGGGAAATCTTCCCATTTTATTCCCTCTTATTCTCTATTTTGTTTTATATTCTGAAATTTAAAAAGATGAATTGTTCGATTAAATAAGAGTTGAAAGACTTGGTGAGGTCTTTATCACGAGGATGACGCCATGGTCAGTGGAAGGTGGGCTTCCTTTAAAGTGGATGACTCCCAGGTGATACAGTTCATTTCTGTCAGAGTCAGAACTGTTTATTTGCCACGGTATGTTGCACATACAAGGAATTTGACATGGCGGATAGTGCATAACAATAAACAATCAACAACAATCAACACAGTGCAAAAAATAGAAACATATTCAAATTTACAATAAAATATAAAATAAAGTGCACAAACAAACCGATAACAGTACTTTAAACAAGTAAAATGTAAGTGTAGTTAAGAAACATAGAAGGGATGTGCAGGGGACTGAACCGGTAGGAAATTGTCTTGGGGGTGTCAGAGTCAGTGGGGGTCCCGGGCTTTGTTAATTAGTCCAACTGAAGATGGGGAAAAAACTGTTCATGTGTCCTGAGGTCTTGGTCCTGATGGACCGCAGCCTCCTGCCAGACGGAAGGGGCACGAACAGTTTGTGTCCAGGGTTCTTGGACCCTCTAGTAAATAATTACACACAGTTTTAAAACTGTTGTGTGTCTGCTCTCACCCTCAAAAGGCTTGTGCATGTTCACTTATTTTGTTTCTATCCACTTTTTTTTTTTAGAATCACCCTTTCAGTTGTTCAAAGAGAACAAGACGTGGGTAGAAGCGCTGGAACACTGCAGGGACCATGACATGCACCTGGCTTCCATCGTTGACAGAAAGACCCAGACCTGGGCTGAGTTGGAGGCCAGAAATTCCGACACTCCCTTTGTGTGGCTGGGCCTTCGCTACACCTGCGTCCTCGAGTTCTGGTTCTGGGTCGAGGATCTGCCTGTGAATTTCAATCGCTGGGCTCAACGCAGTAAGATAGACGACTGTAACATGAGTGGTGCCATGAAGAGACAAGAGAACCATTTGTGGTCCAGCAAATCTGAAGTCGAAAGATTTAATTTCATATGCGCAAAGTAAGAGAAATGTATGTTTGCTTTTCTCAGCTAGGGTCACTAGTGGCAGTGGTGTGTTGTCTGCTCTAATATGTGGCGTCGGTGGTGGGTTCAGGCCCAGTGCAGCAGCTTTCCACATAAAAATGATGGAATGAAGTAGAGGGCATTTCTACGTTCATCTGAAGCTTGTTTTTTAGTAACTGTAACAGTTTATTTAAAGCCACTACATGGAACTTACATTTTATTTGTGTGGACAAAGCGCATGTTTTTCTTAGCAACAGAGTCCATTTAGAAAACCTCTCATTTTACTGCAGCAGGGTCTGACAGTCTGCCCGCTCAGTCCTGGTTCTCCCGTGCCTCCCTTCCCTCCTGCGGACCAGCAATGCGGCCTGGGCCTCCAGCAGCGTGGTGTAGGTGTTGGCTCCCAGCGGGGAGCAGCGCAGCAGTGAGGTGAAGCTCGACTCTTGGCCGGGGAAAGAGCATTGAGAATAACTATGTAGAAATAGCCAATCTTGTTACTGATGGTCTCGATTATTTATGAAGGTCATATAGAGTCATCAGTATTAAATTAGATTGTTTCACCTCCAGTTAAACGTTCCTCATGTTAAATGTAATTGATGTTAGCCTGTATTTCAGGTTTTGTATGCACTAACTTTGTAAAATGTTTGCAATGTGTATTTACAGTAGTGTAAATGTATCCTTCATTTCCATTTCATTACATTGTAAAATATTGATATTATAGCTAAATGTTTTTGAGGTTTGTAGACTTTTGTTCGACTGTGTAAAACCTTTGTTACAACATCAATAACGTTTTTTTTATTCACTTCTTTAAAATGGCATTGGACATTTTCACGGCCTATCATTATTTCGTTAACTAATGCTGATATGAAAAAATATGCTCATTCAGAAATGTCTCTCAAATATACAGAAATAAAAAAAAAATGCATTTCCATTTATATTAAATATCTTTATTTGTCCGCATGTCTTTTGAAAACCTTTGCTGATATAAAACCTTTGTATTTTCAGCCCTCAGTATGTTTTTTTTAAATTACATTTTGCTTGATTGACACTTACTGTATATGTTACTTCAGCTGATTATAGGAAATATATGGATGTACGGTTGATATTATACATGTGTTCACTTTTTTAGGTTGGACACTATGAAGATGCAAACTTGCCTTTCACAATATATGTTTTTCGGGTGTCGGTATCAGTTTAAATTAAAGTTCAGATGTATTTGAACAACTCATTCTTGTTTTGTTGATTTGTCCTGCATGCGTCCATTTACATCATGGGTCGGAACCTTTCTGCCCGGAACCATTAACCCCGGACACTGTATTAGTCGTGCAATTTACTAGTAAGGACTGCGTAACTGCGGTTTCAAACAAACCTTAGCTGTGTCTCGTGACACACTTACCTAGTGAAATCAGGGAATTGTTCATACTTGTCGGGTCCGAATGGAGATATTCGCCACGTTTGATGACTCTGTGTTTTTGGAGGCGAGAGACAAAGTCTCCGTGACGTTGTGTTCTTACAACGCTAAACTGTGTGAGCCGGAGGTGAGAGTTCAACTTAAACATGTTAACATGAACACAGCTGCAGTGTGGGACAGCAGCACTCCGGCGTGTGTAGATGCTGCTGGACACCGACTTAAAATGCTCTTCATTGTAATGTGCTGCTGCTGCTAGCTGGGTAGCTGACAAGCTATGATTGATTGGACTCTTTCGTATTAAACGACATACACACTTATAATGTTAAATACGTAACAAGAAAAAAAAGAACAATAGTCAAAGATTAAATCTCACATTGCACATGCGAAGACAAAAAAGATGCACGATGAAATACAATGAACCAAACTCTAAGTAGCATGTTGCACATACAAGTTGTGCTACATTCAAACACACAGAATGAGATGAAACACCAACAGTTTATATCTCCGTTGTGGGCAACACATTGATACTTAGGCTCGTAGATGTAGATTTATAACTGTAAGATAAAATACTTTAATAAAGAAGGTAAATAGAATCCAGTTTCTCCCATGTTATTTATTGTGTGTGTGTGATCTTTGCATGTGGAGAAACACTATCCATTACATTTGGTGGATATGTAATATGTTTGTAGATTTAGTGACTTTTTTTAAACATTGCTCTAAATGAACTGTGCATGAAGTGCTTTTAAATCGTTGTCTTCTCTTGCGTGTCTGCAGTGGTTCTGTGAGAATACTGCTCTCAATACAGATGATCCTTTGGAGAAGCAGAAAATCTATAAGTTCAGAGGTGACTTGGCTGTGAGACAGGGAGACCATCAGGTAATTAAGTTTAGTCACTCATTTCTAATTTGAAGTACGGCCATTGTGATTTTTCAGTTATGCTGACAAACTACCATTGAAGTTGGTGACAACTCACCGCTGGAAGCTCTCATTTGAATGTCCGTCAGCTTGTCCATGGGGACTAATTTGCAGCAGCGCTGGTGTCACGGACCAGTCTTTGTTTCTGTAGAGCCACCATAGATTAGATTCATTGTTTTAATGTGTAACAAATAATAAGACAATAAAGCAAGAATAACAAAAATGAACAGTAAACATGTACAGCAAAAATTCAAATTAATATATTTACTATAATTAGCACGAACACGGAATCATTTCCAAATAACAGACTTGTGAAAACCCATTCGTCACAACACACTGAAACTCCTGGGGGCGTAAAACCAGGTTAAATGTTGAAATATTGAATGTTATTTGCTGTATTTGAACAATCTGCTGTCATCATATGTAAATATACACACACACTGTAAATAAGTTTGTTTTTCCAATACGTTTACATTAATTAGCTCGAGGCAATTAAAACACTGGGTTTGACTCGGCTCATAACTTTTGTCACGTTATGTCATTCACGCCGCTCTCCATTGTCCACTATGAGGTGTGTAATGTTCTCACGGTGTGGTGGGTACAGAAAGCCTTGGATGCATACAGCAGCTGCCAGGAGTGGATCGCTGACAACAACCTGACCATCAGAAGAGATGTACTGGAGGGAATGGCCCGATGCTGCACCAAACTGGGCCAGAGAGACAGAGCGCTGGACTTTGCCGACTTACTGGTAATTTTCTGTGAGCTTTTTTTCCTCAAATGTTTTCCATGTAGAACAGTGTCCCCTCTCTAACCGGAACAACCTGTTGACATTGTGAAATGCTTTATATACCACTTAAGTGTTAAAGAAAAAATCCAGAATTGTTAGATTGATTGCGATTTAGTGTATTTAAATAACAATTATGTTTGCTCTTACTGTCATGAAATACTATTAGTTTATAAACATGAATAATACTGTATGTTACAACACACTATGAATATTATATAAATGATTGTTTCTCAAAGTATAGCATTGTTTTGCTTCCAGGCAGCTCGTTACTTCAGCTTTATGAGCTAATAAAGATTAAGCTCAGATATTAAAAGTTACTTGTCAAACAGAAAACCTTTTAATTACCAGAGTCCACATTTGCTTATTGTCAGTCTTCTGTTTTAAAACATCCACCAATGCAGCTCATTATTGTAATCAGTTGTCTCTTAAAAAAATGGATGTAGGTTTCCCACTAGCACCTGAACGCATCATCCCTGAAGAATGTTTCATCTCTGAAATAACAAGAATCAAGCTTACGTTCCTTAAATGTTCTCTGTGATAGACAACCTATCTGAAGGAGCGAGCTGCTTCTTAGTCTACTAAAATTCAAGTAAGAAATGAAAGGTGCCAGAACTCGGTAGTAATTTATACATGATCTTTCTCCAGAGCAAAGAAGTGTCCAACACCTGTCACCTGACCAGCCTCCTGCTGCTCAAGGTCAGCATTAGCCAGAACACACACATGTAAAAACACATTGTTCTTTGTTTGTGGGTCCCAAATAATTTCATGCAAATGTGATATTATTATTATTTAACTGAGATATATTCTTTTACCGAAGGTCAGCATCTACCAGCATTTTGGAGCCGTGGGATCAAAGATGTCCGCTCTGCAGCAGCTGTGTAGCCTGCTGCCCTTTAACCCCTGGCACTGGCACAACCTTGGACAGACGTGTCTGCAGCTGCTGGAGAGCGCCAGAACCACAGGTAGGATGGAGTTCACTTCCTGTTTCTTTTTGCACCAATATCATTTAAAAGTAAATTGTGCAAGCGAATCGTTGATTCGTCGTTTTTTAATGGCTGTGGTGAATGAACACTCTTCCTCTTTTTCTCAGGCAAGTAGCAAACGCATAGATGATAACTATGTGATTTGTCCTCATGGTCTGGTGTATTTGCCTCTACTAGGATCGTGTTCCCCAGAGAGGTGTGCGTCATCAGAAGAGCAGAATGATGGAGGGACTGAAGAACAGCAGGAGGAGGAGGCAGCAGAGCTCAATGACAACAGAATCTGGCTGAAAGCTTGCGTCTGTTTCATCAGGACGAGGTACAGAGATTCTAATCTCAATGCTTCACATACTGAAGAAAATATCAGCCACTTTGTTCAATTCACAGTATTTATTGTAATAGTTGAAAGTCACTGGAAAGAGCAGCTGGACCAGATGTTGTGTAAAGCACTGGCACTCAACCCGTTTAACTTAAGACTCACTTAATTTACGAGGACCACCTTCCTAAATATACAAGAAAAAAAACATAACATGCTAATAAAGGAGAAAAATAAATGATCAGCTGTAATGACCAAAGTAAGTATTCTGCTTCCCCTCACCCATCAGCCTGTCCTTATGAATCCAGATGTAGATTCAAACGTAACTGGTCCTTTACATTATGCTTTGTTTGAATAACTGTTTTTATTTGATTTAGATATAAAAATAACTAGCTTTGTACATTCTTTATTAATCTGACCATTTATTTGGCAGTACTTCCGTGGCCCACTAGATGTCGTTCTGAGGCCCAACAGTGGCCCCTGGCCCGGTGGCTGAGAATAGCTGGTGTCGGCTTAAAATACATAAATCTACACCTTTTTAATAACATACCTAGTTTTAATCAGTTGTCTCACACGTCAGAAGTTCAGCCAGATAACCAGCAAAACATCCACTCGGTGACGATGTAATCTGTGCAGATGTGACAGTTAATGGTGTGCTCAAATGACAGATTTGCTCTGAGTATTTTATCAAGAGTTTAAATGTGAATCATAGTCTCTTGTGTCTCCCTCAGGCTCCTGCTGAGAATCCTTCGACAGCAGCAGTCCTCCTTCGTGTTGCAGCGCACTGAAAGCACTCTACAAATGACAGATGAGGTGTTACAGAGGCTGAGTCCCAAAGAAACAACCCTGCAGGCTCTCAGTGAGGTGAACACTTGCTCCTGGGTTTGTTTGTACATGTTGTGTCAAGGCCTTTGGGGCTGAGTTAAAGTCAGAGGATAGTTTTTTTTACACATTAGCACACTTTCAGTCTCTCTCTGTTTTGATCGCCCAGGTGGTGTCGGAGGACCTAATTCCAGAGAAGATGAGGGAGGACTGCCAGGACGGGGACAGTCTGGCCAGTGTGTGTCTGCAGAGCTTCAGGGAGCGCTGGTGGAACAAGATCCTACTGACCGGTGTGCTAGAGACTGATGGCCTTCAGACACGGACACAGTGCTGATGCTCCAGGGATTCCTGTTTACACAGAAAAGGGACCGAAGAACATGCCGAAGGTCCCGTCACTGTATAAATCCCATCAAAATACAAAAGAAACTGGATGAACTGAAAGCCAGATCAACGTCCTGCAACAGAAGTGGAAATACACAAATACAGTTGACAATCTCAAAAATACCCAAAACAGCACAATATTCAGAAGTATAAATCACGGTCTTAAAATGTAATAGAATTTTTCACATTCTGCTCCTCACTTTACTGGAGCACTGGGAGAACTGCACCGTGAATCCTACACTTCAAGGCTTCGTCCACTTCATAGTGTGTGCAGTCTGATTCATGACAGTGACTCAGTTCTGCACTGAGACGGGAAACAGTCACACATTTGTATATCTTCCAATGTTCTGCCTAAAATGTCACGTATGCCTTAACATGTTCATATATTTAGAATGATTTTAATAAAATTATTTTTTTCTGAAATATTCTCAAACAAAATGTCTTCTTTGAAACGGGCCTATTTCTATTATACGTAGGTACTCATGGTTTATCTCTACAGTTCTTCTTAAAATTAACCAGTACAACCGAAAGGTAGACAGCTGGTCTCAAATATTTTTAGTAGAGTAATAAAAAAGACATTTCTAACATTAAAATATACATTATATAATATCTTTTTCTTCTTTTACGTGGATCATAAATGCTCCTGGTACACCTGCACAGATGTTTTTACTTAATTGCCTGATAGACGTCTTCCTAACCGTTCTGCTCTATTTGATACAATATCTATTATTCTAGTTTGATGACATAACTCCCAGTGTAGCTCCACCCAGCATTAACCCGGGCTGATGTCTGATTGGCTAATTACTGAAAAACACCTGTGGGTGTGAAGTCTTTATGACTTTACATTATATACTCAACCATGACTTGTTACACATCCATTACTGTAGTATAGCATATACTGTATATAAAATGACTTTTTTCAAGAAACTGTTTTTCCAGATACAATGACTAATACTAAATGACTTTTTAAAAATACTATGCTATGAGTTTTTATGTCGTTTTTTTACTGTACTGTACTATGACTTTTTGACTTTTTCTGACATACTGTACTATGACGCTTTTATTACTGTTTCTGAAATACTATGTTGTGACTTTTTTAGAATACAATACAACTTTTTTTTAGACTTTTAACGCTCAGGACTACGGCTTTTTTATTACTTTTTCAACTTGCTGTATGATGACTTTTTTATGACATCCAACATTTGCTGTTCCTAAAATTTGAACTTGGTTTTTGTAGCATAATAAAAACCCGTGGCATAGGAAAATAATGTAGATGCTTCCTTTTTTTATTCTTACACTCAAAACACACAAAACCTGATGCTCTGAAAATAGTTAAATTGACATTTTGTTAGACAACACTAGTTTATTATAATTCCATTAGTTTAACACAGTAGAATATACTGTATATTTCACAATAATAGAAGAATACACTATGTTTCATTGACCTGTATGAGGGTGAATAAATGTGTCCAAGCATGTCAGTTTCTATAACACCAAAGGTCAAAATGAGTCCGTATATTTCTGTCAGGGGTTTGGATTGAGGCTTGCCGAGTGTTTGCCAGTCATGCTCTTGCTCCTTCCAAATGATGTATTCCTACTGCTGGGAAACAGCCTCAAGTCCACCTGTCTGTCCGTCGTCTGTCCCGTCCCGTAAGTGGTATTGAAGGAGCTATGGCGAGCCATAGGTCTAGGTCTTTCAGTGCGACTCTGGGTCATCCAGTTTAGTCTTGGAGGGGGTGTTCCCTGGTGGGAAGTGTGGGGCTGTAGATGTAGTATGGCTCCTGTACCCGGCAAAAACAGCTTGGAGTTGGACTGGAGCTGAGGTTTAAGACAAGCTCCCATGGCTGATGATGTTGACTTTGAACCTGGAGCCTCTGTAGTTGGGTTTGCCTGAAGGGAGGGTTGGTGGTGGTGTCTCTGGGGCTGATCTTGCCTCCTGGTTCCTAGAGAGGACATGTTAGTTTGTAGCCCAGATGTCGGTCCTCTTTGGTGGCTTAAAGGGAACCACGGGCCTGTCTTTGCTTGTTTTTGCTGTGTTGTGGAAGGGGGCAGTTCTTTGGGATAATCAGATGGAAAGTCCACATTTGATTTATATTTAAGTGAATAGTTCCATTGACGTCTTTTTGTGTCGAGACCTGCAGCAATCCCTGAAGGCTCTGTCAACCTGTTCCTATTCCTTTGCCAAAAGACAAGACCTTCAGTACCCACATTATGGTGCTCCAGATTTGTCCCGAAAGTTGATTGAAAGCCGACAATCCTGTGCTGTCCTTGTGTGGGTGAAGCAGTGTGCACAGGGATATAATCTTGAGCCCTCGCATGCTTTTCCGATGTCGTGTTGATGGTCAGGCTGGTAAGCTGAGACTGAACATGTGAGACATGGGTCAGACTGAGAGGGTTTGAGTGACTCTGGATCAGGGTTTCATTCTTCTCCAGAGGTTCCGCATTTTTTTGTGCACCATGCTGCGTGAGGACAGCCCCCACTGTATGCTTTGATTTGCCCACAGCCTGAACAAGAGGTTTTGGGTACAGTTGCAGAGGTTCTTCATGCATTTGTGTACCAGTGACTGCTCGGTGTAGAGGCTGGGTATCGGGATATCTCTGTGGATTGGATGAAACCGGAGGTTTTGCTTTTGTCTGAGTGTTTTGAGCATTTTGATTGCAAACTTTGTGGCGCGTTGTTGTGGTCGGGCTCAATCTTGACTTACTGGCATCAGTGTTAGCGTTTTGAGCTGCATGTAATGTGGTGAAAAGAGGAAGAGTGCGAGGCACAGTGATAAAAGTGACAAAGCTGGGGACTGGTTTAGAGCTGGAGTATAGCCTGAGGAATTCCTGATGGAAAGGTATGACCCCGCTGCCCTTTACAAGAACAGCAAGACTACGATGGACCTGCCAGGACAGCCAGGAGAAACTGAGGAAACAACAGACACACACACACACACAAGTCACAAAGGTAAAGTGGAAACAGACTAGACATGCAAATATGTTAGATATACACTTAAAAGAAGACAAGATATGTTTTTTTTGTTCTTGTGCATATACAGTGTGTGTGTGTGTGTGTGTGTGTGTGTGTGTGTGTGTGTGTGTGTGTGTGTGTGTGTGTGTGTGTGTGTGTGTGTGTGTGTGTGTGTGTGTGTGTGTGTGTGTGTGTGTGTGTGTGTGTGTGTGTGTGTGTGTGTGTGTGTGTGTGTGTGTGTGTGTGTGTGTGTGTGTGTGTGTGTGTGTGTGTGTACACCTGTATGAGCCAGTCAGCACCTCAGTCCAGTCAGTGATGATAAAACTCTCTGTAATGTGACCGGTCAGCTTCCTGCCTGTCTTGGCACAGTAGGTTTGTCCATCCACGCTGCGCACAGACAGTTTCTACATAAACACGCACGCAAGACAGCAATTATTAATCAAGTATTCAATAAGTACAAGTTTTGTTCTCGGGGAAGCAGACATAAAACACATTTCCTTAGCTAGAGGCAGTGAGAAGTTGTGATGGTTTGAAAGTTTTGTTTGTTTAATTGGTACATATATATATGGATGTTTTTCTAAACTAGTTGGTGACTGCAGCAGCAAATTAAAACTCTTTTAAAAGTGCAAAGAATATATATAAATATGTTACATATGGAGATGATGGTATTGAAGATATACTACTGCAATTGTGTGCTTTCTAACAATGAGTGTTGAATAAAGTCCAAAAAAGATTGTACTTATTTAAAATGAAAATGACCTGCGGCACATTTAGATCCCAAATTAAAAATCACTTTTAGGTCAGACTCTTACGCCTGTGCTTCAACACCCTGCTGAGGGTCAAAGGTCAGCTTGTGAAAAACAGAAACATCTAATGAGACAAAGCAGACAGCAGCATGTCCATCACGTACAGTCTGGCTATGGTGCTTTACATGTGCTGTGTGGTGCTTAAGCTTAAGTTCCTATGTTTAACACTTTATAAGTTATGATAGGACAAGTAGTTTAAATCTATTTCTGTAATGAGGCCCAAGTGCGCCTCAAAGTGAGGCAAAATGTGTTTTGACCCCCCCACAGGTTTTCAGACAGCAAAATAGATTTCCAACAATTTTGATGAAGTCTGATTATTTCACGAGACCAAATGTTGGTAATAAACTTAACACAGCCAAGCTCAGACGGGCAGGTGGAGGGAAAGAGGAAGATGAACAGACTCACAGGGAAGCTTTTGCTGTCGAGTTTGAGGTCCTGCCACATGTTGACGAACAGGTTCAGGTTGAGATGATCCAGCAGCAGATGAACAGACACATTCCTCTTCCTGCTCGCCTCCAGAAGATCACAGAGCAGCTCTACATCACTGAAGTTGTCCATCACTATGGCCAGGGCCTACACACACACACACACACACACACACACACACACACACACACACACACACACACACACACACACACACACACACACACACACACACACACACACACACACACACACACACACACACACACACACACACACACACACACACACACACACACACACACACACACATTACTAAAGCTGTCAATCACTATAGCAAAGACCTGTACAGACAGATATGGCTCACTGGGTTTCTGACTTTTCAGCCCACAAAATCCAATACCAACATTTTTAATCTTCTCTCGCGTGTACTGGCATGCATGTTATGTTCCTTTTTTTTACGTGCAGGCACACGCTGAAGCACACACACACACACACACACCATTCCAGCTTTTCTGATGAACTTTCTGACCAGGTCTTTCATGCAGGCCACCCTGGTGTCGGACTGCAAATAAACCTCAACGTTGGGCTTATCCAGGACAGGCTCAGTCAGCTTTACATCTGGAAAGAGACAAATAGATGAGACTGATTTGCCATGAAATTACATTGGGCTGACATACAAAAGTATCTACAGGATTCTACCACTTCAAATATCAAGAGTTAAAACACCAGAAAGTTAAGCTGTGGTATAAGACAAGTATTTTTTGGAAATGACTTCCATAAAAGTGTTCTACTCCTGTAATACCTTCTCGTCTGCTCAGGTCCAAACCTGCCACAGTAGGATCACAGTCTGTGGACACTGTAGGACATTGTGTGGCAGACTGGGACCCAGCAAACAAGCTCTCCAACTCTTCATCGCCATCATCAGATGCACCAGGATCAGCTGTGTAAAAAACAAAAACTTGCATCAAGCTATGATAAATAAAAAGTGTTTTCTCTTTTATATGTAATCAGAATCAGTTTATTGCCAAGTAAGTACACAGTTGTACACATACAAGGAATTTGGCTCAGTGATTTAATGCGCAACTGTAAAACACAGAGCAATAGAAAATAGAAAATATGAAAATTCACAATAAAATGTGGTAAACAAAGAAACAAGAGTACGTTAAAACAAGTATATTATATAAAAGGGTCACGTGTATATTGAAAGAGAAAAGATGTGCAAAAGTAAGAAATTGTCCTGTGGATGTAGTGTCTGAGTCAGTGGGGGGCTAATGAATCAATCTCAGGCTATATCTTGTGTTTCTAAACAATTGACAGCAAAGAGAAAGCCAAAATGTGAGAATTCTACACGACAACGTAAAAACAAACATTTACAACCTGCGTTGCCATCCCTCCCATTTTCCAGGATGTAAGTCTTCTCCAGCTCCGACAGAAAGTCCACTTCTCCCTCAGCGTGCAACACCTCGTGGTATCCCTCTAAACCACGGCTGAGCAGGGAGTCCACTGCCAGCCGAGCGCTCTCGTTGTGGCTCAAGTCCAATGCGGGTCTTCTGGCTATGAAGTCGTAGCAAGAGGAGGAAGGGATGCGGAGGTCTTGAACCCGTCGCCTCACCTTCCCCTGGGGTTTTGACCTCCTGTACAACAGCACAGACACACCGCTGGTCTCCATGGATGATGCCAGTCTCCTTTACTGTGGTTTGGTTCGTAAGAGGTATAATGATCTCATCAGACAATCAGTTCAACCACAAGCAGGCCCACGTAACAGCTGTGCATGATCCTCGAAGCCGGGCTGAGAGAGTTACCTGCATTTCTCTGACATTAATGAAAGAACTACTGGTTGAAGCACAGAGAGAGGTTAAGAGAAAATGGTGGACCCGCCCCTGCTTAGGGCAAGACGGTTTCACAAGTGATGAGAGGTGACAGGTGAGAGAAAAAGTCAAGACAGAGAATACACAAGTATGTCCATGTATAAATGTAGCAAATGTTGATTCATAGGTAAGTTCTTGGCATCATGAGTGAGATGTAATATTTGGCTTTAAGACATATTCCTTCTACGAGGCATCGTGTGTGTGTGTGTTTCTGGTCGTTGATTGAGAGCGATGGAACAGAAAATGATCGACTGATTCAGCCTTTTTCCTGTCAGGGCCTGAGAGTGAATTAGAGCAGGTTAGGACGGATAAATGACAGGTGGAGGGAGAGAAAGGAATGAGTGACAGCAATGGAGACGCCTGTCATTTCAGCTCATGTCAAACAACACCTGGATGATTAAAGGACCAAAGCCTGAGACAGACATGTTCCAGGCACACCCAGTGAGGAGCAGAAGCACATACCTCTAATCCAAATTATAGTACAATCTAAATCACATGTGTCAAACTCAAGGCCCGCGGGCCGAATCCGGCCCGCCACGTCATTTTATGTGGCCCGCGAAGGCATATCTCCACCAGAAAAAAAAAAAAAAAAAAAAATTAATAAAAAAAAAAAAAAAAAAATATTTATATTTTTATTATCAAGTCTAACTTTTAATTTGTTTTTTTTGCTGCTGAAATGGGCTTCCATATAAAGGCATATGATTGTCTTAAAATTAAACTCTATGCTGCTTCATCGTGTACGCTACAGTGACCATAAACTACATCTCCCACAATGCATGTTGAGTTTTTGACCCGCGAAATGACGGACTGCGGCCGCTAGTAGCGTCAGCGTTAACTAAATCAGTTTTCCAACGAATTACTGAGTTGAAAATGTTTGAAAAATAATCCAACATGTCAAAGAAGAGGAAAATTGATACAGAGGGAAGGACATTTAATGAAAGATGGGAAAGCGAGTATATGTTTGTTCTTCAAGGAGAGAAACCGGTATGTATTCTATGCAATGAAGCCGTGTCAGTGATAAAAGAATACAATTTACGTCGGCATTTCGAGACCAAACACGGAGCCAAGTATGCTAAATTTAGCCTCCAGGAAAAACGTGAACTTGTCCAAAAATTAAAAGGCAGACTCCAATCACAGCAGAACATTTTCACAAAAGCTACAGCCAAAAATGATGCCGCTGTGAAAGCTAGCTTTATTGTGGCTGAAGAAATCGCACGAGCTTCCAAGTCCTTTTCAGAGGGTGCATTTTTGAAGGAGTGTATGCTCAAGGTCTGTGAGCAGGTGAGCCCCGACCAGGTACAGGCTTTTCAAAATGTCAGTTTGTCAAGGAACACAATCGCAGACCGAGTTAAGGAACTAGCAGGCAATCTGACAGAACAGCTAGCCGAGGAGTCGAGCAGTTACGTGGCTTTTTCATTAGCCGTTGATGAAAGTACAGACAACACGGACACAGCGCAACTGGCCATTTTTGTAAGAGGCGTGAAGGCAGACTTGACTGTCAGTGAGGAGCTCTTGGATGTAGTTGCCCTCCATGGAACGACGACGGGGAGGGACATTTTTGATGCAGTGGAGAGGTCCGTGAGTAAAACTGAATTACCCTGGGAAAAGTTGGTGGGGCTAACTACCGATGGCGCGCCTGCAATGTGTGGACAAAAAACAGGCTTGGTTGGACTAGTGAAGGAGAAAATGCAAAAAAGTAACTGCCACACACCTCTGATAACGTATCATTGCATTATCCACCAAGAAGCTCTGTGTGGAAAGGTTCTGGAACTGGATAATATAATGACCACGGTCACGAAAACAGTGAACTTCATTCGAGCGCGTGGCCTGAATCACCGCCAGTTCCAGCTGTTTTTGAAGGAGTTGGGCTCGGAGCATGGAGATGTGCCGTACCATACAGAAGTAAGGTGGCTGAGTAGGAACGTGGTCCTCAAACGATTTTTTGAGCTTAGGGAAGACATTGCTGTTTTCATGCAAAGTAAAGGAAAACCCTTGCCTGAACTGTCAGATCCAAACTGGCTGTGTGATTTTGCTATGTTGTGTGACATAACGGAGCATCTTGCCCAACTGAATCAGAGGCTGCAGGGACGCAAACAAGTCATCACGAAGATGTCCGACATGATCACAGCTTTCCAGCGTAAACTGCAGCTATGGAAGTCCCAACTGGAACAGGACAATCTTGCACACTTTCCTGTCTGCCAGGAAATCTCAGCCTCAGTTCCTGGTGCTTTTTCATGTGATCGATTGGCTACCAAAGTGAACCGGTTAATGACTGAATTTGATCGGCGCTTCTCTGACTTCAGAACACAGCGCATTGACTTTGCCATCTTTGCAAATCCTTTCACCGCCGACGTCGACAGTGCGCCCCATCTCCTTCAGATGGAGTTAATAGAGCTTCAGAGCGATAGTGACCTGAGAGCAAAGTTCCAGGATGCTGCGATTGAGGATTTTTACCGTCTCCTGCCTCCTGCTTTGATGCCACAGCTCCGACTTCAAGCTGCCCGTGTTCTGTCCATGTTTGGGAGCACCTATCTGTGCGAACAGATGTTTTCAATAATGAATTTAAACAAGACAAAGCACAGATCGCGCATCACCGACGACAACCTCCACGCTGTTTTACAGATTGCTACAGCACAAGACCTAAAGCCAGACATTGACCGACTGACCACGGGAAAACGGTGTCAGACATCCGGCCAGAAAACAAATGGGTAAGCATTTTTAAAAACCTGAATTGTATTAAATATATAATACAATTCATTTCAACCAAGAATAAGTACAGTGTAATATGTGTGAAATGTAATGGCTGTGTTTTGTTTGTTGTTGTTTTCAGAACATGATCAATAGATGAGGATGGTGTGTGATATGGTGTCCTGGGTGAGGAAGTATTTACTTGGTGTGTTCAAGGCCATGCAGCATCACCTCATCAACCTCACCCGAAACTTGAACAATATAATTGTGAACTGAGACATATCTGACTGTTATTTTGTTATGTTGAGTTGTTAAATATACTACTTTGTATGTATAGCAATGTATTCAGTGTGTTTAGGTGTATGTGTTCATACAGCCAAATGTTTACTGTAATCAAAAGCATCTCTTATTCGTTGGTTGTATGCCCTCTACAAGGCTGTCTGTACACTTTTACATCTGTCACAAACAGATGTAAAAGTTTGATCTTTGATTTGTTATAATAACAGAGAAATGTGCATATCATTTTACATTTATATAAATGCATTTACAATATGTTTATACTTCAATAATCAAATGCAGAGAGAGTTGTTTAACAATATGTTCGGGAGTAGTTACATTTATACAGTCTTACAGTTACATCCGGCCCTTTGAGGGCGACCATGATGCTGATGTGGCCCGGGGTGAAAATGAGTTTGACACCCCTGATCTAAATGATAAAGCCCCTCAGAACTAAATGTGCATATTTCATGTTGTATTTCTATCTATGGATTCAGTTTACAGGAAAACGGCACCTGGACCTCCTTTCCTGCATACAGATGTGTAAGTTGCCGTTATCGATACCAAAAGAGTTTTGAGGGGCTGCATTACAACTCAATGACTGCTACAATCATCATACCAGACATGAAAACACAACGCATGTCTATTTTAAAAAGGCACAATGAAACAATGATTTTTTTTTTTTAATATTTTATCAAAACTAGAGTTTAAATAAGACGATTCATATAAAACTTATTTGAAATAAAAATTAAAAAAGTAAAATACTTATAAATTGTACAACTGAAGTGGTGGGTAGTACAATAACAAATGCAGAGATATAACAGTGTGTCTGTAGTACAGTTAGATGTCCGTTACTGCGCTGTAGACACTATAGAACTAACAGATGTTTCATCACACAGTTAACAGACTAGACGTAGTACCTGAATATTGTATGTTGCATCAGATTGTCCCGTGATCACACGGAGTAACATTCACCGGCTACAGACGGACTGCAACGATACAACATTGGCCATTGTCTGTGTCGGCCACAGAGTAACAATAAATCAAACCGTTGCTGCTTGTAGGGATGTTATCAGAGAACCCCCCTATGAATGATGGTGGACTTGGATCCTGGAGAAGTGACACAATCTGAACCATCATGTGCACACGGCATGAAGCAACACCACAACCCAAAGAATGAACCTGTCTCTGTCCTCAGTCAGAGGACTACGGTCTTAATGGACGACATGGGGGTGTTCATGAGATGGTGGCTGATGGTGCACAGTTAAAATGTTTGACTCCATTTGCATTAATAATGTATAGTTTAAGGATGAGCACTTGGAAAGTGGTGAACAGATAGCAGCTAGCCTGTATGCTCCTCAGTCTGAGTCATTGTTTCTGCTGTTCCAGCTCCCTTGAGACAAGAGTATGTTTTTGTGACGCTCTGACGACAGAGAGCCGTTGGTGGTCACTGGGAGACGGAGGACAGTGTGTGGACGGACTGGGAGGAGGCAGCGCTGCCCTCTCTGGCTCTGACCGCCAGCTTCTGTCTCAGCTCTCGGATTTCCTTCAGCAGTTGTCTCTCGCCGCTGTCCAGCTGGGCCCGGCCTCGGTCCAGGGAAACTGTCAGAGAACAAAGCATTTATACACAAACCTAAGATGAAGATGGTCATGTTACGTAGAGCTGAAACAATTAGAAGATGAATCGATAAGTTGATAGAGAGAGAAAATGAATCAACAAATATTTTTTTAATAAAAGAACAATTGTTTTAGTACATTTTCAAGCAGAAATGGTAAACATTTAATGGTTCTCACTTGTCCAATGGGAAGAGGTTATGCTTATTCGGCAATAACAATTGTTAGTTGCAGCATTAATATTAAGCATATTCTCAATGAATACTTTAAACAAAGTATTGTATGCTACTGTGCTGATTTGCATTTTGTTTTATAAGCAATGACGCCTCACTAGAGTCCTTTCAATAGATGCAAACATAACAAACACAGTGTGTATCTTTACTTTTTGAAAATAATACACTAAAGTTTATCCAACTATAAAACAAGGACTCCCTGCCTGCCTGCCTATTTGCAACTCAAATTGTGTACGTTTTTACCATAGTAGCGCATCACTTTTTCCGCCAGCAAAATACTTCCACTCATTAACTGGTTTACTTTATAAGCGCAGTGGTTATGTCAAAGCAAGTGACCGATATGCCTATTTGGAAATAAATATGTTGCAGCCAGTACTACCTGCGTGACGCAGGTGTTGTTCCTGTGCTGAGAGTAACTTTCCCCACTGTTCAGACTCGATACCTACTTAGAACTTATAAAACCATGCTCTTACAACCGCAGAGAACATGACCTCCGCTAAATGTATTATACCGCTGTCTCTGACCGCGAGTAACCCCAAAACTGATTTGGGACCATAGGCCAACGCTGTCTTGCTTTACTTTCTACCTATGGGTATGGCATTGATACTCAAAAATGTTTATTAAGTAAAAAGTTTGCATAACATTATTTTCCTAATGTTACGCGAATTGCTTTATTGCAACAATTTCTGGTTCTGTGAACGCTGGGTAGCTACACATCTGTCCAAGGTGGAGCTTTCAATTCTATGATGCTATAATTAATTCAAATGTATATTATAATTGTTATATTTTGTGACTCAAATCTGAATCTTCAACGTAATCAGTGATATTTCTGTCAGGAAAATGTAGTACTACAATGTTTTCCTCTGAAGTAGAAGTATACAGTAAGTAGTAGGCTATACAGCAGAGTTGCATATTTGTAAGTTTTTTGGGGGCCTTTGTGAGTTATTTTCATTTTAATAAATCTCTAGCTGTTTGGGGCTCTTTTATTTGGGGGGCCCCCAGGCGCAGGTCACCTGCCCTACCTCACGGCTAAGTCTGGTGTTCTTTCCCGTCGTTTCTCTCCGTGAGTAGCTGAGACTTGTGTGTGTGAAGCAACTACTGTACGTCATGGCAGGTGTATTGCTCAGGACCCAAAGGAAGCGCAGCGTTGAGTGTGAAGTCGTTTGTATGAGCGGTTCTCGAGAAAGCTGCAAGCAGCAACACCACAGGCCAAGCATTGAACAGGCACGGCACTAAACATCACAGCATATCCACAATGACTTACAGCTGGTGGAGGTGCTTTCTGAAGGTGAACTGCTGTTCAGACACACCATGTTGGTCTCTGCCTGCTTTGGGAAGGTGGCAGATTTGGTTCCAACATAAACAGCAGTGATGGGTCTTTGAGGCAGTCCTGTGGTGGAACAAAGTGATGTTATCACCGTCTGACACTAAGCAAACACTGTAATATTAGATCCACGGTGCAATGGACAGGTCAGCACAAAGGCCACGTGAAAACTGGTGTACGTGTGGAGTAATACCTGTGCCTGCTGAAGACAGGGGCTGTTGCTGCTCCTTTAACTGGGCTCTGGAACTCATTACTTCATCCCACTGCAAATCAACAAGTATTCATCGTCTGAGTGATCAGTGATGTTCTTATATTTATTGTATTTCAGACATTGAGACGCTCAGATATGACGTTTCTAAGTGACACAAATATCAATATTTTATTCTGTTATGCTGATTTTAGAATAACAAAACAGACCTTAACATATGTCATAGTAATCATACATGCACAAGCCAACACATCATGTAAATTGTTGTGTTGACAAACAGACTCTTGTTCTTCTCACCTTCCTTCCTGCCACATCTCTCATGGTGTCAGCCAGCCTCTCCTCCTCTGCCAGGGTTTGCCTGTGAAGCGCTGCCAGTTTCTCCCTCTTCCTCTCCTGCTCGGCATCGACCTGCTGCAGGCGCTCCGCCATCTCTCTCTGCCAGTGTGACTCCAAGCCCAGTTGGCACGCCTCCGCCATGGACTCCTCCAGGGCCTGTGTGTGTGTGTGTGTGTGTGTGTGTGTGTGTGTGTGTGTGTGTGTGTGTGTGTGTGTGTGTGTGTGTGTGTGTGTTGAGGGAGAGTTAGAAGATTGTGTGCCGACGTATGACGATAATATTACACTGACTCCATATTGGAACGCGTCACCCACCTGCATGTTTGTCTCGGTGCAGTGTAGCAGCTCTGTGTAGCTCTCTTCCTCTTTTTCTGCCCTCCTCATCCTCATCTCCACCTCCCCCTCAACCTCCCGTCCCATGCGCTCCTGCTCCTTAAACATGTGCTGAGGGAAACGGTCATGGAAGAAACTAATTAACACTTCAGACTTACAATTCCAGGTATTTCAACAGCAAAATGTGTTTAAGAGACTCATCATTTGGGAGTAAAGGGTCGCAGAGAGAGAGAGAAAGGGAGGGAGTAAAATGAATCAAAAGAGGATGTTGTGAGAGAGGAGGGAGGGTTTAATGCAAGCAGTTTGTCACCTGTTCAAGTCGCCTCCTCTGAGCCTCCAGCTCCATCTGTCGGACTTCTAGATTCTGGACTGCTGCAGCTGTTTCTCGCTCCCGGAGATCCATCTGTTGCACAACATAAAGGTTGCTGTTGGGTTAGTGCTCAAACATGGAGGTTATTAAGTCCACGACAGATTCTTTTGGTAGAAGTTAACAAATAAAGAATAGCTTGTTAATGTGTTCAGCAGAGGGTGGGATTACAGCCCAGGGTCTCTGCTATGGCCAACGTGGGCTCCTTTCTATAAAAAGACCACTTTAAATCTTAACCACCGGGTTACCTTTCTACCGATCTCCTGATCTAGTCTTTGGACCTGCGAGGCTCTCAGGTCCTGTTGGTGTTTGAGGAAACGTCTTTTAGTTGCATCCAGCAGCTGTAACTCCTTCACCTTCAGCTCTCTCTTCATGGCTGCTAACCTGCAGAGGACAGAGTAGTGTCAGCAACCCACTCTGCTAAATACCTTTGTTCTTTTCCCCTCATAACAATGAGAGGTGTGCGTCTCTCGTGCTTTTACTTTGCCCTCTGCTGTGTTAGTTTTTCCTCTTCTTGTGCCAGGATGCTTCTGCGCTGTTCCTCTGCCTTCTGCAGCAGCTCCTGTTTACAAATCAATCAAAGTATTGAATTCACTTAATTTACATTCCAGGCTTGCATTTCATAGACGGATTAACTATGTGAGCGGGCCCAAAGAAAAATACATTACAACACATTCTATGCTTAAAATTAATTTTGAATAACAATATCTACCTGTTGTGCAAAGTAGGCCTCCTCTTCAGCCTGGCGACGCACAAAATCAGTGTGCAGGGCTGACACCTCCTGTCTGATGAGACAGACACACATTTCATCTGCTGCACATTTTCTCACTCATGACTTTGATGTGCATTATCTAAGGCTAACATACATGTCTGCTCATATTAACACTGTCAACACACTATGTTTAATTTCACCTCTCACGGAGATACTCCACCTCCTGCAGTCGTATCTTCTCCCTCTCTCGGCTCTGGTATTCAATGATGAATTCGGGGTAGTGGTTGAACACGGGGTACTGGCCATTGGTCAGTGGGGTTAAGTCAGAGAGCATATTCCTGGGATGGATGTCAGCTGGTGTGCCGCCCATGAGCCGGTACGCTTCTTTTATCATGGCTCCCAAATCCAGGTTGTTACGGTGGTGGAAAAAATACTGAAAGGAAAAAGAAGGGAGGGGGGTCAATTTGATGGAGCAGGAGAGAAAAAGACACAATTACTGACTTAATATGGGTCTGACTTTATTTTCAGAGGACCGTTACCTCAAAGTCCTGTTTCTGGGAGCAGAGCAGCAGAGGCTCGCGGCAGCAGGTGATGTAGGCCACACAGGCCATGAGCAGGAATGATGGATGGTTGGAGAAGATGTTGTCAAAGAGTCGGAGCCACTCATCACGGGTCAAAACCTCAGAGAACAGGGTCTCCAGCAGGGGCCACACATAGAGCTGAGACAGATATAGAGATGCACAATAAAATCTCTATATCACATGGGTGAGAAACTGTGAGTGTGGAGTTCCAGGACAGCTGTCTGACCACTCGTCCACCCTTCCCCCTCCGGTTGTGGGTACTTGTGTACTTGGGTTACCTGTGAGGTGATGCCACAGTCCACCAGGTGCTGCAGCAGTTCCTTGTCATGATGAGCCAGAACGTTCTCCGCCATGCTCAGGATGTTCAGAGGAGGGTTGGGGAAGTACTCAAACCAATGTTGACCCCAATTCACTGTGCAACCAAACATCCAAGTAATCAGTAGACTGATAATACATTGACATTGCCTCAAGAAATTGAAAAACTTGAAATAAGTTTAAAGAATTAAAGTTTTAGTCTTTGGCAGCGCACACTGAAGCAGTGTTTGGATTAAATACTTATGAACGTAGCAGTGCTACTCTCTACACATGAAACGGGTACAAAAGTTGTAGTAATTCGATACTTTACACAAAGCAGCAGCACAAAACACTGGAAAGCTTTAAAATGTGTGTAGTGTACAGTTCATAATGTTGTGTTTACTGGGAAAATGGCCTTTCATAATAACCATGAAGTACCTATAACAGTGGCCACCACCTCAAAGCAGAGCATTGGGTTGTTCTGGAAGAGCTTGACAAAAGGGAAGGCAACTAGGGGAAGGTACTCCACCTCTCCAAAGATGGCCGCCCAGTGAGCTAAGGCAGACAAAACCCTGTTGAGTAGAAGAAGGACCAAATGATGAAAAGTATGCGATTACAAAAATAGATTTAAAAAAAATGAAATACTTAAGAGTTGCAATTGTGTGTGTGTGTGTGTGTGTGTGTGTGAGCGTGAGAGTGATTACCTCTGTAGTCCCCTCTGTAACTTGTGACTTTTGATGGGGTACTTATCGTGCAGAGTGAGGTAGGCTGAATGCAGCCCTTTATCAGTCAGACTGCTGTACGCTGCATGGTTCTCTGGGAGACACAACAAAGACCGCCACACAAACATCCTGCGACGTGGACACAAAAGTTGATCGTGTGAATCTTACCACACAAAGTGTTCAAAGTTGGCATGCATTTGTCAGTCATCAAATACATGCATGAATCCCCCCCCCTGTGAAGGTAATCTTTACCTGTATTTAGCAGGATACTCTCCAAATGCCTTGAGCATAGCCACCAGCCTCTTCTTATTTAGACCAGCAGGTAGTTCATTCTATTGATTGACACAAAAGGGTAACACTCTATCAAATGACACACTTTAGTCTACTTTGTCTCATCAGGGGGAGGGAATGCTTTGTGTGCATTTATGGTGGAGCATCTCTATAGTAAATAAACTTCACATCAATCTATACAAAAAGATATATAACTCACTATATTAAAAAACAACAGTGTATAAAGACATTGTGTGTGTTGCTCCCACCTCTTTATCCTCAGCTGTAGACCCAGCAGGGGGTCTCAGTATCTTCACACGTGTACGCCTACCCGAGCTCTTGGCTGGTCTCTGAACGACCTCTGACCTGACCTGGACCTTTAGGTTAGACAAGTCCTGATCAGCTCCACCGCCAGAGACTACTGCCACCCGGGAGGGAGGAGGCTGGGTGAGAGGCACAGACAAACAATATGAATACACATATAGATCAATTAATATTATCAAAAACGAGAAAGCTCTTTGTACTGTTATCGTAACGGACCGTCACCTTGTTTAGTTCCTGTGTGAGACTCTGAACACTGTAGACATTTATGCTTCCATTATCCATGATGGCCACAACATGTCTGCCGTTAGGGCTGACCGTCACTGTGGTGATGGCGTCTTCGTGGGAACCCATGTGGAAAAGCAGCTTGCAAGTGTGAATGTTGATGAAGCGCATAACGCCGTCCTGACTCAATACACCTAGTGTCTGCAGAGACAAAAAATAAAAGTCTCAAACTCAGAGGGGTACACAAGCAGAAAAGTTAACATGTTAAACGTGTGCATACAGAGATACAGAAGCCGACTATAGGCTCATTAACATGCACAGATAAGCAGACGGGGCCTCTTCCAGGCAAGTGATGAACAAGATGTCTAAAATTGAAACAAACAAGATCCCATTGCAGGAGCACAGAGGAGATGAGAGAGAAGTCTGTAGTCTGTGTACCTGACTGGCTCCTCCGTCAAAACTGTCGGGCAGGAATTCAAGCTGTCGGACGGTTCGGACCTGCGTGGGCATCTGAATCACCCGAATCAGCTGTTTGCTGTCCAGACACCACAGGTGCAGCAGGTTGGAGCGCCCCCCAGCTGCAAAGCTCTTACCATCACTGCAAACACAAGTCTGGTATCAGCATTCGATGAAGCCTTCTGATCCACATTTTACTTTTATTGTGCTTACGAAGTGTTTAGAGGTCAAGCAGGGTGGGAAATATAGTCACGAAGAACGACGCTGGAAAGCTACATAATCAACGAGCTAGTTAGCAGTCGTGATGCAGGAGACCCACCGTGTAACCGCAAAGGCCTTGTAGGAGATTTTGGGCCCGCAGTCGGGGACCGGGAGCTGGTATTTGCAGAACAGCGTGTCGCTCTCCCAAGCAAAGATGGAGTCATCACTGAAACAGCTGAGAATGGTGTTACTGAGAGGCAGGAAGAACACCTGCAAAACAAACAACAGCGTAGAATGACCATGACAACAACGAAAAGAAAGAACAAATTTAAGGCATACTATTAATGTACCAGACATATCCTGAAGTATCAATAGCTTGAAATTAATCTATCTGACAGAAAAAAACAACACTTCAGAAAAATGATCTGGTCATGATGCGACCAAACATCAATTTGAAAATGTTTATTTGTTTTGTTTTGCATGTTTACCCTCTGAATGCCAACAGACTGCCGGATGTTGAGCTTCCTCTTCCTCTGGAAGGTGTCCATGTCCCAGAGCTGAGCAGTGTCCAGGGACGTGGTGATGGCGTAGCGTCCTGAGCTGTGGACAGAGATGGACGAAACGGCCCCCTCGTGACCCCGCATCCAGCTGACCAGCTGCTTTGTGTCTGAAACAAACAACCCAACAATAACAAGTGTCATTGAAAATGAACTTGACTACTTAAAATAATGAAGCAAAGTATGGATGTGACCACACTACCTTTGTCAAAGCACTTGATGGTGTAGTCAGCCAGAGCCACAAGGAACTCGGTGGTCCTGCGAAGGCTGAATGCCAGAGCGGTGCAGGCCTGGCCCGTCTTCTGCACCAGACGAAATCTGCCCCAAGAAAGAAACAGTGAAAAACACAAGATCACAGACATGTGAAAGCACTTTCTGCTCTATATAGAAAGAAAGATACATGTATTGTTTTAACGCGATCATGTCCTCGTAGGTTTAAATAAAAATTTAGTAGAAAATAGAAGTGTGCAAGTGCACTAAATAGAACTCAGTGAGGTGGGAGAAGAGCAGTGTCAACATTAAAAGGCTATGACTGGCACTAACAGGAAGTGAGGGCACAGTAATGACAGTAAATAGACCACAACATTCCTGAATGTCACAATTCCCATGTAGTCATCTGTTGTAAAAGCAAATCATATTCATGTAATATAATACGAGTGATAAACAAACGCTTAAAACACTATTTTGGGACTTTTGAGCACAGTCAGTCACCTGTTTCTACTGATGTCAAATACATAGATGTTGCCATGCTGGTCTCCAGCCAGGAAGGAGTCTCCCGTGGTGTCAAAGGCCACATGGAGGAAACGCACCGTCTTGGCCTGCTGAGCAGTGCGGACCACCGTCACAAGCACACTGAGGGAGACAACGTCACAACAAATCTCAAGAAGCATCCACTGTGAATAAACAATACAACGTTACAGTTTATGAGATGATAAGTAGAGCGGTGCCATTCAAGTGTTTACAGTTCAGACTCAATGCAACAAGTGTGACTGATCTCAAATGCAGTCAAAGCAGCTATCTACCTTTCAGTGTTATTCCAGGCTAAGAAGTTTATGTTACAAATACATTTTACTTTAAAACATTAATCCAGATAATCGTGTCACTCCCTGCAGCATCAGGTGGTCATGACATCAACCTACCTCTTGCCTGGTGCTGGTTTTCGATGCCAGACTTTGCCCTCTTCTTTGTTTCCGATGTCCGTCACCTCCATCTTAAAGACGTCTTTAGAAACACATTTATAAAACAGAAGGATACCCTTACCCTCCGTACTTAACTTAATGTCACTGCCCCAGTAACAGTGATAGCTACCGGGCTAAGATTAGTCGGCTAATCTCTTTAAAGGCGGAGCAAACAGCGCGAAATTTGAAAGCGCGTCATTCAGTAGCGTGATATTTAGTTTTAAGTTACTCTCAGCACCGTTTAACTTTAGTCACGACTCAACAGTCCCGGTCCACTAAACGCTTAGCATACTTTACGCTAGCAGTTTTCTTCCACTTCAGTTTCAGGGGATTTTGTGCTTGTTTTAAGGACGGTTATTTTGTCGCCCAAAAGTGACGTGACGGTAAACAGAGGAGTGCATAATGGGAGTTGTAGTTCAAAACTGTTTTGACAAAAATACTAAATTATGTCGATGTGAACTTTTCCCCCCTTTTTTAAAAAAAAAATAAAAGTTACCAAAACACTCTCACTTTGTGTCCGTCTGTTTCAATAAAACTGTCTCTGTGTAAACAATGAATCAATAAGGTTACAATGATTGTATTTGTCACTGTACGACAGGGTTACACAACGAAATTTAGATTGTACTCTCAATTTGGTATATAAAAGAAAGAAGCTGTTTTGAAGTCTGGTGGTTCGGCAGCTCATACTTCTGTATCTCTCTCCAGACGGCAGCAGGGTGAACAGGTTGTGGCTCGGTGGGTTTTGTCTTTTTTTATCATTTGAGCTCTTTGCAGAAACCTCTTCTCACCAATATCACTGATGAGCAGTAATACTAATAATAACAACTTTATTACAGTAGATGGGTGCCAATGATGTTCTGGGTGGTTTTATTCACCCGCTTTATAGAAACACAATAACATAGCTATAAAACAAAATACAACATAACATATTCATATCATTGTATGGTAAGATGATGCTGATTAAATAACTATTTGTATTGCACATTTTAAAACAAAGGTATCAAGTGGTTTACAAGAAACCAAAACATAAGTTATGAAATAGTTTAAATATTTTAGATATGAAGCATATGACGATTAAAACCCCCACCCCAACTATCCATTTCCCCAATTTATATATCAGATGGTAATTATCTACTGTATGGTAATGTGCATCTACAATTTATCATTTTCAGTCTTATATATCCAAATTTGTCTCCATATGATCCACTCAAATCATTCACTACATCATATAAAACAGAAAGATTCAAGATTCATTCTGAAAGGTTAAACCACCTTTGGACATTTAAAGTTTCAGATCTTTGTATGTTGCACCCCCTGGTGGTCAATTTAACACATTTTACAAAGTGAACTCTAATGGAAGTTGAACCTGTAAATGTGTTGAACATCAGTGCAGTAAACATCCCGGATATGTTGACATATTTAGGGCAGTAAACATCCCGGATATGTTGACATATTTAGGGCAGGCCAAACCTTCTGAAATCTATATGAAGGTTTATTCTCCGGACAAATGACTGAAGGTCTTTGAGGGAACTTTCTGATAAGGTTACAACAAAGAGCATTCTTCATTTCTTAGATGTGTGTGATATTTGCTAGGAGGGCTAATAAGATGGACACGGATGCTGTTTTTCTAAAGGACTTTTTTATGAGCCCTTTGACCCTCCCGCAATAAATAATGAGTCACTTCAAACAGATTCCCTGGTACCCACTGAGCCTTTAGGTCACGTGCCCTCTCGGCCCAATCTGTAATCAACCATCAGAAATCAGAGCTGCTCCGTGAAGAGCAACTCAAAGTAAAAAGTCAGAATGACACTGCTATTATTCTTCTAATTAAAAGTAAGTGATATGTAGAAGTGCTTGACGTGTTAAAACCTGGCCTCAGCTCACAAATATATATATGTATAAAAACTACTGAAATATATGAACAAATTCGAGATTTTTAAATAAAAACATAGAATCTCTGTTGCTATCGGGTGTATGACAACGGAC
This sequence comes from Leptoclinus maculatus, assembly GCA_032191485.1. Lineage (NCBI taxonomy): Eukaryota > Metazoa > Chordata > Actinopteri > Perciformes > Stichaeidae > Leptoclinus > Leptoclinus maculatus. The sequence goes on from JAVDOI010000008.1 coordinate 17,330,474, forward strand.
GCGCGTACGTCAGTAAATGTCATGGAAACGACGCCACCACCACGCTATAAAAGGTCAGCGGACCTCAGATTAGTGTCACTTGCATCTGAACTCGGAGCCTGACGGCGGGTCGGAGCCTGACGGCGGATCGGACCCGAAGGCGGAACTGAGCCTGACGGCGGATCGAGATTTTTAAATAAAAACATAGAATCTCTGTTGCTATCGGGTGTATGACAACGGACGCGCGTACATCAGTAAATGTCATGGAAACGACGCCACCACCACGCTATAAAAGGTCAGCGGACCTCAGATTAGTGTCACTTGCATCTGAACTCGGAGCCTGACGGCGGGTCGGAGCCTGACGGCGGGTCGGAGCCTGACGGCGGGTCGGAGCCTGACGGCGGATCGGACCCGAAGGCGGAGCTGAGCCTGACGGCGGATCGTAGCCCGAAGGCGGAGCTGAGCCTGACGGCGGATCGTAGCCCGAAGGCGGAGCTGAGCCTGACGGCGGAGCGTTGCCCGAAGGCGGAGCTGAGCCTGACGGCGGATCGTAGCCCGAAGGCGGAGCTGAGCCTGACGGCGGAGCGTTGCCCGAAGGCGGAGCTGAGCCTGACGGCGGATCGTAGCCCGAAGGCGGAGCTGAGCCTGACGGCGGAGCGTTGCCCGAAGGCGGAGCTGAGCCTGACGGCGGAGCGTTGCCCGAAGGCGGAGCTGAGCCTGACGGCGGATCGTAGCCCGAAGGCGGAGCTGAGCCTGACGGCGGAGCGTTGCCCGAAGGCGGAGCTGAGCCTGACGGCGGATCGTAGCCCGAAGGCGGAGCTGAGCCTGACGGCGGAGCGTTGCCCGAAGGCGGAGCGTTGCCCGAAGGCGGAGCTGAGCCTGACGGCGGATCGTAGCCCGAAGGCGGAGCTGAGCCTGACGGCGGATCGTAGCCCGAAGGCGGAGCTGAGCCTGACGGCGGAGCGTTGCCCGAAGGCGGAGCTGAGCCTGACGGCGGATCGTAGCCCGAAGGCGGAGCTGAGCCTGACGGCGGAGCGTTGCCCGAAGGCGGAGCTGAGCCTGACGGCGGAGCGTTGCCCGAAGGCGGAGCTGAGCCTGACGGCGGAGCGTTGCCCGAAGGCGGAGCTGAGCCTGACGGCGGATCGTAGCCCGAAGGCGGAGCTGAGCCTGACGGCGGAGCGTTGCCCGAAGGCGGAGCTGAGCCTGACGGCGGATCGTAGCCCGAAGGCGGAGCTGAGCCTGACGGCGGAGCGTTGCCCGAAGGCGGAGCGTTGCCCGAAGGCGGAGCTGAGCCTGACGGCGGATCGTAGCCCGAAGGCGGAGCTGAGCCTGACGGCGGATCGTAGCCCGAAGGCGGAGCTGAGCCTGACGGCGGAGCGTTGCCCGAAGGCGGAGCTGAGCCTGACGGCGGATCGTAGCCCGAAGGCGGAGCTGAGCCTGACGGCGGAGCGTTGCCTGAAGGCGGAGCTGAGCCTGACGGCGGATCGTAGCCCGAAGGCGGAGCTGAGCCTGACGGCGGATCGTAGCCCGAAGGCGGAGCTGAGCCTGACGGCGGAGCGTTGCCCGAAGGCGGAGCTGAGCCTGACGGCGGATCGTAGCCCGAAGGCGGAGAGCCTGACGGCGAACATATTGTTGTTATGTTGAACTCTATTACATTGTGAATGAAATTCCTTTTAACTTTAAGTTGCTATTGTTGGTTTTATTATGGTCCATCCACCTGTAGTTTTTACAGCAGTTAGAATTAGAACAAAGGTTTAAAAATAACTTCATTACAACCTGCTGACATAAATAACTACACTTTTACATTTCAGAGCTATTCACTGATAACTATGTTTTAAAACAACTCCAGATTTGATACATTATAAAAGGGAAGTAAGTGTTGTTTACTGGTGGTGCATTGGAAATGTTATTTAATCTTGATCATTTTAAATGAACCAAACTATCCTGAAGAAAACACAAACTGACCCCTTCACCCCTTAATATGCTTAATTTATTAGAAGATTATAATAACGTAACATATCTATACATATCCACCCCAATAACAATTGACCAATGTGTTAAAACAATTACAACCCTAAATTAATTTAATAATCTCTGAATATCACTTTAACATTTTAAAGGTGCACTTGACAGCAACTCATATTTGTGGGATGATAATTTTCAAAACATTTTAAATATAGGAATCAAACATGCATTATAATATTTCCATGGATTCAGTGATTCAACTCTGATCTGACCTGGAAAGCATATTTTGAATGCTGTAAAATACATGTGATGTGCTTTGTATTCATATTTGTGGTGATGTAAACTAATATCTGGAGAAATTAATATTTTTATCTTTAGAAGAATGTGACCCATACAGGATGTAGTCACATTGTTGTTCATGTATTTATTTAATTTTGACATAAAATTAACTTTGTTATTAATGTTAAGAGGATGAGTGTGGGATCCTGTCCAGGCCAGAAGGGGGCAGTAGCGGAGCGGCTGATGTCACCCACTCTAACCTCCAGCTGTTCTGCTTTAGGCAAACACTTCACACTTAAGTCCGTATAAGCCTCACAAATGTGCCTTCTGATACAAAATTGATACTTTAAAACATAGATATTTTGTCCTTTTGCACGTTTAGGAAATACAACTTGTTTTTAATTTTCTGGCTCCAAACACTAAGAGAGTCCTAAAGCTCTCTCATTCACTGTATTTAGTTATTTCACATCTGAAAGTCTGTGACACATTCCCCTGCACCTCAGACAACAGTATGTTGGTTGATACATCTTCTCCTAAAGACATCTAACCAACATGTTTCAGCACATAAGCTTACTGGCACTATACTCATCTATACTATTCAGGTACTTTGGTCTTTAGTTGGCCAAGACTAATATTTAAAGGCAGTTTAAGATTGTATTGTCATGAACACTTGTATACTAAAAGAAGAAAAGTTCTAAACAAGTTAACAAAAAAAAAACATGTTTAATAAAAATAATTTGATGTGGATTAGTTCGGTAGACCCATCATACTTCTAATGTTCTACAATAAGAACAGCAATAAGAACATTTTCATGTGATTTCATATCATTATGCCTTCAACACAGAAGCAGATCCACTCTGCTCAGTTTCTGGAGATTCTCCACGTGAAGTTGCTTTGCTTAATATATGTCTAAATAAAGGTGTCCCTGAAGACAGAGCGTCGTCAGAAGGTGCGCTTGAAAACATATGAGTAATGAAGACTCAGTTAGTACACTGACTTGGACTAAAGCAGTCAGTTAGCGACGTACGTCTGTTAAAAACCGGATCTGAACAGGATCCTGTTTTTTTAACTAAACATAAGCAGCATGATTTCAGAATGACTAATCAGTATCACTTCATTCACTGAGCGCTTGAGTTGTAAGAGATGTTAATTAAACAATTAAACAATGTCCATTTGTGTAAATGGTTACATAAAATAAGAAATGAGTGGAAGAAAATTCTAACTTCTTAATTTCTTTCTTATTGCGGCTTTGCTTCTGTTGTCGGATCATCAGGGTTTCCTTTTTCATGTGCCAGTTGGCAAAAAAATAACACCTGAGATGATTTCCTTCATATTTTTTATTTAAAATGAAAAGTAATCAAATGATCTAAGGATATATGCTAGCTCTAATTCACACATGCCTTTTTATTCTGTCTTGCACCCCATTGCTGCAAAAAGGTAAATCGAATAAAGTAAATCAATCGATTTGTGCACCACAAAGTCCTGTTTCCTATCTATTCCGATCATTAAGGTACTACTCTATGGCAACAACAGGAAACGCCTCTTTCTGTTGCTGGCTGCCCGGTGATTGGTCAAATGGGAGCTTTTGCATATTACTCAGGAAGTACTAACGGTGCAGAACAAAACCAAAGATGTTGGTGTGAGATAATAAAAATACATCCGGTACTTACATTTTTCCTTCAAACTAAGAGCACGATATGAACCAGTCATCAAAATGAATATATAATTATGTAAATAACTAGATAAATAAATAACTTTACAAACCTACAACTTGTAGAAATAACTAAAAAGTATATATGCTTGCATTGGTGTCGCCTGCCTTATTATCACCTGTGTAATAATATTTGATAAGAATGGGGTAAAAAAAAAAATATCAAAGACAAAGGTCACTGCCAAATTACTATAGCTTTTAAATTATTCTCCAACAATTGCTGCTTCAATGAAAGTGAATTTTACTGCGAGTAGTTTCACATCGCTTGAACAGAAACATATATTTCTAAAATCAATCACTCATATTTTCAGCAACATTACAGTCCTACACAAAACTAATGATTTCTTTTATTGTTTTCGTTACAAATTAAATGTTCGTCTTCCATTTCTTGAGACAAACGTTACTTATTTCCGTAGAATATCACTTCTACGTTAATTTACAATATTTCCTTTTGTTATTGTTGTCAGATTAGTGGTAGTTGTATTAGTAGTAGGAGCACGTTTGATTTTAGTTTGAAAAGGTGAACCGGATGTGTCTGCTCTGATCTCAGTAACTTTATATGCTAGCTGCCTGTGATTAGCCACGTCATGTAAAGTTAGCAGTGGAGCACTTCTGATAACAAAAGCAGCGAGGGTTCGCAGTGTGTTGGTGATATTAGCTCATTCTTAAAGAGCAGCTTTTGTTTCATGGTTATAACGCGGTGTGATCATATGGAAAGATGTCAGACATTGGGGACTGGTTCAGAAGCATCCCTCTCATCACCCGGTCCTGGTTCGCTGCTTCGCTTGCAGTTCCCTTCATTGGAAAACTAGGACTGATTGATTTCAGGAACCTTATGCTATTTCCAGAGCTGGTTATAAGCAGATTTCATGTAAGTGTACCTTGTGTCTTGTCGCCTGTGTGTATTGGGGTAGCTGTTAAATGCGGTGGTCGGTGTGTTTTGGATGTGGTCGGTTGGCTAGCTAGTGGCTAACGAGGCTAACTGAGCAGCAGGCCTGTGTTGTGTGACAGCCAATCAGAGGGCGAGACGCAGAAGGTTAGGACTTCCGGGTGCTGTCAAAATGCTACTTATTTTAGCAACACCGAGCTAAGGTGTAAATATAACACCAGTTTAAGTATTTTAATGACCAGAGATGGTAACGTAGCCGAGGTGTTGACTTGTCAGTATTTTGTGGGATATAAGAACGTTAGTTTCAGGTGCTGTTGCTGTATGAACCACAAGGCGGAGAAAGTATTTTGGACTTATTGTAAAGGGACTTTCCTGCTATGAAATGAGCTACTCGGGCAGTGTTTCTACTGGTTCACAGATTGTCCGTTTATACAACGTTAGGGGGCAGCATGGATCCTGAAAGACTCTCCTCAGGGCCAAACTACCCTCCTAAAACTACTTATTTGCTGTGGTAAAGTTTTGGCCTACTTTATTTATTCTAGAGAGAGAATGAGTGCGTTACTGGTTACTTAGAAGAATCACATTTTATTATTATCTATATTATCAGTTTATACAAAATGCTGCATTGCTAGATTAAACTATAGCGTTAGTTAAAATGAGCTCCAACTTCAGTAAAATGCTACTTCTACATAAACACACAACAATAACCCATTTAATATAACATATATAAAATGTTAAACTCACATGCTCCACCTGCAAGCATAATAGCAGCATTACTGCTTATTTCTATTAGTAAATAAGATTTTTCCAAATTCAAATACTATAAATCGGAAATCATGGACAATGTCAGTAAATAATAATAAATACTCAATTAACAATTGATATTTTTGGTTGGGACTAACACTTCATCATTATTGTAATTAATGCTGGATCTTTAAAAATGTCTTTCATTAATTGATAAACAATTTAGTCAATGAAATGACAAAATAAAAAAAAAAAGCTCATCCCAAAGTGTGAGTCCAAGGTGACATTTTCAAATGTATTTTTTTGTGCGACGTTGATTATAAACTGATGTAAAATTAAAGAAAAGCAACAAATTCTCAGATTTGAGAAGCTAGAGTCAGATAGGGTTTGGCACTCTTGTTAGATTTAACAGCTGAAAAGATTCAGTTGTTAGATTTAACAGCTGAAAAGATTCAGTTGTTAGATTTAACAGCTGAAAAGATTCAGCTGTTAAATCAGATTCATTTTCTGCGAGTGACTGATCAACTAGATAATTTCTCTAATTTAACTGTATTAAAATAAAATTAATAAATAAATGTAATAAAAGTGTTGCAGCCGCATTTCTAGTAATAACTGAGGTAGAGTCACGATTTGTTCCACTTCTGTTGCGTGTTGAAATTGTATCCTATCAGTTTCCCCTTGATTAAAAGCAATTTAACACAGGAAATGCTCATCGGCCCGTAAGCCGATCTATGCAGTGAATGCTGCATAGATCTGATATCTGTTACCACCACACACAACCTTTGAAACAACTTGTGTGGTAACATATTCTGCAAAGGAACACCTGGTGCCACTTTTTCAGTGCTTAGAAGTTAATATTTACAATCCACATGAGACTTCATGTGTGTTACAAGCACATCCTTAAGTCTGGATCTTTGCACCAACACAGCTGTGTTGATGTGTTTCTATTAGACTAATGTCTCTTCTGTTTGTTCCAGCTCTGGAGACCGGTGACTGCCACCTTGTATTTCCCAATAACCCCAAATACTGGGTTTCTGTACCTGGTCAACCTCTATTTCCTCTACCACTACTCTACTCGGTTAGAGACAGGTGAGACTACTGGCCTCTACTCGCATGCAGTCTCTCTCACACGCACACACACACTGCACCTTTAATCATGCTAATCCTATTCTTGGTATTGTTTTCCAGGGGCGTTTGATGGCAGACCTGCAGACTACATCTTCATGCTCTTCTTCAACTGGATCTGCATTGTTGTATCCTTTTGTCTGGCATTACAAAATATGAAACTATTTAAAACCTTTTGTTTAAATGATGAATTGCATGTTACCTTCAATATGTAAGGTTACATCCCTGCTCGTCTGTTTTTCACTCCACCATTGATCCTATCTCTGCTGCCTTCTTTGCCCCTCTGCGTTTCTCTCTCTCATCTGTCTGTTCTGCACCCCCCCTTCTTTCTTTTTCTATCCCTCGGTCTCTCTGCAGCACTGTGCCATGTCAGGGTGGCTCTGTGCCAGTGGCCCAGTGTCAGTCTACCCCTGCAGAGCAGAGAAACCTAATCTAGGTCACATGCAGCACATATCTCTACACTCTTTTCTTGGAGATTGATTGTCAGCTTTTCTGGCTTTTCACTGACGTCTTTTGTTTATGAGACACATTTGGGCAAAGTGCTGTTCTCCTTAAACCTGATCCAAACCAAGTGTTTAGTTTTTGTTACTACAGGAAAATTGTGGGAATGGGTGAACATAAAGTCAGGTGTGGGAGGTTAGGCTTACTCAAAGGGAAGTGGCATGTGACAGTCGGGCAGTGTGTGGATTTGACTGGCAACCCTCCCTTCACCAGCTGCTCTAATCTTAAGGCTCCGGCTGTGATTGTTTTGAGCCACGGGGTTGTTGTCCTTGACTCTGGCTACAGATAACCGGGATGCTGATGAACATGCAGGTAAGAATCCGCCTCTCATTCTGTATTCATACCACAACATAATGACTAGGGCTGGGTTTACAAAGAAGATTATTCCCATTCAACCGATCTTCATTTGATTAATTCATAAAATTCCAAGATCTATGTTTCATTGCAAACCTTTTCCTGTGGATGCAAGAAGCTTCAACCTGGTTAATCTGGTCCGGACTAGAGAAGAAGCCCCGCTAAAGACAGACAAAAAGCAAAGTCATAAATAAGATGTGCGTAACTGAGGTGGAATATTGTGGAAATATCCTAACATAAACAATAATATTAAGTAAACAATATTTTCAATAATGTCCCATAATCAGGACATTGTAATTATGAGAGCTGGTGGCCGTTCTTATGAAAACATCCACATCAAATCATTAAAACTAATCTTCTTCATCAGCAATAAACTTAACAAAGTGTGTGAAGAAGGCAGCGGGTACCAGCCAATCAGTGGCGGAGTAGTGCGTGTGGTAGCAGAATGTGAATGGGGGGGGGGGGGGGAAATATTAAACTACTGTAAATAACAGGCTGAGCAAATGCAAACAGTGGATGAGAGGGCACTTCAACATTTCCAAAAAAAACTCTTGCACACTTGATGCTAGTGTGCCATCGGCTAGGTAACCAATAGGTAGGTTTGCAGTGATCACTTGAGATCGTTGGGAGTGTTTCATAATGCAACATCACCACTTTAACCAGGCTTACTTAAAGAAGAAGATTGACATTTTGGGAAATGCGTTTCACCTTTAAATGTCACAAAACGAAGACGAGCTGAAATCCAACTCTTCAAAGATAAAAAGATGTATGTGCTGCAGCACACATTCATATATTGTTTATGTTGTTCATCAGCTGCTGATGATCCCACTGATCATGTCGGTGCTCTACGTCTGGGCTCAGTTCAACAAAGACATGGTCGTGTCCTTCTGGTTCGGAACACGGTTCAAGGTACCACGCTTTATATCTCAAGTTCTACGCTTTATATCTCAAGTTCTACGCTTTATATCTCAAGTTCTACGCTTTATATCTCAAGTTCTACGCTTTATATCTCAAGTTCTACGCTTTATATCTCGCAGTTCACAGTGATATCAGAGCACATCAAATAGCATGTTTTCAATGTTAAGGACGGTCAACATGTGATATTTATTCCACATTATCTTAACTACCTGAACGTGCGGCTAATTCCAATGTTCACGTTCATATTTCCTGTTCTTCTGTCCTAGGCACATTATCTACCTTGGGTCATTCTGGTTTTCAACTTCATCATCGGAGGCTCGTGAGTAACTACTTTTAATTGGTCGAATCAAAGACGGTGTTTAATAGTTTCATGTCAAACACACTGCACTATGAATGTAAATTCAAAGTCTTTAAATTAATTAGGAATGATCTGTTATTCTCATTGATGTTATTTTTGATTCTTCTTCTCCTCTTTGCTGTTATTGTGCAGGTTTGTGAATGAACTAACGGGGAACCTGGTGGGTCACCTCTACTTCTTCCTCATGTTCAAATATCCCATGGACCTGGGAGGACGCGCCTTCCTCTCAACACCAGAGTTCTTGTAAGTTTCTTTTATTTACCAAATTGGTTTTATATGAAGTTTAGGCCTTTATTTATTTTATTTTGTTATAACAATTTACCCAACAACTTCATTGTTGAGGCTGTGCAATACAAAGCTTCATGGAAACAAGACTATGCAACTTTTGAAAGAAGAAATAACATAATAATTTTTTTTTACCCAAACTCTTGTAAATGTTCATTAGATCTTGCAGAGCTTCATTTTGGTTCATCTTGAACCACCTGTGTACTTCAACAAAGTAATGAACAGTGATTTGCATTCACTTTTGGTTTCACTTCCAAACAAGTATTTTAAATATTTTTGAGTAGAACTTGATTAGAGAAGAGGAAATGCGTTTAGTCCCCCATAACAAGAGCATCAAGTCAGACCAATCGCAGCAGACGACCTATGAAAGACGTACTGCCCCAGGAAACCGACAAATCAACCAAGAACACATTGGAGTTGCTCAGCAGCTCGCCCAGACATTAAATCATTTATTTGTATGACTGTTTGGGTTTTTTAAGATATGACTTATTTGTTGAAAGCGGATCTGATCAGATCTCAGGATGAAACAGAATTTTTTTCTTCTTTTAATTAAAAAAAGAAAAATACGACTTTTCTTTTCAATAAATAGGAATTGTTGCTCGATCAGCTGTTTGCAAAATAGTGTTAAATTCCTTGAATTCAAATGTTCCAATGATATCCGTGTTAAAGACCACATTTGAATGCCTCCCCTCTCATCCCTCTCCTCCTCTCTCCAGGTATCGGTTCTTCCCCAACAGGAGGGGAGGAGTGTCGGGCTTTGGAGTCCCCCCTAGCAGACCAGCTGCCCAGGAGCAGGGGGGAGGAGGTGGGGGAGGAGGAGGTGGGGGAGGAGGAAGAGGACGTCACAACTGGGGCGAAGGCTTCCGCCTGGGGGGTGAATGAGCGGGGAGACGAGAGAGAGAGAGAGAGAGCTACCCCTCACCCCTCTTTTGCTCCCAATAACAAATGGCGTTGATGTTTCAGGTTAAAGTGCTTGCTTCTTCTCTTGTCTGAGGGAAACCCTCGACTTAAAATTTAATTCATAACTATGTTTTAAAGGCTCCAAGGAGATGAAATCTGAGGAAGCACGCAGTTTAACCAAGAAAGCAGCGCACAGCAGGACTCCGACTCTGGCCATAGGCTCAACTAACCAAGTCAAGCCAGCTTTACTGTTACTACTACTGCGGGTGTGTCCATGTGGAGCAGATAGAAGGAAATATGAATAAATCGGTTTTTTTTTTAATGTGATGATTCTTGCGCTCCCCTCCCTCCTTATTTTCTCTACACCCTTCCATTGGACCGTCAAGACCAGAGATGTTGCAGCTGCACACCAGCTTGCTGTTAATTCTGACTCGTGTTCCTGTCCTCTCTCTCTCTCTCTCTCTGTGATGCCATATCAGATTACATTGTAATTACAACGCACCGGGAGTGTGCTCTCAGCTGAACATGGGCAACGCTATTAAGAGAGCACTGTTTCCAGGTCTGATTTTACATGGGTGTAAAATGTTTTTAAGCCTTTGTGGCACAGACCCGATCTTCTGTCTTAAGCTCTGATCTTGACCGACATAAGGTGAAGATGGGATTTTGCTCTTTTTGTAAATATAACGATTGTTTATTGAAAGGATGAGCGAGTCTGAGAGTGTAATTAAGGTACTATCCATGTCTCCTTAATCGTCTTCTCCAGAGTCAGGAGAGTTCAGCCAATTATGTGCCAGTGTGGCTGGTTGAGAATCACTGACGATACAGTATGAACAATTAGGGCTGACACCAACTATTATTTTCCATGTCAATTAACTGCCAATTATTTTTGTCATGAATCACTTGTTCTATAAATGTCAGAAAATGGTGAAAATGCTTTTCTTGTTTGGTCCAACAGCAGTATTGCACGGTCTAAACTGTCAAGTTCAACCAAACCCAGATATACAGTTGTAAAAAGTTAAAGTGACCTGATGTCTAGAGGTGATTCGTGTCACTGGCTCAATACTTTACTTTTACTGGTTTTTGTACTGAATAATACAAGCAATCAGCCACCCTATCCAAGCTTTGATGCACAGAGTATACACTGGAAGACCAAGGCAGGTTTACAGTTGGTTGTGTATTTATTGAGTTACAGCAGACTTAAAGTAGAAAATGAAAAAATGCAAGCGGTTTTCCATCCTAGCCAACCAAATGTACAGTATCCCAGATACTAGTCTGAACATGAAACCAAAGCAGCAACAGACATTCAGCCGCTGTTCAAACCAGGGTTAAATGGCTTTTTCTTTTTGCTGCACAAATAATGCAAGCGCTTGCAATTTGACCCATGAATCACATTATCCCTTTAAAATCATTTCTAAAAGTGAGTTAAAAATAAATTGAAGTGCATGCAAGAAGTTCATGACAGCTTTGGCTGTTTGTGATGAGATTGATAATTTCTCTCTCTGGAGATTCACGAACCACCATTTCAGGTGTTCTAAAGCGGCTGTACAGAAATCAACTAAATCCAACCCAGCGTTGAACAGAAGGCCCTTCCTAAAGCCACAAAGACTAGAGAGAAGCCAAGGGGCGTGTTCACGGGAGCTTCAGCTATGTCATTGTGCGTGAAACACATTCTCCAAGATGTTCTTAGCAGGTTCAGTCGAGAATATTTAAAGTTCTTCAAACATAAGAGAGCAGCAAAGGCAGCATGGTGCGATCAGACACTCATCTCTATGTGATCAAATCATTTCTATATCATGTTGTGCATAACTCCTAGCTGCCCCTCGAGCACTTCTGAGTGATTTCCACCGTTGTCAGCGTAATTCTATGAGTGAATCAAGGTGACGCTGCAGGAGAAAAGGAAAAGTTGCAGCATCTACATATCTATCACTACCACAGGGATATACTATCAAAGACTACTCATGAGTAGTGCACAGGTATGGTTTTCAAAAAATAGGACTAATTTTCAGCAAATAACACACTATAGTACAATTTGATCTTAAAACAATTAAAAAAAAAAAACATTCCAGGTTTTGGGGCACCAGTCATGACTTTTTTTTTTCTTTTTTTTCTTCAATGTAACAAAACATGCCCTTTCAGTAAAACTGTACACACTTTGTTTTTGTTATACAGAAAAATATTTACAAGGGTGCTTGTTTAATAAAAAGAAAAAGATAAGTAGTAAGAACAATGCATCAAGTCCAGCTTTGGCACTCCTCTTAATGTCAGCATCTGCGCCACAAGTTCAGTCAGTGGAACTACTAAGTCCCCGGCGCTTTGTGATGACATCACAGACAGTTACATTACTGGTTCCACATTCAGTCATCTTGAGTCGGTGCATGGTCGGTCTGTGACTTAGCAGTCAATGATTTACTCGACCTGGAACAGAATCAGATAAACGGTGTGAGATGAAGACATGGGCAATTTAAACAAGTGATTGCTATGGTCACACAAATTCAGAAGTACTAAACAAAACTTTATTGGGTATAAAAAGGTGCAAATTATTATGAAAAGTACTAGAAATATAACACCATTTGCACTGCCTGTGAGAATAACACTGTGTCTACATAGATGATGCTAATGGTGGTGTGGGTCCAAATATCATCCTGCCATCCCAGCATGCAATCTTTTTTGGAGGGCCAATCAGAGGTAATTGCCCTCTAATAGCTTCCTGGGTAGCTGGAGACTGCAGCTGTGGCATCTTAAAGGAACAGCTCACCATTTATTTATCTTTTTACTCAAGCCAAGTCACACAAACTCAAAAAAAACAAAAACGCACAGATCAATAGGTTTTATAATAATGGGTCAAATGTGTTGCTCCAGTGTAACATTCATTTGTGATGCCATTCCCAGTTTCTCAACACTCCCCATACTAGTGGTCTTTAGAAGGATATTTCAACCTACTATCAACCAGTGACCCGTCCAGGTTGCTCCAAAGAGAGAACTTCACCGTCTGTAGCCAGCCTTTGTCTTTCCACTGCTGCTTCACCCTCCTCTCCCACTGCCACAGTCACCTGTACCCACCTGGCAATGAACCAGACGCAAAGTTTAAACACAAACGGACTCCTTCTAGGAACTAAAAACTAAAATCAAAGAAATGTTTTCATCTGTGAAAACAATGCCATAAACCATACACACAATGTCTAGTTGGTGAAACGGGTAACAAATGCAAAGAACGGAGTAATTCAGCATCCACAACTTGTGATGCCCATACGGTGCTGTATTTTTAGACTTATCACAAAATAAATCTTAAAATAACTCCTCAGATATTCCTTTAAAATTGGCAGTGAGCTGATCTTTTTTTGTCTGTATAACATCTCACACTAGAGAATAAATACAGGATGGAAGATCCGTTTCCCTCTCTCCACCCACCTCCCTTTGTCAGCAGTGCTGGAGCTGGTTTGGTCCGGTCTGGTCCGGCTCAGGTCTGTCACACTGTGGGCTAATCTGCCAGTCAACCACTGGACTTTGTCTTGGTCAGACAGCTTGGTGTGCTCTGTAGCTGCTGCTGTGTTCTCACCGGCCTCCACTGCACCAGAGAAGAGACAACACAAAGTCAAACCAGGGTATAAAACATTAAATAAGGGAATACAAAATGTCTACTCCAAGTTCTCTTCCAAAACTCACCTTTCACAGCCTTGACTTCCGAGGAAACACTCTGGGTTTTCTCAGAACTCTGGCCGTTCTGTTCCTGGCCCGCTCTCTGCTGCTCTACAAGGTTTTGTTTTTGGAAACTTTCCATCCAGTCCGGAGTTTCCCCGCTCTTCAGTGCCGAGCGGTGGTCCTTGAACCAGCGGACAATGTCGGTGCGTCCGAGGCTCGTTTGGACCTCCAGCTGGCTGTACTCCTCAGGAGATGGCCACCGAGTCTGACAGAACATCTGTCGAGACAGATTGTGTGACCAAACACAAAACATTTTACATCACAAAACAGAAATTTAAATCACAAAAACTAGAATGAGCGCCTCGCGGTTGTATGCCTCCACCAACCAGTGAAGTAGCAGTTTACATCCATGTCCGTCCAAAATGTCCTCACGTCATCGTCTTATTCTATTAAACATTTGTGTGAAAGGTGAAAGGTCACAGTGACCTTCAAATCACAAAATTACAATCAGTTTGGTGCCAAATTTATGTAAATTCCCTCCAGGCGATCCTGAGATATCAGTCACGAGCGTGGGACAAATGGACGAACGGAGAGTACGGACATACAGACTGCAACCTGAAAACATAATGCCTCAAGCCATGGCTATTACCAGACAACTAAATAAAATGCTTTATTGGGCCTGTGTAATAAACAAACTCTAAATTCATAAATCAGCTATTGGTGAAGAGACGCACCAATAACTGATTATCAATATGAGAATTCTAAATGATTGTTTTAGCCACACTAGTGGCATGGATCAACGGATGGCAATGTCTGCAATTTTGAGTATTACTACTACTACTACTACTACTACGTAAAGGATCCAAGTACTTCTTCCACCACTGAACATGCTAAACTATCACGGTGAACATTATGTTAGCATTTAGCTCAAAGCCCTGCTGTGTCAAAGCACAGCCGCACAGACCAGTCTGGTTTTAAAGTGCTTTATGACATTTCTTTCTACGTAGATACAATTGTATTCATGGAAACACAATGTGACAACAACGGTTATAAACAGATGTCATTTTTCACACATTTGTCACAATTCAGTTGAGAATCCTGTTTAAAATCCTGCACATTTCACCTTGTGTGATCAGATAAAGACATTTGGAAGTTGTGGATCGGCCTAATATATGGCTGATAGACTTTCAATCAGCCAGCCGGAGTTAAATAATGTATCAACTGGCAGCCTGTGCAATGCGTTACAGAACATAAAACAAGGACTGTTGCCGTTCAAGACATCTCATGGATATATGTTCGATACTGCAGTTTTCTAGACAACTTCACTTTAGTTGGTCAGATCTTATCTCACTTTTAATAATAAAGTATCAGCAAATCTCATCATGTAGTGTCAATCACCCAGCTGTCAGTACCGTCTCAAGATTAATACACATCAACTCACTTCATATTGTATTTAAAAATGTGCCTTCTCATCAATTAATCTCTTTAAAGTCACAACTACCATTGGCAGCTCATCTCGTCCCAACTTGTGCCATACTCTACTATATTGTCACCTGATCAGCGTCGGCATGTTTTCTTCTTACCTCTCTGAGCAGGCCGAGGGAGCTGCTGGTGATGGGAGCCGGGCTGGTGGAGGCCGACAGGATGGGAGGATGGGGAGAAGAGGAGGAGGATGAAGTGAGGATGGGAGGGGATGCAGAGGAGGAGAGGGTCGGCGGGTGAGGGGAGGAAGCTGCGAGCACAGGAGGGGAGGAGGAGGAGGAGGAGGATGATGAGGAGGAAGAAGAGGAGAGGACAGGTGGATGAGGAGAGGAGCGTAAAGGTTTCCCGCCCTGCTCTCGATGCGAAGTCCCGTTCAGCAGCGCTCTGGGCCAGTCTGCTCGGTCCTCTGTGTTCTTTGAAGACATGGTGAGTAAAGCCTTCTCCATGTTGTCCCTCAGCGCCCGGCGTTCAGAAAACCAGCAGTCCACCTCAGTCTTAGACAGCCTGGTCTCCTGGGCCAGCTGGTCTGCAGCAGGACAGAGTTCAGTGGATCAGATGAGCTGCGTTACCTCCAAGTGGAAGGCTTTTTTTTTTGGGATACCTGGGAATTCAGTCTCTCTCTCTCCGAGGGACTTAAAAATGAGCTCATTAAAAACACTTCTGCTATTCCTGCTTCTGCTAACCCACCAGAGGCTGGCCTGCAGCTCCTTTGGGGTGAAAGGAATTAAGTCACGTGTTGTGAACTAGTATAAAGAGTGAGGGGATTTGACCAACTGATTCACACCCAATTTTATCTCCCTCAGTCAGTAAGTTTCACTCTGTAAAAGTTCGGTAATAACTTTCTCAGGAATTTCCCGTCAACAGATCATAAAAACAGTCATGACTGGTCAGCCGATTTTGTAATTCATCATCTACCAGCCTGCAGGACGGCGGTCTTGTGTTTCTGTAGGCAATGTGTACAATGTGCTCACATCGAGCATCTGAATTGAGGACTAAGGCTCGACAACCAGGAAACGAGTAAAATCACATTTACAGAAAAGCATTCCGTACAGGGTCGTGGTTTTTTGCCACATTTAGTATTTCTGTAACTGAAAAGGACGTTTTAAAAAGGTGTCAAGTATTTTTAATTTCAATAGTTTAACTGCTGGACACAAGATGTCTTCTCCGTCAAAACCCCCCTTTGAGTAGAGGGGGACGTGAATGCTTTCCCCCCCTCTTCCATCTTTCGTGCCACACTTCATGCGATTAAATCAATCTGCTTGTGGGAGGGTTGGTGGAAGGCTTTACCTAGCTCCGCCTCTGTCGGAGTGCCGCTTCTCTGAAAACTCTCCTCCAGCGCCTTCAGCTGTTCTGATGACTTCCCCTTCACTCTCTCCAGCAGCGGGAACTGGTTGGGGACCGCTTTCTTTATGAGGGCGTCTTTAAGTGCTGGTGTCACCTCTGCTTTCACCAGCACTGGAGGCGGAGGAATACCTTCAAGAGAGACACAGAGAGACTTAAAGAACAAACACAGGTAATTGATATTACTAAACGACACACCACTAATGGTGCGTGAAATAAATCATTTTCACACAATTCAAATAAATGATTACACTTGCTTTGATGAATGAAAATCTTGGCATTTGTAGTTGTATTTATGTATCATAAGTTAGGAAGCTAAAAGGTCATAATTTTGTCTCTAAAATCTATTTAATATTTCTGAAAACATCGCCTTCAAGCAACTGTATTTATTCAAGTTTTATGCCACAAATTACATTGATTATTTGTTACCAACAGATGACATCCTGCTCGCCCCCGGTTTGGAGAAGCAAAAATTCGTTTTGCTGAGCGTCCACAGCAGTGCATTGCTTTGCTGCTGTGCCTGTACTCATGTCTGCTTCTCCAAACAGGGAGTGTGCAGACCACCGTCTACCAGACCCCCCTTAAGGTTAGCCGTTTAGCTCCATGCTATTAGCAGACAAGCAGGTCCCTGCGATTACTCCGAGCAGCAAGCATGGGAATGAACTACAATAACAACCGTCTGATGAAGTTGGTTGTTTCAAATGATGAGGTTGTTCCTCCTCGGCGTATTTTGGACATGCAGTTGTGACTAATTGTGAACTTTATGTTTTCTTCTCTCATTGACACATGTGGTGTGTGTGTGTGTGTGTGTGTGTGTGTGTGTGTGTGTGTGTGTGTGTGTGTGGCTGTGACGTAACTTCCTGCCGACATGAAACTATCATGCGACAATGGCACCCGTGTGTAAACGTGACCGCCAAGAAGTATCAGCCCACAGCGCAGTACCTTCACCCCTACATCAACGGTTGACTACGATTAAGCACAATTTTGCTTTCTCAGTATATTGTTTTAATAATAGCAATTAAAAACTACTTCTGTAAAACAAAATGAGCTTGTTTAAAACCTACAGACAGATGTGTGATCAGTCAGAGTGTTTTATTATTTCAGATGTGTGGCCCTGATCACACCACATACCTTTCAGGTTCAGTAGCCTCTGTTCACTGAACCACTTCTTTATCTCTCCTCTGGACAGCCCGGTGGTCTCTATCAGCCTGTAGATCTGCCACATGACACGATGCAACACAAAATGAGACAATATGTGAGGGTCTTTATCAGTATACACACATGACCTTCTAAAACATGGCACAAATAATGTCATTTCACTCACTTATTCTTACCTCATCTTCCTCGGGGAAAGGACAGTGTGTGTAGCTGGACCTCAGTACTGATAACTGCTCCGCCGTTTTGTTGTGGTCAACTGTGAAGCTCAGCACTTTGGGTGACGCCAGCTTGGATGTGGCCATGGGCGCCGAGATGGTTTGAATGATGGACGGTCGTTTACTCTCCGTGGAGATCACAGGGGAGGCCAGGGGTCGTTTGAGCGACTGTGCCACCTGAGGAGGTAAAACATGGTGGAAACGGTGACCACCTCAAATCATACGGCTTTGTGTTGGTACAAAGTTAACATTTCCGCCCGAGGTTTCGTACCTGGTTAGCCACGGAGAATGCCAGCGGTGCACAAGTGACAGTGGAGCCGTTGGCTACAGTAGTCAGCACCAGGCTGGTCTGTCCCAGGAGCTGACAGGGGAGGGACTGCAGGACAGAGGCTGCCGACTGCATGGCTTTGGAGGCTGCAGTGGAGGCATACGAGTTGGATAACTGGGAGTTGAGCTGAGGAGTTACCACGGTGAAGGTCTGAGGCACGGAGGAGATTGTACCGTTGAACATTTTCTTCCTGGCTTCTTCCACCTGTCAAAAGAAGGAACGCAACTGTTATAAAAAAAGAAAATCTCTCATCTGTAATGTATGGCTGCTGTTTTAAATATCTGCCGTAATTAAAGTACCAAAATGATTCTTCTTAACATCTTGACCATTTTCAATTAAAGCAGATAATCAAACCGTTGGTGAAATTGCCCATTTCAAAATGGATATTGTATCATTTTCTAATTCACTTTATTGTTTAAGTTATTACAAGTAATAACCTCTAATATTTTCATTTAAATAAATCTAGTCTCTTAAGTCATTATCTATCGCCAAACGAGGTAACACAATGGTGATTGAGCATATCGCCCACTGATGAAAGCCCTTAATATTTGCAGTATTACAAACTGTAATAATCTGTGGCAACATTCTGGGGAAAGGTGAAGTGAAAATGACGATTTAACAACATCAGCAATCAGACAAAAGCCCAAAATCTGATCAGAGCTTATCACAACAGACAATTAGTTTACTTGAGCTATTATTTGCCTTACAGTTATACAACATGATGGGATAGAACAACATAAAATGCAACACAGGATAATTATTCTCAGCATTTGTAATCTGGATGCAAGTTAATTGACAGCAAATGTCAATGTAATAAGTTAGAAATACAGTTTTTAATCACCATTATTAGTTTTGGTCTTTGAAAAAGACCCGGTAAAAACACACTCAACTTTACTTGAGGGAAGAGAATTGAAAGAGTGCCTCAAACATCTTCAGTACTATACTTCCTACCTCCTCAGGTGACCAGCTAATGCCCTGCTTGAGCCTCTGGGTGGTAAACCAGACTTTGATTTGCTCCTCTGGATGTTTTGAGGCTGCAGTGAGCCAGGAGAGCTCAGCCTGTGTTGGGTAGGGGAACTTGTTGAAGGAAGAGATGAGCGTCAGGTTGTCGTCCAGCGAGGGGTTGTATTTGGTTGTGTTGAGGGGCACTGCGATCTTCGGCACCTGAAATGATATAGTAAGCAATGGCAACTGAATAACCTTTGTACTGTGTTCAGCTCTTTAGTTCACAAACAAAACAGACGCCATGATGTATATTAAAAACTGAAAAAAAAAGGTTAAGCTATAATTGTAGGGGTCTTTAATTCCCTAATAATGTCCCAAGGCAAACCTTAAAAAGAACCATGACATTTGGTGCCAATTATGTGGAAAATATTTGAGTTTCCTTGAAAAACCTAATAATGCATTTATTACCGAGAAGGAATAGTTTCTAAAAGAAACTGAGTATCCTTCCTCCACCGGGTGTCCTACCTGAGTGTAGTTTACAGGCCGCTGTAGGGAAGGCATGATGTGAGAAAGGCCTTCTGCTTTGAGTAGAGTCGACTCGGGGATGATGACCGTTCCGTTCACATTGAAAGCTGTAATTGGTTTCTTGGCGAAATCTGTCCGTTTATTATCCGACGACATTATTTTTGGTTTACCGATCTTCACCGTGGTGGGTTTGCTGAGTGGCAGAGCGCCCGGTTCGTCCCCTTTGGCACTGGACGTGTTGTAAATGAATGCACTGTTACTGCACCCATCTATCGTCTGTTCCAAGATTGTCTGATTATTCATTTTGATGCGTTTGAATTTAAAGTTGCTCTCCCCTGGGTGACACCTCTCGTTGTGTTCCGTCAGCGTGTCGAACTTCTTTGTGTTGAAGTTACAGACGGCGCACAGGTACAGCGGGTTGAGGATGACGTTGGGGTGGTTGGCGTCGACGTGTTCTTTGAAATTGTTGAGGTTCTGCGTGGAGAAGGGGCAGTATTTACACTCGTAGCCCCCCTGCTGCCTACGCAGAGGTTTGGAAAGGTCTGGTGGCTCTGTTGCTGGTTTGTCTGGGCCCATGGGAGGGTCCAAGGCCTTGCCCCTCAGGTCTAATTCCGTCTCTGTTGAGAGATCTGCCTCCATAGGCCCCTCCTCGCTATGGTTCTCCGTTTTCGTCTGGAAGAAGGAAGTTTTCAGATGAAAAGGAGACTTACCTAGAAGTGGCATTTACATGTATTGAATCATTCTGAAATCAGCACACAACCACTGAAACACAGATATACAAGACAATGTATCCTAGTGAAGAGACAGATAAGGATGATTACAAATGACAAATTAAAGTGCAGTCAGTGTACAAAAAACTGTTTTAAAATCACAAGTTAGAAACGGTTTTCATAAGACGCTCTACATTTAAAAAAAAAAAAAAGTATAACCAATACAGCCTCCCAATTTTAAACTATGGATCCATATTTATTGAGTTCATCCTCTTAAAGAAAGCTAGCTGCTCTTGACAGACACATTGAAAGTGTACCTCCATGTCTTCCTCTGTGTCGTCATCCAGCTCCACCATGGTCCGCTCAGGGCGGATCATCAAGGGAGTGGAGGCCTTCCGTCGACTGGACATGATGACGGGTCCTGGGTTTGTCTGGGTGGACAGCTGCCCTCACTGGGTGCCTGTGATTGGCCACAGATGATATCGAGAAGGCCGAGGTGCCCAGGGTGCGGAATGCAGGACTGCTATCACGGAGTGGTTGGTGGATAAAACGCGCCAGGTACCGAAGAATAGCCAGGAGACCTGGCTTGTACTTGGACCAAGATGCAGGCCTGGGCTCTCTTGTATATTAGGAGGGGTAGGGAGCACAGCACAGTTTCTGGGATAGGCAGTGAGCAGCCAATGAGTCTGAAGAACAGTTTTCCCCAGGAGTAAGATTAGAGAGGAGGGCAGTAGAGGGTGAAGGTCTGGTAGAGACGGGAATGTTTATGCCGGGCTCGCTGACAGCGTCAGCTCCAATGCTGGCTGACCTCCTGGATCTTCATGACAGGATGCTACCTGGATGGTAGAAAGAAGAGAAGAACCAGAGTGTAAAAGAGGATTATTACTGACATTAGACAGAATTTTATATTTTGGCCTTCTTTTGTTTTAAGACCCTTATTCTACCTTCATTTCATCCATCTAGGACTCCGGGTTAATGTTTGCCCACATACGATTTTTGCTGCATCACGTGTAGTTGTCTGGCAGATCAAAATGATCAACGGCAAATTCGTCCATTGGGAAATATGCCAAATAAATGAAGGTGCACTTTTGCACGCAATATTTCTGTGACTTATTAATAACAACGATTTGATTGTCAACGATATGAATGAAGCTCTGAACTCTTCGGTACAGCCCACGAGACACTCAAACTTATTGTGAATTAGACAAACGCGGAAGTCAGACCAACAAGCCAATTTAATTTTTTAGACCGCATCTTCGTTAATGTAGATTAGTCTTTAATTAATTGACAATAGCATGGCTATAGGCTTTTTAAAATTCTATTGTTGTACAGTAGCCTCTCTGCTCAGTTTGCAAAGAGTTAATTCTGCTTATTTCTTTTAATAGAATACATTTGTTGGAACGTGGATCATAGCGTTTGTGGGTTTTTAGTGTTTCTTTGCGGTTTAAATGTAGGCTATTATATACTATTTAAAACATGCATCCAGTAGTTGCCATATTGGCCTGCTATGACTTAAATACATTTAATAAGTGAAACCAGTGACGTGTCACAGATCTCATCTGGACGGACATGATCACTCAATAGAAGTCACGGAAATGAAAATTGAAAATCAACATTTTAAGACAACAGACATTGGATTATACATAAGGAAGAATGAACAAAAATGAAACGCGGGTAAGGAAAAGCCTTCGACACCCTCTGCAAGTGTCTTTGAATTGCCTTTAAAAGTAAGGCAGCAGGCACCAAACAGGCTGGTTTGAGCGCGTCAAGAAAGGCAACATGCTGGGCTATTTAAGCTCGGTGGTCCCATGTCGATCTGCAGCAAGCCACCATCCAAAAGAGGTAGTCGAGTCAACAGTCAGCTGGCAAAACTGGCTCAAAAGGAAAAAGGTCAAAGGAAGCCGACAAAGAAACGGCAAAGCAGAGCAGATGGCCTACAGGTGGTCCGCTGTCAGACCTGCACAACAATGGTGCTGAAACGAAAAGCCAACGCCCTTAACAAGAAACTAATTGCAGTGGGCTAAGGAACAATCACTAGACACTGGAGGTCTGAAGAAGCCGTACACCGCTTAATGAGCGTTTGTGGTTTCATGCTGATGGAGGGAACAAACAGTGTGTGTGTGTGGAGAAATCCAGAGGACATGCAAAGCACAACTGTACGCAAATCTAGAGGCAAAAAGGAATAAAAGGCAGTATTGTTAACAGTACCTCGTGTTATGTCAGTATATATATATATATATATATATATACACACACATACATGACACAATTATAAATGAAGGATAGAACCGTAAGGAGGAAGTAGCAGCCATGGGATGGAGAGACAATACACAAATTGATTAAAAGAAAGTCAATTGGCAACAACTTCATAACTATAATGTATTTAGCAAAAAAATGCCAAGAGTTCCCTGGTTTGTGAAGATACTTTTCTTAGTGTTCTATGAATTGGGTTTTGCTGTCTGTCAGACAAAACAAATGATATGAATCTACTAACCCATCGGACTCATCGATAAACAGTCAAATTAATCGTGAGATTAGTCGATAATGAAAGCACCAGTTCACCGGCTGTTGTAACTTCTGTCTGTAAAACTGCCAACACTGGAGAATGTTCTGGAGTGGCACCTTGAGTACGTGTATTAATGTGTTGTTTCTTTACGTCTCAACAAACCGTCTCAAAACAACTACGCATATATTTTGGATAGATTAGAGTTGGGCTTACTACTCACTGATCAGTAAGCAAGTTGCTGTAATAAATATTGGCATATTTCTTTTCTAATACATAAAAAAACAAGCTGTTGCCCAACCAGGGCAACAACGTGAGCAACAATCTGTTCGACCACATGAACTTTGGCCAACACACACACACACCTGCTATAATTACAGTTCGTCAGTGTTACTTGGCTGAGACTAGAAGCGTTCAGGCAGCAGCTGTATTTTGCAGAATAAATATGAAAACAATTTAGCTCCACGGAGCAGCTTGGACAAGTTTTACACAAGGATTTTCTAGTGTCTATTTATGCGAAAACATTTATCATCACACTTCATATTTGCATAGCGTAGCTGCTATGCAAATATAAGCAGCTGACAGGTCTGCAGCTGTCAGGAAGACAAGTTGTCCTGAGAGTTACTGACTAATCATAGATCAGATTGTGCTGCGGAGTGTGAATAAAGTGAGAAACCACAGACAAAGCCGCTTCAGATACATATCTTAAAAAGCCCAGAGACGCTTTCATTTGGGTTCTGCTGAAATGACAACTCCCTGAAGAAAGGTCGGTTAAGAACAGCAGAGTGAGAGTGAGCAGAGGAAACTTTCCTAGGGTAATATTGTAATGAGCGGAGAGACTGAAGCTTATCTGGCTCAAAAGTCTATTGATATTCCGGAGGCCTCATGCAGAAGCTCCACTCTCATATTCACATGAGTAAAAATCAAATGAGTCGATGCCGCAGCGGTGCTCCCCCATCAAGACATAATGAGGTTCTATAAAACCAAGACAGAGTCCTCCGACAAATTAAAATCTCATGTATGCAACACTAAAATAGTTGCTGTAAAAGGGTGGGGCTACAGTAAATATGAGAAAAGTAAGTCTTCCGTCATCTTGGCTTGTTGGCGTTGTACCTCGTAGTCACGTCCGTGATTTGGTCCTCTCCGACAGCGGCGCATTAATCACACGGCGCTGTACCCTTCAGGGCTCGGGGGCTGTCGCTCGCTGGCCCGACTCATTGTCCCGACTCATTGTCCCGAGATATCTCAACTGCTCACACGACCCACTGAGGCATCATTAGAATGCAGCCTCATTGCCATGGTGTCGCTATAGCAACCGTGGACGTAGAGCTGTAGTCAAGTGGCTGCTACGTCCGTGTCACTGACAGACTGTATGCACAGGGACGACCACAACGCCGCTGCTTTTGGGAGGTTTCTTCAACTTCACCCACTGAACGTCAATGATGAAGTCACAGGGAGAAGAAATCAATCAGAGCTAGTTGTGAACAGCACACATGAACTGTTTCTCTGTGTCACAAACTCAGGGAATGTGACAAAAAATGAGTCCACACAAGGTTGTACTTAAAACCAAATATGAAACTAAGGTGGTAACTCAAATGAACAATGGAGCGTGCCGATGGGAAAAGTTAGCAATGAAGCACAGGCACGGACGAGTGTCAAGTGTGCTGCGGAGGTGTTGAAGGTGCAAATCAAAACGACAATCATGCAGAGTGGATGTCTGCTGTAGCAAAGGAGACAATGCGCACGAGGACCAGCTTTTAGAGTCCGATAGCCCAGGTGAGCTTAATCAAGCTGACGACCCTCCCCTTTTTTCAGCCAACTGCCTGCTGCAGCTTGGCCAGGAGAGCCTCCATGACTGTGGGGGGGTCACAGTGAGGTACCAGGGAAGGTTACAAGCTTCCTGATTATCCTACTAACTCTGTTTTGGAACTGTATAGATTTAAGGCCGTTAATGCTGCAGTTTATTTATTCTGCCGCTCATTATTTAGTCACCCCGTCCCTCAAAGTCTGCCCAAAAATCCAACAAAGTAGCCAACATCTGGTAAGCAGGAGCCGGATATGCATCTGAAGCGCCACTTCATACGACCTGCTGAACCTGTGCTGCATCACTGCTGACACAGCCGGAACACTTTCCGTGTGCGCTGGATTAGGATCTGACTGTGAGCACAACGGAAGAGAGAAAGCTTTTTTACCTCCTACTGGTGTGTTGAACCCACACAAGTACAGGGAGAGAGGATTTCCATTATGCAACATCTATGGCCGTGGTTACACTTGTCTTTTCAATGCGACTTTTGTGAATGTGATACGTATATTCTCACACACACACACACACACACACACACACACACACACACACACACACACACACACACACACACACACACACACACACACACACACACACACACACACACACACACACACACACACACACACACACACACACACACACACACACACACACACACACACACACACACACACACACACACACACACACACACACACACACACACACACACACACACACACACACACACACACACACACACACACACACACACACACACACACACACACACACACACACACACACACACACACACACACACACACACACACACACCAAAGCTTAATGTCCTTGTTGTCAACTCATGAAAGCTGCCAATGGCGCCTCAAAAATGTGCTACAAGTGACAGGATGACATCAAACACTGATTTGCATATTAAATAAATACCTATTGAGTCATTTAAAGAAAAAGTGCTCACAACACGACAGATTCTGAGCTTTGGCTGGCTCAGAAAAAGGCACATTATCTTCCACAATACAAACACAAACAGCTCCGCCGTTCGAGATGTTGCAGTCGAATTAAACTCGTGTTGGCCGAGTCAGGCTGACTGTCTCAAACAAAGAGAAAAGTGTGTGCAAAGAGTGCTGAACACTGAGGACACACCGGCTCTAAGATCCTCCTCCTCTCTTTACTCTACCGGGAGAGAGGCCGCTCTCCTGCTGCCTTCACTGGCTACTCTGGAGCGCTGCGTGCCATCAAGCAAAATATATAATTGGTACAGTGTGTGAATAACAGCCATGGCAATGAATTAGTCTAATCAATAGTTACAGAAACTTTATCAACAAAAAAAAAAAAATAACCTTACTACCAGGCTCAATCTCATGTATAAAAAAATAATCATTTGGTGTCTGAGAGACAAATGTTATGTTTGTTTGGTTGTAAACATCTCAGCTGTAAGAAATGTGCTCAGGCTAATGTTCCAGACTGCAATCTGAGCTTTTCACATAATTGCTTTCACTTTATTTCCAGTACAAACAATAATTGCACTCGACTCAGCGGCTTTCATAGCCAGGGTCAAACCGTGTGCTCGTTAGTGTGTCTAACCTAGTCAGCCAGTTAGCATCTGTGTGCAGAGTGAGCTCTGTGCTGGAGCCACAAACTCCCTACTGTCTGGATGCTCATTAAACTTGTATGAAGACCCAGCCTGGCAGCCCCTCGCCTGCCCGTCTGTCTGTCTGATTGGTGCATTATATTAGTAGAGTCATTTTTCTGAAGGAGTTCCATTTATTGCTGCCAGGCAGCCAATACATTTATCAGCCCTGGCAGTAATCAGTTTAGTCTCCACACTGGCATACATACTGGAGGGGGAGATCAATACGAATCCTTCGTACCAGATGATCTAATACAACAGAAATATCAGTGGCGCTATAGGAAGGATATCTATCCAAAACAGCAGCGAGAAGAGACTGAACAGATGAGTCACAGCAGCGCTCTCCACTCAGCTCCTATTTCTGTGCCTCATTGATGTAATCGCACAGTGTAGTAGGGGGGAACAAATATGACTCAGGCTGTGCTCTCTGAAACTGGACGTTTGAAAAGGCAGTGTGGCCTTCAGCTGCATATCTCCTCTATTAAAACACACCGGTCTGAACCGAATTAGCCCCGTGCCAACACTCGCTGGCTAAACGTGTCATGACTGATGTTTACAGGGATGTGATGTAATTATTGGAAAACAACCCTTTCTTCTGGATCACTGCAGTAACTGCTGCTCCCGGGGCTCAGAGGTCCAGGTGAAAGGGTGCAGCTCTATTTTCAGAGACACACGTTAGTAAGGAAAGCACATGTGAGGTTAGGAAGGCGTGCCCCTGCTTCATGAAGGCAACAAGTGCACAATACCGATTGTACAATACTGATTTACAGTAAATATTAAATGATGTAATGCAGCCAGCCAGACTGGTCAGGTGCACTTGAGTCTCTTGCAATGCCATCCACTGAGGCCATTATGATTTATGCGATGCGGAAAATACAGACAGAACTTGAATCAGCAGTTAAGACTAAATATCTTGGAATTTGCCAAAATGTGGATGCAGTTTAGTAAGATGAGTGATTCCCCTCCACACAGACCGACACAATCCTATCACAGAGGACCGGTTGCTAGTTTGGATCACACTACACGACTTTTGTTTTGTCTGTTTTTCACTCACCCATAACTTTTAGAGATCGCTGGTGATGCAGCACTTCATCTTGTAGCCCAGCGGTCCCCAACCACCGGGCCGGTCATTTGGTACCGGGCCGCACAGAAAGAATAAATAACTTATATTATTTCCATTTTATTATTTATTTCGTATCTCCCAATTTCATCCGCCTGTGCCTCTTGACACATGTCAAGACGCTTGTCTCGGTCACGTGATACGTGACCTCAAATATTAAGCCCACAAGCTAGCCAAAATGAGTAAAACACAAATGTCTTTGGAGAGCTTCTTTGCACTGATTCAGCGTTATGGTGAGTTGTATTTTTTATGCATTTTATATTTGTTTTCATGCCGGTCGTATCATTTTATTTCATCACGTTTATCCGCCACACCTTGAAGGCCGGTCCATGAAAATATTGTCCAACATGAAACCGGTTCATGGCGCAAAAAAGGTTGGGGACCGCTGTTGTAGCCCATTGAGAGGGCCCCCTATTAAACACGTACCCTTCTCACTCATGGTTATAACACAATCAATAACCCACAACTAACTCTCTTCAACAAAGTAAAACACCATGGCACACAACAACTTGTGACACAAACAATTTGTAAAACTAATAACTGTACATTTACAAATTTACACCGCTGAACGGCATGCTGGGTATTGTTATAGTTGCTAGCTTGTAGCATCATAACAATGTGAAAACAGCTTAGAGAAGCTCCGTCACTACTGCATATTTAAGAACAGAAAAGAGAAATGGAGGATAAAGAAAGAGACACCAGAGATGCACCAGAAAAAAATAGTGTTTTTTAACAATCCGACGTAACCACTGCCTCCTCGGATTCAAGGTCGTCAGTAGCTCCAGTAAAGCAGCGAAGCTAACGGGTCAGACATCGCTTGAAGAGGCATGTGCCCGAGGCACTGGCACACGAGAGGAAAAGCAGGCGGTGGAGGTTTTACTATGTTGCAGTTTGCACAATAAGAATTGTTTACACTTAATGTGAAACCACCAAAATCTACAAAAATACAGTGATACACCGTGAAAAGGCCAGAATCCTGAAAAAGTCCTGTGATACAGTGATACGGTGCTCGCTGGTCGAAGGCGCGAGCTGAGAAACTCGTCAATGCATCAACCAGCAGGCTCCATATCTGACCTGTCAGCGAGCGACAGCCAACCAGAGCACAAGGCTGTGATGAGGGGAGACGTCTCTAAGTCAACCAAAACACAGATATTTGACACCAACAGCTACATTCAAAGCAAAAGGATTGAATGTTTTGTTTTATAACTGTACTGAACCACTGTCCTTGATACAAAAAATTGTGAAATGTTGCGTTACATCAAATTCATTGATATTCATTCAAGCTGGAATATTTTCTAATGAATTATTGGAATGTTAATTATCCACCACATGATTAGACACCTCTTCTGAAGACAAAACCTGCTTAAATTAGAACCTGCTTAGAATTGGATTTCATAAGGCCCTCGCCATTCACTGCCTGAAATGTAGACACAGGCGGCCATCACACACACACACAAAAGGCGTATGGATGGCAACCTCTGCGCTTGAAGCCATGCATGAAGTACAAACCAGCCAGTAACACCAGGGCTCAAAAAATAACGAGCACAACGAGACAAGAAGGCGACATCAAAACCACAACCCGAAGAAACACTTTACTGCGAACAGCCACATGACTTTGTTTGTAGCATTAACTAAAACTTTGAAGCTCCAAACAAACACTCATATATCACGAGTAACAAAAACATATTGCACAGAGAGAGTGCACACACTGCCTCTCTTTTTGGCACTGGTGTGTGGGGTGAGTTTTCCCTCCAGACTGCTTGGTCCACAAGTCAGCCACTGCAGTGAGGAGGACAGTGTGTGGGTGAGGAGAAGCACCGCCACCGTTAGTACAGCGTGTCCCAGCAGGGGTGGAAAAGGCGGAATTTCGGACCGTCGCAGAATTGATTTGAATCTCATCACGCGGCTCCTCTAGACCAAAGCAGTGCTGCACTGCATGTTCTGCATAGCAACAGAGCAGCGCTACTTTTGCTGGGCTGGGATAAAAGACTCAACGTGGACAAATGATGAGAACGGTTGTTTTGTCACTTGAGCTCAACCTATAGTGGATTTCTGAGGCCGGAGCTAATATTGAGTGGTAAAAACATGTTATTATGTATTGTATGGTTATCAATTATTTTTTTACATACAGACATAACATAAAAAAAAAGAAGGATTGCTTGTATGAATGCTATTAAGGATGTGTCCCCCAATTATTATAGTTGAGAAATAATCTTGTCAGGTCTCTCTGGCGGATAAAAAAAAAAACAGTGTTTGTAAATCACTTCAAACATATTTTCTGTACTGCAACGTCTTGCTACTTAACGGCTGATGCCAATACTGATGTATCAGAGTGACAAAGCAGCTTTTACTAAATGCTCAATTTGAACAACACTTGGTCACATCTGCAAATTTTCCTTTACAATTGTGTATGTTGCACATTTTCACTTTTTAAAGATCAGCACTTTTCCTACACAGTATTTTATTCAATCTACTAAAAAGGTGCAGCGAGGAGAGACTACTACTGCAATATTATGCACCCCTCAGCTTTTGTGACAAGTTGCCAAACTTTCTCCGCGTAGAATAAAATAATCACTGCTGTGACCTTATTCACTCTACGGACACCGTGGCCTATATACAGCATGATGGAAATACTGTCAAGCAGACTACACTACAGTGGAACAAGAATCCAGTCTTCCGTTTCTTCTGGTTCACGTAACATTGAACACAGACACTAGTCTCACGTTGCCAGACCTGTCTCACTGAACACACACACACACACACACACACACACACACACACAGGCGCACCGTGTCTCACACACACACACACACACACACACAGCTTTAAAAATATCCAAGTGTCACCCACTCTGCTGCTGATGGTTGTGTTACTATGGAAACGCTGTAACCAACAGAAACGGTACGTGTATCCGGGAGCCGAAACCCAGCAGAGGTCAATCAGTGTCACGACAGCAGCGATGTTTAAAATCCAGCTCCGCTTCACTTTTTCTGCACCACGGTAAGGTTCACCTTAAAAAAAAAATAATTTACATTCTTAGCATTTCAGAATGACATATTTAAAGGTGACAAATCTTGTGTACACACCAGTGCGCATACATGCAAAACATTACGTACAGCATCTTCAACTGAATGCATCTTACAGCCGCCGCTATTCCAACAATAGACTCTAAATAAGCCATTTTACATAGTTAGTAGTAAACATGCGAGTAAAACTACGGTGAGCTCAGAATTTGCGTTGCCTGCACAACATCAGGGACTGATGTGTATCCAACACGTGCACTCTCACTGAACATGCACGGCTGTCTCACATCAGTTCGTTTCTGCGGCCCCATATAAACTCACAAAGTGACCCCATGCTGAAGGGCCAACACGTCAGCGAGCATTCACTTGATCCCAGGGCTGCGAGTGGGAATGAAAAGCAGATGGGGTGCTGGACCGAGTTTTTATTACAGCAATCGGAACAACACAGGGGTTAACGCCCCTCTTCAACATGTTTTATTTAACTTCCATAATAATGCCCTCCCCCCTTGACTTGAATTTGCTGTCCCATTTGTGCTCCCCCTGTCCAGCTCTACGCTCCTCTCACTCTCCCTAATGGCGTTTTGCACAGACAGCCACACTGATAACAGCACGTTCTTCTCCCACAAAAGCATTAATCTCCACCGTGACAACTTTTAAGAGCTTAAAACCACTAAAACGCTCTCGAGTGTTTTTTTGTTTGGGCCAGGTAAAATTTGAGTTTTCAGTTACCCTACATGCACTGGGGTAATCTCTTGCACCCAACCAGCAGCCTCCAAATCAGGTCAACAAGGAACATGGACTGAAGTTTTGCAGAACCCCTACCAATAGCTACTACATTGTAGTCACTGCAGATGCAATGTAAAATAAAGTTAAACATACATTGTTGTATGGGTTTTACAAAGTATGTCATTTACATGTGCGCGCATGCATGGGAGGGAGAGAAGGATGTACGTCGCGAGTCCAAATGAGAACGCTTGGAGACTTTGGATTTTGTTTGTTAGAGCCTCAGCGAGCACTTACTGCGTCTGCGCTGCCAGACTTCCCACCTGTCAATCTCTGCCTTCCCTGCAGTGGGTGTGGCTTGTGAATCGTCTCCAGCCTCTCCTCATTGGTCTCATGCTGGGAGGGGTGTGTCTGTGCCATGCCAGCGGCTGACGTGGTGCAGTGCAGAAGGACTTTTAGTAAGCTCTCTCTCTCATTTCTCACCCTCCAAAACTTGAAATTTGGAGGACACAGTCAGATGGGAGAAGGGGAGCTACTCCACTCACACAAGCCCCAACGGTCTACGTGACAGACACCGATTTGCGCGCAAGGGTGTGAAATTAACTTTTTCGACAGTTCCATGTAGTGGTGATTATGTTCAGCATTTCACCAGAGCATCCGATTCAAACTTTCAAGTTCTAATAGACTGCAGTGGCGAAAAAAAAGAAGAAATGAGCCTCTGGCTGGTGATGCACACGGGGGTACTTTGATACATTCAGAACAAACAGCTGCACAGACTGCTTTGCACCCGTAGACATAGATAATAATCAATGCAGCGATGATGCAGTGGAGTCTTTAATAAAATACGCCACTTAAGATATGACCGACTGCAGATACTAATGGTGGGGTCCAGTGCACCTGCTCTTACTCTCACACACAAACACCTTGGCTGTCTCTCGCTTCTCATTCACACCGCTTCGACATTCCTTCTCTCGTCTCTTCTTTCTTTTCTCCGTCACTCTCCGTGTGGCCGGTTTTCTTTGCGACACCTCTAGTTCGGTTGGATTTCCCGACATATTGAGCACCACAGACGTACCTAAAATTCTTTATATTCTGCTGCATTTTTGCGTTGCGATTTCCATTGGTGCGAACGGGCGACACCATCTTCGCCTTAGTAGACACATAAAACTGTGAAGAGCATTGTGACCTTTTGTGTGCTTAACCTGGAAATGCTGCTGCTTTGGTTTCCAGGAATCCAACTAGGTCCTGAGCTCGCAAATAGCAGCCTTGTACAGCAAAATCTGACATGACACCAACCTGGACAATTGCTCTCTCTCTCTCCGAGTAACTCCGTTGCCTCTTTCTCTGCATCGCCCCGTCTCCCTCAGACGTCACACGCACTCTCTCACACAGTGTTGCTGTCATGCTCCCTCTCCTTCTGTCCCTATGTAACCCTTCAGCTCTGCCTCTCTAATTGCATCCTTCCATCCGTCACGCTCTCTTCTCTCAGCCCCACCTCCAGGTGATGAGCTCATCTCTGTGGTTGCCTTAGTCACCTAACAACACGTCTGAGAAGCCGGTGGCGGCACAGCGGAGAGGGAGAGAGAGAGAGAGAGAGAGAGAGAGAGAGGACCTGAACTGAAAACACTGGAACAGAGCGCAGCGTAGATGTCGGTGATGTCATCACAGAGCCCAGCTGAGCACGACAGGCCATGATGACAACAACCTCCATCCTCCAACCCACGATGACTCATTCCAGTGTCTCACAAAGAGAACGGACAGCCATTATATAGCTCGGGATCGGATGTGGACGTGTGATGCGAGAGCTCAGGAAATTCTGGATGTTCCTGATGAATGTGAAAAAAAACGAAAACTAGTTGAAACCCACCATAGGTCTGCTGGCACGGCTCTAAAAAATAACAGCCACACATCATGAAATAAAGAGGTCTGGGCTCAAGACAAATGCAAAAATA
The DNA here is from genome assembly GCA_032191485.1 of Leptoclinus maculatus. Lineage (NCBI taxonomy): Eukaryota > Metazoa > Chordata > Actinopteri > Perciformes > Stichaeidae > Leptoclinus > Leptoclinus maculatus. The sequence continues at coordinate 17,363,586 of JAVDOI010000008.1, forward strand.
TAGGACCGATACATTTCGTCTCCCATGCAGCATACGGTACAGTACTGCAGTCAGCAAAGCCTAAACAAGTAGTGAGTTGAAGTACAGGCTGGTAGGCTGGTAAACTGTGTTCAGGAAAGTGCATTGCCTCATGTAGTTGTCTGATTGGGTATGGGAAAAATAAATCTGATCTTTATTAGGGAAGTCTGTTCGTAAGATATTCAGTAAAAGATACGATCTGAAGATTGGCATTAATGTTTTCTGTGTTGAAATCAGCTGGAGCGCTAGTTAACATTAGATGTTAGCAGTTAGCAGCACAGGCGACAATAACGGCGCTAACAGCTAACGTTAGCCGAGATTGCATTTAGTTATATTATGATGCGTTCAAGCACTATTTAGTAAACCTATTGGGGGAAAATAGATTATAAACGCATCTAGTAAATCACAGCACATAAACAAGATATTAGAGGATTATGACCTGTATCATTTCCTAACACTAACTCTTTGCAGTTTATATTACATAATTTAAACTACGAATGACAAGCGCCTGTAGAGAGCAACCAGAGTTGGTGATTGTTGGAATAGTGGAGAGACTAACAAAGAACGTTTTGATGAGTTTTGTTTCTGTCGAGTTTGAATGAAGTGCATTTTACAATAATCAGTGAGGTAAAGTTACTGTTATGTGGCAAACCTGCCACATCTTTTACAAAGAAAGTGAGTCCGTTCGTTCATAAACAATCGTTAGCATAGCTATACTAATGCTATGCTGTATGGTCTAGCTATATAGCTGTCGATCAGTGATGGACTGCTAACGCTGGATAGAAAATAATAATTGGAATCCCTCAGTTGACCATCATATTATTATTTCTATCAATTTAAACAGGAATCTTTGGGCATTCAGAGCTGAGCAGCAGCTTGTCCTTTCAGTCTCTGAAACTAAAACATTGGCTAACGCAGCTAAAGTTGGGGACTGACTGAGAGCTGGATCGGGATCAACTTAGACGTTATCTGATATCTTCAGCTTTAATCGTCAGATGTCACCAACCAGCAGTTTGCCATGGTTACCAAAAAGGGAAAACTACAAAACAATCATCACTCATAAGCACGATTGACTAGTATAATGAAAATGATTGTTAATGTGAACTACAGAAAAATGGTCTTGTTTTGTAGACACAGATGAACTTCGTATTTGGCTGTAAGTAAATACTGATATTTGTCAGTTGTATTTGAGCTCCCGGCTCAAACACTGGACAGTTAGAACTTAAGCAGCACACACACACAGTTTCAGTACTGTCACTGGAACAGGACTGCCTGCCACCTGCCCAGTTAAATCTACCGAAAACAAACATAGCGTCTCATTGTTTTACTGTCAATCTTCTGTCTCAGGTTAGTTCCAGTTAGCAGTCAGAAACGGCCTCGGATAATGTCAATGGCTCTTGCTATTGCGATTGACACATGCAACATCTAGCGCCGGTGAGATGACTGTCAGGAATCAGATCTCACACATCGTTTGTAAGAATGATATTCGACTGTAGTGCACTTTCCTTGCCGTCAGCCCATACCAATGGTTTCTATTTAAATGAATCTGAGCGACTGAGTCTTGTTCATTTCCCACCATCTGACTACAGTAAACGAATAAGCGCCTCCAGGAACAAATACAGCGGATCGCCTCACAGCTGGATGTTTTGGCTGTGACATTCTACGAGGTCACGGTACATTGAGAAACCCTGCAAGGTTGAGCAAGGCAGGAAAAACAGGCGATTCAATGACGGTAATTTATCGTTCATGCCACTTCTTCCAAAATAACAGCTGCCAAATTCCTTACTGTAAACAAACTGAAAATCTCTGGTGACTGAAATGTGCTGCTGTCACAGTGCAGTGATGATGGGACAATCACTGATGTTATGAACAAGGTAGTGTGGGGACATCTGTGCATTTCTCTAATCCCTTGAGCAATACTGAGAATAACAATTTCCCAATTTTTTTTTTTAAACAAAGCCTTAATCTTGCATCTGTCAAAACCGTAAAAACAATTCAATGATGTCCTATATACCCAACACTGGACAACAACAGGGATTTTAAATCATTATTCTATAATATATATATATATTGTAGTACTGACCTGGTGACAGCCAACTTGTTTGGGGCAAGCAAATAAACAAAAAGTTTAATTTTATTTAGGTGGATTAATTGAATATATTAATTTGGTATACACCTATTTATGGCTGTATTCCCGACGTCATTCTACAAAAAAGCTTGGCTACACAATACGCTAAGCAACTGTGTGTGATCTGAAGTATGACGGGTTACTTTTATCAGCAGAAACCGTTTGATTGTTCAGCCACCAATAAAAACGGGCCGGCTGTCATTCTAAATTATACTAAATTATCTGTGATTTGACAGATCACACGTGGAAGCCATGTGAAGAACAAACATGAGCCACATGTCTACGCACACGGAAAGAGCAAGAGTGCATGGCTTAGCGAGCGAAGCCAAGTTTATACCCAGAGGAATTGCCGATAACGGGTATGACAGAGAGGGGGGGTTAACTGCGCTGCGATCAAAAACACTTGCATCTTTTACGGATTGGGCTCCGTCGGGCTGTTGATCAAGGAATGTTTAGAAATGCAACATAGTAGGTCGTCCCAGTAAGAGGGGGATGTCGTCTCTTGAAAATACTTCATCAGACACACACACAGTAAGAATGTGAATAGTCTGGGTGACAGCTTTACTTAGAAAAGCAGCATCCATAACAGACACCAAGTTCTTTTCCATTAACTTGCCCACCTGTAGGGGCCGAGTGTGTAGACCTGTCAGAGGTCTGAAACTGTACACTGCTGAACAGGTGCACTGAATTACAGCACAGTAAATCTGTGTCACAGACTGTTTATCACAAACAGCAATATGTAAGATATGAAATGCTACTTTAATCTCAACCTAGAGTCGATATATAGTATCCTTCTCTGGGAGCCGGACTGTCTCTCTTCTTGTAATGGTCGTAGTCATGTGTTACTTTTCGTCATCAATACTCAAATCAAACCATTATTATGTCCATAGTATGCAATACAGAACTGAAATTCAGTGAAATGTATGATTTTATCACAGATAAAATGTATTTAATGTAGATGGGTCTAGTCATGCCCAGGACACTTAATATGGACCATGTCAGCACCCATACCAATCCTGGGTATTCAGGCATCTAGGGGACGACGGCCTCTTGATGGTATTTAATTCTACTGAGGGAGTTAACGCTGCCAAAATATGTCAAATCTCCAAAAAGCAATAAGACAACGTGCGTGGGGCTTGAATAGAATGCACTCGGGTCTGATGGTGACTTGCAACTCCCAACATATTGGAAAGTTTACTGTGACTTTGAAGAAACTTTACGGCGTTATCCCCCAATAATAAACCTTAATGACAGAGTAGTGCATGTGAAATGTGTTGTTGCATGACACAGTGATGGAAGAAACTAGAAGACGAGGCGAGGGATGATATACACTGGCCTACAAAAAGCAAGCAGACTTTCCCTGTTTAAAGTAAGTCACGACTGTGTGTAAAATGCTGGCACGTGATAGGTTTGATCCTCTATATAAATATGTATGTTTGTGCTCATAAATCTTAAACAGTGCAGGACAACATGTAGGATGCATAACAATGCAATAAATCAAACTACCACTTTCCCTTTAAAAGGGTTGCACTGAGGACACGTTTTCCTCTGGTTGACACTGCGTTCATTATTAAAGTTGTTATTCTGAATAGAAACAGCCCTTTATTACCTTTATACGGCAGTAACGCGCCTGCTGCACCGGCAGGATACAAGTCCGCTCCTATGCTATACTGCGTGTCTATCCGTCTGCATGCAGTAAAAGCCGTGGTCTCGGAGGGGAGGAGGCATCACCAGGGGTAACGTTACGCCTACATCACAGAGTCGCACAAATCAAAGTCTATAAACAACGTCCGACTCCCAAAAGTTGCGACCCGAACCTCAGTACCGCTGAATGCGAGCGGGCTACACCCGGCCGCGGTGCGGAGTTTAACGGCCGTTTCCACCGGCCAACCCGAGATGTGACAGTGGGGGCGCAGGAAAAACCCACTCTCCCCAAATGTTCCCCCCTTCTCGCCATCGACGTAACAACATGTCGGCAAAGGACGGCCATGTTTTGCTGGTTATGTCGACACGGGGAGGAGGAAAAGTAGACACGATGTATCTCCGCTCCGCCGTCTCCCACCACGGCCTCGACGTATCAAAGTGAAACTTAAACACCGGGGGGAGAAAACGTCCAATTAACAACTTGGCGGACACATTGTCTCAGCACGCAGGTGTGAACGGCAGAGCCAGGCAAAGTTCACGCGGCTAGACAAGTTAAAATATTTATACAGAGGCGTGCGGGTGTTTGGGAGACACGCAGAGGCAGCGCGAGCCAAGAGAGGGGCACAAAAAAACAACTACATGCAGTTTTAACTTGAGGGACTTTTAAGGGTGGAGGGAGGGGGGGGGGGCGTTAGAAAAACAAGAGCAAGAGTTGATCTATTTTCTTACCTGCCCACTGTTTTGGCGCGATGCTCAGGTGGCGCGGTACAATCCCAAAGCGACTGCGAAAACAACAAAAATGAGACGGACCGGTGTTTAAACACTCTCGCGGCGGTCCGGTAACCGAGCAGACAACAGGCGACAGGAAAGAGAACATTGGCGATCACAAGGAGGATCTACGCCAAAAGCCACATGATCGCCGACGTCAGAGTACGTATTTGCATGCCGTACCGGAGCGCCGGTGTCCGTCCACAGCGGGTCCATGGCGGCTGCTGCCGCGAAAAGTTCAGACACGGGCTGAGGAAAGTGAACCAACTCCGCTTCCAGACGGCAGGAACGGCGCTCGTGGCTCCATGTAGCATGCCTGCTGCTCATAAATGAATGAACGGCGCCTTGTTGCCGTCAACTTGTCCCCCGTGCTGATGCCCGCCTGCCTCTTCGCTGGGAGCTAATTGAATATTACAGTATCAAAGGGGGCGTTTGTTACCGCTAAGGTCCCACCCCCTATCTTTCACCCCGCCCACCCCTCTTTCTCTCCCCTCTGTCTCTCTATATGCATGCGATGCTAGGTGAGGAGTTGCTGCAGTGCTTTCTCAAGTGGGAGCCGGTCTGCAGGGGGGGGGGCTGTATACATCTCCGTCTTTCATCACACACACACACACACACACACACACACACACACACACACACACACACACATCAAACACACTCGCATCTGGATCCAGAAACAGGTTAGTCTGAGGTCAGCTGATACAGCTCGCGTGTGTCGGTGAGACAAACTGGCCTGAATTGACACGGACGACTCAGCGAGCTCGCGCACAACAGTGACCCCCACTGGATCCTCTTTAGAATTGATTTTGACCTTGGCCCGTGCACGCATGCAACGTTCCTCGTGGAGTCACGTACACAGTTTGCCCTGCAGCGGTTTCACCAAACTCGATGTCATTGGTGAATTAAAAAAATGTTAAAGGATCACGAAGAAAGCGTTATTGTAACAAAGTGTGAAGTCAGCATGGATGGAGGCTGGCTGAGGTGCGGGCTGAACATAGATTGCAGTCTTCGGTTTACAAGCGTAAGATAATTGAGACATCACACATGTGAAAGGTTGGCGCAGGTTAAAAGCATGAATGTGTTGCAGAAAATGCTGTACTTTTTGTAGTTTAGGCCCTCCAATTTTAACCACACATCACTTTTAATATGAACATTTGTTCCAAGGTTAGGACTACCAGCTGCCGACCACAAAATAAAGGTGATAAGATAATAATTGAGTGGAAGAGAAATTGTTGTTTGTGCGAGAGCAACAGCATCTCTTTGTATAGTTTGAGCTATTATCTAGTAGCTAGCTTGTTCAGTTTCTGCATGACCAACGGTAGTGTAGCTATCCCCGATTTCATAAGTCAAACTGAGTGTGTTGGTGTTGATATTCTGCTTGAGTATTTCTAATATTGTTACTTGCTCTCAGACCAGACCACCGAGACAAACTCCCCTGGCTCGATGAAAAATAAACCATAAAAGGAATGCTGATAAATTGCCCGTCTCTCACAATCCTATGGAGGGAAAATGGTGAAACATCAAAACATAGTTAAGATCAAGAGGAGGTTATTTCTCCAACCTTGTTTTGAAAATGTCATTTTCCTCCAGAATGTTTTGGCATGTTGTCGATTCACATTTTCACATATCTTCTGGCCCTGACATCAAAACCCTCTTATGAAGGTTAAGAATTTCTAACATTCCTTTTTTTGTTTGTTGTGTGAGCAGTAATGAAATAGATGTGTCTTTCATGAAGTTGACCACCTATCTGCTCTGATCCTTTCACACAAAATTCCTTAACAAGCTATTTGAATGAGTTAAAGTGGTCCATTTATCTCTTAGCTGTCAAGTCACTGATGTGTTTTCTGCTGGTTTAATCATCCCTCGCAGTGGTTCAATTTAGGCTTGATTCTTTATCATGTTCTCTTGGTCTTCATTGAATGTGGAGCAAGCTTCTCTCTTTGAAGGAATGTGAAAGCAATAGAGCTGACAAGGTGTCACCAAGCCTTCTTCTTCGCCTCCCTCAGGCCTCAGAGGAAAAGTCAATAGGAGGGAAAAAAATCTGAATATGAAAGAGAGATGTTTTCTCGCCAGTCTGGATTTTAAGGTCTGCTCCGTGAACCTGTCCATCAGAACTCAGGCCGGACAGAACAAAGCAGCGCCCCACTCGACCAGTGAGGCCAAAACAGTTCTGACTTGAGAGGACAGAACAACCACCTCATATACCATACCACCAGCTGAGGGTCAGATTTCTCCTCCACAGGTCAGAGCAAGCAGACACACACACACACACATATATATATATATATATATATATATATATATATATATATATATATATATATATATATATATTTGTCAGAACATTTTACACCACGTTTACATCACTGGAACATCTATGTAGTTCTGATAATGTCAAACTTACAGCAGTCTGTATGAGCGCACAGTACTGTCCAGCACTGGTCCATTATTGTGCCAACTGATGGATGGATGCTGGTAGTAATACTAGACCTGCAAAGACATGTCCAGAACTGAGGTTAGGAAAAACATAAAACATAGAATTACTTATTTGTGGCTTATCAAATAATAACAAGGCAAGCGACGGAAAGGCTCTGTGTTCAACCAATCCCCCCCCCCCATTTTACATTTGCTTTAATGCTAATCCCGAACACTTGAAAGAACAACAACACGAGGACCTATGCCGAACATCAGCTCCAGTTCAAAATGAACCCAATGATTGAAGTTGATGTGGAGACGTGCTTCGGGTGTAAAAGCCCCCTTTCGTTTTCTACACAGACAATGTTGTAGGTGACGTGGCATTCGGGGCATCACTTCAAAGGTTTGGATGGGCATGAAACTTGCTGGTTTAAATCATCAGTGCAAAATCTGAGCAACTGTGTTAGAAAATATCTGGTTCTTTGATCAAAACCATACAAGCTTCTGTAAATAAAAAAACACACAAGGAGAGAAATTAGCTATAACTTCTGAGGTGCATTTTGGTATAAAACATCACCATCACAAACTTAAAATTATTTTGTGAGCCGTTGCAGCCAATGTTGAGCTAAAGCTTAAGTTATGTTTAGGAATAAATTCAGCAGCATCAACATTTTTGGATGACAATGGCGTTTTGTTCCAAAGTGCAACAAATTTTAATTTGCTACAGCTTTGATTCATACCTAGCTCCTCTTTTGTGGAACCAGCTTCCCGTTTCAGTCCGGGGGGCAGACACACTCACCACATTTAAGAGTAAGCTTAAGACTTTCCTTTTTGATAGTGCTTATAGTTAGGGCTGGCTCAGGTTTGCCTTGGACCGGCCCTTAGACTAGCTGGTATAGGCTTAGACTACAGGGGGACTTCCTAGGATACACTGAGCTCCTCTCTCCTCTTCTTCATCTCTGTCTGTATGAATTGATGTCCCATTAATGCTCACTACTAACTCTACTTCTTCCCCAGAGTCTTTGTGCTTTCTCGCCTCACAGGTTCCCATGGATCGTGGTTTCATCTGGACCCTGGTCCTTCCACCCGCCATGGCCCTGCTGACACCTACTACCAATTTTTATTATTAACATTATTAACCCTATTACCGTTACCACTAATGCACATTACTGACTTTGTTTCTTCCCCGGAGTCCTTGTGCTTTCTCTCCTCACAGGTTTCCATGTATCGTGGTTTCATCTGGACCCTGGTCCTTCCTCCCACCATGGCCCTGCTGACTCCCACTAATAAATAACACTCTTATTATTACTTACATTACTATTTCATATTACCGGTACCATTAATGCACATTATTGACCAGCTTCTTCACCAGAGTATCTGTGCTTTATCACCTCGCAGGTACCTCTGGTTCCGGGTTGTACCTGGACCTGGTCTTTCCTCCTGCCGTGGTTCTGTCATACATTGAATGTGTTGAAATTACATTGATTGTGTTGTAATTCTGTTATGCTGTTCAACACTTGACATCTATTGCACTTCTGTCCATCCTGGGAGAGGGATCCCTCCTCTGTTGCTCTCCCTAAGGTCTCTTCCTCTTTTTTGGGGGAGTTTTTCCTGTTCCGATGTGAGGGTTCCGGGACAAGAGGATGTCAAATGTGTACATATTGTAAAGCCCTCTGAGGCAAATTTGTAATTTGTGATTTTGGGCTATACAAAAATAAATTGAATTGAAATTGAATTGAATACCTCTGACATGCTTTTTCTCCATAGCAACAGTGGCTCATGTGTATTGTACTGCTGTATTGCTGCACGTGCCCGACTCCACCTGCAAGTGGATCACAGACTTCCTGTCTGACAGGAAGCAGCACGTCAAGCTGGGAAAGCACGTCTCAGCCTCTCGGACCATCAGCACCGGTTCTCCCCAAGGCTGCGTTCTTTCCACTCTGCTCTTCTCTCTGTACACCAACAGCTGCACCTCCAGTCACCAGTCCGTCAAGCTCCTGAAGTTCACGGATGACACCACCCTCATTGGACTCATCTCTGGTGGGGATGAGTCCGCTTACAGGTGGGAGATTGACCATCTGGTGACCTGGTGCGGTTTGAACAACTTAGTGCTCAACGTTCTAAAGACAGTGGAGATGGTTGTGGATTTCCAGAAGAACGCAGCCACACCTGCCCCTATCACCTGTGTGACTCCCCCGTCGACGCGGTGGAGTCCTTCCGCTTCCTGGGCTCCATCATAACCCAGGACCTCAAGTGGGAGCTGAACATCAGCTCCATCACCAAGAAGGCTCAGCAGAGGATGTACTTCCTGAGGCAGCTGAAGAAATTCAACCTGCCAAAGACAATGATGGTGCACTTCTACACAGCCATCATTGAGTCCATCCTCTGCTCCTCCATCACGGTCTGGTACACTGCAGCCACTGCCAAGGACAAGGGCAGACTGCAGCGCATCATTCGCTCTGCCGAGAGGGTGATTGGCTGCGATCTGCCGTCCTTCCAGGACTTGTTCGCTTCAAGGACCCTGAAGCGAGCAAGAAAGATTGTAGCCGACCCCTCTCACCCTGGACAAAAACAGTTTGTGCCCCTTCCATCTGGTAGGAGGCTGAGGTCCATCAGGACCAAGACCTCACGACACATGAACAGTTTCTTCCCATCGGCAGTCAGGCTCATTAACAGAGCCCGGGTCCCCCACTGACTCTGTCATCCCCAGGACAATTTCCTACCGGTCACTCCCCTGCATCCCTTCTATTACACTCGATACTTCTACACTACACTTACATCTCACTTGTTTATAGTCCTGTTATCTGTTCGTTTGTGCACTTTATTTTATATTTCACTTTATTTTATATTTTTCTGTAAATTTTAATATGTTTCTACTTTGCACTTTTGATTGTTGTTAAATGTTATGCACCTCCTGTCATGTCAAATTCCTTGTATGTTCAACATACCATGGCAATAAACGGCTCTGATTCTGATTGTAATATTTATTTAGTATATTTACAATCATAATACTTTTATTGGCACATTTTTCTTTTGAAAGGTCACATCCAACCTACAAGTTGATAAAAGTTGATTACTTGCAAACTCTGACAAAGGAAGTGAACTTGATAATGCTTAAAATAAACTCTGATGCTGTATGACTCTCTGTAACTACAGATGTTGTTATGGTTGTGTCTTTTTCCCTAAAGAATTTGTTAGAAAATGTATTCAATCCCTTAATCTAGATTTTCACTTCAATTCTCCAGTGAGTATGAATAAACGTAGAAAGGACCTTTCTAATCACATAGACGGTGAATTCTGTGAATGTATAAATGTGATTAAAACAGAAGGTCACTAGATGGTGCCACATGGCTGTACAACCCCCTCCTATGTAGAATCCCCAAACCTGCCTGGGACTGAACCAGAGTTTGTTTGTTATGTGAAGCGCATTCATGGTGGAAGTGCTGCCGACTTTCAGTGCATCTACCAACCTAAAGTATGTATCAGAGCTTTGGGCCTGACTGGGTCTGTCCTGTGCTTTCTTTTATTGAATTGCAGTTTTTCTGACACTTATCTCTTTCATCTACTTGAATCATCTGAGGATGCTCACTTTTTGCCTGGGCTCTGTTCGCTTTAGCCTCAGTCTTTACTGCATTGTTGGATGGCACAGAATGAGCATGATGTTTCAAATTCAAATAACTCGGTTGGAAACATTAAAAAGTCGTCGACCAATTTAAGAAGTTACTGTTTTGCCAGAAATTTGCCAACGGAGACAAGTTAAAAATTAGAAGACCCATAATTTAAAAAAGGACTATTAATTTGAGTGCTAAATCTGCACAGTAACTGTAAACTACATACAGTATGTGTCAAGCTAGACAGTAAAGGGCAATAGGTGTAGTAACAGTAACTGAGGAGAATGGGGTTTAGCGAACAGTCAATTGACACATTTTTTGTCCTACAATTACAATAATTTGTCGTGTTTTACTGCTCTTTAACGGTTTAACTGTTGAGATTAAACTATGTTATGGAGATGCTGTAGTTCAAATGAGATGTGGCAAGTTAGTGTGCATGTGTGAATGTGTGTGTGTGTGTGTGTGTGTGTGTGTGTGTGTGTGTGTGTGTGTGTGTGTGTGTGTGTGTGTGTGTGTGTGTGTGTGTGTGTGTGTGTGTTTTCAGGTTATGCATGTACTTCCCCGGCGAGCAGTTTTGGCCCATTCAGACAGCAGACAGTTGGAATATATTCAAGATGCTGTTTGGTAACAACGCATTCACAAATAGCTTATCCAGTGGGGGTTTATAAATCCTGTTATCACCACTGAAACCAAATACCGACTTCCCTTCCCACGTTCAGGTTCAACCATGACACAGCTGTTGATGCAACCATGATACGACAAACAAAGAGGAGGAGAGAGGAAGAGTGGGGGAAACTGTGGGGAGGGAATAAATGCAACGTGACAGTAGGAGAGGAGAAGTAATGAAAGAAGAGAGGTTTAAAAATCAAATGATTGGGACTTTTTATTTACTTACTGTACGTGTCACAAGAGCGCAAAGAGGACGGGAGGATTTAGTGGCTCGAGAGACCATCCTGCATCTGTACCCTTACAATGTGTTCTGGCAAAGTCTCCTATAGCTAGACATGAAGCAGTACAAAGAGTAGAATAATATAGCAGAGTACAGAAAAGACCCCCTCTCAGTCACAGGAGAGGAGCGCTAAATCGAGTCCAGAGATGCTGGAGGTCAATTAAGTTCACAGTGCTGGTAGGTTTAGCAAATACACAGAATAAGTTCACAGAAATGGAGCAACCTTTGAATAAGGTATTTTTACAGGGGACTTGTGCTTTTTAACACTGAAAATGGTCTTGTTGGCTCGGACGAGGACCTTGAATCCAACTATAAACCCCTTGGCTCATCTTTCTACTGTACACTGATCAAAGGAGCAGCGGTTCTCAGATGATTTCCTCGGATTGCAAAATGATTTCACAAAATGTGTTTTTAACATAGTGTTTTTCAGGCACCCCATCTCCTTCCATTAACGTGATGAAGAAACACGTCGTAAAGCCTGAAAATCCTACAAGTCAGTACAAGGAGGAAACCAGATCACTGTTCTCCCTCCTCTCCTACTCCCTCTGCGGGAGACTACCTCTCATCCTTGTTTACCTACGATTTCTTTGATTTAAAATCAAGCCTTTTCTTTTGCAAGACAAAAACAGCATTCTTTCTAATCGAGTAAGGCAAAAGCGCATTGTTCAAAGAATGGCGGTATTGCGCTTTCCCAAGGCACATGAGAAGAGGAAAAGGGACATTTACCCGACGATTCATCACATCATTTCCAGTTCAGTGAAACACTTATCCTTGTGGCTTCGGGTATTGTCACTTCACAAAAGCATGATACGAAAATATTTACCACAATGACATGATTTGGGAGGAGATTCTTTCAAATTGCTTCCTCTTTGTCTTGAGTCATCTCTGGCGTGATGCAAGTGTTTGTATGTGTGCGTTTGTCGGTGCCACTTACGTGTTATAGCAATGTTTCTCAGAGTCTGACAGAGCAACCACTGTATTCATCAAACACACACACATGGCAACAATCCGACCATATGGCTTCAAGTAACAGAAGGAGGGAGAAAAAGGAAAGCGGAAAGAGAGAGAGAGATAGCAGAGGCAAAACAAAGAGGTAAGTAGAGGGAGGTGAAGAGGAGAGAGGAGGAAGAGAAAGAAACCACAATGAAGGGGTACAGATGAAGACATTGGTGTTGAGATGAAATGAAACAGGCAGAGGAGGACAAGCAGAGAATGGAAATAAGAGAGAAAATAGAGGGCACAAAGAGTGGTTTCTGGCAGCTTCTCTTTTAAATCCACTATTTGATTTCACTGTGTTACTTGTCATCTTCTAACTATGAGGTGAGTGTGTGTACAGTGGTTTCGGGGTAGGTTTAAAGGTCCTACATACAGCATTGAGAGCAATAATATAAACAGCAAACAACATTTTGCAATGTAAAGATAAAGAGGAGGATGTCTCTCTCTCTATGAGGCATGCATTTTAGTACATGCGAGTCCTGTGTGTGGCTAGCCAATGGCCGTCCCTCTGCACCGGGCTCACGCCGCCGATAACGCCATCCTGACCCACGCCATCCTGACCCACGCCATCCTGACCCACGCCATCCTGACCCACGCCATCCTGACCCACGCCATCTTGACCCACGCCATCCTGACCCACGCCATCCTGACCCACGCCATCCTGACCCACGCCATCCTGACCCACGCCAGCATTGTGGAAACGTAGCGAACCACCCTCTTGATTTTTACACTTTGAGGAACACCAAGAGCAGAAATATTCTTGCACTGCTATCACTTTTATTTACTCACTAAAATAAAAAGTAATAATAATTATAAGAAATAAAACACCTATTGTGCAAATTATGATTTACATTGTATGAATGAATCTCTTTTTACATGCAATTCATTGTACGGCATTTATTGAACAAATTCAACTTCAAAAACTGCATAAAGCCAACAGAGGCTGTGAGTTTACTTCAGTATGGTTCCAAATGTAGGAGGAAAACAACTTTCACAGAGTAACAATGCTCTCTTTGTAGCTTATTATGTGCAGCAGTATAGACATGCTTGTTGCATTATATCAAATCATAGCGGTGCATTTTTCTATTGTGCAGCCATCCACTTTGTCAATGATACTTTGTTTCCTGCTCTCAGTCAAGTCATTTGTATGTGCAAATACCCCTCTCTTCCCCTGGTTTCAGTGTGTATCTACGTGGTTTACATATGCATGATGCACTTGTGCTGTTGGTCTGTAATTAAAGTATACGGGATCAACGTCATGTAATCTGTTGCAATGTGATGGCTATTACGGGGCATGTTTCCTCTTTTATTTCTGTGTATATAGAGTTTCAGAAAGCCTCTTCTTGCTTGTCTGGTAGACACTTGACATGCATCCAGCGGTAGAATTACGACGGGGCTGTATAAACAGTGCTGTGGATACATTTAGTGAATAGTTTAGTTTTTTTTTTTAATTGTTACGTTTTTATTGCAGGCCTTGGGAGTAAAGCTATAATCTCTTAAAGAACGCACTCTTCTTTTCCCCATCGTCTCTGTTTTGCTGTTTCTGCCTGTTCTTGTATACATTACTCATTGAGTCATTAAAGTGTTTCCCTCTTTCCCTCTGTCGCTCTTCCTCTCTCCTCTGTTATTTGTAAGCCACAGCATTTTATAATCCTTTGTCTGTTTGCTTGTGTTTTCATTTTGGTCACTGATTACAGATAGCCCATCTCTTTTTGACAGTTTTAACTTTCTAACCTATTTCAGTGATAACAAGAACATACTTCACCCAGTGGTGGGCTGTCAGGGCCTGCAAAGCCTTCTCTGCTGGCCTAAACAGAATCACAAAGTTATAGCTATTTTATAATTTAATAATGTTTCTTAAATACACTACATGTATTATAATTTATACAAATATTTTTCCCATTATCTTATTTTCTCATTGCACAGCTACTGTCTTCCTCTGTTGCTCTGCTTCCAGTGCAGCTTGTTTTAAGTAGAGCCTTTATCCAATCAGATTTCACCTCTGCGTCTCTAGGTAAGAAGAGAGGCCCGAGGCCTGCAGACTCTCAAATTAATCTCTTTGCAGTTTAAGTGAATGGGGACGATATTGTTGATTGTCATAGTGTTCAACCAATCAGATCTTTAGTTTGACATGTTGTGCGTATTCTTTGACATGCCAGAGCCTGCTAGCTGGCCTAACCATACGTGATTGGTCAGTGGGCTAGCGTGACATGTTGGGCGGTGACAATCCCAATATCTGCTGCCTCTGTCGAGTGGACATTTTCAGCCCTCAAACGCATTAAAACGTATTCAGGAAATACAACTGGGGAGGCTCGACTGTCTTCACTGGCGTCCATGAATCGAGAAGGACTTCTTACTGGAACTAAAACGCACAGATGTACTGAACAACCGTGGGATTAAACTCTTTATTAACAAAGAAAGAAGGATGGACTTTGTCTTTAAATAGTGAACAGCAGCTCTGGTAAGTTAAATGCGTTTGTTTTTATATCTGCAGCAGCTTTAATATGCTTGTTTGTATATTATTATTTGTACAACTTTTTGATTTTTGTTTGGTTTTATATGTGATAGGAACCATTGTTACATCCTATGTTGCTCTGGGGACATATTTAGCCGGTGCCAGTGTTGCCAACTTGCCGACTTTCTCGCTAAATCTGGCGACTTTCCAAACCCTCATGGCGACTTTTTTTGTCAAAAGCTACTAACGACAAATCTAGCGACTTTTTCTGGTGTTATTGGAGACTTTGCTGGTGTTTTGACTCAATGACGTTAAAGCTAAATAGCTGTGTTTCAGCTGCAGGACAGCAGTGAAGGCCCAGGTATGAAATGCACGGCCCGCCACTGACTTCACCTATAGCTGAATGAACAATGCCTGTGAACATTTGATGCGTTTAACCAAGTCAGGACGCTGAAAAATCCTCCTGTAAGAAAATTACCGTGGGATACAGGAATGAAAACACTGAATTTCTGTTTCACTGCTTCCTCTCCTTTTCCTTTCCCACTCCTCCCTAACTTGCTTTAACTTTTCCAATCTCACCCCAACTGACCTTTCTGCTTGTCTGTTCCCTCTTACTCCCCTATCCTTCTTCTCACTCACTATGTCTTTCTCGTCTACACCATAGCACTAACTGTGGTAACCTCTGCACCAAAAGATGGTCATGCCAGTCTTTAATTAGTGCTCCAACACCACACAATAATAAACCGTGAGCTAAATGCAAGATCAAAAGATGTTAATGTAAAAATGTGAAGAAAAGAAAATATTTCCACATCTTGTTCTCCTCTCTTCCTTTTCTTTTTCTTAAAAACCCAAACATGCGCCTTCCAGCTGGGCGTGTTGCGTGTCAAGGAAAGTTAATTGGCCTGAAGTGGCTTAACAACCCGACCAGCTAATGGTGTCCGTTTACAGCCAAGTGAACCAAACCCAGCAAACCAGTGAATGGGGGCACTGCTGTGACCGCAGGCTGAGCCGGTCAACTTGAATTGGACTCACCTGAGAAGCAGGATTTATTCCAGTTTGATTCACTCAGATTTGCTGGTTTAATTAAATGACTGACCCATGGTCACGGACACGGGTTAAACAGCTTCCTTGAATAACAGAAAGGAACAGGAGTGGATGGGCATGTGTTTGCTGAGACGGAAAATTGTTTGAACCCTGAGAACATTCTTTGATGTCCGGTATGGGATCTGGAGTAGTAACTGATTTCATGCTGTTTCCTCGCGGTGTTGTGTAACAAATTCAGTTGTGGCTGGTCATCTAGGAGGTTGGCACAATGTTTACAGCAAGGGGTCGCTTTTGATAATAAGTGCCAATTTTTTTAATTTTCTTCTTAATCAATGTGCCATATCAACATAAGGTTAACATTAAGTTTAATTATGACACCACATCAACTTTAAATCTCCATCAGATCTGTAATTCTATTCCATCCATAAAGGTAACGTGCATAGCGTCATTTTTAACAACATTTTTCTCTCATAGTCAGGACATTGTAATTATATATGAGAGCACTATACAAGAAGGCATCCATCCTATTGACAACATCCACATCTCAGGTTAAATCATTAACCCTACCAAACCTCCACCAATGCTGTTCATTAGCAATAAACCTAACAAATTCTGCTAAGACGGCAACAAGTACTAGCCAATCAGAGGCGGAGTAGGGCGGGTGTTCGTGGTGGGGGAAAAAGTCTAAAACTCTCTTGCAGACTTATTACTAGTGTGCTATTAGTTAAGCTATAGCTAGCCAATGGTGGCACACATGCCTAAGGTTACATACCCCTGGTTTAGAGGGACGGATACTCTACTGTACTGTGCACCTCTATTATACTAGAGTTGGGCTTAAAGCTGTATACTCTCTTAAGTGTTTAAGCATTGGTAACTAAATGTGCTTGATTTTTTAGACAATGTGATGATATGATGCATTCCTGTATCATATTGGGCACACTGCCATACAGCCAAGAACAGGTTCAGGAGGTAACAGAAATGCTGCAGCAAGCAGCTCCATCTCCATGTTTGATTACTGTTGCAGCATAATATACGGTGGTAGTTGATCATGTCACATGGTTTCTAGTTTGACTCATATGCCACCATATTTTGACCAAGGATGTCAGAAATATTGGGCCCCCTGAAAACATCCCAACAACACTTAACATAAGACATGTCATGAACCCTTGACATGTTTCAGGGTCCCAGTCCAGTTCTGGGGCCCGTGAATCATTGAAGGCCCTCTTACAAAACACAACACTCTCACATGCTGCTCCTTGTCTCTGTTTCCTAAAATAACACAACTGATAAAATCTGAGTATTTGCGTTTAGTAGGATATCTATCTGCTAATCCCAAACTGAAATATAATCCCTCATGAATCTTCCTGGGAAACTGAAACTTTAGGCTGCTGTTGAGTCCAGTCTGCTCATAAATTTGACCACAGTCGGTCCCCTCCTTATCGCTTTTTAGTGGCATGTATGTGTGTGTGTGTTGCGGCTAGAGGAAGTTGAATGGCATTCTGGTTTCCTTTCCCCAGCTCTATAAAGCCTGGAGACCATTTGTTAACTGTCACTTGGTTAGCCTCTGTCCCCACACTAACCCGAAATAAAAAACACTGGACATCTGTACCAGCTTTGAGAAGGTGAACCACACTGCTGTACCTTCTCCATCGGCAGGCTGGAGCATTTTATGCCATTTTAGTGGCTTCTTTGATCTGAAGCTCTTTCTCAACTTCGAGTTGACCTAGTCCACAGGCCATTCTGCACTTTCTGAATATTTAAACAGCATTACAATGAAGAATGATTCACATCCGTGTATGGTTAAAACAAATATCACGGTCAGCCTCTAGATATCTTTTGTGCATTGTGCTCATTACCAAACACATGTTTTTCAGGCTCACTTCTGGTGAAAATGAAATGACGTCAGTGGATAGCGAAATGGACGTAACGCTCATTGCATGAAGGTTACTAGTTTCCTGTGGTAGTTAACTGTTTGTATACCACAATTTTAGCTTGAGCCATTGAGGTATATGTGGACTGGGACAAACATCATTTCAAATCGATTGTACAACACATGATTGACGGTTGTCTCCTCCACTCATGAACTCTTCGTACACCTGACAGGTCAAATTATCCCTTGCTTGGATGTCATTGATATTCGCTTCCAATGTTTTGCAGGACGACTTTTATTTTGTATCAAAATAGATGAAAACCACCAGCTACCTGGAGGGTACATTAATCTAAATGTTTCTATGAATGTAGACATGATTTGTTGTGTAAGAGCTAAAGCATGCAAATATGTTATCAATCAGTAAATTAAGTCCGCAAAATGTATCAGCTGGAGTCATGTCAAACTTTCTGTCCAGTACAAACATCAGAACTCTGGACCCGACTTGGGATTCATGCTCATGACTCACTAAAACCTTGTCTGACTATCAGTCCCACCTGTGTCTGACCAACTAAAGCTGGGTTTTCTTCAAACTGTTTATCTTGCTGACCTTAACTTCCTCCACAGCTGTTCTGTCCCAAACAACAGACAAGCAAAGTCATTATTAGACACAAATCCCCAAACCACACACATCAGGCAAACATTGTGTAACTCTGAACAATGATGAATAGTGACTCAACACATTACAACCATTAGAACTGAGGGACAACTCTGCAGTTGTAAAAAAGTCCCAAAGTGTGCATCATAAAAGTCACAATGCAATTAATCTCATATGTGTCCTGTCATAAGAAGTTTAACGAGGGGCATCCTGTACAGAGCGGGTGAGATAAGAAAGATAGATCTTTCTTCATCCCGAGGGACAGATGTCCAGGGTTTGATGTGATATGAATGCATACCAAACATTTCTGAAAGCTCATATAATATATATAAGAGTGGCAGCACAGTCAGAAAGGAAAAAGTTGGACACTTATGGAAGACATTGAGCTGGTTGAAGGTGAGCAGGAAAGGAATGTTTCATAGAACATCTGCAAAACACAGCGACATCCACTTTAACAAGTGAACAGGAAAGTAAAATAGTAAAACCTTGAGGCCTGATGCTGCCAAAAACTGCTCTTAATCTGCCCTCAATCTAAGATCAACAGCTACCAAAACAGGGGATGTTAAGCATATTCTACATCTGGTAAATACGCTCAAGTACAAAAAGCTGAAAGCTGCTTTCAACCTGCTGATCATTTTTAGCCATGTTACCAGCGTGGCTCTAGGGTCGGCAATGTCGGTCTGTTGGTTGGTCCACCACTACTGGGTGGATTGGCATGACATTTGTGTACAAACATTCATGTTCCTACATCCAATACAATCCTACAGATTTTTGTGATCCCCTGATTTGTCCCTTAACGTGAGGTTGACAGAGCACAATAATTTGAAACAAATTTGTATAGTGGCCAAACCGTGGAATTACAACTTCAGGTAAATCAACTTCCCATTACTGTCACTTGAATAGACCTTATTGGAATTGTTAGGTCTTAAAAGTTGTAAAATGCACTAACAACCAAAAGAGTTAACTCCCTTCCACTGATCATATGAATGAGCCCGAGACCAAGGCTGGGAGACGGGGTTAAAGGAAACAATACTGCGCTTTCTTTATGGGCCTGTGGATGGGGAAGATCGCCGGAAAATGTATTTCATACTCTTCATACTTTTTTTACTAAGCAGCTTTTAGCATGCTAACACGCTAAACTAAAATGGTGAAAATAGTAACCACATTATCTGCTAAACAGCATGTAAGCATTGTCATTATGAGCGTGTTAGCATGCTGACGTTAGCATTTAGCTCAAATACAGCCTCACAGCTGCTAGCATGGTTGACTCTTAGCCTTGTTTAACCTTTGGAGGATCTGCAAAGTGAGCCCTCTTTACCTGAACAAAAATGGTGTAGCAACCACATACATCAGACTCACAATTGCCATCTACTTTCACGTACACAGAGTGTTTTCAGGACCTCTTCTGTTGGTATTAACTCTAAAAGGGCGTGGTGCGCAGAAGGAGTCAGAGGGCATGTGCAGTACGAGTCAGAGGTCACGTGCGGTACTCATCATTGGGTGGTCTGACAGTATCAGGATTCCAAATGACTCAATAAGAGCTGTTCCTTGGGGGACCCCAGGCCAATCAAAGTGCAAACACCAGCAACCAAGTAAGAACCTGAATTAATAACTTAACCATGGATGTGCGTATGTGTGCAGGGTGATGTCATCTTGATATGAAAGGTCCCAGCAGTTAAAACAACCAATTAATGTGTCACTTACGTAGTCACATCCTGTTACACAAGCACATCCCCGCGCTCTCATGTGGAGAAAGGTATTTGATATTTTAACTGATTATGATGACATGAAAGTTGACCTTGCGCAAAAGCGTGACATTATTATAGTGCAAACTTTTCAACTCTGCCTTGCACAAACCTGCATTGGTGTCAAATTAAGGAAAGTAATGCTGCCCACACACATTTGTTTTTTGAGAAATTCACAGTTGCATGTAAGATTCTACAATTTAACGACAAGAAATTGATTGACATTGAGCCATCTTTTGATCTTACATGTTGAAATCTCCATAAGGGCTCATTATGCCTGTGCAGCTCAGGGAATATGTTACCATTTACAAACTCTAGCCCTTGTGCAGCTCAGTGGACTGACTAACTGTGGGGGCTTTGTTCCATCTGTGAGTGTGTGTGCTTATGTCTTAAAACAGACAGGGGGGGTCTGCCTTGGTGGTGGCCTGTTATGGAAAAAGGCAGCAGGAGGCTAGGAACACACTCATACTACCCCCAAACAGACGCAGACACACATCTGCATCCATGCACGTAGTCGCTCTTTTTTCTTGCACACAGACCGCCTGATCAGAAACGCTACTGGAGGTAATTGTGTCAGGGGTGTAGGAAGCAGAGTGAACAAGGGGTGAGCTGCAAAGAGAGAACAGAGGAGGCAGGGAGGGAGGGAGGGAGGTGGAGACAGAGGGAGCTAGAGGGGGCTGCATGCTAATTGGAGCCAAATGGGCAGCAGATGAACTGAAGTGGTTTGCTATGTAGCCTGGACGCTCATTCTCTCACACACACTCTTTCTTCATTGCTCCTCCTGTGTCTGTCTTTTTCAATATATCTAATTAGCTTGTGCTATACATTTCCTCCTTTGTTCTCTCTACTTGTGTGATGTACTGACCTATAAATCGCAGCAATGTTAAAGAACACCAACCTGGGCTCAGTTTATTTCAACTGAACACATAGTAAATTGATAGTTTTTGGACACTTGGGGGTTAGGGCAACATATAATCACCTTATACAGCTGATATGAAGAATGTGTCAGCAAACAGACCAGCAGCTATATTAGCATTTGGAGTTTAAAACATAAATAATTTGGTAAATATATTTTACTCTTGATTAATTCAAGATCAATAGCTAATGAAGTAGCCTGGAGGTTTGCTTTGAATGAATTTAAGTGGTTTATTTAAACTCACTTTTTAAGGCTATATTGCCACATATATTTCAAAATACAAAGCAAGTAGTCTGGGACCCTGAAATATATTTTGAATTATAAAAATTTGCAAACTACTACTAAAGAAGGGAAAAACATCAGCTGAAATATGTAGATGTTACAGGAAGTGACATCGAAATGTCTCTCCGTGTCTGGATTTGATTTGCTTTTATGATAAAAATTGCTAAAACATACAGAGCAAGTAAAGGAGGTACTGTACAGCATGACATGTTTGTTTAAGTGAAATAAATCAAGGAAGAGTAAAACAAGAACATGAAATGTAGAGGATAGAAAAGAGGAACCTGGAGGCACGACTGCTAAATATCAGACATAAGGGGTTATAAAAACAGTTAAATCAGAGAGGTAGTGAAATATTTGACATGTTGGTTTTAAAGTTATGAAACTGGAGTTGAAACTGGATTTCCTATAAGCTCCGGCTGTCAGCAGAAGACTTACTCTTTATCTTAACTCCTCTTAAATCTCTACTTACTCAACATATAAGATTTCAATTTAGCTGCTTCCAGTACCTTATGTGTACCTTATCTGTGAGCAAGTCAGAGATTCCGATAGCATTTGTGTGTATGTACAATTGTGTAATAGCAAGTGTACAAGTGTTTGACATGTGTGTGCATGCATGTCTATGTTTTTTATTGGTTTCTAATATAGTTCAACACATGAAGCAAAACCAAAAACATGGTAAGAATGTCAATGATTATGCTGATCCAATTAGCTGCTGGCCTGCAGTGTCAGAGCCAGTCAACGCCACGGGGTCGTCAGAGAGAAACAGGCTCTGTGTGATGAGGAAGAACAGGCAGCAATACACACACACACACACACACACACACACACACACACACACACACACACACACACACACACACACACACACACACCCTTGCGCAGACACAGTGGAGGCAGTAAGTGTGCACTCACAGCAGGCGAATACTGTGTGATTTCTGGGAAGCACGCATAATCCACCTGTTAATGCTTGATTTCATGATGAAGGTGATTAAAGTATCCCACTGTGGCTCATGAAAAATGTCAAAGTTGTATAAAAAAAATGACCTTGTCTGTATTTGTGCGAGTGTGAAAGCAGATAACCCTATTAACAGTATTTCATCAAGTTCCAGTCTCATGTTAGGCGATGCCTGTTTGTCTACTATTAATATTTGTATTGAAATCAATATACAAGATTATTTAACAGTGTGGTACCCATACATTTGTGATTTAAAGGTTGCTGAAAACCAAAATACATAAATTCCACAGAGTTACAAGTGAGATCTGCTAAGCTAGTTAGCATTACAAGGAGTTTAGTGTTTTTTTTATCCAACACACTGCTTAGTTATGTGAATTAGGAAACTGAAGCAAGCATTTTCATTGGTACTTTATAAAGGAAGGAGTAATTAGAAAAGACAGACTTTCTCTTTAGCATGACAGCTAATAGTTAGCGTAATGACTGACTTTCTGTTAGAAAGAGCCGCAACCGCCATAACAACATAGCAACACATTGACATTGATTGATTGATTGACACATATAGACAAAAATCAGTGTTGAATTCAGACGCGTGGTGCATTGTTTATGTTTTCATATTGAGTTGTGTGACAATGAGTGGGACAGAAGATGATAAACATCTATCTATGTGATCAAGTATAATATTATCTTAATCGTGGTGAAAACCGGAACATTTTAGTGTTTTACAGATATTTGTCAGGACCATAGACTGTCCATAAGAAGTGGACGTAGTCATCGTGACATTGGTATGTGGACTGCTATTTTGAAGTATCAAGTTTGGCGATTTGGCCATTGCCATTTTAGATTACGGCCGTCCTCATTTTGGCTTTTTTGCAACCAATGAACGGAGGTGACCATATTTGGACGGCGGAGGAGTGACGTAGAGACGCTGTATACGGCTCTGGTAGGGTCGCGACCTGTCAATCACAAGGTAACCCCGCCCTATAGCATACTCCGCTTTATGTTCTATTTGACTCTAAATGGACCATAATTTACTAAATGAACACGCTGTATTGAAGAAGACTTTAAACTTGGGGTTAAGGCCATAAACTCATGTTTACAATCTTTACTGAGGTAATAAATTGAAAGGGAGAAGAAGGGTCATTTTCTCATAGACTTCTATACAATCTGACTTATTTTTGCAACCAGAGGAGTCGCCTCCTGCTGGTCAGTAAAGATAATGCAAATTTAAGACACTTTCGCATTGGCTTCACTCTTTAGAACCGGAGGTTGCCGCCTGGTCAGGACTCGGGACACAGCTTGACTTCACTGTATTGCTAGCTCTCTTGCGTTTGTTGTCTAGCCGCTGGCCTCTCTGTAGCAGAGAGTGTATGACAGCACCTTCCACAGTCCACAAATTACTGAGCCAGAACGCAATTACTGCAGTTTAGTTTGGTTTTGAAGTTGCCTCCAACATTGCAAATTCAAAAATTTATTTTCACAGAAATTATGTATTTCTATAGCATAATATTTTTTACAAGGTAAAACATAATTAAAAAAGTCAGATTCAGTTCTTAACGAAATATGACTAAACTGGGTTTTGTAGTACTGCTCCACATATATTCTAACCACACAGAGGGGAACTGAAACTGGGGTTCTTGATACAAAATGAAGTTTCAGAGTACCCCTGCGTCATAGCTGATCTAATATACAATACAAATATCTGTCCATCCTCTGAATAGGCTTAGCACTCCACAGCTAAACCTCAACATATGGTATACAATACTTATCTTGGCTCTGACAAAAGTTACAAAATAGCACCAGAGGTGATGAGAAAAAATGGTCTCAGCGATTCATGGAGTTTCTGGCTCTTGAGATTCAGGGGACCAAATGCAAAATAAGTAATTCCATAATCTTAAGGATTCTTTGGGTTTTGTCACACAGAGTATCAATTGTTTTCCAGCTGCTAACCTCCTGGATGATGATATCATGACACACTCTGGCATATAAATCAAAAATAAAACTTATGATCATGCAGACAATGAAGCCAAGTCACATGCTGAGTGTTTCTGGCAGGATGAACGTCTTGTGGGAAAAGGTATTATAAGTAATTGATTATTGCTGAAAAAAACAAAACCGATGCGCATGTGTGTGTATGTGTGCTTGTGTTTCTATGTGTGTGTGTGTGTGTGTGAGATTTTGTTGATCTTGCAATAGTTTTGGCTTATAGCTTTCAGCACATGGATTATTTTTTGTGACACACACACAAGGAGATAGCTTAACCTTACAATACATTTGTATACATAATGATACATTTAGAGAAAATATATATATATAATATTAAAACTGTTGCATTCTGTGTTTGTGCAATCTTGTAATGTGAAGAACTTTAAATTAGCTTTTTGAAATGTAATTGACTGTTCTCTGAGTACTTTTCTCAACATTAGCTCTGACTTCACACTTTCCATTCAGCAGGTAGGTGGCAGTAGACGCCGTTTGTGTTAATAAATGCTGTGATACTCTGAAGTAAGTCGTTTGATTTAAAGGGTACATTCGTCCATATCACAAAAATAAATAAACATTTTCCCACCGACCTCCAGTGGTATTTCAATACAACTTAAAAATGATGTGCATGGCCGAATACCGCCAAGGATAAGTCAGAACATATGTCTTTTGTGTGTTTTTGGGGAACTGACCCTTTAACGTGTACTGGGCTGTTCTATCATCCAACACTTTAAACTCGACTTGTGTCCTTCACTTGGCTGCAACTTCCCTCTGAGTTGACTGAGGCCACATTGCTTCTACTGGGAGATCATTAGTGACTGTGCTGGTCCTCCAGTGGATACATTTTCACTTTGAGCATTTTATGAAACAAAATATATCAGTATATATATATAAATTCAGCTGTTCGCAGATGATTAGGTTAGAAACAACACTGGGTATTAGGACAATGAAACCCTTCTGCAACAGAAGTGGCAGAATGAAATCTCTCCTGACTCTAAATTCTCTGAATTGTTTTGGAAACAACCATTTTCCCTGTCACCGTCTATCCTCCAACACTTTTCCATTGCCATTTGAGCCGAGAAAACCGTCACTGTGCACAATTTAGTTTCGTGTTTTTGATGAGTAAGTCCCACAGCGGTTATTGTTTGTGTTATCAGCCCAAAGCTTAACACGCAATATCAATTATATTTGGACACCACCAAGGTATTTTACCACTTGAAAATAATAACATGAAATAACGATAATGGTGATTCCATTGGCTTCTCTTCCTCTGTCTGCTTTTCTATCTCTTTTTGATTGTGTCCTTTGATGTGTAAGGGTGCATGACTGACTCTCTTCCCCAGTGTCTCTAAGAAAACATCCAGAACACTTAACCCAATTACATGCTCCCTGACTTTGAAACGGAGATGCAGCCCATGGAGGAAGCGTAATAAATCAAGTTAAATACTCAAAAATTCTCAGTCTCTGGCCACAAAATACCTTGTTTCAAAGGGGAAGTGAAGCACAGTGACATTGTATTTTAGCAGTAATGTGAATATCTATCACCCACTGTGATTCTGAATTGTGAACTGTGAATTTGACTCTAAAATGTCACAACCTGCTAGTCTGATTTGCGAAAACATTTTTTTTTAATGACCCTTAAAGACGAATGTGTTAACTCAATTTACAAGCGGGGGCGAATCCCAAATCCTGCTTATGTTTGGTGCATGTACAGTTGCAGTTCCTGTTGTCTTACTGTAACTATGAATAAATACAGACACGATGATGAAAACGTTTGTTTATATTATCTTACTGTCACATAAAACATGACCGTATAGCATCTGGGTGTCAGGTATAGCGCAGAGCAGCATTTTCTTTGATGAAAAGTATAGCTCTGGAAATGAAGATGCACTACTGATGATGAGGAACATGTTTTCTATGCCATGTATGGATCAGATCATTTAAAAGCAGTTGTGGAGCATTAATATAACGAAGCTAGCTCAGACGCCTTGAGCTTTGAATGTGACAATGTTCAAGATACCTTACTGGTTTATCCAGAAACAGAATCGCTTCAGCTCAGAAACTCCAACAAAAATGTGGGAAATCCACGTTTGACTACAAAACAGTGGAGCGGTGCACACAACGTGACTGGTGACAGGTGACTGTGATTTGAGACTACTGTGCCAATTTATTTTGGTTTGGTAGGTGCCAGAGTATGAGAAGTTACAGTTGGCTAATAGAAACACATTACAGTATAAAGATGAAAAAACAGGCCACGCCTAAATGTATTAATTCACTAAACAAAAAACATGAATGATTCAAAAAAATTTATCAATGGCAGGTTCAAAATTGATAGTACATTTTAAAAATGTTACAAGCAAGATGAGACTTGGCGGGCTGTATGTAACGTTTAAAAAACACCGAGGCATTTAAGGGTTACTGTTTTATTTGAATCATGTATCAGGGTAAAAGTGAGTGAAATGATTTACTTAAGTTTGCTGACTTTGACAGATAGCCAGTGTATCCAACATTTTCCTCGTCGGGTGATGAGGGATGTTGTGGGAATATGTTAATGAGCACAGGCACCAAAAGCAGTATAGTGGTGGGACAGTGATGCACAATCATTTAAGACAGATGCCAGTGTGTTGGAGGCTTTTTGAAATGTCATTGATGCCACTGACTGCACACTATTCTTGTATTTAGAGCATCAGAAAAAAAATCCAGGAATGAGAAATTCAATGTGTTTGAGCATTTAGTTTTCTGGCATGCCTTGAAATGCATTTTGATGCTGTTTGAAAAACCATAGTGGTCACATTCAATTAATTAATTAATTTTCTTGGGCCTTTAATGATAATAATGCATATGTTCCTCGTTTTAAAACTTTAAAAACTAGTCTTGGTTGTAGCAAGTCTCACTAAGGCCCTGCTGTGGATTAGGCACTAATGATCATAGTTAATGATGCAGCTAGGGCTGGGGGGTCAGATAAGTCCTAGATGCCAGTAATTTGCTGCTCTGGAGTCGGACAGGCAAACAAATTGTTAAAAAGGCAGAAACAGGAGAGTGAGGTTCCGTAAGAGGGGACACCGCCTGTGTTTATCATGATCAAGTCTGACCGACGGATTAGCAACTTCCTGGAGAGATCGGGGGAGTGGGTGGTCACAGACAGAGAGGATTGTATACAGAGTGTGAGTGTGCATTCGTGTTTAGTCAAAGTCAAAAGTCAAAGTCAGCTTTATTTTCAATTTCTCAATACTTTGAGAAAAAACTTTTCTCTCCAGTTCAACATACAAAGTGAATACAGATAATAAATAGATAGAAAACATTGAGACAACATATATATTAAGAAAAAAACTATCATTCTGTAACTAGCAGCAGTCAGACATAAGGTATTTAGCAGCAATCAGACATAGGGAGTCTTAAAAGAGAGGAGGGAGAGAGTTCAGCTTCCTAACAGCCTGGTGGACGAAGCTGTTAGAAAGTCTGGTGGTGCGAGCACGGAGGCTCCGGTATCTTCTCCCAGAGGGCAGGAGGCTGAAGAGACTGTGTGAGGGGTGGCTGGAGTCGCGCACAATCATGGTCACTTTGCGGGTGAGGCGGGTGTCATATATGTCCTGCAGGGAGGGGAGTGAGGGGAGTGAGTGATAGAAAGCGTTAGGGTCTGGGTACTTGGTTCAACTACATGGACATCAGTCATTATGTCATGAATCAAATCGACATTAAAGTTCAATAATAGTCTGTTATTTGTAAATCCCTTTGTTACTGTTCTTATTCATGCACAGAAATACGAACTAACGGCGGCAGATTTACCACTCAAAATTCAGAGTAATGCAGGGTTGCCAAGAATCAACTACCAGCTGGAGTGAGATTCTGTTTTTGGTGGTGGTGGTGGGTCTGAGAGATTTCTTCCAACACAATGGGCTATTTCTATGAAAATTGTAGACTGTTAATTCAGTGGATTATCTATTCAACTCCTTTAATCCCATGAAAATTTATATTTGTACACATTTTAATTTGTCATAGAAATATGAACTGCAAATCAAAGTGAGCGTGGCAAATTTCAACATACATGAAAAGTGTTTTATGATTTTGGAGAGGTCTGTGTGTGCGCACCTCTGTCAACGCCCTCTGTAATATTTATGAACCACATTGCATAGCTTTTTATCGACATTGAAACGCAGAAAAATCCAAGACTAAAAAACCCAGACTAACTTAAATTTGCACTCAATGAGTATGTGATGTTGTGCTAGACTAAAGCCGTATTTGCACATGACTTGTATAACCTTAGGGACCTCAAGTATTTTGTAATAATTGCGGAGGTCGCCTGTGATCTTAACCCTATGTGAATCTGCCATGTCCGTAATTTGTCAAGTAAAAATTCCACCACAAATGACCGACAATATTTTGCCAAACAAAAGTAATTTCATAATATCGTCTTTATTGGTCGAGAATTATGGAGGCTGCAATGGCAATAATTTAAGCAATAAAGAAAGTTTTGACAACAAATACATTGTTTGTTTAGGACATTGTTGCATGTTCTGCTTATTGAAAAGCATTGCATTTGACTTAAAAAATGGAGAAACTTGAAACAATACATCCATATGAATGTTTACTTCTGAAAGACTTATGCCATCTTAAATTCCTTTGCCCAAGGGGGAACTAAACAATTTGCCATTGTGTCAACCTAACATTATATTCATACACTAACAGTAAAAGCATTGTAACTCAATTTAGATGCAACTGTGGTTTTATGAACTTGCTGCAAAGACAAACAACAGAGATAATGTCAGCGGGAATGGTTTCAATAAAGAGGTAAATGGGTGCATTTGCAACATATAAACAACATACTTGGCAGAATGCATGAACACTTTATTTTTCTTTCTGTTGTCCGTGTTTATGGTTATGTGTGTGCATGTGTGTGTGGTACCGCATTACGAACCATTAAATAGATCTGGCTGGAAGCCTAGTCCACTATGTAGCCATGATAGAGAGCCAGGGCAGAGATGATGGGAGGGGGTAATGTGAGGGATTACAGACAAAGGATTGGAACAGTGTGGCAGCTTTTGGCTTCTTAGCAACATTTGACGTTACAGCTCAATTTCTTGTATTCAACACTGTATTGTCATAACTGTACAATAGGGTGGATAAAACACAGCTCCGATACAATTTAAGTTTGGTCTTGGTGGTGTACTGCTGTGACCTCCATATGTTATTCAGTACTTTGAAAGCATTCCTTGCCTTATTAAGACGATTCTTGATGTCTTTATTTGTGCCCCCATCGTGTCTGATAGTGCTGCCCAAATATGTGAACTCGTCAGTTTTGGGAAGATCTTCTCCGTTAACCTGAATTGGTGAGGGATTTGGAATGTTCAGAGTCATCACTTCTGTTTTCTTTTTGCTGATCTTCAGATCTTCTGAGCAAAATCACTGAGGCGGGATGTTTTCTCCTGCATGTGCCGATGAGTATGTGAAAGAAGAGAGAGATCATCTGCATAGTCATCTTCAAGTGATGAGAAGAGTGTCGATCGAATGCCTCTATTTTGGTCTTCAGTTGTTTGTCTCATTACCCAGTCAATAGTAATATTGAAGAGCAAAGCTGACATCACACATCCTTGTCTCACACCTGTTTTTACTTGGAATTTTTGGAGACTGTTTCCAACCCTGCATGTGAAATTGGTATAAAAACTTTGGATCACATGAACTA
Organism: Leptoclinus maculatus; assembly: GCA_032191485.1. Taxonomy (NCBI): domain Eukaryota; kingdom Metazoa; phylum Chordata; class Actinopteri; order Perciformes; family Stichaeidae; genus Leptoclinus; species Leptoclinus maculatus. Next base: position 17,393,700 of record JAVDOI010000008.1, read on the forward strand.
TATCTTCAGGGATCCCATAATGCCGCAATATTATGGCTTTCACGATGAATGGAGTCAAATGCTTTTTCAAAGTCAACAAAGTTTATATACAGTTCCCTCTGCCACTCTGTGCACTGCTCTATGATGTTACGTAACGTGAATATGTGATCGTTGCAACCTCGACCCTTTCTGAAACCTGCCTGTTCTTTTCGGAGATGTTGGTCTACAGCATCTGTTATTCGATTAATAAGAATCTTTGCCATCATCTTACTTGGTATTGACAGAAGTGTAATTCCACGCCAGTTGTTACAATTTCTTAGAGAACCTTTCATTGGTAATTTGATGATGATCCCCTCTGACCAGTCATCAGGTATTTTCTTATTCTCCCATATAGACGTAAAAAGTGGTTGAAAAATTGTCGCTGCCAGATTCGGGTCTGCTTTGAAGAGCTCTGCATTGAGGTTATCTGGACCAGGGGTTTTCCTGTTTCTTAAGGATTTAATCGCCATTATAATTTCATCTTTGGTTGGTGGTTCAATGCTGATATCCAAATCTGCTTCTGCATCTTGGATGTTAGCCTGTGTTGTTGGTGGAGGCCTGTTCAGCACCTCGTTAAAATGCTCCGCCCATCTAGCTTCTTGCTCTGCTTCCGTTGTAAGAAGCTTTCCCTGTTTATCTTCTATTGGAACATCAGATGTCCCCCTGTATTTGCCGCTAATAATCTTGGTTAGCTTGTAGACCTTTCCTTGCTCACCTTTTTTGGCTGCTTCTTCTGCTTGTTTTGCAAGGTCATCCATATATTCCCGTTTGTCAGCTCGCGTCTTCCTCTTCACAGCCTTGTTTGCATCTCGATATTGAGTTTTATATCTTTCTTTTAGCCTATCTGATTTTGCTTCCATGACTTTCTTCTTTGCTCTCTTGCGTACATCAATGGCTTGCCATGTATCATCGGTTATCCACTCCTTTCTATCCTTCTGTTTGATGCCCAGACATTTTTTACTGGTTTCTAGTAGAGGTGTAACGATACGCGTATTCGTATTGAACCGTTCGGTACGAGGCTCACGGTTCGGTACGCATGACGAACCGAACAATACGTTAATACTAGTGCATTTGGAAAATGCAGAAGCTTAAATTGTGGGAAATATTATGTTTTCGGTGGAGCCACTGTTCTCAAACTGGCAACACACATGACGTAACGGACAGCGTGCTCTCTGACACGCCCACCACCAAAGAAACACTTTCTACTCCAGTCGGGCACTTTGCGCTGTGAGACACGCTACATGAAGCTAACGTTAGCTCGGTGCAACATGGCTAGTAATAGACCAGGAATAAAAGATCCTCCAACGGCCTACAGGTCTGGTGTTTGGAGCCACTATGGTTTCTCTGTGAACTATGAGGGCGATGGCGAGAGAGTGGTGGATAAAAAAACAACGCTATGTCGCATTTGCTACACGAGTGTCGGCTACATCAGTGGGAATATCTCAAACATGTTAACCCATTTACGCCGACATCACCCCAGTGTGGCAGTGGGTGGAACTAAACGAAAACCCGGAGCAGCACACGCGCTTCAAACTCTCCCCGAAGCATTTAAGCAGCTGTTCCCTGCCGATGAGAGCTAAAGCGATCACCACGGCGGTTGGTACATTTATAGCCGCGGACATGAGACCCGACTGTCGTGTAAAACGCTTTATGAACCTGCTGAATGTTATTGAGCCCCGTTACACTACTCCTTCACGAGCCCATTTCAGCCAAACCGTAATTCCCGCTTTGTACAAGAAAACAAAAGCACAAGTAGAGAATCACATGTCCGAGGCACCCACTTTTGTTTTTTATCCTTATGTGTTGCTAAGAAGACACCCCAGAAGATGGGTCACTCAGGTATAGTTCCATCATTGTTCAAAGTCAAAGAATAGCTTTATGATGTTAGTTTTAATGAATAAATATATTTTAAAATCAAGTACGTTTCTCTGGCATTTATAGTTTTCTACTGTATTGAAAACGTACCGAAAGGTACCGAACCGTGGCACCACTGTATCGTACCGAACCGAACCGTGAATTTTGTGAACCGTTACACCCCTAGTTTCTAGATATGCTTGCTTTGCTTGTTCCCATTTGGTGTTAATCTCATCTGTATCTGTGTCTGTATCCTGTTGCGTATCACGTTGGTCATATAGGGCTTGAAATCTATTCTTTAGCTGCACTATGAAGGAGCTTTTAATTTTTGGATCTTGTAACTTTTCAATGGCAAACTGTTGTCTTCCTATCTTTCTGCTACCCGCTTTCCTTAGCTTTACTTTCAGCACTGCTAACACAAGGTGATCGTCACTAGCAACATCTGCTCCTCGCATTACCCTGACATCAAACAGTGAGCGTCTCCAGGTTCCATTAATCATCAGATGATCTATCTGGTTCCTGTCTCGCCCATTTGGTGAATTCCAAGTCAATTTATGTATATTCTTGTGTGGAAATAAGGTCCCTCCGACGACAAGGTCATAGCTGGCACAAAGTTCCACTAATCTTTCCCCATTTTCATTCATGATGCCACAGCCCTGTCTCCCCATGGCCCTGTTATAGCCGGTGTTGTCACTTCTGACTTTTGCGTTCAGATCCCCCATCACTATCTTCATGTCATGTCCTGGTGTGTTGTTGAGCTCAGCTTGTAACTGCTCATAAAACTCATCTTTTGCTTCTTCACAACTATCATTTGTTGGAGCATAACACTGGATGATGGTTGTGTTGATTTGTTTTCCTTTTAGCCTGATCTTCATAAGCCTGCTATTGACCGGTTTCCACTCTATAAGACTTTTCTCAACTCCTTTTTGTAGAATGATGGCTACTCCTTCGGAATGGTGGCCATCATCCCTCCCTGAGTATAATACTGTTTCGTCTGTACTGGTTCTGAGACGTCCCGATCCTGTCCATCTGATTTCGCTTACTCCTAGTATGTGTAGGTTGTATCGTCTCATTTCATTTGTCACTTGCGCAAGTTTCCCTGACTCATACATTGTACGCACATTCCAATAGCCTATCCTTGTCTTGTGCTTGATATGAAGAACTTCCACCTTCATGTCAGTGGCTTCCTTATGGCTTTGACGACTGGCATTCATGCTGGTATCAATTGATACACCTGGAATCCCATCACATCTAGTTGCTTTTGATACTTTTGTTGCTGTTTCCGTAACAATACTTCTTTTCACAGGACAGAGCTGTTAACCCTGAGCCCAACCCCCAAACCTGGAGGACCAGGTGCCGCCTTTTGTCAGACCCCTCACCCGTAACCTGCCCGGCTTGGTTACACCTGCCAGGGACCTAAGCCCCCGTCGGTATAGCTCGCAGGGTCATTGAGGCACACAAGCCTCCCCACCACATCAAGGTAGCAGCACGGGGGGAGGTGCGTATTCGTGTGGACGGTCGAAAACGGATACGTTTAGAAACGATGACGCCCACACCCGCGTTCGCTACTTGATTGGTTCTTAGCAGTCATGACGTGTCCTTCCCTGATTCGTCACACCCCTATCACGTGACCGTTACCCGGAAATTATAAACAACAACATTGATTACCGATCGACTACCAGGTTAATTTAACATGGAGAACTGATTACAGGCGATGCTGACCTTGTTGTCTTTACTAGCAGCTGTTGTCCAGTTAAAGTCTGCATTTCTGCGGAGGAAGCAGCTGTTATTGGCGCGATTAGCGAGCGACGTGTCCAGCGGCGTTATCAGACCTACAGAGCGGCCGTCTGAAGTCACGGTTAGCGGCTTTAGGGAGAGTAATAGACACAAAACGGAGGACTTTCCTGTCCTTATTAATGCTTATTTTGTTCTGCACAACTATTGTGAAGTCCGCAGATAAAATGTAAAGGAACAAAAGCAGTAATTGCTCTCCAGTAGGACAGATAGTTAAGCCACCGGCAGAGCTACGAGTGAGAACAGACAACAACGAAACCGAGAGGAAACGAGTGAGAGACATGTGTTGACCACATTTATGGACCCATAATCTAGTAAACTTTTATGTGCAAGTTTTGATTTTAAAGTAAATGTGAGAGAGAGAGATAGAGCAAGACCTGCAGCACTGTAACTAACATTAAGTCTGAAGAATAAAACTTCTAAAACTTTCCACGAAATGTGTCTGTTTGAGTTAATAGAGTAAGATTTTAGAGAATTGAAATGTCTTGAGAGGGAAAGATACACCCCCTTATCTATTTCCTATTCAAACTCTTGGCAATAAATTGTATAATGAAAGAAAAAAGAAAACATATTTCCCAAAACTATTCCTGTGAAGCAGAAGTATCTATTTCCTCAATCATCTTTCACATCTGTCTCCCAGTTAGCTTGTTTAATTCAAAGATCTAATTCATTTTCATGTCATCTAGTCTGATTCATGTTCACAGATTAGAATGAGCTGCTATGGCATTTAAAAGGCACTGGCACTCTGCTGTGAATTACTCCTAAAATGTCCACCAGCCAAGCATTTCCTCACTACATGGAATCGAGACAAAAAGTCTCTATTATGGTCATTTTATTGCAGCCACAATCTGTTAACTGGTTGTTTAATCAAATTTGAGTCCGCTTTTGGTCAATGTTTGTATAAGCGGTTTTCTTATTGTGTCATCTCCACAAACTGGTAATTAGGCTGTGTGTAAAATATGCAGGCAAACAACATACACAGTGTTTTCTTTATTTTTGTCTTTTTGTCATTCTTAGAATAGGTATATATCGTTAAAAAAAACACATACCACTATATTTCTGAAGATGTTTCATTACGTATATGAATCATTAGTTTAATTCAGTTTCCTAAATGAATTCCTTAACACATAACTTATAATACATACACATAACAAGCATACACTTTCTGTTCCTGGCTGCTCCTTTCAGTGTGTATTTAAACAACACTGCTCTGCCATGATTGCCTAATGGTGATGAATTTGTGCAATCACACACAACAAGGTCCTCAGAGGATTGACCTTCACTACCAACAATACAGGGACTCACACTGCTTCCATACAGTTTAATGGGCTGAGGAGACTGTAACCACACTATGTATACAACCCACTCAGAGAGAGGGGGGTGGGCCAGTGTGGAGCAAATGGGAGAAAGAGAGAGACCAGGGGGGGGGGGGGGGGGGGGGGAATGATGGGATGGGAAAAAATATGTGTGCGTATGAAAGAGAGAGTTTAATAGCTACAACAATAGAATTAAAGGACTTGTTACCCTGTCACTCGGCCAAATAAGGCAAGGGTGTTTTTACATTGTTACCCACAAGTAGTCATCTATTTCCTGCCACTTTTTAATAACATAACATTTATGAAACTGCAACTCCTCAGGAAGGAGATTATACTGCTTACGTCCACCAATTACTTCAGTTACAACTATTCAGTTAACTTAATCTGCTTCATTAATTTCAAGTTTTGTTTATAGATTTTTGCGTAGTATTGAATTTATTCCTCACCATCATTTGAACGTAGATTTGCTTGTCTAAGGCAAGAATAGACACTTAAAATAAATGTATAAATATGTTCAGCTCAGTTGTGTTAGTGTCCATACATAACCTACGTAATGACTTACCCTTTTGGGCCCGAGCCAGGACCAATTGGTCATAGTGGGCTGAGCAGAACCGAGCCGGTTCCGAAGAATGCCATTTTCGGTAGCAAATATAATATTTCCACAACCATGCAGCATACCGTTTGAACGAAGAATTTTTCATGAACCGAAGCATGTGTAACACTTTACACACTCAAAACACAATAAAACACGATCTTCGACAACATTTCTAGCCTCGTGCTAAATATCGTCACTTTTTCGCGTTCATTTGGCCGAGACACGCATCAGAAATAGTCCCTCAAAAGTCGTTTCTCAACCGTCCGGGCTAAAGCTAGATAGTAGCAACAATAGCATTCAACCACGCTTCGAACGTATATCTCGGATTTCCTCTCGGGGAGACCCTTCAAACGTTACCGGGGGGACAGCAGCCCCCAGCAACAATCACACTGCCAAATAATTCTGGGTTGCTACTCACAATTTTGAAGCAAAATCATCAAACCGTGTCCTTAAACTCCTTTTTGACCGCTGAATCACCTCCTACTGTCCATTTCCGTTCTAACAGAATCGTGAAAAAAAGAAAGGGGGGTCAAATAAACTGGGGGGGACCACATTCCAGAGAGGCAGTCTCGCGACTTTACGCGCCCGGCCTTCGGCTTAGATCGGAATTTTTCGGAAAACGAAAGACTTCCTGGTAAATCTGTTAACGCTATTCGATTGGCCACATCCAGACACGTGCACAGACCAAAAAAAAATTGAAAATTGACCAACCAGGGCTCTAGAATGGCGCAATACACACCCGCTATTGCGCAATTCTCCCGTAGCTCGCCGGCCTGGAGAGGCTTTGGAGACGGTTCCAGCTCTCCAAAATGATTTCTAACTGCTGTATGTGATAGATTGTGCATGTAGAAGGATAAAGGAAGTTAAATATATAGTTATTTAGGTTGTAAAAGTACAATGGAACAGCTGGAGAGGCTGTTTCTCACATGACGACCTCTCGTGACCTCTCGTAACGTTTATGTCTCTAACTCTGGCCTACTTCACTCTATTCACTCCAATTCTTTTGTAGGTGACTACTGCCATCATTTGCTATGATGGTGGGTGGTTTTGAGCCTCATTTAATATAGTAGTATGAATTTGACATGTTTCAAAATAGGGCTGTGTTCCATCTTCATCAGCTATTAACCAGTAAAATATACATAATATTTACTCAATTCATATGAGCAAACCCTTCTTAGTGTTAATAATCCTTTGGAATTTTTCAAATAGACCTTGTAGTTGGAGTGTAGGGCCCTTTGAGTATGTGTAAAATATTTTCGAGAATAAGCCAAAAAAAAAGTCCTAGGTGAGAAAGGGTCCAGAAGGTTTTAACTTAAAGCTGCATTACTTAATATATGTTCTACTGGGGGCAGGAGGATAGTCTGAAAACAGATACATATTGACATATTATAATTTTATAAAGGTGTTTTATTGAATGTGTTGGAAAACAAATGCCTTTTTGCAATCCACCCACTCCTGAAAAAAATAGATTGTAAACACTGGATGTATCAGAGCTTCTGTGCAAAAAAAAGCTTCTTATTCTTTTATTCCTATGATTTAAACATTACCTGCAATGGTCCTTGTATTCTAAAGTGGATCTTTGAGTCTCCACCATAATATACACCAACGTACAGCCCTATTTGGAACCAATATGACAGAAAATCGAAAATCAAAGCCATCAAGAGAGCAAGTAAAAACATTCATCAAATGGGCTGCTCTAATGTCGGCCACTGGTTTTCTCTTTTTAACCTCAGTCTATCTTTGTTTACATTTTGGCAAATTGGCTCTATTTAGATATGCCATATGCTGTTCTTGTTTACTCGAGGATGTACGGATAAGGAACAGTGGATTACTTTGATACTGAAGAAAACTTAAAAACCTGATGATTCCCAGGCAAGTTCTGGAGAGTCTTTTTTCTATGATTTCTAGGTCGGGTGTTAGACGTTTATTCATGGCAATGAACAATGAATTAAATTACTGAAGAGGACAGTGAATATTTTATAACCATCTCCCCTATTAATCCTATCTAAATGGGGTTTAAAAGAGACTAAAACTCATCGTAGAGCTGAAAGAAACTGCAGAGTCTGGTGAAGATGATTTGTATTTGTCTCTGCAAACGACACCTTACACATGTTCCATTGATAATATAAACATATTGATTACTGCACCTTTAAAACACAGTACACAATTGTGTAGAATACACAGCCATTATAAGTGCTTTTACAATTTGCCTTAATTGTTCCGAGAAAAACTCTCATGAGGAGTTTTCAGTTTAGATGAGAAAAAGTAGGGGCGACGTAGCAATGAAATGGCTCTATTAACAGTGACAGCAAAGCAGAACTTATCAGTCGTATTGATCATGGCAACTGGCATGGAAACTGTTCGATACGGCCTCACAAAAGTAGAGTAACTTTAGTTCTTCTCTCTCTCCCTCTGCTCCTCCCTGGTAATTCAATCAGAGGATTATATGTTGCAACATCAGCTCTGGATTTGGACACTGTTCCTTTTGTCACTATGGAGATGGTTGCTTTGTAAACAAAGAGAGAGTCTGCGTCTCCCTAAAGTGTCATACAAGGGCACAAGCACCTCATGTGCTGACGTTGAATGAGAAGGATGAATTTTGCAATGCAGTACTTATTTGTGCATGTGTGTTTCAAAGAGATATAAAAATACGATCAGACAATACACATTGAGCAATTTTATGCAACGGTGCTCTTTCTTTCAACAATAAAGTCTTTATCTGGGCCATTAATGTGTAACATTGTTGTGAGCTGCACAGTAATTGCAGTTTCCTCTTGGATCTTTTTACGCCATTTTGAATGCTGGTATTCAGCGGTTAAATTCATCATCTCTGAGGTTTTGACAAAACTGGAACACTAGTGTGTCACATGTCACGCGAGTTGGCAAATGTAGCCCTTCATAACAGAGACTCCTCACCAGAAGACCATTGCTCGTTTATTCAGAAGCGTAAATATGTGGTTCATGTTTTCCTGAGAAGTGACCTCTTGAGATTGTGTAAATACTGTCTTCCCTCAGTAGCATATTTGGACATTGCCTTGGACATGTTATCCTGTTGTAAAGACTCTTACAAAAAGTTGGGGTGCCCGTTATTTATTAGTTTGATGTCGTCACAACCTCCACAAAATTCATGATGCAGTTTGAGTGGCGTGTGACTGTGTGTGCAGGGAGGACTCGCGTTCATGATTTGTCATGGGATCTTAATCTAGTGTAGAAGCGATGGACCAGGTGTGTAAATATGACAACTTTTTGGTGTGATGTCACTCCCACAGTGCAACGCATACTGCCATCATCTGGGTTTCGTTAGAAAGTGCTGAGTGAGCATTACACTGTGGGACTGTACCTGTATGCGCTATCAATTTCAACACACCCACAAGTGTTATTTAGGACGATATACATTGTGAGTTGTGTGTTATGCGACATGAGGGAATAGCAATATGATTCAAATAATGTAGGCCTATGTACTGATAAAGGACACATTTGTTATGAACAAATCAGTTACTTGATGACACACCCTTATGAAGATTAGCAGGAAAAGAGACACTCATCTAGTTTCCCCCCTACAAACTAAAACGTGATACTATCATGACGCCATACATGTGCAAAACCCACAAAGGACAAACAAAATCCACATCAAAGTTAAGAAACCTATGGATGGCCTGCTGGCATTAGACCTCTAGCAGAGTGTCTGCCGGTCACTTAGTCGGTCGGTCCACCACTTTGGTCAAGACTAGCGCCACCATGAGGTGAATATTTGAGTTTTTTAGTGAAATGTCCCTACAACTATCGGATTCCAATGAACACAAACATACATTAACATATGCCCAATACTTTTGTTTATGACCAAATACCTGCAAAAGTAACGCCGTGTTCACACTGGATGTATGTCAGAAGTCTGGCTGTACACACCAGCAAGCTCCTCTGCTCCTCTGCTGTTTTCTATAGAGCTAATCTCTCTCTATGTCTGCTTGTGTGTGTTGCTCTAATTTATATCATATATATCATTAATATTGTTTGTAGTAGATTATTGGTGTGTTTTTTGCCAGATTCGCTTAACTAACCTTTTATTGCCTTTCAATAAACATACAGCTCAACAGTTGTCATTGTGAGCATGTTGAATGCTGATCAATCTAATGCCAAAGACACAGTTCTTCTAATGGCAGCTGGGTGGTTCAAAGAAAATGTCAAATGTTTTTTATGTCAATATTTCCCCCCAGAATGAGATACGGCCTTGTTGCTAATTTTACTTCTTGTGTGCAGTGAGACCAAAATCCAACTTTCAAAACATTCTCTGTTTAGGTTTTCCTCATTTTATGAATGAGATTCATTTTCCCCTGAAAATGAGTTGTGACTCTTGTCAAGTAGGGAACCACGATTTTTGGGGGTCTTGACCCTTAATTACGGAAACCAGAAGTGGACCGGAGTAAATGGCTTCTTTGTTGACAGCTGTCTGTAAATCAACTCCAAATGCTGTTTTCTAACGGGTTAAGAACACCATGTTTATTTCCTACTTTTGAAAAAGCTCTACTCACTACATCTCTATTTCCAAAGATGAACAAAAACAAAAAAATATCCACAGCAAAGTAGAGCAGGTTCACACGATGAATGTGGAAAACATGTTATGTGTGGAGCAGTGGGCTGCAGGCCAGTCTCTGTACAAAGTGCTTCATCTGAAGTGACAGCTTGCTGGAGCGCAGTCTATATTGAGTTCACATTGGATCAACCTGTGATTTATAGTAAATGGCTGAACTACAATGTTATGTTAACTTAACTTAACTTAATTTGTCGCAAAGATTGCAGATTTAGCTGTAATCAGAGCACATTTGTCTTCCTACTTTGTATTGTATTTCGTATCCCACAGATACAGTATGTCTAAAGTAAAAAGGGCTTGTTGGGCTGTAATGAGAATAGAAAGAGTGGAAAAGAAACACTATTTCCTCCCACAGTTGGGGCTCCTGAAGTGTCCTTTAGCATCCTTCTATCCAAGCCTTTTGCTGGCTGTGTCATATTGTTTTTTAGGTACTTCATTAACTCATGTCACAAAATTCATTGATAAACTCCATCTGGGGAAAAAAATGTGTTATCGTTGCTATCAAAACAATTAACTAAATTAAACATATTATCCAACTAATTCATGTTTCTGTCCAACATGTGCCCTCTCAGGAATCCATCTCATCAAGTAGATATTGTTAAAGGACCAGTGTGAAGCATTTAAGGGGATCTAGTGGCAGAAATGCAATATACTCTATAACTCTGAGCTTCTGATATTTATACTGAGTAAACAACATGCAATGGCTGGCACAGGATTGGTTTACAATGAGGTCTTCGTCATCAGAAGGTGACACGCACACAAAATGGCGTCCAAGCCATGTAGTCTGGGAACTTCAGCATCTGTTCTGGCACAAAGGTTACTTTCTCAAAACAACTCTGTGTCTATCTTCCTTATTATCATTTACATACTGAGAACGCTTTCTTTCCCAGACACTGTGGAACCTAATGTAGTGAGTTCACACACACACCCATTCACATGTGGACGCAGGCCATAAAGTTCAAGTGAGGACACCAGAATTGTGAGCGCACATATTATAATTAGTAATTTAGATTTTTGACTCCATCACTTGGCGTGGAACATAACTGGGGATTCAATCTTTTTGCATTGATAATTGAAGACTATGGTCTGAGTGGACCCCTATGGAATTTAAAACCCTTAATATTCACCACAAATATTTAGCCCCAACTCTTTTGTCTCCAGCAGTCTGTCTTCCTCACCGGCATCAGTCACTGTAACTGCATTAGTCCGGTTATGGGAATGCTCTTTGATGCTTGATGACTTGCGCTGCAACTTAAGTGCTGGAAGTAACGTGAGAGAGTTTGTGGTCGCAGAGTAGCTCCACAAGAATGATGTGCATTCGGCCCACCTGTGAGAGAACACACCGCACACACGGTTTTACCTTTTCTTTCCCTTTGTGCATCTTATTTTCCTGTTAATCACATTTTCTCTCACTCACTTGTCTTTTGAACGTGAGCCAGTTAAAGCTGTAGTTCTCGTCAAAGAGCTAACCATACACACAGACATACACACACACACACACACACACACACACACACACACACACACACTGGGTCATGTAAACTAGGGCAATGGAAAGCCCCTTTTCTCTCCTGGCTCTCTGACTGTCCGTTACCTTGAGTCAACTGCAGCGCTGTCACTGGTGCACCAGAGCTGCTCACAGTAATGCTTCGCTTACACACTGGCAGCATGTTGGAAGTTCTCCAACCCCCAGCAGCGATGCAGAGACCTCTGCAGCCTCTGCTGATCGTGTCTCTAAAGTGTTTCCTGCTGCGCCTGGAACTAAATCTGATTTTCTGGAGAAATCCCCTGTGAGGCTGGAGAAGTTCAGCTCAGACAATAAAAAGAAAGGCATACAGTTACATCCGTATAATGTAGTTCCTCAGTGCATTAGAAACACAAAATGCTTTGGACAGTTGCTTTCCTCTGCACAGCAGTGTAACATATGGAGCGACAGGACAGTATGGACATGTGGTTACTCAGCAGGTCATTTTTTAAAATAATATTTGGTTTCAAATCCCCTTCATTGCTTTTTCTCCCATCTCTAGACTCCCTCATGTAAGCTCATCAGGTATAAAACCATCAATCTTAAAGAAAACTGCAACAAGCTATTTAGAAGGGACATTATTTTATGCTTTTCTCATCAATGCACGGCTTTCTCTCAGTGTGCTGTTGAATCGTCTCATATGCTAATACTAAACCAGTGTTTTTGGCACAGAGTTTTGTGGTCAGTGTTGTTACTTTGAACAGATGTTGAGCAACACATCTCGCAGGGAGAACGTAGCAGTTCATTATGTGCTGCTTGTGTGCTGATGGAGACCAGAGCGACAAAACAAAGGATGACAATAGTTAAAACAACAAACCACACTGCATTACTGTCCAAGTTCTGATGCCCCTAATGATCACGGATAATGCAGAGTTTGTTTTAGGACAGACCATAACTCAATGAACCCTATGCCCCTTTCCCTTATTCCAGGCTGTAACAAACTTCAGGTCATCGTTTCATGTCACTTTTCAAACGTCGTCACAGTTTATACTTCTTACTTTTTGGCAAGTCTACTGTTTACTTTGTAATTTCCTGATGAAAAGGACAGTGTTGTTGGGAAATGTAACAATACCTCTTTATTCCTACACTGCAAATGTGCATACACTCAATAAAAAAAAAGAAAAGATTATGACGTCATTATGGAGACATTGGCATCAGTTTGCACACTGCACAGAACATGCCTTTTTGGTGAGTGGTGCCAAAAGTGGAAATACTTACTCAAATATTCACTCTCTGTTAAATAGCATGTAGCTGATCTGGACAACCCAACTGTTTAAAACATTTAAAAAAGTCGATTTGAACCACATTTTGCACATTACACATTGTTGTTGCTGCCTCTTTTTCAATCTTTTCTCCTTCATGTATAAACAACTTCCCTTTTTATTTAGTGTGATTAATCCATAAAATTCAATTTACAAGTGCATGTGGTCTTTGTAAAATGCGTGCGCTCTTTAGAACGTGTTGGCAGCGTGGTTAATCAGCAGGTCTGGCTTGTATCTCTGATAAGCTTGCTGTACTGTCACGGCTGTTAAACCGGACTCCTTATCGGACCGCTTCCCGTGACGCAGAGCCAGGGGTCACAGGTCAGGAAGTTCCGGTCAACAGCAGAATAGTTATTAGTTTTACCGGAACGAATAATGAGATGAGTAAGAGGCTGGAAATTGTGTGACCAGACTCATACATTGCTATAAAATTCAGTTGGCCTGTGTCGTCTCTCACATAGACTCTTGACCAGTGACCATTGTAGACTTGTTCCTGTGACAGTGTTAGAGGATTAACACCTTGCATAAAACACGATGATCAACCACCACGAGAGAGACTTCTAAAAGACATTGATGAGATATTGTGTCAGAAATACTAAACCATTGCTAAACACTTCTATCTGTCCAAACCGCTGCCCTTGTCTTAAAAAACAATTCAACTGTGGGTCACACACTGCAGAAATCATCTGCTGTGAGTTGAAACTGTCAAGCATGTTTCTGGCCCCACCTCAGTGATGTCACAGCAGGTGTTTGCTCTTTAACAGCCTATGGGAAACACCTGCGGACCAGCGCTGAGCTAGGTGTGGTCGCATGTCCACATTACTGCCTTCTATAATTCGGTGTTGATTTACCCTTTAAAAAGGACATGTGACTAATTCATACCTACATGATCTTATGTGTTTTACTGGCAAGAAGAGAGAGTCGGGAAGAAGTTCACTCTGCTCACATTTTCACTGCTTTAATCTGCAGGAGAGAAAACATTGCATTTGTACCTATACAACAATGCAAGTCCCTGTCAAGTGTTCAAGTGTTCTGTAACTGGGTGAACCCTAAACCTAACACAATGTTTGACTGATGAACTGCATATTCTAAGACAATGTGATTTTCAAGTGAGCAGTTTTCTGTACATTTAGCTGGTTGACAAAGAGAAGATCCACAGCTGCACTCATCACTAACATGGGTAGCACTTTATAATAACTGCTACCCTAACATGCTTTCATTTATCCTTTAGTTCAGTCTTTCATTGGACTCAGACACATACAGCATAAACAAAGAGATTTCAGGGATGTAGGTCAGTTAAACACAACTGTTTCCATTCCTGTCATGTATAACACAGCCACGTTGATCTGTATTCCTGACCTGTTCTTAGGGTTATTTCAGAGTGGGCAGATTATTACACCAACCAGGAGACCTGACTTGCATCATTCCACTTTCACCGCGAGAGGAAACTCCCCAATAACTTTAAGCATGAAGACAGTTCTGATCATTTCTAGCCACCCCAGCAGCATGGCTCTAGGGATGGGAATGTCTGCCTGTAGGTATGTGGGTCCTGCACTGAAAGATCTATGAGATGGATTGTCATGAAATTTGGTGTATTCAGTAGGGGTGTAACGGTTCACAAAATCCACGGTTCGGTTCGGTACGGTACAGTGGAGCCACGGTTCGGTACGTTTTCGGTACGTTTTCAATACAGTAGAAAACTATAAATGCCAGAGAAACGTACTTGATTTTAAAATATATTTATTCATTAAAACTAACATCATAAAGTTATTCTTTGAACAATGATGGAACTATACCTGAGTGACCCATCTTCTGGGGTGTCTTCTTAGCAGCGTGTAAAATAAAAACAGTTTCTTATGAAAACTAAAATGTAGCATTGTTTGCTGTAGTTATAAACAAATAAAAGAAACAATCCTGTTTTATATGGAACTATGTGTGTGTGTGTGTGTTTCTACTCAATGTTTAAGTTTTTTTTCAGAAAGATGAGAATGTCTATATATATATAATGTATATATACACTATATTTATCCCTTTATGGGGGACATTTTTCTCTGCATTTGACCCATCCCTGTATATAGGGAGCAGTGGGCTGCCAATGACAGGCGCCCGGGGAGCTAGGGGTACAGTGTCTTGCTCAGGGACACTTCGACACATGACACGGCCCAGTCAAGGATTGAACCTTCGACCTTGCGGTTACCAGACAACCCTCTTAACCCAGGGAGCCACGGTCGCCCCCTTAAAAAAAAAAAAAAAAAAAAAAAAAAAAAAAAAAAAAAACAACAACATATGAACGGTTCGTTCGGTTCGTCATGCGTACCGAACCGTGAGCCTCGTACCGAACGGTTCAATACGAATACGCGTATCGTTACACCCCTAGTATTCAGACATGGTCACCACAGGACGAATCCTACTGTCTTTGGTGATGCTTTCAAGTTTCCTGTAACGCCACCCAGCAGATCAAAGTTTTCACTTATCCAATGAAATATCTAAACATCTATGAGATGGATTGCCGCATTGTCTTCTCATCCCTTTTTGGATAAGCTAGAGAAGCCAATCAAAAGAAGTAGTTTATTACCTAATATTTGCCTTAACCCCAAGATTAAACCCAGAGGAGACCTCTCACCTAATTGTAACATCAAACAGAGATGATTTTTGTAGTTTTTGTGTTCATCAATTTACAAAGATACATTTAAGAGTTTTGCTTCAACTAAACTTCCCTGCAGATTTTTAAATGACTTTTACCTGGCTGCTGATCATCATAACGTTTAGTAGTAGTGCTAAAACATACGGACATTTAGATGGACTAAATTATGTCCAACAACTAAAAATCTACCGGGGGTGGAATTCTGATATCAATGTAGTATCTTGCATGAATATATGCCCAGACTAAACTGTACATACAGCAGGTGTGAGACCAAATATACAAGTTATAGGGAAACGTAACATAACTCACCCTCCATCGTGGAAAACTCATGAACATGCACCCAGAGCAAAGCGTGCACTACTATATCCTGCAAAACCATCCGGGTGAAATACAGTTTTCAGGGAGTCCCCATCAGTCTCATCAGCTTTGTGTTTAGTTATTTTATTCTAATCATCAAATAGAATGGACAAATATATGTCAATATCAACTTTAGCATGCTAACAAGCTAAACTAAGATGGTGGAAATGGCAGATCTCTACCATCTTAGCATCAGCATTTAGCATTTAGCTCAAAGCACCACTAGGCCTGAATAAAGCCTCACAGACTTGGCTGCAGACTTACTTGTGTTTACATTTTTCTAGGTCACTGGAGGTGAGCGGTAACTCCATTCTGTCAGTATCACTTATACCATATATATCTTATGGTACGACTCAGTGACCCACAAACAGCACCCGAGGCACCTGCAGAGGGTCACAGAAAGGGTTTCTGCTCTGGAGGAACATCAAGGAGAAGAACAAGAATCGAGTAAAAGTTTGCCGGTTTGAATAAAAAAACAAGCTGACACCAAGCCAAATGCTTTCCGCCACTGCAGATGTGTTTCGTTAAAATGATTCTTCAAGGTTGATATCTACGCAGATTATGAGGTTATTCATTTCGTAGAAACGAAATCATCTCGTGTCCTGGTGTTGAACAAGACTGTTTGATACAACACAGAATACTGCATTCAAGGTTACATCTACCGCTCACTAAACCTTTGGTGTGTCCAGGGGCGGACTGGGGGAAAAAAGTGGCCCGGGAGTTACTGTGTCAGACCGGCCCACTCGGTATTTTTTCTCTTGCATTAATGCATAGTTTATCGCGTGTTAATACATGGAGCAGACATTTGTATCACAGTGTTTTTAGTGTATAGGTTAAAGACTGTGGTCTTTATAGCATTTTGATTATTTGAAGACATCAAGGTATTTAACTTTCACATCTGAAATTACAAGAGCTCTGCTCTGTGATGTCTTTCCTTGTCTCTCCCCCCTGTGTCAAAGTGTGGGTACATCGCACTGGTGAAATCAGAATACCCTTATTTGATTGGCTAAACTGCATCACGTGACGTGATTTACAACGCATTGGTCGGTGTTTTTTTTTCCGCAAGTGTTGAGTAGGCTAGAGCAGTGGTCCCCAACCTCCTGATAGATGTTTTATTTTGAAAAATGACCGGATTCTCTCCCAATTTCATCCGCCTGTGGCTCTTGACACATGTCAAGACGCTTGTCTCGGTCACGTGATACGTTAATTAAGCCCACAAATTAGCGAAAATGAGTAAAACACTTTTGGAGAGCTTCTTTGCAAAGGGTAAAAGCCCACTAAGGAGACAGAAGAAGAGCCTACAACTTCCAAGAAAAAGAAAGCTTCATTTAACAGACAATATCAGGAGTCTAATTAAATATCAGGAGTAATTCTGACGCGCCAAACCCACTCTGCATAATATGTGACGACAGAGGAAGAGGAAGATCAGCTGCTGGAGATTGTAAATGACGGTGGGTGGCCTTAAAAGTATGTTTGAGACAACAACTCTGCTGGTGTTTTGGATTGACATTTAATAACACCTAAAACAAAGTTAGACTGACGGAAGAGATTAGATGAGTAAAGAAGTTGGAAACCATGAGTGTGAGTACAGATCGCGAGGAGTAGTATAAATCTCAGTCAGTGATCACTGACTTTAGGTATTTAGGTATTAGAGTAAATTTAACGTGATCCGTGAAGCATAGAATATAGTCGGGGCCGGCGATGTCAGAGGGAGGGCCAGTTGGTGATGGAGGTGGGCCGGTAATGGACCATCCCAACCCCTTCGGCCTACCGGGGATTTCCCCGGTATCCCCGATGGCCAGTCCGCCCCTGGGTGTGTCTGTGGGCGTCCAGGTGTGTGTGTGTGTGTGTGTGTGTATGTGTACTTGATCTAAACGCCTTTATGATACCTTTCACAAACCATTAGCAGCAACCATAGCAGTATAATAAAAGTCATAAAATAATTGTCAAAGCATGATTTCCTTGTTTAGATGTTAAGATGGAGACGGGACAAAGAAAACCAATATCTGTATGAATACACACAAATGCCCTTGTGCTAATCAAAAGCAGATACAGCGATTATGTGCACACACACACGCACACGCACGCACACGCACACACGCACACACGCACACACACACCAAATCAACTGCTGGACTCTCCTCATCTTTTCCTCTCCTGTTCTTGATGAATTTAAGCTTTTCTAACAGTCCTTCAGTCGGACAGGTCAACTGGGGTTCCAAATCATGGAACCAGGGTCTCTGTAGTTTTCAAAACAACACACTTGCATACACAAATACATGCGAGCACACGGGCACACATGCGTTTTAATGCAAGTGATGGAAGGAGAGTGACTCATCAGAGGGGAGAGCTGCTGAGGAGGAAACAATAAATAGCATCCTGCTTCAGAGCGAGAGTGAGAGAGTCTTTCACAAACACCTCTGTCCAATAACAACCATCAGGTCACACTGTTCTCTTTGTCGCTCGCACAAATGCCCATGAACTCTGCAAGGTCACTTTTCAGGTGTTGGCAGGGTTTGAAGTTTAATTTCCACTTGCACTCTCTCTCCCATTTCTCACAACAGCTTCATGCATCACAGAGACAAAACAAAGAATCCGCAGGTGGGTGATGCTCATGAGTTTAACTAAACTCACGTGTGGCCACGTACAGTGTGTTGTGGCTGGACTCGAGCTGATACATTCACCTGTGAGGTGATAACGGATTTATTCAGTTTGACGACTGCAGCATTCCCTGGATACCCAAATCTGAGGCATCTTTAAGGAGGAGAGGTGTTTCAGTTGTAAAGCCTATAGAAGTTAGTTTTTTGTGGATATGTAGTTTATGCAAGAACAAGTTTTTAAATCTTATGACGCAATTGTATTGTTCTAGTCATATGTCGTTTTAACAGTTTTAGTCCCACTGTACGTATGTATTCGTATGTATGTGATGTATGTTTTTTAAATGTGCATTGTTCATTTGATTTTCAGGCCTGGAAAAGGACATTTTCTGCTTTATAAATATAGTATATTAAATAAAATAAAAATAAAAATGTTGAAGTTTGAATGGAATCAAAGTTGTTTCTGGTCATGTTCAGGTCAACAGGAGGGAGCATAGTACCTGCATTGCTTGGTAAGTATTTCTACTGGATCTACCAGTATGAAGAATGTTAGCGCTCACAGTACTGTACATTTGTATTTATCATATGGAGCTACACTGTATTACATATGGGCCAATCAATGGTTACAAGATTACCAGAAAACATTCACTCCAAATAAATTCCTTTAAAAATAAATCCCCCAAAAATCCTCAAGCTTTCAAGTGCACACACATTTAATCAGACTAACGAGACTAATCACTTACTCAATGCCATAGTTGTCATGTATTGTCAGACATTTAGTATTTTACACGTTTTAATGAAACACGTTGTTGCTTCTTTATTAGATATTTTACAAGCTGTTCCTAAATATTGCAGTGAGCACTTATGGAGCCAAAAACAATAAAATAAACTGAATACATATGAATTACAACCTTAACAACTATTTGTACGGATGGACACACATGCAGCGGTAAAGGTCCAACATGGACTCGACCCAAAAATAGTCGTTATATCTTGATCTTGGCTCAGTATGTGTGACAAAGTAATCACAATTACTAGCGCTGAACTAGTAAGTGGATGGTAATAAAGCTAGGATTGGCATCTTCTTCAAAAGCATTTTTTTTTTAGAATTGTTAATGTTGTTAAACATAAATCAAAATATCACAAATCTGACAAAATAAAAGAAAAAAAATGTGGTAATCTGTGGCTGTGGCAGGACTGTAATTGGCCCATCTAATCATTTCATTCAGCCCGAATGGTTGGCTGGTTCAATATATTCAGGGCTGACAACACACACACACACACACACACATGTTTTAGACCAATCATGCAGCGGTGATTGATGTGCAAAGACACTGTGCACACTGTAGTCCAAAGTCAGGGTTTTCTAAAATTTCTAAAAGCCTGTCAAGCTTTGTTCCCATAGTGAATCTTAAATATACAATAGAGTGTATTATTAACCATTTATTAATGGTCAGTTTGCTTAGAAATGTTAAATCGTGGGGGTTAAAATAAGGTATCATCACAACTTTTCTCTACACAATCCACCTTTGTTTGCATGGGCAAGAACTACTGCCATTAGATGCCATTTAAAGTCATTCACAATAATGAGTATTTTGGGTGATTTTATATTCATAAACTGCATTTCATCTTCAGAAGAAGTAATAGAGAACAGGGCAGGAATTTACAGATGCAACTTCTTTACCTACATTTTCTTTATTGGACCACATTCACAGTGACACCGTGACACAGTTCTGAGCGGTGCTGCACACTGGCAGCTCATTTAGGCAGACTCATATGAAACTAAAACTCCTCAATGCCAGTGGATCAGGGCTGATTAAGGCTAATAGTTTGATCTGTGCTGACCCTGCCTCTCCCAGAGTTTTCCCAGAGTTAAAAACCCCCAGCACATATAGAACATTCTAAATCACTTAATCATTTCCAGCCTCTGGGTTTGCTCTCCATACCTTCCAGGAAGTGCACTATTTCTTTTGTCTTTTAATCCCTCTCTTCTTCCACACTCTTTGCTCTCTCTTATTTCTAGCCACCTTTCTCTTGCTTTACCTCTATATATATTACTATAATGTTGGTCTGTGTCTCCTGTGACTTCACAGAAGCGAAGACTGTGACTGACTGTAATTACTATGGCTACCACTGTTTCCACTGCGCTTGCTCTCTTCCCCCTGCAGAGTCACGTTTGGGACTGATGGGAACCACATTGTGGGATCTGCCAGGTTAGACAGGGACTTCAAAGACACTTTAACTTTCTGCTGCTGCGTTGTATGTAATCATCCGCACACACACACACACTCTCACACACACACTTACACACACACACACACCAATTTAAACGCTGGATGCCTGGGTGACTTTGCACTACGGTGTGCACATTGTCTGCACAAACAAACTGAAAACTTTGCACATCAATCATCACAGCATGATTGGTTTAAACCATCACGTTTGTTTGTGTTGCTTTCGGAGAAAAGTTCATTGTTGGATTTCTCTTCTTCCGGTTTGGTTCAGCAGATGTTCATCCCTTCTGTCCTCTTACGTTTGAACTACCCTGTGTGAAATATATTTAAAGTCTCTAAGGTTTATCTCCTAGTCTTCCTAAATTATGGTTAGCTGGATCATTTACGATTACATTTAGTGACAATATATTTTTTGAATTCAGTGCCAATGTTTCTAAGATGTATTCCTCTCTACAATATCTATGCTTATCAAACAGCTTTAGTGAATACTCGGTCAATGTCTGTTATTTCTTTATAGCAGACCGCTGCTATGAACTGTTGCCATGGACGCAGTTCTGATCTCTGTACAAATGGAGCTATTTTTTAAAACGTTTAAGCAACACAATTATTTTCAAAACAATATTTCTTATCAATTATTGATCTCTTTAGAAGGTAGCCGTATAATAAGTGGGATAAAGTACAGTGAGCGGGTCATTATTGTGCAATGAACCCGAGCAATGTCATTCTGTTAATGGCTGAGGGAACAAAATAGTTATTTATGGGTTTTTTTTAATTGCGGATACGGGTAATAAAAAACACACTTTAGGTCTTGCTGAATAAATGGCACACTACTTTTATGACCTTGTAATCATGCAGACATTTCTCAGTCTGCAGCAGCTTGTGGCAAAAGAATAATAAGTAAGGAAGGACTGAAACTACTTTCATGCATTACTTTCACTTTTGTGGATATTCTGTGTGACATTCTTCCACATACAGCATACATGTTTTATGCAAAATGTACCGACTACATCGTTTCATCGATACAATGATTTCAGGTGTATATGTCTGTCTTACCCTATATCAGTCATGAGCTGGTTGGTCGTATTTTGTGAGGAGTGGAGCACATGTGGAGACTTTGAAGTGCACAATAGCCTTCACAGCAGGATGAGCCTGTCATGGGTCGTCTCTCTGTCTCTCTCATGCACACATATCCACGGGGCTCCATCCCAGCGAGGAGGAGCAGCAGTGTGGAAATCATATCACTGTGGAGAGAAAACCAGACAATTTTATAATTCATTGGAGAGTGGAATCAAACCCGCATGTCATCTGTGCACACGGTCTGTCCCTCCTCTCTCCCTCTGCCTTGTTCTTTATCGTTATCTGTCTATAATCCATATGTCATAACTCATAAGTCCTCCCATGTAACCTTTTTTCCCTCTGTCTCCTTCTCTCTTTCTAACCTGTGTGTCATCCCGCAAATCTAATTTTCTCATGGCTGTCCACCCCCCCCCCTTCCCCCCTCCACATCCCCCCCCCCCCCCCTCCCTTCCTTTCTCTGTGGTCTCTGAGTTGCCGAGAAGACAGGAAGTTTGGATGTAAACCAAAGCGGGAACACGGGCCACATCTTAGCATGAGGTCACCCTATGGTTTCACTCACTTTGGCTGTGATAAGGGCCACAGAGGGGGCGCCATTAGAGACACTGCAGGTAAACACTGCGTTTGATGGTCAAAGCACAGAGCCATTCATCTCGTTCTGCTGAACGTAAATGTAAGACCCCAGATCACAGCTTTGTGGATGTACTGTGAGTTTTACATGTTCGTCATTTGCATTTGTTTTGGGAAAAAGAGACAAAATGTTTTTTGTTGGTTTGCTTTACTGTTATTTATGTGACTGGCTGCATTTTGTTGGTATGGTTGTGTATATATGTATATTAGAATAGACATTGCATTGTATTGTTGGAGAATATTTACTGTTTTTTGAAGGAAATAAATTCATGAATCATATTAATAGATTAATGAAGTGTACTATGAATACTATGATCCCAATAAAACAAACACATTGTAGCTGGGAATAAAATGTATTTGAGTGATTTCATTCATTATTGACATGATCGTAAATTCTAATTAGATTAATTAAATAATCACAGCCATGATGAAAGCAGTTTGTGGACATAGTGTCTCTATCTAGAGGCCCACAATTAGGTTTAAACAAGTTTAGGAACATTTAGATATAATGAGACAAAGTCCCCCGGATCATAAAGGCCTTAATATTGCCACATGCTCATTACACACATGTCGACAAACAGGAAATGTGTCCACAGAATGTGTACGTTCTCTCACCTCAGCCACCTACTTCAGGTATATTTACAGATTTGCAATCGCCTCTCCACTTACAACTATTGGACTACACTGCTAAGAACCTAGCACTGTCCTGCAAACAGCTGCTCTGGATTTATTTTGCGTAGAAAATTGTTCATGACCCTTATAACATATAACAATAATTCATTATTCAGTTTAACGAACTCAACTGTCAAAAGTTTACTGGTCGCAGATACAAGTGCCTCTGGGACGCACTATATTCCTGTTTGGCATGTTGCTCTGGTCTCAGTGTTGAATCAGCCAATGATAAGTGGGAACGTCAGACCAAAAAACTGACTTGGCCACCAAGGGAATATTGCATCATACCATGGCCCATTTAGTGCAAAAAATAAAGTCTGTTAAATGGTTTTCCCATACATACACATGTAAAATATTGTAGCGACCCTTGGTAAGGAAAGCTACGAGACGTTATCTTACTTGTGGTGTTTTATTAGCGGACAGTACACAGGCTACTGTGGGGCGTAGCCTATGCCAAAACAACAGTTAACACCGTTAAACGTTCTCAACATGCTTAACAATCTGCTCCCGGTCATAGACTAACTCTTAACAGGCTAGCAGCACAAACACAACATCCCACCTCACTCTCTCTCTGCCAATCCAGGTACGCTCATGTGTGCCACCCACCCCCATAGGTAGCTAGGATGATTGGCAGGTTTTACAGCTTCACAGGGCATTAGACCTTCGCTGACCTCAGTAAATGCAATAAGCAATCTTATGTAGAACAACTTCTTCCTGTAAACACAATAACACTTATAACATTACAGGTTACATAACATTACATGTCACTCAGTCCGTTACAATATACACTGTCATCATTGTATTTATGCTTTGACATTGGCTTTATATTGAAGTGCAGTTTTTATTGTCTGTGAGTATTTAGGGTAAGATTATCAACACTCAAGGTAGAGGGTTTATTTGGCCATGTCAACATGAACAAACCATGCCAGTAGGCCTTCATCAGCACATGGGGAAAAGACTTCTCAAACTTCAGACTGTTTGGGGTTTGCACCACAGCCTCAAGGCTTTGTTTTAGGATAACACCACCAACTACATGATGACCGCATTGTACGCCATTTGACAATGTCCATTATTCCATAAATATCAAATGTAAATGTCTGGTGCCTGAGAAAGATTTTGAGAAAAAAAATCCTTCAATGATGTCTGTGGTTTTAGCCCAACATTATGCTAATGTGTATGCTTGGGCCTACTTTTTCTTGATACAGAGAAGCTTAATTGTACAGTACAAGCTGCTAGACTGGTATACTGGATCCTTCATGATATCTAATCCAGTGGTGAACCCACAGGGAGGTGCCCTCACCAGGTTCAGCCCAGCAGGGCCCGTGTGGGTCAAATTTTGACCACCGCTCGCTCACCTTCCAGCTCCCCTTCTGGGCCGGGAGCTGGAGGAGGCCCGGGAAGGCTTTAATAAGATTACACTGTAAGTAGACCCTCAAAGGTCTGCGGCCCATGTGGGAGATTCAGGTGTCTGCGTTGTTAATTCCATAATATCAACAGGTGCCTAATGTGGACTGGGGGCATATTTGTGTCATAAGCTTGAAAGCAACTAATAAACTTTGCAATTAATACTCCCATTTCTCTAATACTTTCTGTATCATGACATATCAAAATGTTGGCTGAATTCGGTGACCTGCAAAGCAATATTTTTAATCTTCAATGTGTGGCTTCTCATGATTTGACTGTGATCTGAGCAGACTGACTGTTTGACCCCGTCATTGTCTTCCCTCACTTCAGACTAAACATTGTTAATGAGTCTCTCATGACTCATCCGTTTGATTTCTCAATCCTCGCTGGCTAACGAGAACATCAGGCTGACTCTTTGACCTCGAGAACAAATGAGTTATTATTGGTGGATTAGTTATAGTTGATCAAAAATCACACATTGAAAAACACACATACATTTTATTTAAATTAGGTAAATTATCCAGAGTTGGGACTATATCAAATGAACCAGTGTCAAGAACTGCAATATTTTTTACGAAAATTCCTAATTTTCACTAAACTACATATCAAAGGTATACATAACCTTCTTGAATTGCCTATTACACATTACAGCACCATGCTGCTTTCTCCAGTTTTCACCCAGATGATTGTAAACAGCGAGGTATCGGTATAAATGTCTTTCCACAGAATCTAATACCAATAAGATTCCTAGAACTCCCTCTAACGAATCATCCGTCTGAGTAAATGTGCCATGAGAGACACAGCACAAGCCAGACAGACAGAGTGAGAGAGAGAGAGAGTCAGAGGTGGACAGACAGTCTGCCAAGCAGCAAGCCATGCAATCATCCATCCAGACAGCCAGACAGACAACATGCCCTCTTACTGTTCACCTTCCAGGTGAAAGAGGTCAGTGGCCCACTCCTGCGTGCTTCACCCAGACTCGGCTGAAGAGAAAAAATAACTGAGCCAGAGCATCTGGAGGATTGTGCTGCTGACTGAGCAACAGACGGTACAATGTTGTGACAGGGCTCCGTGTTGTCTATCTGAAGATCTGTCCTTCAACCTACACCAGAAATATTTTGTTAGCATTCTCCGAACTACAAATTATCTTAGACTATTTGGTTCGTGGACCTGAAGTATTTCACATGTGTTAAACTCTGTCTACCCCACGGCCTATAAAAACATTGGTGTTATTTCTGTGTCGGTGTGACCCGAGCAGTCCTTTATTCTCAAACAGGCTGTGAAAGTGAATGACTTTTCACACGTTACAGCAGCAGCAGGAGCCACATCTAGCACTTCACTACAGCAGATGTTGGTGGCTTTAATTTGAAGCACAAGTGCTTGGTGGATGCCTTAACACTTTGAGGAGCGGGTATCCTCTAAATCCAGGGTTTATAGGTAGAGAGCTGTTGGCTCCTGACTGAAATGTTGACAGTATGTGTCTACTCAAAGGAAACACCTGCGTGGTGTCTGTGAGGGCCTCAGGGGCCACAGGTGGCCTTTGAAGTAGTGGAAAGTCACACACAGCCACAGACAGAAACATATACAGACCCTAACTTAAGGCTAATGCTAACACTAACCCCAAAGGACAGAGAGAAATCCCCAAAAGTAGTATTTGTAGAACTTCTGGACCTCACAAAAAGAGTTAGTTGTAAAGCAACATGTGCACATATAGCAAACATACTGGTTGTACTTTTGCAGACACACCTCCACATACATACAGAGAAAATTAAGATTTGCATGTAAATATTATAGGAATAGTTTGACATTTTTTTAAATATCCTCATTCGTTTTTCTTACCAAGAGTTAGATGAGAAGATCAATACCACTCACTCATCTGTCTGTTGTCAGCAGCTGGTTATCTTAGCTTAGCATAAAGACTGGAAACAAAGGAAACAGCTAGCCTGGTTCTTTCCAAAGGTGATGAAATCTACCTACCAGTACTTCCAAAGCTCACTAGTTATCATGTTATATCACATTTGTTTAATTGGTTAATAAGTATACATTCCCAAAAAGTTGTGGAATGTTAAACACTCTGGCTTTGAACCATACCAGTACAACAAACTAAGTTTTTGAGATATCCTAAAACAATAACAATGTGTTATTGTTATAGTGTGGTAATGTGTGCCAAGAGAACATTAGCTATTTGTAATGGACTATTCATTGAATCACTGCCAGTTTTGCCTTCAAACACCTTTTCATATTCCATTAAGTCTTTCGTTATCACTCCTCTCCTCCTCTCCTCTGGGTCAGGACTCCAAATTGTGCCGACTAATAAACACTCCCTTCAATTTGTCTTCAAAACTACCAAAACACACTTCAAAGTGCCAATGATAAATTATACAGTCAGTAAACACTTGTCCTCTATTTGTCTAAGTTCAAAAACAGCGGTCTTCCTCATATATAAATCCAAAGAAGAGCTGAAGAATACTTTGTATTTACATTTTTGACCTTATAAGCAAAGGACCTTTCCAAGAAGAGCTACGGCAGACAATTACTCTCTCTTTGACACTAATATTTACAAAGGCCTCTCCACAGAGGACATTCATCATGTCCGATACTGATGCTTTACAACAGGGTTTTTGACTTTAAGTGTAAATTGTGTAAATTGACAAAAAAAAGGTGGTTAGAAGGTTATCATAATTACTTCCTAAAAGCTTTGAGGAATGTTAAAAAAAAAGTTCTTAACTCTCATTACCCGAGGTCATCAACATTTTCTTATCGAAGTTAAAGCTCCCGAAATGAAAATATTTAGGTTAAAAATAGGTAAAATCCCCATGTGTTCCGTGCCTGCAGTTTCCCTCTGCTATACGTAGCGCTTTGACATCTTTCTGCTCATTGTTTCGGTTTTATGGCTTACAAATGTACACTCTCAACACTCTCATCATCCTTGTTTCATTGAATGAAACCAGCATGCAGCTGCCAAAAGCTAATGTACAAGATCAGCGGAGCACCACAGACACAGTTAGCAAATAGCTGGTGAACATAGTGAAGCATCTAACAGCTAAAGAGACAGATATTTCCCTCAGGATTTGGTGGAGACCAAAACAGAACCAAAAGAGAGTGAACATTGGAAAATAAGAAAATAGTGAGTCTTGTCCCATGTAATGATCTTGAGTTTACTAAAAGTCACACATGGGTGTTTTTATTCATTCATGGTTAAATACTGTCTGGTTAAGGTTATAACCTTTATTTGCTCATGCAAAGCCACAAAGCATTGATCTGTTTGGGGTGAGCAGTCGCTCAGTGCCTTGCTGATGGGCACTTTAGCACGAGCTGAAAAGATAAGACCTTGTCCTCAGTCACATCCAGCACACAGACTTTACCAGTGTTTCCTGGAATTTAAGCCGGCTACATTCCATATAAATGTCTCTTCGACTAATCATCTGGCTACTGCTTCCCCCAAAACCATTTCAGTAGTTCGTTGCCATCCTGTGATTCAGCCAGTAAAAGGAAGCCAGTAAACCAGCTGGGATCTGCACACTCTTTGTAAAAGATCAAGGTTTTCCATGAGCTCACCAGCCTTTCCAGGATATGTCTGGAGCAAAATCCATTACATACAAGACCTGATGTCAACCATCTCCTGCCACCACACAACTTCAGTTTCCACTGTCGTCCTTGCAACCATTATACTGTCACGTCGAAGTCTGGATTAAGAAAATATAACTTAGTGTTGATCAAACTCAAATTAAACAATTGGCTGTAATTAAGTTTGTGTTCTGTTTTCACAGAGTAACACTAAAACTGCGAGAGCAGGTCTTTGATGAGACTTGAGCAGCTCACAGTGTCACTGTTCAACGACTGCAGTAAAATCTTTATTTAAGCCTCAGTGGAAACACAGCTTCTACGTCTACTTCAGCTGAGTGCGTTAAAGGTCATATCCCATTTTATAGGTTAGACCAGAGAGGGGATTTGGTATGTGCATTGTTTGTATGCTTTAACTTACATCATTTCCACAGGCTTAAGAGACGTTGCATGTGCCTTTTTACAGTATTCTCCAGAGGTCCAACCGTCCATATGTTAACTTGGAAATATACATTAGCACACTTGTGCATATGTGCGTAGATGTGTTTGTATCAGCACATGGCAGTGTGCTGGATAGCCTCAGAGACCTCTCGGAGGGGTCCAGAGAAGGAACTCTTGGGAAAACATGGGTGGACATGTTTTCTCACCCCCTTGGTCTCCTTTTGCCGACCCTACTGTGCTCAATTATGACAATGCATTAAAGGTTAGAAATCATTTGTCAAAAGCATTAGACAGTTTAAACGGCACTCTTGCTAGTACTTTGAAGAATTGCCACGAGTTCTGTAACACAGATGCCCAGTCTTCAGTTCTCATCTTGCTGGACCCGTCAGCAGCCTTTGGCACGATGAACCACCAAATACTGGTGGCAAAGAGTCCAAGCATCACTTTCTTTCCACCAGTGTCCCACAAGGATCTGTACTTGGACCCCTTCTTTTAATATAGACCACCTCCCTTAGTCTGATAAACTGCTCACATGTTTTTTTATACCATACTATACCGATGATACCCAGCTCTATCTGTCCTTCCCTCCAGACAATTCTACTGTCTCAGCTCAGATCTCTGCTTGCCTCACTGATATCTCCAAATGGTTGAACAGCACCTTCAACTCAGTCTCTTCAAAGGTCTTTACACATTTGGGGCATTTTTTGTGTGCAATTAAGTCACACATAAATATATATTTTTGAACTGTTTTGTCCCAACCAAGACAAACTTTATTACTCCTTTCAACTTTGACAAAGGCAAATCCATACCAAATCCACACGTTCCTGCCTTTCATGGCACTTATTCTCGATGACTTTTGATCTACTGTGGCTCGGATTGTACCTCTTTTGTATATTGCTTTGGGAACAAGGAATATATCAGATGTCAATAAATGTCAGCTATAAGTGCCAAAAGTGATTAAAAAAAAACTTTGGTGATGATGAGATAATATGCAAATTAACACTGTTGTCCATGCATAAACTGCATAAACCTTTTCCCTACCCATGATGATACTGTGGCTTTGATGTGGTAAAGTCTGACAGGTTACTTTTCTATGTACTGGACAGAAAAAAAAGCAAAAACATGATCTTCAGCCGACCATAATGCCAGTTTTAAAACCAAGTGGTAGTTCAAGGATTTCAAAAGACCCATCACTCTTCCTGAGCCAAACACACCTCAAATGTTTGTCTATGTACAATGCATAAAACATGGCCCTGGAATGTTATTTACTCAGCCATGACACTAGCCACATATAACAAAGAGTGCGTACCAGCACGTTCACAACCATACACACAAAGCATGTGTGCTGACACTCGAGGCAGGAGAAGCTAACATCCATCGCACAAAGTCAGAGAGTGCTGCAACGTAATGCTGTAATCAGTAGGAGGAATTTGACAAGGTTATGTCAACTACTCAAAAACGCCAGCAGACAGTAATATCCAACACATTTTTGCAAAAGCGGCCTGTTAAATAATGTTTTAGCCATGTACAGTAGCTACAGTTCACGGAGGTCGAAATTAAGACATGTGGAAATGACACTGTAGACTCAAATCAAGCTCCTGCGGCATGAAGTGTTATTGCAAGTAGATGCATGATGGGAAGCAAGCCATAGCTGGCGAAAGCGTCACTTGTTTTTCTCATCTCCAGGGAAGGACCAGTGACTCCAGAATATGAGACCACCTTTAACCTCTTAACCGTGCCACACCTCAGTCCCTCAGCTCAGACTCCCCACAGCATGATCACACACAGGCCGCACGCACACTGTATAACTCAAGCCAAAAGGGTATCAAGCAATTGTACATTAATAAATATAAAAATTCTGTGGGGAATATAGTGTAAATTAAATTTTCTTTGCTTTAAACCGTAAACCCCGGGGTTCTCTTTTACTCACACACACACACACACACACACACACACACACACACACACACACACACACACACACACACACACACACACACACACACACACACACACACACACACACACACTACCAAATCCCTCACACATCTACAGCCCTCATACACTTGACATATGTTACTTTTGCCAGACGTCAGCCGTGGTCAGGTGGTGTCAGGGAGCAGAAGGTAGGTGAGCTCATGTGGGAAAATCATACGGAGACAGGTTGACGTAACAGAGAAAAACATTAGGGTTTCTGCTAAGGGAAAAAAAAGGCATTTTTGTGGTGCTTGACAGGCGATTAACGTACAAAACCGTTACTTTAAAAATACTCTACCGTACCAAATAGAAATAATTACAATTCAATAACAAATCTGGTCTCTCCTATTACTAATACTCATATTAAGCAACACTTGTAACCCAGGGATCTAAAGACGTCCTCCTTCTCAGAAGTGTTGCTCTGCCGTGTGCTTTCCTGGGACTTTGAGAAACGTAACCACAGCAACAATGTATTTGTTATGGCAGTGCTGAGTCCAAAACATCAGGAAAACACCGAAAATGAAGAGAGAGAAAACGAGAAAAAAAAGAAGATAAAGGGGCGTTAATATGGAGAGAGTGGGAGGGCGTCTGAGCGTCAGCTGTGTTTCAAACACCTACAGCAAGCTAAGTTGAGCTGATGTTTTGGTGACTCCTCCCCATGACATTAATGTAAAAATATTACAGGAGAAATGTGAATCTTTATTTCTGAAACTGGACATGTGGAAAGATGACATAAAAGCTGATAGAGGAAGAGAGGATAAAGGTCAGTGCACTCATGTCATCGTGAGGATGTTTTGTTGAGTTTTGCCTCGTCTTGGCCATGAGGATGCTCTTACTCAATACTATACAGCAGAGGTGGGGATGCACATGACTTGGACTTGCATCACAAAGACTCTTGACTTGACTAAATCAAAACAGACCCTTGACCTAAAGTAACTTAAGGCCATCTACAAGCCGCAAAGACCGGGGCAATGCGGAAATATTAAATATTTGCATGTGAATTTTCTGCATTGCCCTGGTCTTTGCGGCTTGTAGGACTATATACACCGGGTCCTGTGGGAAATATCAGCGTAGCTGTGTTTCATCTTTATCACTCCCAGTCACATAAGTTCGAAGCGTAACCGAGTGAACCCGACCCAGAACGTATCTGTGTACTGTGCAGAGCAACTGTGTAGGAGACCCGTGAGAGCCAAACATTTTATCAATACCTCCTGAGCGTTGTTATGTCCAAAAAGTCAACAATCATAGAAAGAAAGATAGATGTAATTATTTCCAAAAATTCACAACATACAACTGTCTAACAAAATATCCTGCTTCAGTCCATATTTGTTGGCGTTTAGCCTTTCAAGAACAACATTTTCACTGCGGAGTAAAAGCTGTTTGCTCACAAAGGATGCACTGGAGTACCAGGTGGTCTGGAAAGTTAGTAAAGAACGTTGATTTAATAAAAAAGACTAGCTCATTTAATCCAATGAATTACTTCATAAAATATGATGTCAGATATTTAAAGCTTAATTCGAAAACCTCATTAAAAGTCACCTGGATTTAGTCTAGTTTCTCACCAAAAACTATATTTTACAAGACTACATTTGAACAGATCATGATAACATTATAATTTACTTTCGTCCAATACTCAATTTTACTGAATGGAGCTTGAACACACCACAATGTCTCTAAATGAAACCTTCATATCAGTCCATTCCAGTCGTTGTTACGCCGATACCAACCCGGATTTGTAGTTCACAATGTGAATCATTATCAGACCAGCGACTAGAAAGCATCAATGTAGCTCTTCAGATGGCATACCCCCACCCCTAGTGTTTGGATTTCTAATTACAGGCATTACAATAAGCACCAAGGCAGTGAGAGTTTCATCCTGCATAAACACATCATCATAAATTCATCATCACATGCACAAAGTGTGGCAACACCTACAGTGTGTTGTTGTTTTTCAAGGTCTTGGATCTGTGCACTGTGGTCGGTTTCAGGACTCCACATTACACTTGTGTGTGTGCATGTGTGCGATCGACTTCAGGGGGTTTACGGAGAAGAAAGGGTGGGAATGTTTTTGACCGTTGTCATGGCAATAAATGAAGATGTGCGTACTGTATGTTGGAACGGTTCTGATGTGTGTGTGTGTGTGTGTGTGTGTGTGTATTATATTTACAAGTAAATCAGTGAATCTGTATGCTTTTATTGCTGCGTATGTGCATTCAACTGTGCACTTGTGAACTTGTGAGCTCTGCGTTTTGTGTGCACGTTTCATGTTTATGTGTGTGCACACTGAGGTCCAGATGTGAGGATTTGCTTGTTGGTGACACCCACCATAAATCAAAAGGCTTTGACTAATGAACAAACAGAGGAAACACAGAGGGAGTCTAATAAACAGAATCAGAGGGAGGAAGAAAAACAGATGAGTGTAGAGGGGGAACACATTAACAGGGAGGAAGTAGATGGTGGTCAGGAGAAGTGGAGCAGAGAGAGAGATGGTGATAACGGATACAAGCTGAGAGAGGATGGTAGGGTGACATAAAAGGAGAAAGTGTCTACATATTGCTTCCTTTGACTATTGCCTTCAGCTGTTTATTAAATAACTTATTGGTTCAACTAAATTTAGAAAAAAGGTTCGACCAATGACTGATGACAATAAAATGTGGCCAATGGAGGATGGCAAGCCAATCTATCAATGTCTTTACCAGACTGAAATAATTGGTCTTTTTAGGACACACAATAGTTTTCATTAACCCTTAAATGCATACCTCTGGTGTTTAGTGACACCTAACAATATTACACCCTGTCTAATTCATCCATTCTATTCAACATTCAACGTCTAGGTATTTCTTAAACTATTTGTCTTTAACAGAGTTCGAGAGTCAAATGTCAATAATGATACAAAACATTTTTCTTTACTGATTTTCTCTAAACAGTTAAAATGGTTATTTAGGTTTTCTCGATGAGAGTAAATGAAAAGTTACAGTAGGCTCTGTAAATGATGGTAAATATTCCAAAATATATTTGTAGTGTATTTGTTCTTCTTAATAATACATTTTGAAAAGCAATACGATTAGTGTGTTTTTGAATGATCTTTGTAGAGGTTTAAGATACACTAGGCCTATAGCTTCGCAAATCTTATTTACAAGAAGATTTGTGTTATTTATAGGGCTGTCTCAGAGGTTCATGCTGCAGGAGCACAATAGACAGACATAGGAAGACTCAGCGTTATAAAACAAGACGTCCGCAGCACAACTGTGATGCTGAACCAATGAACCGATCAATCAATGAACAGCCTTCCCTCAGCTGTACTCAGGGACAGCAGTACGACTGAAGATGATGGGAATGTCGTACTTAACAAGTAATTACAATTCCTCCTGCGGGTGATATGAATGTTCCTGCCAGCCAACAGTAGTCAACATATTTCACTGTAGACACAAATCTACTGACCAACTGACATTGCCGACAAGCCAGTTTTCACATATTGACATGGACCAGCTGTTTGTGTTTCAGTAACAATAGGCTGTATGTCCTGGTTGTGGTGGTAATGTTCCTTTATCAGCGTGCACACAGTAGATCAGTATCACACAGACAGGTTTGCTGCTGATCACGTCTTTTACATTTGGGCAATTCATAAACACCTTGAAAGGCCTGAGTCAGCAGCCCTGCTTCTGTTTATGACAATTTCATCACCTTTTAACACAATGCAACTGCGTTCTGGCTGACAAACTCCCAAACAACTTCCATCTGGATCATCCGTTTATCATTTGGATTAAAGGACGGAGACCGTACAGTGTACGGTCAGAAACATGCTCAGACCCACCCGTCCTCTATCACCCACACCTTCTCTGACTGCTGTTCCTCTGCACTTTATACTTTTGATGTCTTTCGTTATTTACTTTGTTAATTACCTTATTAATCAATGAAAGTTGTCCTATTCTTCCCCTCCTCAGAGTAAATGAACTAAGCCTTCCATGTGGGAACTAACCTAAACATCTGTCACTGTGATTTGTGTGAAGCATCAGGATCTGTAAGTCAGCTGGTAATATGAACTACTGGAAACTTTGTGCTTTTGTTTGTGTTTGGAAGTGCAGGGATGTGGATGTTGACATCTCTAGCATGAGAACTTTTGAATGAATATTTATGATTTCCTCCATTCACATGATAAATATGTATGTTTGTCATGCTTTGGTTGATGTGAGAGACACTGACAGTAGAAAAACAACGGACCTGTATGGCAACATTCCTCTCTAGTATGACTATTCATACGATATCAACTGACTCGGGGGATTTGGAGTAATATGCAAATATTTGCACAGCTTCCTAAAAATGTGTCAAGTGGACCATCTGGCCATAGCCTTGGGGTATATCCTTCTGTCTTCTCATTTCTGACAGAAATTTCCCGAAATCCTCACATTGCATGCTTTCCTGTCACACTTTGTTGGCACTTTACACGTTGTAGTTTGTTTACAACTAAGAGAAAAAAGCACATTGCACTTTTATTTAATTACTTTCATTCAGTTATTGTGCCAGTAGTATGACCCTATATTACCACACCCCCAATAAAATAGCATGCAATATGGATTTGGGACAGAGCCCATAATTACCCTGCGTTTGAGTGTGGTGTTTACACCATAATCCCACGCACAGTGGAAATTGAATGAATTGATTAAATACAGCCAGTGGTGAGACAGACGTAGCTAAATGTTTTATATACCGCTGACACACCCACCAAACTATAAAGCCCGTTTCACAGCATTTCAATAAAATATGTCGTACAACCGTAGCAAAACAGTGCACATATTATATTACTTATTACATAATTAGTCTCTTTGGGGCATTCAATATAAACTAAAACTGCTAATTAGCAGAACAGACAGCCTCTTTTTTTGGAATATCTGGAGAAATGCTAGAAAACATGTCAGTAGCACCAACCCTACATTACACATACAACATAAACAACATTTTTGTTGTGAAATATTAAATTATTTTCTAATGTACCCGCTCTTTAAATGTCTTTAAATATCAGTGTACTGAAATGGTGAACGATAAAAATGATCAAAGGTGATATTGATTACATGGGACAGAATAATGAGCTTTCCGTGTCTCATAGTTTGTTTGTCTCATAGGGATAAAAGCAATTGACAGCACTCCAAGCTGACCCCAAGTGATCTGCATTACCAGACAAATCTCTTGTTGTCAGAGGCACCCAGAGTTTGGCACAGTCTTCAGAGAGACAGAGAGGTTTGCTACAGTGGGTGAGAGACATTCATGGCTGAACGAGGTTGTGGGGAATCAACATTCCCTTCGAAATGGCAATAAAGGCAGCAATTTATATGCTGGAACAGGACATTCATTCTGAGTTATTTCGTGCTCATTTAGGATATTTATTTCTCATTTCAATGATTGTGAGCCCTGTTTCAGATCATCTGTTGTATAAAAGGAATGGGCTTCTGTGAAAATCACACAGAGCACATTTTAATTTCTCCTTTTTTCTTTTGGAGCGTGTCTGAACTTGGCACGTGTCATTTGGTTCGAGATGTTTTCCTCAAACCGTCATTGTGGGACCTCGGTGAATTACCACATGCTGTTTAGCATTATGATGCGTTCTTATGCGGCTGCCTGAGGGACTTCACACTGTCCTCCCTACCACAAAATCCATACATTATAGTCTCCCCATTGCTACAGCGCACCACTTAACCACTTCTCACAGTGTGCACCATCTGAGTGCACTTAAAGTGATCTTTAGAGTTGTCTGAAGATGGTGGTCAGGAATTAAGATGAATCACATGACGATGAAAACGTTTTCATTTTACACGTCGGGATGAAATAATTTGTCGCATTTTGAGTAAAGAGGTCAGAAAGCAGATTAAAAGTGGCCACTAAACATTACAGCAGAAACAGATCAAAAATGATGCTATTATGTAACTTCCTAAACAAGATTAGACGCTGCACAATACAATCCCCGCTAGTTATTTCTTCAAGAGTTTTACAAATGGAACCTCGGAATTGTTTTGAAAATAGAAAAAAAACTCCCTGCAAAGAATTACAAAGCACCACTGAATCTTTTCATGCTTATCAGACAGACAGGATGTTGACGCTTTGTACTAACTAATGAAACCTGATTTCCTCGTAGAGGGTCCCTCGTCTGTCCACCGTAGCCCTCCACTTGCTGCAGCCCCCACCACATGTTTCTGATGCTTTGATTTTCACGGCCACAGTTTACGTTTGTTTAGACTATAAACCAAACATGCAGTATCGAATGGAGGATGCTCAGGGCGTCCGGCCAGCCTGGTGTCCTGGTGCATGTACCAACGTACAGAGAGATTCTAGAGTTACAGTCAGGCTCATGAACTAGTGGAGATGATATGAAGAGCTGCCAAGCTTGTTTAACTCGTAACAGGATACACGGCAATGTAAAACACAAAGATGGCATTACATTTTGCTCAGGATCGAACACTTTAAGGCACTTTAAATGGTACGACAAGTCAGTTGAATCTAAAAGAACAGCTGGACAAAATCTACTGAGGTCATATGTTCACCGAGTCCATACAATTAGAAGGTGTTACAAGTCTCACTTCCAACTACTGCTCCTTTTTTTTCATCATTGTGTTTCAAAGTTTTTCTTGTTATTTTAACCAGTATTACTGCTAGAGAGACACATTTTTATAAGTGGTTTATTGTTCTGTTTTTTCTTTTAGCTCATGCCAGCCAAAGGCTCTTACACTATTCCACCGATCTACAGGCGGCAGTAACATGTCGAAGAAACACACACATTTACCATTAAAGGCAGTTAAGGAGGCTGCATGCCAGTAAACATGGGTGTAAACAATGCATACTTTCAAACATTTCAGAGAAATGTGCTTTGCAAATGTTTTATGAGGAAAGGAATGAGTTTACCACCATGCTGTTTTGCCCACAGGGACACACACAATGCATGTTGGTGTGTAACGCGAAGGTAAACAGACATTTACTTGTTTTGAGGGCACCTTCAACTCTGTGTTATGTTTCTTCCCCCCATGTTTTTTACTGGCTTGTTAAATCATGCCAGTAGGGGGAAGCATTTTCAGTACTGCCATTACTCAGGTGCCGTTAGCTTCTTGCCATTCTCCTGATAGAGTGACTTATGTAACAGCAGCAAAGCTATTTTCCCTCTCGATATAAATTGTGTTTGTGTGGTTTGATTAGATTTTACTGACAGTAACCAAACAATCCACAAACTTCATTAGATTCTGATTCAAATTTTGATTGGTTCTGGGATTTCTGAATCCTGATTGGTGCACAGAGGTAGACGTGACATCACCTTTATGTTTGAGTCCCGCCAATTGAAGCAAGTGCAAAGAGCACAGAAAAAACTGAAAACAAAAACAGAAATGTTAAATAACCTGTTTTAACTTTACAGAAAATGGTTTGCCCATGAAGAATCCGAATATTCATAGTAAGTAGAGAAGTTTTACACGTTTCCAGGGCCTTTAGGTGCACAACGACACACTATTTTCTTCATGAAGGGTGTTTAGGAAAACCACCTAAAAACTGCACACCCCAACTTCTCTAAACCATTATGTGTTGCGTTGAGCATTGCTTGCAGTGTACAAAAAAACCTGTGCCGGTGCCTAGAAAAAGAAACAAACCAGCTGCAGACTGTTAAAAGCCAAATACATTTCCTGTCCATGGACGTGTGATCCATTAAGAGTTGCTGATGGCACTGATGGAGTGATATGGTAATGTGTCAAAGTCCGAGCCAGTAACATTTGCTCCCAGCTATGTGATGCTGTGATGATAGGGCATAACAACAACATCAGATACAGTTTGTTTTCCCCTACAACACAATAAGTCCTTCTACAGGTGCAGCTGTTTATGTAAATGTTTCTATGAATGAGTCGACCGATTATTGAATGAGTATCTTGTGCAAGAGCGTTCTTGCACAACACTATACAACCAAGGATCTTAAGCCCTAGTTCCACCGAAAGCCGGATATACTACGGATGTCCCCGGATCACCCCATATCACCCCGGATAAAAAGAGGTGAGATCTGGGGTGGTCCGCGGTGATCCGGGGTGATCCGGAAAGGAAATCGTCCAGGATGAAAACACATTTGACATGTTTCCCGGTTCTACTACGGTTCTACTATGGTTCTACTACGGTTCTACTACAGTCCCGCCACGGATCACCCCGGATCACCCCGGATGTTAGTTGTACGTCCAGCGAGCCGCTCGTTTTCCCGGATACGCCACGGATGGCCACAGATCGCCACGGATCGCCACGGTTCACCACGGATGGCCACGGTTTTACTACGGTTCATCACGGACCCCCCCGGAATGTCCCGGACTGACTACGGTTTCACTACGGTTCCACTCCCGGGGACATCCGTAGTATATCCGGCTTTCGGTGGAACTGGGGCTTTAGAGAAAACACAACGTTATGTTGAATTAATTTTACATTCTCCCAGTGGTGTGGTTCCCATATATATATTTACTTGCTATGTGTGGTTTACCAAACAGAGTTGGCTTGTGGTTTCCTGATCCGGCCTCTATATTTTGGAAAACTCTCCCTTTTTCAAAACACACAGGTGTCGCTTCATAAACCCATTTATATTCCCTGTGGAAAGAGTTTTGTGAGTGGCACATTCACGTGACCAGTCTCTTCATACGCAACCTTCAGTGAACGCACGTGCATGGATGAGAAGACGACTGCTGAGTTAGATGGTTGTCATGGATTAATGAATGAAGTGACATTGGGTACCAAAGTACTAACAACCGTACTTAAACAGTGACGGTGTAAACAAACAAATCTGTCCCACATTCTAAATAAAGATGGTGAACAGATGGACTGTCACAGTCGGTCTTCCACTCGTGAAGTACTCTCAGTATTGGTACTCTTTTCTGGAAGGTATCAGAAAATAACTCCTTTCTATATAAAGTCAATGAGTTCAGTGTGTTGGGTAATATTCTGTGTCTAAAACACAGTGGTGTGCCATGAAATGGTGATTGGAGTCTGGACTTCAGTGCTCTGAATCTGAACATAATAAAGTCTTCAAATCGTACAAAGTACGCACTGTTGCATGCAGTATTGCTCAAGTATCCGCTATGCAGAGGATTGCGGTGAATAGCTAGAACCGCATGCTGGCTTGCATACTGCAAAATGCAACAGGATGTAGTAGGACATAGTACATTTTATAAAAGGCATACTAAATAGCATGGTAGTGAGAACGCACAGTGTATGATCCAGTCCATGTGAGCACAATATACACATCCTGCAGGCTGTCTCTTCTCATATAAGATGATTAACAGTTAACGAGAAGTCGTGTGAACAGCGGTGAGGTTAAATACTTCCGTTACATCAGGCAGCAAGTCAACGGTAAGCCCGCTTCGGTAGAACAACCGCGACCAATCAAAATAATCCTGTTACTCCACAGGAGAGTCAGGACACTGGTGTGGTGTCTCCCAGTCGGTGGAAAACATTACAGAGAGCCAACGCAAGGCTCCGGCAACGACGATACGATTGCACAATGCACTCTGTAACAGAGTGATGCAGAAGAAACTAGGATCGGATAAGTCAGAAGCTTGGAAATCAGAAACCAGCAACTACCCAAACAAACCGTTTGTATACTGTCCTGTACACAAACATGAAACCATGTACACAGAAATTATTCTAAAAGGCCGATTGGTTTGAGAAAAAAGAAAAGGAAAGAGGAAACACACTTAAGTAAGGGACTGGGAGCAACAGAGGGAAAGAAGCTCCTCTCTGTCATCGACCCCCCCCTCCCCGAAGATCAGATTGCTCAACTGTTTGGGTAAGCCCTAAATCCCCCGACAGACTCACTTACACTCACACACAAAGCCCCCTCACACAGACACACACTGTCATAGACTCCCGGGGCTGCCTTGTAACTGCCGTGCGGGTGTTCCCGGTCACAGTGACTCACGAGGTGACACAGTTGACACCCAATGCGGCTGATGACGACTGCTGACGCGTGCATTTTTGTGTTCGTGAGGGTGTGTGTCTGTGGGAGGTCACCACAAAGACTCTCCCTCATCGGTGTGACTCCGCTGTTGCCAAGGTCGCTTTAAAAATGAAAGCAACGGAGCACATTATGTTCATGCTCAGAGGATGTACTCTTGGAAAAAAAATGTTTTTGCATTGATATTTCTAAAGGGCATTTAACTAGCTTAGGGCCCCACCTCAGCGTTGGGGAATGGTTGGTGGAGATTAGCCTGGATGAAGCGGTTTGGGGAAAGGCTAGGTTGAGGGTCCACTGCGGCTCCCGGGCCTTGCAGACCCCCCGGTGTCCATGTGGAACAGGAGGATGGTGACTATGGGGGAAGATAACCTTTGAGTGAAATGGTTTAACAAAAGGGAGGGAGGGTGGGATGCAGAAAACGCGAGCAAGCCGAGGTTTAGAGTGGGTGGGTATATATATAGGAGTGTGGCCGGAAGTGGGGGAGTGGCTGAGGTGTGGTCCTGCTCCTGAAATTCAGCTAAGTTTTATCTCCAATAAAGTCCCAATGAAACAGAAGTTAGAGCGTGTGTTCTGCTTCTGTTCTGTATTCCCCATTATAAAACGGGTAGCTCAAATCTATAGCCCAGGACGGCCAATTTTATTATGAACTTTGTTATTTATAAATTAAAAAAAAATATTTAAGTTGGAATGTTACTATAACTTTCATACTGCCATCCTTGATGACCGTTGCAATAGCTTGCTTCAGTCCGTGATTGTATCACAGCTAAGTCACCCAGCACAATACTGATGACTTATAGTGTGTTCTGAATGTGTTAATCACATCATACATTGATTTGGCAAACCCGTGAGGATATAAGACGTCACTGTGGGACCGAGTGTTCACCAACTGTGTGAATCATTAAAGTTATGTATTTAACAATGATTCTACTGAAAGGACACTGCATCATGCTAATCCTGCAGGACTGTATTTGATATCCATTGAGCTTTGTCAGTACCAACTCATTTCTGTGACATTTAGTAGTATTTCACTCTGCTGTATGGATCTCAGCCAAAAAGCAAATCCAATGACTCCTGTTGTTGACTAACGCTGGTGTCTTTGGCATCAGACGCCTGCATGCAGTGTTAAGAGCTCCATGGGAGACACTTTATTTTATAAAACTAAATACCAACATATGGGATATAATACTGTATATATAAAACAAACCCAACTCTATTGCAACACACAGCGTAACGCACAACTCTGCAGAGATGGAATTACAAAACTAAAAGTTACGGCTAACTTAGCCACGGTCAGAGTGTTTGTGTGGAGCGTGTGCTCTGCAAGTGGAAGCTTTGTGCTCGCTTCACTTCAGTCTGCTTGACATCTAATTTTACATCGGAGTGTTTTAGTTACGCAAAGTTACATTATGGATGCAGACTATATTGCATGGACAGTTTTCTTTGTAAATTCCCACTGCATCCAATGTTGTGTAACAGAGCACAGTCAAAGTCAGACGGCTCCATCTAATTGTTTTGACCTCCATGTAATCGCTCCCACTACATCAGCCTATTTGTCAGCACTTTCCACGACGATGACTACTCACTTGCAATTGGCCTGTGCACTGGATGGGACGTGTGCCACGGCTGGCACTGAAACTGAAGGCGGGCTCAGTGATGAAGTCACGCTGGTTGAAAAGTTTTAGTTCATGCCGACCCTTCACATACACACAAAGCAAGCGTCTGCGTACGCTGCTTGCATGTTTCCAGATCAACACATATACACATGCACACATAGATGAACAATGCATACATACTCTAAACACATGGTCAAAACCCATCCACATTATAAAGAGCCATTTTATAAAATGTAACCGTGTGTAACTGCAGTGAAACAGCTGACTGTTTTTGTACCGGGGAATTCAACGCAATAAAAAAAATGCTGCACAGCAGGAAGTGTAGACTTATCAATTGACAAGGCTGTCCTCACAGTGGATGGATGCTCCACAAGGGAGTAGTGGTCTCTATGTCCCACAGCTGGTGAACAGTCAGCTGTGGATCTCTCCCACTCATGTCCACTGGCTGCAAAAAAAGGCTTGTTGCTTTAAAACAGAGCATTTTGAGTAATAAGTTTGCTTTTTATATTTCAATGTTGATGTTCTCTCGCCTAGAAACAGGTTGTATATCACTGCAGATTATTCAATGACTCATGATTACATCATCGGCTGACATGAGCCGGACTCTCATGACGCATGTGAGGACAGTTGACCACCTGTCAAGTTTGTTAAAGGAGCTGAAGCGGCCGCCTTAAAACCCAAAGTCACAGTTATCTTATTGTGCTCTAACACCATGAGGCTTTCAGTGCCTATCCCCACCAAAGGAGAGTAAACATGAATTTCTGAGGTAACGTTTGGCATTTTGACGCTTATGGAGACTGACTCTGTTTTAGAGCCAGCCTCAAGCCTCACCGCTTTCTCAGTGAGCGGCGGTGAGCCAGATAAGGATGGTCTCTCTGTCTCCTCTAGTGGAACAGAAGTGATCACAAGAGGCCGCACTTTGGATGTCGACAAAAAGGCAACTCAGACCAGTGATGACCGACAACAAACCCTGTCGCTGTTCTTAACTGGTGTGCCGTGGAGTAACATTTCCTTTAATATTGTCAATTTTGCTGCATTCACATAGTTCAGAATCAGTTCTGTGGTGTCCTATCACCTCCAAGAAAAGAACAGTGAACTCCACTTGTAAGTAGTGTCTGTGTGTGCGCGTATGTGTGTGTGTGTGGTTGTAGGTGGGTGAGTGAGTAAAGGGAAACCCTCCTGGCTCCTTCTAAAATTACATTACAGACGGAAGTGGATAACACACACACACACACACACACACAGACAGAGATAGGCAACCATTGTGACTCCGTGCCAATTGGTGATTAGCAGAGGCGGAAACTCACAAGATGTCGGACTGTTTTTACGCACACACTCCCGTCTCGTGAGCTAATTTTCCAGTGGAAACACTTCCTCTGTGTGTCTGTGACCCCGCTCCGGTCCACATCAGAGGGAAAATCAAGGCTACAAGAGTACTAGATCGGAAATAATGCCACGCATGTAGTGTATCTATATACTATATATATGTGTGTGTGTGTGTGTGAGGGAAAGTGCACGTGATCATGAGAGAAGAGGAGGGTTGATTGCTCTGACATTTTTCTATCCCATCTTGTGTGATGAATGTCTTCTGAGGTGTGTTTGAACATTTGATTTGGAGTAAACATTAATGCAATAAAAAACAAGGCTGACTGATACAGTTGCTTCAAGTCTGGCACGAATAGTCCAGGGCCAAACACACACACACACATACACACACACACACACACACACACACACACACACACACACACACACACACACACACACACACACACACACACACACAAACACACCATCATCATCATCATCATCTCCTTGTTCCCACTGCTTTATTGAGCATCTGGGCTCAATTTCACACTTCAAAAACATTGGGAACAGCACAAACCAGCGTTGGCCAGCGCTGCGTGTGCGCACACACAGCAGTCGTCCCATCGGAGGGAGATCTCACTGTTGACGTTCTCTTGCCTGTTCGTGGCACAGGGGGCCACCGCCGAAGATATGCCAGGGACTAGAG
The DNA here is from genome assembly GCA_032191485.1 of Leptoclinus maculatus. Lineage (NCBI taxonomy): Eukaryota > Metazoa > Chordata > Actinopteri > Perciformes > Stichaeidae > Leptoclinus > Leptoclinus maculatus. The sequence goes on from JAVDOI010000008.1 coordinate 17,437,822, forward strand.
CAGGCACGCAGACACAGAGCAGCCGCTATGCAGGGGGTGGCCTTGCTTTATGTGAATGTCTGTGCGGGCTGTCGTGGAGAGCTGGAGGGTGAGGGGGCGAAGGTCGGCTGACAGGCCCGCAACCCGCCAACTCTGACCAGTTATAATACATGAACACACATGCGAACACACACAAAATAGGATTTTCTGCCTTTAGCCCAGAGAGGCAGGACCCTTAACACACACACACACACACACACACACCTGGAGCATCCATGTGATTGGCGCCAATCTAATCTTAGCTTCAAGCAGAACGAGACGGACAGGTAGACTCTTGCGTTGTTAACTTGCTTTGAGTCAAAGCGCAGTCTAAGTCTTCACATATGAGTCTAGCTCGGGGTCACAGGTCTATTTACCTTAGGATCGACCTTTGCCTGATTTCCTCTTTGATCAACGCGTCAGTGATCCTCATCATTATTCTTAATATTGTCTTTATATCCACATCCATTATTCAAAGCCTCTCGGTGTTGTTCATGCTCATCTCCTTCGTCTCTGCCACTACCACCAGGTCGTAATCCAAACACATCCAAACACTGTCAACATCGGCTTCATCACTGTCCTCTTCTTTCTCCTTAAGCGCCCTTTAAAGTTTAAAGCCCCTCGTGTAATCAGCTGTGCGAATCAGGGGGGAAATCCCCTTAAAATTACTACAGGAACCACTCCAAAACTAATCTCACTTCTAGTCTCAGGATCCCCCCCCTCCCCTTTCCTCCGCTGTCTCTTTCTGGTTCTTTTCTGTCTTCGCCCTCTCTCATCTGTCTCCTGTCACGAGGATCGACGCCTGTGTTTTCGGTGTTAGTCGTGTTCTTTATTTGAGTGCGATTCCACAAGAGATCTTGGCTCTCTTCAGCGGGTCGAAGCAAGGCGGAAAAAACAGCTTTTTCAAAACTGCTGACTTGTGCTTTGTCTACCCGTCATTTTTTCACAAACATGACAGTAATTCCACTCAGAAGCAACATTAGAATTATAGTGCAACCTAAATGTATCTGAGGGTCAGAAGCTCACCCCCGTGTACTTGCCAGGTGGTTGTTAGAAGGTGTCGGTTTTGTCTCGAACGTGAACAACAGTGGCAGGTTGGCAGCTAACTGGTCCCAGCCACGTAATTGTTTGGTCGGACTATTATTTCAAATTCTCGTTACTTAAATTCTTGTCAGATGCATAGATGAGCCAGTTTCACAGTAAAAAATGTTCTGGAAACTTCTCGAAATAATTCTGCACTATAATCCTCTCCTCTACTGTATGCTCAGGTTGTTACAATTACCAATATATTTGCTAAAATACAAAAAATATAGCTAAATGTTGAGTATGCACTGGAAGTATGGGTCAAGGTCTCACAAGTGGTCCTCCTGTGGTTGAACTAAACCGAATAAACCAACTCCAAATCCAACTCCTGCTTCATTAACAAGCTACTGTATTTCAATACATATAACCACACAACAGCAGTGTTTCCAGGATTAAAGTAGCATATTATGTATCTGCTGTAAGGCAAACCTACAAGGAGAACAACTGATGGAAAATCTGTAAGACAAACAATAACTTCAACATTGACCACCTTATTTCTAATCTTTTCAAAACAATTTGATTTATTTACTTGAGTATGACATTTACCAATTGAAGTTACTGGTTTTGAGGTTACTGTGTCAAAAACACACTTCCAGGGTTAAAGTGAAAAGTGAAGTCTTTGACTGCTAACCATGAAAGGTACTTGACCCTGAATGAGCTGCAGAGCCCTAAGGTATAGAGCTCAAACAGATGGACCCGAAAACCAGCTGTTGCCTTGGATGTCACACACACACACACACACACACACACACACACACACACACACACACACACACACACACACACAGACACACACACACACACACACACACACACACCTACACACACACAACAATAGACACTAATGTACATACCACGCTAATCCCCTACTGGGTCTCTCCAACCTTGACAGCTCTATTCTCCGAGAGAGTTTTTTTTAAGTTTAGAGGAGAGGAAGTAATCACACAGTAAATTGCAGCCATGAAAGGAGCGATCGGAATTATCAGGCTGTAGTCATTATGGGTGTAGGATGTAGGACGTCTGCTCAGGGTTGAGACATGCTTTTTTACCATTTTACCTTATTTAATGTCAACTAAGTGCACAAGTCACTGAACTAAATTATATCATTTTGGGTGTGTGGCCTTTTGGGAATGATTGTTCTTGGAAAAAAGCAATTCGATTCTTAGGAAATGTGCACAACACGACTCTACGGTCAGTGTCACTTAACTTCATAATAGCATAATTGTAACATGTAACATTAGGTAATAAAAAGGCTACTGCCCCAGTATAGTGCACTAGTGAACGGCAGTTTTTGGGATATATTCATCTGGTGAATTCATTCTGCAGTATATTGAGGTAAGGATTTAAGGGTGTGTTCATCCTAAGAGACAAAGCTTGAAAATGTAAACCTGAGAAATTCTCTCTGACCCTGTTATTCATTGGCCAAGACCTGACATTACTTATACAGCATTTGACAAGAACACTTTTGAGTTTCCGGTCCACTTCTCAACCAATTCTTACTGTCGGTTCATGTAAAAAAGGACGTGGATGAAGACCGTCTCTGGCTTGAAGGGAAACACCAACAAGAAGAACCGCACATTTGGTTGTTTATTGATCACAGCTACCAGTTGTCTGGCTGTCCTAGTACAGTGAATGTGTGTGTGTGTGTGTGTGTGTGTGTGGTGCAGACAGTGAAAGAGGTAAACAGACTCAGCGTCCAGCCCATTGGAAAAGTGACCGCTCCCTATCTCATGTCTCGCAGAACCAGATACGGTGACGTTTATGTGTGTGTGTGTGTGTGTGTGTGTGTGTGTGTGTGTGTGTGTGTGTGTGTGTGTGTGTGTGTGTGTGTGTGTGTGTGTGTGCTTGTGTTTGGCTCCCAAGGTGGTTATCAGGAGCAGTAGGCGGCCGGAACAGCTGCACTGACCCTCAGCTGATAAACCACTTGAATGCAAAAGGGACAAAATTGGACCTCGTGTGAAGTGTGGAAGATATATGTTGTGTGTGTGTGTGTGTGTGAGAGAGAGAGTGTGTGGAAGATATATGTTGTGTGTAAGTGTGTTTGTGAGTGAGTGTGTGTGAAAGACATATGTTGTGTGTGAGTGTGTGTGTGTGTGTGTGTGTGTGTGTGTGTGTGTGAGAGAGTATGTGGGCTGGCACAGTAGTGACAGGGTTATTTCTCTTGGCACACCGTATTTAGCACCGCGGTTCCAAATGCTGAAACATCTTGTGCTCCTGGAAACGTTTTCAACAACAATTTTTACTCCACTTACCCTCAACACAGTTCTCTGTCAGAGGACTACATAGATTTGCTTTCTTTGAAATGTATGGCTTTGTCACACAATACGAACAGGGAGACAATAAACAATGAAAGTATTTACTCTCACTTTTCTTGTCTGCAGCTATTGTACATTTTTGACAATGATTCAACAGTTTTTTGGGCGTCTAAGTTGAAACCTCTGTGAGGCTTTTTCCCATGATAGTGACCGACATCTGAGGGGTGATGCTGACAGATTACTGTGCTGTTAACCTCTACGGTCCACTAGAGCAGTGGTTCTTAACCTTTTTTGTGTCATGGGCCCCTAAATTGATGCACATTAAGTCACATCACAGAGCCCCATTTCACTTTAGGGACCTCCATCTGAAAATATTTTGGATGTTAGATATGATTTGACCAGATTATTTTTAGATTTCAACTACAGTAGAGCAGATAACTGTGGGAAAAGTGAAACCTATGATCAGAATTGTTACTCTAATGAATCTTATTCACATTGGTATCACTTCTACAGTGAATTAAACAGTGAAAATAAACAATTCCCCATTTTTCTGGGGAGTCCCTTGAACCTCCTCAAGGACCCCTGTGGGTCCCTGGAGAATCACTTCTCTACAGCATGTGATACATGTAGCTCTGTATTGATACAAGAAGTGCCGCCTTGCCTGTGAGAATTTATTCAACATAGAATCCTACGGCAGGAGCATTATTAAAGTTGATTAATATCTCTTATTGTCTCTGAAACAGGCAGCGGATTGAAGGGTCAGCACTGAACAGGGCTGTCTGAGGCTAAACAATCACACAGCATTACATCAGGAAGACGGTAACTTGCTTTGGTTGGAGATTTTTCAGGTTTTACCCAACATTTATTTTCTATTTAAGCCTCAGTCTCTCACATAAAGTAAATAAATGGAGCTCGGGCACATCCAATTCAGAGAAGTGTTGGGAAATGTCTTTTCTGGCATTTGATGATCCAGCTCCATTTTTAGAACTGTAATCTTCAACCTGGGAGCAGAAACAAAACTTGATCTGCTCGGGGGGGTAATTCCCTGAATTTGAATGCATGAACTGTGTACACACACAAACGTAAACACAGATACACATGCATTCCAGTATTAGTAATACTTTACCAGAATAATAAATCAGCTTTTTGCTTACAGAACAACCACAGACGCGTTGGCAAGTGGAAAATCTATCAACAAAGCCATTTTTAATGCAGAGTCAAACTAAACTACACGGTTTACAACAGGTTGTGGTTTCCTTTTGGATTAATAGGAAAACGCTGTAAAGCGCAGCCTTAATTACATGCAGTGCTACTGTGCGTGCTTGTAGCTTCCGGGTCCTGGGAGGCTCTCATCACATGAAATGAACCTTGTTGAGTATTTCACTCTCTCTTAATGATTGGCCCAACTCACAATACAAGAGCTTAATGTGCAAACACTGAACTGTTCAATTCTTCCACATATTCATGTGTGACCTGTAAACAGATGTAAAAAATGTAAACCAGAATTGGAGACATCTGACAGCAGCAGAGCCATGAAAAATAAAGAGTCGAGGTGATTAATTATTCAATGCAGTTACTAAACACAAATATTTAGTGCGTCACTTTCTGGTTCCCACACAAGGACACATCGATGGTTATGTCTCCGGTGATGATGGGGTGTTTAGACCATTCATCAGACATTCACGAAGCCAAAGTTAACTTGTTCATGGACATGTCGATGATGGATTCAAACCCTGTGGAGGAAGAGAAGGATTCAATGCCTTGAACGCTGTCTTTTTCTGCCTCAAAATCTGGATACAGTCAGGTTTTTCCTCAATCAGCCATGCTTTGTATCTAAAAAGGTTCACACTACCACACCGTGAATCCCTAAATGACCAACTTAGCCTCTCTAAAAGCTGTGGTAGTTAACCCTGTGTTTGAGGGAGGTCAGGCTGGATCAGGACATCCGAGGCATGAGGGGTTAATGAGGTTAGTTATGGCTAATGTGTCTTTTTCTCCTCAGCATCTCTCCATCACAGTCAGTTTACGGTTGGCTGCCTGGTGACAGAGGGGCGGGACTAACAGAAACTGGGCTGAATTCCAGGGGTCACTTATAGGCGGTTCGCGGTCCGGGTCCAGAACCCAGACGGCGTTGTATCTGGACCCTGGACCTACAACCGATACATAATTCAGAGTTATTTCATTTTGACGGAGCGTTTCTATTTTAACCGGCGCAGCTTTCCCAGCCTTTACTGCACTCGTTGAGCGGTGCAGCAAACACACCGACCAGTTACATGCGTTGTAAATCATCAAGCGTACATAGGATACAACTGCTAGGCTACTTCCATATATATGGTACTAAATCATAGAGCAAGTTAGACATTATTGTGATGTTCAGGACCTTTGTATGAACTGGACCTCGTTGTATATAAATTGAATACCCCTGGTTTTGTCCATGTAGGACAAGTAGTGCTACTTTGGTTAGAGCAGGATAGAACAGTCTCAGACAGTCTGTAGTCCGACAGTAGCAGGGTCAGTAATGTCTCTGACATTGTTCTCTTTAGCAAACTGTCTACACACAGGAGAAACTACTTTATAAAGCACTGGTAATAGGATCAAAGCTCTAGGCACAGCTGATCCACTGATCAGAACGAATGTGATGACTAATTAGCTGCTGTCTTAATAAATGAAAAAAAAGACTTGCTGCTGAAAAATCTCTACTTGTTTTACATCTATGTAGACATCTTTGATATGCTCAATTGTCTTCCACGGTTAGAACATTTTTACTTCACATCGTCCTTTGTCGTTCTATCTACAGGTACAAAGCCAAACATAATATATTCATAAAAGCATTTTCGTCAGGACATGAATAAAACATGGCATTATCTAGCAAACAGCATTCACAAGAGCACACCTGAACATAATAATGACATTGTGCCATTTTAACAAGGTGCTTTGTTTTAACAAGATGCCTTTGTCAACATAACAGGATACATTTCCTTTGTTTTAATATCATGACATAATGTGAACCAAAGGATTCAAATGGTTTTGACATTAAAGCAGAGGTTAAACAAAGACAATCCAAATGTTTTGGCCCCAAGAAATTCAGCTTCTATTGTATTTGTGCCAGAATCTTTATTGAAAAGACACATTTGTAAAGCTGTGGTTTCCTGTACTCGGTGCGTTTTTTACCCCCAAAGGGTTTGGAGAGAGTCGACGACTGAAGCATCAAAGCAGCTTTCTACAAAAACATATATTGCTGCAAGCATATACAGTATGCACACACACACACACACACACACACACACACACACACCTACACACACACACACACACACACACACACACACACACACACACACACACACACACACACACACACACACACACACACACACACACACACGGATAGGCAGATGTGGAGCTACAAGCACACATGCACACACACCACCAGATGTGCTGCATTGTGTTGTAGCACAGCATCACAATGCGACCTCCTCGTCTGTTAATAATTGATCCAAAATGTTTTGCATCTGCTGGCTTTCCGTTCCAAACCGCTGCCTTATAAAAAAGTTTTTAAGACAAAAGTTTGTCTGTGCTACGCAATGAAAAGTAAAAAAAAAAAAAAAAAAAACTTGTTTTCAACCGTTCAAGTCCCAAAACGTTTTTCTGCATAAGAGAGGTTGCATAGTTTCATTAGACCTGATCCTGAGAAGAAACTAAATATCTTCATTGAGGACTCTGAGCTAAGAAACGGCGCATTAGAGGATACAGATTTCAAGGAAGGCTGGAGTGGTTGCCCAGCGGTATTGAGTAATACTAAGTATTTCCAGGAATAACACAACCGCTGCAACAACAAAAAAGAGCGATGCAAAATAAATATCGTCAAATCAGGAAGTAGGCACACCCCAAATGTTCCTTTCCCCTACCAGTAATATCCTTAATCTGTTCTCTTTGATCCGCTAATGTCACAGCCACTGAACAAAGACAGCAGGGCTGTAATCAGCCTTATTATATCATATTTCAAAGCTTCTCACGGAAGACCAAGTCCTATGCATACTGTATTATGCATTGACACTTTGGAATTACAGAGAAGTTGGAAAAGTTGTCAAACTTAAAATCAACGTTTTCATGAATCATAAGATTGGGCCACTAGGTTATGCCAGCAGGAGTCTGAGTGATCTATTTCCTCGTGTCACCTTCCAGCACGGGGGTCAGACTTTGATTAATTCTTCAGGCTTATCTCAGGTTTTTTTTCTGGCGTTGGTGTGTGTATTTCCGTGATGGAATAGCACCTTTGCTCCCCTTTACAGCACCAATCATAACATAAACAGTGTTATCAAGCTTAACGCTGGGCGGTTTCTATTATTTTCTCCTTTCGGAAGTTTCACGTCTCGCTGATCTACACGAACACTGTCCGAGGCATCAAACAGGTGCAGACGGAGCAGCAGGAATTATATAAGTGTCATGGTTAAATATACTACTTTGACTCAAAGGCCAAAGGCATTCAACAGTTACATTGTCTATAATAAACATACTGAGGAAATACATGGGAGAAAAAAAAAAAGATCTCCTGTGTGGAAAGTGTTTGATTTCAAAGGGCACAACCGGCACATGTGGCTCTTTTCTTTGGAAGGGGTTTGTGTGTCAGTGAATGAGAGATGCTTCAAGGTAAAGTCAGATCCCTTAAGAACGTCCTTCAACAGGTTAAAGGGTTAAAGCAGATCATAACGCGCGACATCGAAAGTGCAACAGGTTAACGTGATGTGTGAAGAGACGGCTGAGACCCCTTACAACCCCATGATCAGAAACACAAGGCGGGCAGGTAGGAGCAGGACCATAGCGCATGCACTATGCAGATAGTTTGACAAGTCCTTTCCTGCTTCATGTGACTTGGTAATTTACAGATTCTGCATCAGCGTTTTACAGTAAATTCAATGAATTTCAAAGGAAAAGTGCATTGTGTAATAAAAATGTAAAAATCATGTTGCAGATCTGTACAACATGAACGTGTGAGTCGGGCATGTTAAAGAAGAATCCTGGTGCATGAAATTTACCCAAACATTTTTTTTTTTGGGCTGAAGCAAAAAGAAGAACATAATTCACAGCTGATGAGGTTGACCTCCTGATAAGGCATTGTGGGTACTTTGTAGTCATTTTTTGCAGTCAAAACCAGCTTTTGGTTCAGCTATTAGTGAGACAATGAAACACAATCCAAGAACGCCAGTTTGAGAAATCGATTCATGAGTTTTAGAGCTTATCAGATGACTATGATAGTCTATAACAACTCTGGAAAGTCATTTGATTCTCTGTCGCGATGGTCCCCAGATAAACAGTAGAAGCATGGCATTCATTTGATCTACCATTAATGTATTTGATTGGCCAATGCAGCATCTTGCAGAATGATGTTGCATTGTGTTGCAGCAAAACTGGTGGTCTTCCTTCTTGGCATGCTGGATGAGTTTTGTCCGATTCACACCCCCATGCACCTCCCCTCCCCCACATACCTCCAGAGCACGGATTACCTAATAGAAGTTACTATACTGCTATGGACAAAAAAGGCAAAATCAAAACAAAGATGGTAAAACACCCAGGCCTGTATTTCTTTTCTTGATTTATTTACCGTAAACGTCTGAGCTCTTTCTCTGCAGTACTTGCATTTTGAAAATACCCATCATGCATTTCATGAGGTGAACGATTAAACCTCACTTCAGTGTATCAGTATGTTATACATTAAAGGAAATCCAGGGCATCTCGGGATCCGTTTTAGGATTTGATACTGTCGGCCTTGTGGACTTTGTTTGTTTTCACTTTCACAAATCCAAACCAGAGAAGCCTACGAGCACTATTTATCATTAAACGCATTAAGCCCATGTGTGTTTTTGGACCCGTGGCTCACTTTCAGATGGTTATATCTCACTGAGGGAGAAAGAGAGGCTTTGAGGATAAGAGGAACCACACCACTGGCCCTCCTCATTTCTCTCTTTCGCTCAACAACCCTTCTCCCCTTTCTCCCACCCTATTCTATCTCTCAGTGAGACGTTGACACACACTTTATGTGCCTGCAGATGGTTTTCATTTCCCCTTCCCACCCTCCCATTTGCCGTCTCTATTTCGACTTTGCCCCATTTCCCACCGTTCATTCCGGTCCCATTCGTCCTCCCGTGTCACCCTGTTACTCAGAGTAACGATCGGGTTAGGTATGGATGGTCCGCCTGTCTCTTAGAAATCACGTTTACATATTTCAAATTTTCTACAACAAGTATGTTTTAACGCAAGTGCAATGCTGCTTTACATTTATGTTTTTTAACATGAATAGGAAATTAACATAGAGTGCAAGTGGCAAATTGTTTATACAGCAGATATAAGTAAAATGTTTACTGAGGATGTTTTTTATTTGTTTTCCTACAGTATCCACTCTTGCAATACAATATGCACTTGTAACTACATAACTATATAAATATGCAAGTTTTGTGGTCATGTTAAGGCACTCGCAGCACTTTGTTAAGGTTAGGGAAAGATCGTGGATTGCTGGAAAAGTCAACTTGAAGCACAAGACGTGAAATGTTTACTGTGCTAACATGTAACCACACGCAGGCCAATGTTGCATCCCCATCTTTGTTCCGTATCACGTCCCCATCTCTTTCCTCTGGCCTCTCTCGATCCGCCGCTTCCCATTGTCTTTCCTCTCTGACCACATCTTTTTTTAATTCTCCATCCATCCCTTTCTCTTCCTCATGTTGACTCCTACCAGCCGTCCAATCCCTCTTCAGCTATCTCTCTTTCCACCCTTAATTAATGGGATATGTAAGCCAGGCCTGACAGTGTGTGGTAATACGGAAGGCAGCTTACGGCCCCCCCAAAACACACCAAGTCGTCAATCTCTCTAACTCAATACAGACAGGCACTCAGATCGACAGAGCGATACGACGAGGAAAGACTAGGTCATATCTGGGTGTGCAGCGGAGTTATTATGGAACCAATAAACCCTAATATTGTTATCCTTGTGGTGGGCCGATACAGATCTGAAAGTGTGATCTGACAGTTTGATATAAAGAAGGAGAAATTAGAAAGGCAGAGGCCCCGAAGTGAAAGGGATATCCTTCGCCCCATGATACAAAGCTGAGCTTGTCTGTGTAGGTCATGTAACAGCAGGTCACCGCATGTGGTCCACTGGGCCTCAGTGAACATCAGGTAGTGTCCAACATGGAGGTCTGCATCACTAGTAACGGTGGTCCCAATGATCGACATTGTTCTCTGATTGAGGGGGTTTGTGCTTGAATATCTGCAAAACTTTCTAAACAACAGCTTCCGTGGCCCCCAGGACTTGCAAATGGTAAGTATTAGAATTTATGTCGGACAGATGTATTTGTGTTAGCTTACAAACTCTTCCTTGTTGTGTATTGGGAATCTAAAAGTTGAACTGAAATTTGAATTCACTAACTATAGAAAAGTTGCATGTGCATGTAACACATGGACGTAAACTACAGATGATGACGGCAACGTAAAGGGAAGGGATGTGAACAAGTGTGGACCAGTATAAGTAAAATAAGTAATAATATTGTTTAGTGTTCTATGATATTAATATGATGTGAATGTAATACTGTATGGTTGATACGTTAAAAATGTAAAGAAATGCATATAGAAGAAAAAACATGCACATGCTGCTGAATTTAAGATGTTTTGATATTGTTATAAATGTTGTAAATGTTCACATAAAGTAATTTATTCAGATGGTTTTGTGTGAATACATGTTACTAATAATATATAAACCTGAGTATTACATATGGGAGGACCCATTGTGCTGATAGGAGGCTAACTAGCTTCCATTAGGAAAGTTAAAGCCAGTCAGCTTAGCTCGCTAACAAAAGCCCTGATTCCCTCTAGAAGTTGCTTTTAGTTTATGTTATTCAAACATGCTGAGTCATCAACAGCTCCTGCACCTGCTGGATACCTCCCTGTGTGGCTGTTGGTAATATTGTCAATTATTTTGAGCATAAATCATATTTTACAGCATGGACATCACCAGTACCAAAAGATCACGATCCCTGCACTAATTTAGGGAGCACTATCTCAGCAGACGATTTGATCACACTTATTTTTCTTTTTTCCTTTTTGGTAATTTTCACCAAATAACTACAGAAGTCGTAACACAAGCACCAAGACTATAGATACTGATTTCAGTTCAACTTTGAGCAAGTGACTCGAAAAAAATAATCTCACAGCTTCATCTCACATTACGTCAGACTCACTTCTCGGCTTTCTATATCTGTGCTAAATTCTACGGCGGAGGTTGAGCCAGACAACTTGACTGTGATTTCGCAAGCTTGGCCCATGCTTCAGAGATGTTGAGGATAATCGATTTGACCGTGGCGAGGTGGAAGGTACTTCGCCTAAAATGCCATCATACTGAGTCGGGTTACAGTGGTGGTGGAGCAGGCCGTGCTTATTTCTGTCTGTGTTGAAAAGCTGCTACATCAGATAACCAACACTACCTCGCTCTCTTTCATTGGCGCGCTCCTTCCTTACTGTTTCAAGCTTAATGTATGCAGAGCTCGCATTTGATTTTGTTACATGCATCCACGTGTACACATGTGTATTTCAGTCTCACTAACAAGCTGCATCATGAGAATATAAAGCTGTAGAAAAATCATTGCCACACCAATCTTCTGCACCGACCATAAGCCTCAAAAGAGTTGGATAATAATTTATACTATAAAAGAAAAAAAAAAAATTGGACCTGACGAAATGTCAAAAGGTAAATCCCTCATGTTTCTTTGAAAACTTTGTTAATATTGTATGCTTTCCAAAGACACTCTTTTATAGGACCATAACATATTATATTAAAACATGAGGTTTGAATCAACAGGTCAAAAATCCTGTTTACAGTTTAGTGGTGCTAATAAGTCCTTTATCTTGTCCACACATCCTCCACAGTAGTTTGTATGTTTTTGAGTGTGATATCTACTCAAAGCATGACACTGTGCCAAACAAAGCAACCTGTCAAACTGCCCTTAAGCGTTTGTAACCACCTAAGGACGACTTAAGGCTTAAATAAACAAGCCAAGCAATAATGAGTATCCAGCGTCTAAGAGAGGGAGCCCACCAAATCAAGTCTGGAGATTGCGGTTTGGCGGGGGGTCTGGAGTAATAAGTGTTGTCGGGAGGAAGGTGACGAGCACAGGTCAAAGGATTAGGACGTCTCACCGTGGAGTCGGGGCTGAACTCTGCAGGATTCTTGTTCCACACACAGGAATTTACAACCAAAGTATTAATTTTAAATTGTATACTATTCTTTAGCATTGTTGATGGATTTTAAAGTTCTGACTGTTGATTTTTCTATCAATTTATAAATACATATCTGAAGGATTACATACGGTAATTGTTCATGCAGTGCTAATATACAATATCACTGAAGCCGGTGTAAACTATTGGAATCCTCATATATCCTTCTGGCTTACTGGTAAACACCAAGGATGCATTATAATGTCTGAAGTTATTGCACTGTTTCATTGACATTGTTTCAATGTGATTTATTTTGTGACTTCATCAGGTGAGATGGTTTTACATGTGCTCATGTGTTCATTTGATTACAACTGTCAAATGTAACACAGTGACATCATTCTCTCCCACGAGGAGAGAGGAGACACTAGTGAGGGAGAAACACAGGAGGCAACGGCTGAAACAGAAGCGTGAAGAAAGTAAAGACGGCGCAAAGATGAAGAAAAGGATGAAGTAGGAAAAGAGAGAAACTGATTCAGAAGCAGTCCAGGAGTCAGGTGGTAGACATAAGAATACATGTACTGTTTTCTTCTGCTGTTTAAGTTTTGTTTGTAGACACAGCTGGAAAATGTGCAGATATCTTCAGTTTTGATAAGTTCAGAAACTTTGATGCTTGAAATTTGTATAAAATAATTACACATCTGTCAGTTCTTTCTGTTTTATTCTACTGTTCTATATTGAACATTAATCAAGAATTAAGACCATAAAGATTGTATTTGATTCAAGATATTTTGTGTGCTACATAAAACCTCTCCACGTTTTCGCTGACCGTACTGCAGTGAGGAAACATGTTTTTCATGGGACCTGCCCTGAAGCCACAATCAACGGAAAGTCCAAATTGCCAAATTACAGCAACCACAACTCAGAATTTGTCGACTTCTTTTGAATCTCTCACAATTTTTCTAATCCTCAATCCAGACTGTTATTTTGGGCTGGTTGCCAGGCAGAGCGAACCCTCAACAGGCTGTTTTCCCACAAGAGGTGGGTGGGATCTGAGTTTTACCTCTCTGCAGTTACTGGTGTGAACAGTTCTAAACATTTTATAATGCATCATGTTTCTTTTTTGTTTGTTTGTTTAGTCCTCCAGTCACGAATCATAAACCACACAGAGGCTGTGGTCTTTTCAAAGGAAAGTCTGTAAAACTACACTCGGTAGGAGTCTTAAAAACCAGTTGGCCAACAGGATACTGACGATGAACTCTCAGGAGTCCTGTGACTCATTTGGTGTCTCTGCAACTCCTTGTGTTTGTATGTGTTGTTGTCACCTCTGGTCAATATCAGTTCCTCTGCCTCGGTCTCTCTCTCTCTCTCATAAACATTTATCTTCCCGGCTCTCTCCGGTCCAGAGCGAGGCCGGGCCACAAACACTTTAGACCTCCTTAACTCCTGCTACTCTTTCTTATCGTCACAGTCGACCGCTCGCCTCACAGCTGGCTCTGCTGATGAAACAGCTTTTCCTACAACCCCTGGCCTCATGATCGCATGTGTTGTTTCGTTACAACTTTGTTTTACACATCGTTTGCGTGTTATTCTAACATCTGTGTCATGTTGTTGGAAGGCGATGTGGATATATGTCAAATTATTATTTAGTTTCCAGTGAAAGTTTGATAAACGTTAGATTTGCATCATGATAAGCAGACTGTCGACAATTTCGAGAGCCTGAAATCACCCAAAGAAACATAAACGGACAACCGCTGAGGCGTCCAGAGCTTTTCAAACAACACAATCAACAATAATAGAGCTAATATGAACAAGTTATTAGGAACTATTGAAAGTTATTCCTGTGTTATGAGGGAGGGGCTCCAGATGTGAACTTTGATATTTTCCTGGCAGGGAAAAACAGACCCACCCAGCCTGTCTTTAACCCCGGCTTGACCTCTCTAAAAGCCCAACCCGTTGTCTGCTGCTGTCATTCTAACCTACATCTGCCCGTCCACTAAAGGCCGGCTACGACTGCGAGAAGTCACCATGGAACCTCCGCCTACAGTACCACCACCACCACCTCCTCCTCCTCCGCCTGCACACATCCTAAACAAGGTGTGTCCGTATTTTCTGCAAAATCCCAGATTTTCTCATCCTTTCTTTTGATCGAAAAATCTATTTCCACAAGGAGAATAAAGCATTTATGCACTAAAACAAATACGCGCAAATGAGCCTGCCAAATTCATTGACAGGCTGGCTGTCTTGCAGGGTGTGGTGCTTCTGCTTCCACAACCTGGACTAAATGTGTGTGTGTGTGTGTGTGTGTGTGTGTTGCTGTCTGGCCAACATGTGTAGAGGTCTGGCTGAAGGATTCTCACCAGGGTGTTCCTCCCGGATGACTGTGAGAAAAAGGAGGAAAGGCTGGAGAGAGACAGTGTTTCTCAAAACTGTGGATCAGGAAAGGGCCTGACAGCTGACAGCTTCTACTGTTATCAAGGGTTTGATTTACATGGGAACTGTGCTCAAGGACTCTTCAGCAGGGCGGACACTCAGGACCTGCTGAAAAGCAAGGCTTGGTGTAACACTATTTCTTAAAACTGATCCACATGATTTGACTTTTAGTTGGTGGCTAGACATGATAATCTCTTGGACGGGTTGAGATATCCTCTCCATTTAGTTTCAATCTGTTTTTTCAACCCGGGGGGACAAATCCTTCGATGATACGTGTATGTGTTGGATGTTTAGGGTCGGAACATTTCCAACGAACACATTCTCTGTTTAAAAAACTTGAGAAATACTCACCGTCTCCTCCCTCACAAAACCACAAGTAGAGGTTGAGTGTTGTAGCTAAACATTTTGCACCTATTCTGTCCTGATGCAGAGGAATGAGAACTTGTTCATGGTGTTCATTATACGGACTCACTTTCAATTTAAGGACAAACATGTCTCTATAGAGTTAATCGTCAAAGGAACAGTTTGGGAATACGCTTCCCTGCCGAGTGTCAGATGAGAAGACTGATACCACTCACGTCTGTACGCTGAATATTACGCCAGAGCCTGCAGTCAGATAGCTTAGCTTAGCACAAAGACTGGAAACAGAGGGAAACTGCTAGCCTGGCTCTGCCTTAGGGCAAGACAATGTGCCTACCGGCACTGAAGCTCACTGATTAACATGCACCACAAAATTGAAGTGTCAAATCAAGAAGATGTGGCTTTACTTGGTACATGTGTCGGACTATTTCTTGAGGCTGAGTGAAGTGTCTCCTCTGGTTGCCTGGAAACCTCACAATGATGACAAGACTTCAGCTAAACCCCCCTCCTGGCTGTAGCTTCGGATTGAACGGACAGATAAAAAAGTGGTATCTAAATCAGGATTATTTTTTTGTATTTCTCGAAATGTTGAACTATCCCTTTAAATGTTAGGGTTGCGATCTGGTTTAGGGATCAATATTAGGGTCGGGGTTACTTCATGTTAAGTCTTAACGGAAGTCATGTGACTAAGTGACAAAGAAATAGTCTGTGTGTGTGTGTGTGTGTGTGTTATGTGTCCAAGCGTATGTGTAGCAGGTCCATAACCTTAAAGTTGGGTGCATGAGAGCTGTGTGCACACAGTGATTGCACAATCTGTCATCTCTGTATCTACTCACATTTGGTTTGTATTGATTTCCATCCCTAATTTGAATGTTTGGAAGTGTTTTTGAGCAGATCTGTGAAAACTGATATTACCAAAGGGCTGTATGTTGGCTCTGACTGATGGGCCAGTGGGGAGTAAACCAAAAAGTGGGTCAGGAGTGAACATAAGGAGAAGGGCAGCGGTCAACGTGTAAGGGCTGAAGCATGGTGTTTACGCCAGGAGCAGTATAGGGACACTTTCTGCTGCTGCCAACCATTTAAACAGTCATGATACAGTAAGGATGTGGATGAAAGAGGAGCGTAACAGTGTCCACATGTGTTATGGGCTTGCTATAATAATAAAATCAACTGCAAAGCCCTTTATGCAGTTTCTTAACAATGTATAGTAATGATCAAACCCATCTGTTGTACATGATCTGAGAACCTATTCATGATAAAATACTCATAAAGAAATAATGTATTTAAAATAGTAATTGATCAAGAAACAGTTTGTTGTGATCAAAAATAGATGGTTAGTCATTTAGAGTCCATTATAAGTAATTATGAACAATACAAACATAAATAAATGGATATTATGTTGTTGAAATGTGTATAAATGCTCTGCAGCATATTGTTTATATTCACAAACAATTAAGTCAGTCAGTTCGTCAAGTGAAAGTCCTTGGACACTGAGCCCAAATCTGTGATGGAGAATAGTTTATTTTCTGTGTAAATCCAGGCGTTTGACATCCCCCCCCCCCCCCCCCCCCCCCTTTCTCCTCCTCCAAAGATCACAGCCGTTCTTCGAAAAACATTTCAATACCTCTCATCGCCGCTCATTCAAAAATCTCTGGAGGGCCTTGGTGTCAGCTAAAAGAAAATAAAAAAAGAAGGACTAACACGAAGCAGCATGGCAAAGTCCCTCAGTTGTCTCCGTGCCTCTATATATCGGAGGTCTTCTCCATGTAATCCTCTGTTATGAGAGCGGCGTGAGTAAGTGTTGTGGATACAAACACGCTGAGGAAGCTGTTAGGCCGAAGCTACGCCGGGATTCTACAATAACAGACAACGCAGGGCTCGGGGTCGATCGGATCTCGATCTTATAAACACTTATCCGTCGGCGGCCTCCGCTGCTCTGCGAACATTACACCGCACAAAAAGACAAGAGGGGGCTGGAAACACTGATAACCATGATGTGTTCTGTTGTTACAGGATGATGCAGACCATTCCACTTTATAGCCTCACCACACTATAAAGTTGTTGAAGAAAAACAAGCAAACAAATAACAGACCCTCCCATGCCAAGCTCCCATGCCAAGCTCACGAAATTGTACATAAACTGGGCTGTGGTCAGGAAGCACGTGGAGCTGAGCGGCACCCTCGCCTCTTTCTGTTCCGTTACACCACGTCTCTTCATCCTCGTCATCAGTGTCTTTGTATCTTCCTTTAAATCGTCTTGTGTGTCTTAGGTTCAGTGACATCATGGAGAATAAGGTGAAAGGTTTGTCTTGTTTGGGCAGCTCTCATGCTGAAGATGATACTGCAACTATTACAAATGCTAAAATGGAATGAGTAGAGAAGATGAACGAAGAGTGCTAAATGTACCCTCATTCATGCTAAATGTACCCTCATTCATGCTAAATGTACCCTCATTCATGCTAAATGTACCCTCATTCAGTTGTAGTTTGTGACTTACTTGGACTGAGCCGGGAAAACTGATATGGCAAACTTTCATTTGGAGTCGTTTTTCCGGCTGCAAGTCCAACATTCACTCTCCTTTCAGCATTGGAGAGTTCAATTTAGGTCTCTGAAGATAGCGTGCTGTTGGTTTTTCACTGAAAACCGCTGGAGACGACCCTGGTGAGAACCAAAACAATGAGCTGAAAGACTCTAAAAGGCTCTGAAGAGCTGAGAGGAACTGAAAAGTCGGGTAACAATTCATCAGTACGAGCAACATGAAGTCATTTGACCCATTGAAAAAAACTATAAAAAGTGTTTACCTCCTAGACCTCTATGAAGAGAACATATAATGGTAGAGGCATTACATGCAGGGAGTGTTGAGATGATTCTCAACTCAGACGTCCCTGATCTCAGTCTTTTTTTAAATTATTTATATTTGCATATTTACTACGTGATTTTGACCTGAGTTGACGAAAGACAAAATTATACAGGAAAAAAAAGGCCTGTATAAAAGGAACATTTGACAGTTCAGGCGAGCTTTCCTTTTCTTACTTATCGTAATCTCTGTTCATCACAGCCGGTGCAGTTTCAAATCAGAATGAGCCTTTATGTTTCTGGCTCAGCCTGGTTTTTACCGCCGATGTTCAGAGCCACGCTGTGAAAGGCGAGTCTCGCTCCCTCTCCCACCATCTTCATAAACATTAGACTCAGTGTGAGCCACTCTATAAATCTCATACTGAGGGTAATTACTGCATTGCATTATCCAGCCAGCAGAGTGGAAGGAGGGAAATATGAGGGGGGGATGATTCCCCAGTTGCATCAGTCATGTTTCATGGGGTTTTGAGAAGCTGCCATCTTTACATGCTCACGTGCATGATTGCTTATGTAGATAAAAAGGTATGTGTGACCATGCACACACACGCACGTATACATTTTGATCATGCACACTCTTCTGTTTTCTCTATGCATCGCTCCCTTTCCCTCGCTGTCTCTCTCTCTCTCACACACACACACACACACACACACACACACACACACACACGGCCAGTGTGTTGGTTTTGGCTGATGCCGTCTCCTGCGCTGAGAGAGGAGATGGGAGCCTAACGCCTGATGTATGTTCATGGAAAACTGAGACCCAAATTAAACTTGAACAGCTGTAGGTGTGTTTGTGTGTGTGTGTGTGTGTGTGTGTGTGTGTGTGTGTGTGTGTGTGTACGTGTCCATGCATGCTTGCATCTGTGAAGTAATTTGCTTGTGGGTTTTCTGTATGTATACAATAGCGGCATCCAAGCTCTTGTGTCATTGTGGATTTCTGCGGACTTCATGGCAGCGATGCAGCTACTTCCATGATTTACTGGCAGTTACTGGAAAACTCTCAGAAAGTCAAACACACACTTATCTGCCACTCACACACAGTGTGTCTTTCATTCAGCGCCAGCATATAGCAATGGAGGATTGAAAACACAAGAAGTTAGGCTCAACTATAAGATAATAAAATGGACACAATGACAATCCTCATTCTTCTACACCAATATGGACAGAGGAAGAAATCTAATCATAAAGAGCTCTGTGAGGCATTTGTTTGATGTTCTTGCAGGTCGCTGTGTCTCTTGACAGACACTGAATGTGTGGAGCACCAGGAGATGATTTATTGGATGGCTGGCTTGTATAATCTAGTTAATAACTGATGCATCTCTAGAAGACTGGGACAGAAATCCGTATTAATCAAAAGTAGGCAGGGAAACGCTGAAGGATTGTTTAATGGAAGGTCCGTAGATTTCAATATCAGAATGAACAAATCTGTCCAGAACAAAGTTATATCCCAGAGAGGTCCATTACAGACGTCCTATTCTGTATTACATGATATACTTTTGATTTGTCCCACACACATGAGGGAGGCTTTCAATTTGCACCCAATTGCACCTTTAGTGAACCGCTCACTTTTGGAGTATCCCGTTTACGTGTTTGCACATGTAAACACCATATTTACTGTTGCATGTGAACACCTTATTCAGACTATAGTTTAGTAGTAAATGTACTGCGTAGTGCGTAGTGTCCTGTCGCTCTCATCTCTGGTTGGTTTCAGTAAACATCACAGGGCCTGCAGAAATAGAAAACAGTTATCAGTAACGTGGTTCCTAGTATTTGTAATGTATACGGGGATATGAAGGAACCTGATTTCTCTGTGCTCATGAAATCATCATATCACGAATATGATCACAACCGGGATAATCCTCATCAACGGGTCATTCATGTCCATGTAAACACAGTCAGTATGAGCTAACTAGACATTCTGGCATATAGAATGTTTACAAGTTGGGCTTTCCTCTGTACTCCTCAGTAATTACACAAAAAACATTGGAACCTGCCCTCACACACCTCACTACACGCACACACACACACACACACACACACACACACACACACACACACACACACACACACACACTAGTGGTAAACATAGTCAGATGGGTGATATTGAGTACTATTGTGCAACTATGGGAGCGATCAAAACAACTTTGCATCGTTAGCTGGTTAATGGGGACCAAAAAATGGGTTTCTATTGTCCGACTTTTATAGCTGTTTGTGAACAAAGAAACTCCACTGATGTGATGATGATGATGATGATGATGATGTATTGACGGCTGAGGATGAACCACGGAAGTGGACAGAGGGTTATTATTTTGTCAAATTTGAACAGCTTTTTCACTCTAAGCATGTCAAAATAAAAAAGTAGAGTGAAATGCTTTGAGTGTGTGGTGTTTTTCCTCTGTCACTCACATACACACACACACACACACCTACACACACACACACACACACACACACACACACACACACACACACACACACACACACACACACACACACACAGAGAGAGAAACATATACAGACACACAGAACCGTTGTGATTCTGAGTATTGTCCCATGGTGACCTTTTTTAATGTGGCCAGCCAATCAACAGATTGATGTGATCAAGCTGTAAACTACACAGCTCTGTTTGACGGAGTGTGTCTGCTCCAGCAGTAATCCCACCCACACTGTCAGTGTGTGTGTGTGTGTGCACATGTGCAGACACATCACTGTGTGCTATTGTGTTGCATGTTTGCTGCCAATCCATTTTGTTTTGTGATGATTGTCAAATGAGCACATGTGGAACTGACGAGTATTGTATTTTTTCCCAACGAACGCTTGTGATGGTGTGATACTCATAACTGACGTGGTTGTAAATAAATCACTCGCGT
This sequence comes from Leptoclinus maculatus, assembly GCA_032191485.1. Lineage (NCBI taxonomy): Eukaryota > Metazoa > Chordata > Actinopteri > Perciformes > Stichaeidae > Leptoclinus > Leptoclinus maculatus. Next base: position 17,458,897 of record JAVDOI010000008.1, read on the forward strand.
GTTTGTGTGTGTCTGTTTGTGTTTCATACCCCCTGCAGAGAAGTGGGAAGGCATTTTTTCACAGATGGGTGATGACAGCTGTCAGTAACAACTCCCACACACACACACAACCACACACACACACACACACACACACACACACACACACACACACACACACACACACACACACACACACACACACACTCATCCCTCACATCCAATACATCCACCCACCCAGTCCTCAAACCTCAACCTCAATCCTCAAACCGGAAAGTGAGGAGCGGCCAAGATGTCCTCACAAAGATATATGTACAAAGGTACCCACACCAAAACATACCAATTTAAAGGGATATCCCTGTCTCATGCACAAAACTCGACACAGTGGGAAATTACCCATGTAAATCAATTAACACTCAATATGTGTGCTGTATGACATAAGACAATGCAATTCTTGCCCTGTGTTTATTTCTATTGGTCTTAACACACACACACACACACACACACACACACACACACACACACACACACACACACACACACACACACACACACACACACACACACACACACACACACACACACACAAGCATTCAGATGCACACTCACCAGTTGGTGTGCATCATCGGGCAGCTGTTTTCTATTGTATTGTGATTGTTTTTCAGGATCCATAACAAACAAGCACCACGCCCACCAGTCTGGGTGTACGCAGAGAGGGAAACAATAAGTTTGACCGTTACCTCACAAATAATTTGCGTCCCAAGTTGAGCCAGTACTCGTGCTCGTGTCGGCTTGTCTTTTCACATCAAATAATCCAGGTGGATATAAAACAACACAATGTGCAGTAGATGCCTGCAAATTTACAGGAAAAATTGAATTGACCCTTGTTGTCCTGTAAATACACTGACTCCGTATCATAACACGCAGGGTAAATGAGAGTGATTTCATAATTGGAAGGCACTTACAATACAAGCATATAAGTTTCCACTGCCGTGCCCTTGGTCAAGGATTAATAGGCTCTACAAGCAGAACCCCTCCCAGGCCCCATGCAACTTGAATCAGTGCAGCGAGCGGACACGTGTGAAACAAGCATGAACATGATGGTTTCAAGAGATCCAGTCTGCTTCCAGCTGCAGTTAGAATGACTGCATGTTTCCATGCGAGCCTCTCAAGCCATCATTAAAAAGGAACATCTAAAAAGAAGTTAGTTGTCTTGCAGTTAATTGATTGAACATTCTGTTCTTGGCTCTTTCTGTGTGCAATTCTTTTGTTTTTGTCTTGTCCTGTTATTTCACGTTTGTATTCTCAACTATAGATGGTATGACATTGAACGCTTTGGCGTTGTTGAAAAGTCTTACTTGGTATTACGTGGTCATGGTATAGGTGGTTTCCAAATACTGCTAATTGCAACTTAAATGGAGGATAATGGTCTGGTCGGAAGTACATTTCACAGTTAGGAGCTGTGGATGAACGTCATTTATGTGCAGCAGCGTCTGCGCACATGTGTTACCGAAGGGTAACTACTGCAAGGAAATGCTACTGCATGTGTGTGTGTGTGTGTGTGTGTGTGTTTATGTGTACATGTGTATTCTACATGAATGTGTAAATGCTTCACACAACCACTGATGTTCTACTGTTCCCCTAAACACTTTAATGCTCAACAGGCTCTAATGTTAAGCATGTGATACGGCCACATGCCGAACAACAGAACACTTCTTCAGCACTACAACATGTACCTCTGCCTGGTCCGTCATGGAGACTTTTTTTCTACCAGACAACCAGACAAGAGCTTCAGAATGCCCGTACATAGCACAAGTTGCTGGCCTGAAATGTCTAATTGTTTTTGTTTTGGGATATTGTGGGTGGTGGTGTTTGCAACTTCCTCTTCCAAAAATGCATTTTTGAGTTTATTTAATTGGGTTTGGACAGATTTCATAAACCCAAGGCATTTAACAAACTACAGGGGACATGTAATCCTCCAATTAAATGGAAAAACAATTTTAATTGCTAAAATGTGAGTTTTTTTAGTTTTTTGTTGGTCTGATACAGCAGATATTGTTGATAATACAGCAATGGATGGATGGATGGATGGATAAATGGATAGATAGTAGCAAGAGCTATAGTCAAAGCAAAGGATGAAACATAACATTGGCTGGTTGGGTCATGGCCTGAATCCTGACGTTGCATTTGTATACAAAGCACACTGTAAATACAGAAAAGAAGATAGAAAAAGCGTAGCAAGGAGAGAGGAAAACCGTTCAACAGCTGGTTCTAAGTTCATCTTAAGTAAACTGAGATGTTACAAAACGTATTAAAAGCCGCAACACTTAAGATGTCCTCCACTCTCCTGATCTTCCCCTCCCTTCATGTCCTTCTTCTTTTCTGTGCTCTGTCTTTATGCTTTTTCTTCTTTCTCTCTTACAACTATCTGGTTCTCTCTCTCTCTCTCTCTCTCTCTCTCTCTCCAGCAAAACATGCCAAATTGTTCCACTAACAGAGCACTATTGGTGGGCTGTCGTCTCCCACTCTGTGTGGGGAAACAGCTTTAACGACACACGTGAGGTGAGGAGTAATTTCATGGACAGTAATGGACCAGCCGTGGGGGAACAAAGGTGATATGGCCATACGTTGTGGTTGTAAAATGGAAGTTAAAATCGGGTTAACAGATCAAAGAAGTCGAAAACTGATCCAAATATTGCATCCCAACCAAAAGACTTCCACTGTGAGGATGGTATAGACTTTTTTCACAGCAGATATTTTGACTTGTCATGGTAGGAAAAGCACAGGTGTTACTCATGAAACTAACGAAGGCTCTGTTCTATTCAAGTGTTACAGTGAGAGTGACCTAGTAAAACTAGCTTACGGTTAGTTGGCAACTCGTTAACTCTTTAGGTTGGTCGCTAAAAGGAGAATAAATTCACACATTCAAGTTATATTCTACCATATTTGACTCCTGTCTCATAACTCTCTGCAAACATTGCTCGTCTGTGGAACAAAGGAGGTTAAATAAAAGTGAATGATGAATGACCAATTTTACAAATATATTGGAATTAATTTATTTTGCTGAAAAATGTTCCCTTTTCAAATCCCGGTGTGTCCAGACCTTTATCATTCTTATTAACTCCTGAATCTTGGTGACCTCACATCATCAACCTGAGCAGAGGCCCAATTAGCCAGAATAACTCCTAACACCTGTGATGGTGTTCAGGGCCTTTCAGCCTCTTCACTGCCACTAGAGGGAAGTAACTGTGCACTGCAATGGAAAAAAGTGATCGCAGTCACCATAAAATTCAATAATTAGCTGTGTGATTAAGTCATGTTATAAAAAAACTGCAATTCACATGGTGTTCGCCATGATGTATTATATGAGTCAAGCAGCTGTGTATTTAACTGCAGCTATTTTTTGTGGCTTTTATTTTAGAAACAATGGGAGTCTGTGACGATCGGGAGTCGTACTGTGGCAGGTCTGCCGGTCTTCCTGACGTCACATGAGAGACAGTTGTAGCTTCTGACTTTGGCACAATTAATGGGTTAGTTATATATTTTCATTGGCAGTGAGAAAGAAAAGTGTAAAGGCGCACCGGTGTTATCTTTCACATGTCAACAACGACACAGACATAGCCTGGCAGGGACTGCTATTGCAGCTGCTGTTGTATACGGCATAGGAATGCATGAGTCTCCAGTATAACGTGCTTAGGTGTGGTCCACAGGGAGGCTAGCCACAGGGAGGCTAGCCACAGCTCTGCGGAGAAACACACTCTGATAGAGGCTAATGCACTGGGATTAGACATGCACACTTTGCAGTACGCTGAGTAGATAGTGGTTAGTTCTTCACGCTGCTATAGGAAAGCTACTTCGTGTTGATGAGCCACATCAATGTGATAAGTGAGGACCATGTACCAGATTATGACGTTAATAGGCAGCATGTGCTGGCACCGACTTTAAATGCTCTCAAATGAAGCACTGTGGTCGTGCTGGTCTATCTAAATCCTTATAATAAAACTATTGTGGTCTCTATGCGAGTATTTCCTCACATGCAATTGATAAATCATGGCACTGATTGGGAACTTACACAAGTAGGACACGTTATGACCGAAATCTTGTCATCTCAAAATAAATCTCAGGTTGTAAAGTTGCCCACCGCCTCAACGCTAATTCAATGAAGCCGAGGACTTCAGCAGGTCGACCTGTACTTGCATTATTGTGGTCATCAATAGAGAAGGGAGGAGATTGAATGCGCTTCACATTAAAACACAGTATATATGCAAATATACAGTACAAACAGCATAGACATACACACATACACGTGTATCGACACTATAGAAACAAGCTCATACATAATAACACCATTTAATTTTTTTTACTGAAATTTTGCAGTTTCCGAAAGTTTTGTCTGCTTTTAAACACCGTCAAAGAACCCTGCTGTAGCTTTAAGAGGGTCAGGGTGACCCCGGAGATTTTTAGGAGAAATCACAACATCTTTCACTTTTGCATAAAATACAGGTTTCAAGAGTACTAAGCAGCAGTAACCAATACGAGCCAGCAAGGACACCAGTCAGGTGAGAAACCCCCCAACACGCCTTTAAAATGTCGGGTTTGTTTTAGAACAAGCTGTTCCTTTTGATATTTGCACACACTTTGATGGTCAAACCCCTTTGGCGTCATTATAAAATCTCTTTAAAATATTACCTACAATTTGATTTCAAAATTAGACCCAGGATGCCAGTGTGCACTGCTTTTTGCAGAGCATTATTTGGTCAAACTAAAAGTGTCCCATTCACGTACTGTATTTCAGAATGATCATTGCACTCGGGGAGAAAACCGCTGGCTTGTTTCTCACTATCAAAACCACTATGTCTGTTTTCTATAAGCTTTTTGTACTACACAGACAATATACCAGAGCAATTGTAAGAGAAGATCTGAATGGCTTCCTTGTCTTCTGTCTGATCTCTCCTGTGTTTCCTAACTATTAATGTTACTGGCGCCATATGCTTGGCTCCTGTTGCTACAGTTTACCATGATATATGTAGTCCAGGTTGGAGCAAGCTAATAAACAGCAAACTAGCTGGGAAAGCAGGGAGAAGATGATGACATAATGGTGCCTGAACCACAAACACTGAACCTAAAGATACTATAAACCTGGAAAAAAAAAACAGCAGCTGAGCATTAGTGCCGAAAGATGAATGATGGATTTCATTTCATACATCATTAGACAACATACAGAACATATCCAATGTACAGTATGACACATAATGCATCATATGATCCTAATTTAAACATTCCTGTGAAACCTCTGAAAATACTGTACAAAAAGATGAAGGATTAACTTTACAGAGAAAAGGTTTACAATAGAGTAACAAAAATACATTCTGCAAATGCAATTCTGTTAAAGTAATGCAGTTTTGGTTTCAGTTGGTCCTGTAATCATAATCATGAGTTTGAGAACCGTCACAACCATAGCTCAAATGTAACCTTAAGTACCCACACATTTGCACAATACACAGAGGTACTTAATTATTATAATGGATATCTAACCCCTTTTTTGTACCACAGTTACAGATTTATGAGCTCGGCTAAAGCCATTTCAAAAGATTTGCTTCATGGTTGCAAAAGAGGCGAGACATTATGAGCAGGATTTAGATCCGACGTGCTCACATTGCTTTTCACAGAGGACTTCAGGCTCTGGGAAGGCCGTAAGAAAATGAGCGTTTTCTTGTCTAGACGAGGTAGTGAAAAAGCAACCGGAGGAGTTGGACTGTTTTATTGGCAACAGCTATTTGCTTCCTGGTTATTTTGACTTTGAGTGTTTCTCATGAGAATATGCATTCACCTGCTCAATGTGTGTGTGTGTGTAGTTGGAGGTGCGATTAGAGATGTGATGCGTTGGCCTGTTAGCGTGAGCAAGTAACGTATTGCCTGTGTTCATGTGTCGTGCAGAGGCCTGCTGTGTGTGTGTGTGTGTGTGTGTGTGTGTGAGACGTCAAATCTAGAGGTCATTGGAACTAAATATATTGCTTCCTTAAAAGTAACAAAGGGATTCTTCTCCCACCAGCTGCAGTTTATGAGACAGAGGCACATATTCAGATACGCTAATTATGCATTTGAATATAAAACCCCTGCACTGTCGCAGTTTTACAATTTGTTTTAACAACATTTAAACCTGAACAGCTAATAGGAAACAGCATGATAATAAGCCCGTTCTCCCACATTGCAGAGCAGCATAAGCTCACCACTGTGGTGACTCGACACTGAATAGAGGTCAGTGGTTTGATCCCAGCAACAGACAGCCTGCTCATCCTGTGATAGCCCGTCTGAGGCAGCACTGAAATCCATCCTGCTATTGGTGGTAAGTCACGCTGCATAAGATCATGAGCTGAGACAGCCAACTACGGTGCAAAGATCATTTTCCGTGTCCTGTGATTTTTCATAACCGAACACATGAGAGGCAGAGCGCCCGCAGAGTTCTGAAGGTAGACCATCTGACTACTTGAAAGAGGAACATCTGGTGAGTGGATGTGAGACTTGCTGCTTGTTTGAGAACAAGGTGTAACAAAGTGTGACGGGAGCAGCCATTTGGCCGGATTGTGCCTGTGTGAGTCCGTCTTTCTGCAAGTGTCTGCATGCATGTGTGTGCTTGTGTGTTTCCAGGTGTTATAGGAGGAGAAGACAGTGACAGGAAATTCCTCCCGATAGCCAGAACCAAAAGGTGTTGAATGAGTGACCGGCCGGCTGGTTGAACCAGCGCTTTGCGACTTGCCACCTGGGTGGCTGACAGGCTGAACGGCTGACCTGCTGGTTGGCTAGCGGAGTACATTATCGGGTGGTTTGGATGGCCACCAGCAGGGATGACGGACGACGTTTGCTGACTGTCAATCAGCTTTGAAATAAGGAGTTTGGTCGATGTGGGGGTGTGTGGTGGGGGATGTCCGTGCAAGTGTGTTGTTAACAAGGCTGAAACAACACGATCACCCACTTAGTTTCCGCTCCGTATCTATTTACAGCCATGCCCTGCACTCCTGAGGAGACATGCAGAAGACTTTATCTCAAAGATTACCAACCCAGTAAAAAGCAGGCCATGTTAAAAAGGGATGATGATGAAAAACTGCATTGGATTCCCTTCATTGAATCAATTAAGCGACTTCAGTCAAGCTTTTCTGTTTAAACATAGTAATAGGAAGACAATTAGAAGTGCCATTTAGATTTATGTCTCAGTTGCTATTGCTTTTAAAGAATTCCCCAATCGTTTTGTAATGCATGTTAGACGTAAATCATATTCTTAATTTTGTAGTTACTTTCCCTGTTATAATGACATATAAAATATTATTGTTTTGTTATCAAGGCAACAAAGAAGCCCTAAGTAAAAATGGATGTGACAATCCAGACTGCAATATGTCATGTTGTGAGGAATTATTTCCTGGCAGAGACCACTTCTTCCCGCGGGTGATTGGCTGTAAGCAGAGCGTAACATAATGCACACCGATATGAAAACCACTCCAAACTCTGACAAAGCCAAATAACGGCCTCGTCATTACTGTGATGGATGATGGAGCGCAGGCAATTTTTCAGGTCTGTGGAAGTTGTTTTTCTACCAACAATGAGTGCTGAAGGCAAACAAGCCCGAATATCTGTGTCAAGAGAACAGCTGTCCTCCAAACAGTAATTGTCCAATCATAGCTTAGCAACTGTAACCAGGCACAGTGGACCGGATTGCTTTCTCCACATGCCGTGGAGTCTTTTTTTTAAGAGTTCCCAAAACCAGAAACACAACTACAAAAGTGTAAGGGCTAGATTCAGCGTGTTTGTGTGCTCTAACTTGAGATGTAAACTTTAGCTTGCCCTGCTAACTAGCTTACTTCTGAAAATAGAAGGAATCTCAGCAAAATGAATTATTATATTATTAACAAACTGCAATATTTTCTCAGTCACAGGTTACATTTGTAAAAGCTCCATTCACAATCAGCACATCAGCTTTGTAGAAGATGGTCCAGGATGATACACTAACGGTTACCTATCACAGTTTAGGCTAACGTTAACTCTGTCCTGCTCTTTTTGGGGGATTTGGGCACGTTTACACTCCAGCAACCCCAAAGTTATCCGAAATATCACCCCAACATTATATTTGGCAAACTCACCGGTTAGTCTAGCATCTCAAAGCCTTTTTCTCTTGTAAAGCTAAAACTGAAACATGCAAACAAAAAAAGCATTAGTACACGCTGCCTTGCTTGTCCAAGTTATGTAACATTAAGAGTTCTTTTTTGCATGAAATAACACAAAAGATTTGACATTTATTTATACTTTGGATAGTAGGGCTGACTAGCTACACAGTGCAAGAACAATGCGTTTTCTTTGTATTTTCTACATGAACACGCAGCTCAGTCGTTTTGCATGACATCATGCATGTCTCCATCAAGCACATTTAAGAGCCTTTAACGAAATCATAAAACACGTTTGCATTCTAACCCATGGCGCTAGCGTTAGCTTACTTAACCAGATAGCTACAGCAGATAAAATATGCAGGCAGCAGTTGAAATTAAACTGTTCTTAATTTGTTTTAGCAAATCTATTCCTTGTTATGAGCGGAGGGTCGTTTGTTCAGTCCAAATGTGACCACAATAGTCATGCTGAGCGACGTTGACCACATATGAAAATATGTTTTAACAGTTGTGAACCTTTTCGCTCAGAATCACAACAACCGTAACAAGTTGGCTCTCTTGTAATTCCTTCATATTGATTGGGCGAAACATCTTTCCTCCTGAACTGCAGGTTTTCTTTTCCCCATCTGGATTGGCTTCTGTCTCGTCTGCAGGGAGGAACACAAATTGAACAGTTTGAAGTTGTTTTATTTAAATAATAACAGATCTAATTTCCCATTCTGGACAAGCTCACGGTAAGATGACAAAATGAAAATCACTTTGATTTGTCTGCGTCTTTAGTTTTCAGAGTGGCAGCCAGTTACAACACAGAGCTTGATGAAAAGGAGAGATTGGCCCAATCCTCGAATAAAACAAACACCGGAGTTTGGCGTTGGGTGGCTGTGCCGGCCTACTTGCGGTTTGAATGTGAAACACAGATTACAAACTGTGTCACTCCCATCAGTTAGCGGGCAAAATCCAAATACTGCCTCAAAGTGATTGGTTTGATATAATCCTTCTACAGTTTCTGCAACAGGAAGCAACTTTTCTGTTCTCGTCACACTTGTTGACAACTGCGATACAAATATCTCTCTCCTGAGGCTGGTATCTCAGACGTGTTTATGCAGTTCAGGGAAGTTCAGGAAAATACATCAAACATGGTGTTTCTAAACCACAGTGATATGTGATGCCAATATGCTTACTTACAGAATTAATTCATGCTTATACCTTATTTTTTTCAATGTGTAAGACTAAATCAACACATTTAAATATGAACATACAAAGGTTCATTTGTCCCTGAACTACAGGACTGCACCGACTCTTTCTCCACTGCGATAAAAGAAGGTGTGATGGGAGCTTGAACAGCGGTCTGACTAGACATTTTACCGACTTAGATAAATCGGTCCAGTCTCTGCAGATAAGATAATAAAGTGGCCTTGTGTGTGTGTGTGTGTGTGTGTGTGTGTGTGTGTGTGTGTGTGTGTGTGTGTGTGCGTGGCCGTGAGTGCCCATGTGCATCCCCAATGGCGTGTGTGTCCACGTGTGTTATCAGATGCCAGCAATTAAGAGCCGCGCTGGCCTCCTTCATTTCCTCCGATTACGAGACGGTGTAAGAACAGCAGGGGGTCACTTCTAGCAGCTGAATGCGTTTAGAGGAATGAACAGTTGTGTGTGATTACATAGGTTATTGTGCTACAGGCTTTATTGGGCATACTGTTCCTGTGCTTTGAAGCTAACAGCTTTTTGTGCGTCATGCTCTCTTTAAGCTGGTGCTAATTTAGAGAACACTGTAAAAAATAAACAGACAGATAGAGAAATTAAGAAACAATAAATTATCCAGCAAAGGTTCTGCGTGACACGAGTACAAATTAAAACTGCATTTCATGCATGGAAACTTCACTCGCCATAAATCTTTGTTTAATTTACTGTATATTGTCAATATAAGTCAAGCTAAAGAGGAGGATAATGAAGTTTACAGGCAGATATTTCTTTTTAAATGAACAGCTACTGGTCTGCTTTTTTCCCCTCTCGGATTGTGTAAAGTATGGGAGACGTGGCACGGATCCATGTACAACATATCACAGTGAGACTGATGACACTCTTTAACATCTGTTATCTAAATGAGAGCTATTGGTACATCCAATATTCAAGGGGTTTGTATGAGAGGAGTCGTGTGTCATAAACATGTGAAACTGGAAGCTGGAGCATTATGCCCTTTGACATGTAACATGAAATATGTCCACTGGCGTTAGAGATTTCCATGTATACATGGTGGAAGTGCACAGCTATTGTTTTTCTTATATATTCTCTCTTGTATCTGTGTGAATGAACATTGGCCAATTCTGGTTCATTATAATTTAGTTTTTGTGAAGAGTTTTAGCCAGTGTGTATTGGTTGTACTATGCACTTTGAAATAGGAAAAAAGTTTCAGCTTACTTGTGTCATAACCCGGCTCCTAGGCTATGACAAATACGGAAAAGGACACAATGGATGATGGTAAATTAAAAGTATCTATAATAATGAAGTACCATTGTGAAGTGTGTCAGTCAGTAACAGTAATGTAAATGTGAATGTGTGTGCATAATGAAGTGTGGGGTGTTGTCTGCGGAAACAAAAGAAGACCAAACCAAGGTATGAAGGAGTAGTCGCTGGCAGGGATGAGTCCATGTGAGCAGCACTGGAGTAGAGCTTTTATTCCCTAGGAGCTCCAGGACCAGGTGCTCTGCATCCAGTACTCTGCCACAGCCGCGTTCCTGTGACACCTTCAGGGACACAGGGACAAATAAGTGGCAAAACCACACTTCTACACTGCAGTTCATCGCGAACGAGCCTAATGTTGCATGAAAACACTAACATTTAATAACTTTTGATCACAAAGGTCTTTAGATTGTCCTGACTGAATTTGAAATTGACCTGATTAAATCTGTAGGTGGATTTCATAAAGCAAAGAGCCTGAAAAAGGCAAAAAAATGACATTAAATGCCACATTTAATTCAAAATGGCTGACTTCCTGTTGGGTTTTGGGTATACTTCAAAGAGCCTTCTTTGCATCTGACGAAATGGTATAGAAAATAAAAAGTATCCCTATACCCTATGCAATGAGGGATTATCACAGACATGTTGGGGTGCAATCTCTTTTAGTTAAACCTCCAAATAAATTTGTTTAGATCATGTGGATTAACTGTTGGCATGGTTTCAGCCTTTTAGATTTGTTTCTCTTTTGCTTGTTAGACACATGCCCACACTGACACAGAGACAGACATGGCATAGTGTCGTTGGATTTCTCATGCAATGTGATTTGTAGTGCTAAATCTGTCAACGAGCGAAGTGAAAAGTCACTTAGACCGTGAGACATACAGAAAGTGGATTACATCGATTTCTAGGCATGCCTTCGTATGGAGCTGTGGCTAAAGCTTCAGCTGCAGGAAATCACATCTGGATATGCGTTTGCCCCATCCAACACAGTAATATGTAATTTTGCCCCTGTGTGGAGAGCGACCCATCATCCCAAAGTATTCAGGGGAACAGCGATCAGCTGGATCCACAGCGCCTACTGTATATCATAGGCTGACCGAGGGAACAGTACACCCGTGTCTGTCAGGATGTTCACTTCGTCACGAAACATTACGTTAAGTATTAAGTATTATTAAGTATTTAACATCTTTTTTGGAGCCTGGTTTCCACAGCTGGTCACAGACACCTGCTACACAAATCACTGATGTACTATAACTGACAATTGGATTTGTATGCTCGTATTCTATTTTGTCACCTGACACTGACTTTTGACAATGCTACATTTGTACAGCTGAACGCCATGCCCTGCACGCTGACTCAACAGCTTTTTAGAACTCGAGTGTGTGAAAATTCAGCACATACCGGCTCTTACCACACCGGAGCACCGACATGAGGCAAGATGATCCATTAGCGTAACCGTTCCATGTAGCTTTGGTTTGGATGCGGGCCACCAGCAGATGCTTTGCGTATCATTATCATCAACGCGGTTGTAGCTGGTCATGAATCCTTTAATAACTTGGCAATGAAGGCAAGACTGGACTGAAATACAGATCCAAGACTGTAGCTACACACTACTGGTAGTAAAACATTCCCAAGGAGTAACAGATTGTGTTGAGTTATACTCTAATTTCACCAAGAGACTGATGGGCTTCTGCACAGGAGACTGGATCTTGGTCTAGCAGATCTGTAGGAAAGCCAAGTGGGTGGCAAAGTGCTGAAAATGATCCTTTGAAACTCTTCCCCTTGTGGAAGATCCTTGTTAACATTAATTCAAGGCGGTTACTGCCATTAAATGTTGTATCTCTTATTCGTCATAGGACGAGAAAACATGTGCTAGTGTAAGAGTTAAGCAAGAGTTAGAACTTGCTCCTGTAGTCTGGATGGATGAGAGCACAGTTACTGTACACTCCAATTAAAGCGCTTGTTCAGTGGCCGGAACAGCATCTCAAACTGTGCGGAGCTGAGAAAGTAAGTTAGCTTGAACTTCTCTCTCAAGGTCTCATTTTTCATTGTACAAACATTTTACAGCCACTTTAGTTTTTCCAAACGAGTGTACGATTCATTGAATGCCTTAAAAAAAGGTTGTCCAAAAGCATGTGCCTTCATCTCCATAATCAGTGCGTCCTTTCACCTCACCTTTGAGCCGTGTCGGAGCTTTCAATCAGCTATACACACTTTTGCCTCACGACAAGGATGGACAGAGCGTTTCAAACATAAACCTCATGTCATGTCAGATTTGTTCTATTATGAAAAATCTAATTTTACTCTTTAAGGTCTCATGACAATTTGAGCATAAGTGTACTGACAGTTTTTTCTTGTTCTATGCCGTTCTGCTGCTTTTTCTCACGGCGTTACAACTGTGTCAGAGCGGAACCAGGTCATGTTTCCTAACAGTATTTTATCCCCCACCGTCCAAATCCAAATTTTTTATTTAGTGACATAACCTTCTTTTTTTCATATTGAACCAGTACATACAGTATATATATTTGGGATGGAATATACCACATACAATGAATGTATCTTAAACTACTACTGCAGAAATCTATCTGAGTGCTAAAAAGATATTGATTTGATTTTGACTAAAAACCAATGTAACAACAAATGGGTTAAATTTCTCTACACTTCATGGCTAATACACACACACACACACACACACACACACACACACACACACACACACACACACACACCTATTACTTCAAACGACAGATACTGTATATCTGACTATATCAGAGGAAACAAACTACAATGAGAAGTCAAGCTTCAGCACCCCGATAAAACGTTACCATGAGAAGCTTCTCAAGTACTGACAACAGGCTGTGTGAACAAAAAAAACATCACGTTAACAGTTAAAGTGATACGAAAGGTGGGGAGCATTGAATACAAGTTCATGCACGCTTCAGTTTCATATAATTTCTTGTGCAGAACAATTGTCCAACCTTGACTCAGTCTTACTGACAATGAATGATTCAGAATGTCTGTTTCACTGTGGTTCAGTAGCTAGGTTCAGTGTAATACCCTGAGCGATGTGTCTTTATGTTTCCAGTATCAATTAATTTTACTGGCAATAAAATTCACTTGTATTTAATGTCATGAGGACTTTATTAAGTCTATATTCTCCATTAAGAAGATTCAATAATCAAGCAACTCTGGTTCCCAAATACATGTCAAGAACTTGATTGGACATACAGCATGTGTCTGTTCTAGGTGTCTATACAGGGGGAATACCCTAACATCACAGCCAAATACTTGGATTTTCCCTCTGGAGGACATGACAAATGTCTATGTCCGAAGCAACACACCGCTGCGTTTCTTGGCACAGACAAGTCTCAATGTAATTCCCTGACTCAACCTTGGCTGCGGTCCCAGAAACATACGCAGCATATGGTAGACATGACGACGGAGCTGGGAAACAGAGCTGAAGCGTAATGTAAAGAGGGGGCAGGGATGGCTGTGGAATGAAGAGAGGAACAGGAGGAGAGGAAGTCAAACGGATGGGGGGGCGGAAAAAAAGAACACACCAAAAATCTTTGCGTTCTCTCTCCTGAAATGTAGCATAACCACAAAGCCAAATGTCGTACTTTAAGCTCGGTATTGTAACAAATGCAATGCAAGCATCACAATCACAGCACAGATGTTACACCTAGAAAAAAGCTATGTGAGGTTGGTTTCTAAACTAAAAATAAGCCAATAAAAGGAAGTAATGCAAAAGCTTGAATTAGTCTAAATGGTGCAAGGAACATCGTCTGGTTTCATCTGATCTTAAATAAACAATGTGGAGTATGTACAGCAGATATCAATGTATTCATCAGTGGTATTATGCAAGCTTTCCAAATGTAGAATACAGCAAGCATCCATAACCCCATCCATGATTAACATCAAACTATGCATTCCTTGGCTCTTGGCTAAGTTAGGGGTCTATTTCCAAGAAAAAGCAGCCAAAACAAAGCTTCAATTTGTAATATTTCATCAAAAGCATGTTGTTCTATATGTATCATTTAAATAAACCGTTTGCTCTCGCCAGATACTGTTAAAAACAATAAATTCTGCGCTCCTCAGCGCAACTGTGAAGCTATGATTGACTCGTTTGAGACCAACAGCCCTATGACAAAAATTCTGTGCTGAGCACAGTGCATTGAGAAGAGGACAGGAGAGGTTGTAAAAATCTAAATAATTCAATGTATATAGCAGGTAGAACCTCCATTGTTTCTTTCCTACATTGGTAACATGTGTGGACACTTGAAATGTTGGGTATGTAGATTCCATTGTTTTCCAAATTTTGTAAAAGAAATTATCAAAGAAATGTAACTGTGTTATACTAAAGACATTTTGTGTTCTCTCTACTTCTAGCCATGATTGCGCCGTTTCCATAGAGGTGCAGGACTTATAGATTGCAGTATAAATCAAAGCCATAACGAGTAAAATGTGACAGGAGCAAAAAAACGCCCTGAAACTGCTTGTGGCTCAGAAGGTTAAGAGCTGTAGAAAACACAGAGCAGGGGTCACATTCACAGTGACAACTAATACAGCCACTGTTTCTAGGCTGTAGGCCGGGAATAGTCCACCACAGACTGTCTTAAAGATTGATCAAGTGTAACCAAATGAAGACATGCACAGTAGTCCCGACTTAGCTCACTAAAGCAAACATTTGGACGAAATTGCCCTTTTTAAAGTGTCAGCATTTGTCTTGAAAGGCCCCTGCAAACCGTGAAATGTTGATCCGTCCCAGATAAAAGTTGACAACCATGAGAGAAATGTGGTTATCGTTGGTCATCGATTATCGGTGGCCTTACATCGCACAGTGAGACACATCCACCGGCAGCCCAATTCAGAGCAACCGAAAACGATCAGAATTGAAAACAGCTGTGTGGGGATGCAGCTGTACTAAGGTAGGTTAAATGATTTTAGAAAACCTCACCTCCTTGTGTTTCATTAAAGAAGATCCGCAGCTTAACCTGCTGGAGCCACTCTTAGCCTGTTGAGAGATGGTTTACTTGTGTCTGAGGGGCATTTTTTACTAGCAGAAAAGCGCTGTCTTTCTCAAAAGTTCAGAGATTTTCAACTAGATGCTCAGATTGTCCCGCACAAAGAAGTTAGAGCGCTCAGAAAATGTATGGCCCTAGATAATAATAATTAAAATATCAAAGTTACGAATGAAGCTTCAAACTATTCGCTACAGACCACAACACCATTCTCGTCGGAGAGTATGGGGAAAGGCCATGGACGTATAAAGAGAAAGGCAGTGGGAGTGAAAGGGGCAGAAAATCTGGAGGGGGTATCTGTTTGAGTGTGGAGTTCAAATACTGACAATGAACTATTTACTCATCAACTACCCCACCGCCTCGTCCTCCGTCGACCTGTCCGCCAGAACCCCAAGCAATTTTTGGGCGTTTTTTTGCACCTGTCACATTTAACTCTCTGTGGCCTCGTCTTTCACTGCACCTCTATGGAAACAGCACAACCATGGCTAGGAGCTGAAATAACTCAAAGTCTTTGTGCAGTATTACACAGTTACCATGCCATAAATCATAAAAAAGTTACATTTCTTTGATCATTTCTTTTACAAAAATTGGAAAACAATGGAATCTATTTATCAAACACAAGTCCACAAGTGTTCACAATGTTGAAAAGAAAAATGGAGGCTCTACTTGCTATATACATTGTATTTACATTTTTACACGCCTCTCCTGTCCTCTCCTCAATGCACTGTGCTCAGCAGCCTGCAGTTCAAGCAAATCAATCCTGGCTTCCTAGTTGCGTTGAGGAGCACAGAATTTAATGCTGTTTCTGGATTTGGTTACAGTAAAGGGTTTATTTGGGGCGAGATTTTAAATGAGACAGGTAGAATAAATGAAATATCACAATTTTAAGCTTTTTTTGTTTTTTCAGATGGATGCGTTCCTTGCACATGTGTTTATGTGTTTATGGGGCGTCGGAAAATCTGACGATAATGACGGTTTTTACAGCTTATGGTGAGGATAAACGGTGTAGTTTAAAGAAAACATGCTTTTTGAATTCTGCCAGCGGGTTTTGGGGCTCTGAGGGTTTTAATATATAACTGGTCCGCGGAGGGAAAAAAAAGGTTGGGGATCCCTGTCTCTAGGTAGTACAAGTTCCCCATGGCTCCAACTCTGAATCTAAGGTTTGGAGTTTTCATTTAAATCCTGAAGGGAGGAATGTTTTGATTTTTACTTGGCTGAGGCTCAGACATGGATTTGATTAGTGATCATGATGGATTGAAGGGTTTATAGAGCTTTCTCTCTCTCTCTCTCTCTCTCTTTCTCTTTCTCTCTGACTTCCTCTTCCTTTCCACATGGGTCTCCCTCAGACAACATCAGTCAAAAGCCCTGAAAATGGGATGAAGCCTGGTACTGACAGTGGATTAACATGAACGGGATGAACCAACACTTGATCAGGAAAGTACATCTGCCAACCGTTAACTGCTAATGGACAACATGCCACCTGGCAAAGAGCATCTTTGGTTGCGCAAAGTTGCCAGTTAGCTCTCTCAATCTTCTTCTCTGTGAATAGTGCTCTACTGTAATGGGCATAGCTGGCCTTAAATGTGCAATATTCAAAAAACAACAAGGTTAAAATGACATTCAACCGAATGAGAACATTTCAAGGAGGACTGATGAGATTGAACTGTGTGAGTAAAATGACAGGGTGGCCTTGCTCCTCCAGCATTTGTTGGGTATTTTGATTGAGAGATGGTGCTCTAAATGTGTGTTTTTGCAGTGTGAGACATCTGGTCAATCCACGTGTGTGTGTGTGAGATGTGTTTCAGCAGCCACACAAACGCCTGTGAGTGTATGTTGTCCCCACCAGGCTTTTTCAGCAGTTCTTTAGGAAAGAGAAAGAGATAAATTAATAAATCAAATAATGACAATGCTGACATGTTCATGTTTACCATGTTCACCATCTTAGTTTAGCATGTTCGCGTGCTGACATTTGCTAATTAGCACAAAAAAAACGTAGTCATAAACCAAAGTACTGGACAATCTGAAATGTTGACCCGACGGTGGCACTGGAGGGAAAGTCAGAGGATCATCAGAGTCAGTACAATTCAGCCTCTGGGGACCATGAATGAAAATGTCATGGCAATAGTTAGGTTAGGTTATCCGTGAAATGTGTTCAGTGTTGTTTTGTTGAGATATTCAAGTCTGTACCAAAGTGGACGGATTGACCAATCGACCACATGAGCCCCACCACGAGCATGGCTAAAAACTGGAGGCACTGGAGGTCATAACTAGAGGTAATCATGGGTATTTGAACCAAAACAACTACTGCATCAACATATTAACATGCTTTCTGAGTGTGAACAGCCGGCAGCCCACATGCACATTAGAAAACATGTGGATCAGAGTTGAACAGAAGGACCGTGTATGGGCAAAAGGTGAAGATTCTTGTGCAATATGTGCTTTTTCAAAGTCTTGGTCTCGGGACAAAATCCTGCTCCCCTAACAGACCCGATGGGCGAGATAAAGAGAGAAGTGGGGGGCTAAGAGAAGAATAGAAATATATAGGAGGAGAAGGAGCCGGGACAAAGGGAATAAATAGAGGAGTGAGTGATGGAGAAAGAAGAAGAGAGGGAGGTGGAGGATTGTAGAAGTGAGAATGTGAGAGGGTTTACACAATTTAGGAGAAGCAAAGAAGGTGGGGGGTCATTCAGCAAGGAAAGTCAGTGTTTGTGTATGTGTGTGTGTGTGTGTGTGTGTGTGTGTGTGTGTGTGTGTGTGTGTGTGTGTGAGTGTGTGTGTGTGTGTGTGTGTGTGTGTGTGTGTGTGTGTGTGTGTGTGTGTGTGTGTGTGTGTGACTCACTGGTAGCAGGCAACAGATGTCAATGCAGGGGGTAAGGCTTTCTCCAAATTGAACAGCCCCCCCAAGGGACATTAGTTGCTAACATACCAAAAGGAGAGGCGGTGGGGGTGAAGAGCGGGAGGAGAGGCAAGAAACGTAGGAGAAGAGGAAAGGAGAAAACAGTAGGTTTTAGGAGAGCAAGAGAGGGGGTGCAAGGGAAGAGGTGAAAAGAGAGTAGAGGGAGAGGGGAAGGAAAGGAGACATTATAACAGAAGATCACAGGAGAGGATGTGGCCTCATGTGGCGGGGAAAGTCACAGTGTTAATCCAAAGGTCCTTGCAGGCAGATGCATCCATATTAGCTGAAAGGTTCTCCCAGATAACCATATTGAATTTAATTTAGCTGAAAACTTGTATTGATGTGTTAGAATAATATGGGGTCCAAACGACAGAGGTATCAGTGGTGCACACATGGTAACAAATACTCATCACTGTTTCTAATAGGGGTTGAGAGGAGATGCTTGAAGTTTCCTGAGATTTATTGCTGCACTAATTTAACGGATTAAAGTCGTGGTGAATCACAGATGTTAGAGGCAAGTTCCGCATGACGCCGGTGACAACTAACCGTGATGGTCGCCAAACATGGCTGCCATTGTGATGAGTCAGCATCTCTCAGCCTGTGGTGAATAGATGAATAAAGCTCCAAAACATTTGATTATAATAAAGTTCATAACTATGTAGTTGGCAGAAAACCACAAAAGGCCAGACTAACCTTTGACTATTGAATAACATCTTGGTGTTTTTCCCCCTGTGCCGATCACACTTTATGTTTGACTTTCATTCACAACCTTTCTTACATATCATCATTCACTCTTTCACACTTTTTCAGAGCCACACTTTAAAGTCCTTTTAAAGTATTGCTAAAATGTAGTAGTACATTTTGAACTACTACATTTCCTCCACCATCATCCCTCATCACATTTAATTTCTTCACTGTGGGGGGTACAGATGAATAACAGTTTCTGGAAACTTGTTTGGCCAAAGACGCTTAAGCAGATGGGTCTGGATGACAGAAAATGGCATCAAATCTGTGTTGAAAATGTGTCAAATCTGCCATAAACACATTCCAACGCTGACCACATAAACTAATCCCTGCAAGCACTTCCTGTTGGCAAACAACCGTGAAACCACAGTGTCCCTTCAGAGCGCTCCTAGAGCCTTTTGAAAAAATAAAGCGTTCTGAGAATCCATCAGACTTCACACTATTCACATTATTTTTATATTATTGGCATCTCACCAATGTGCAAAAAATGCAATCTACCATCATTTTTGTCTTGCAGTTTGTTAGTCATAAACACAACCCCCTCAAGATAGTTTCAATTAGCTTGGGTCCTCTTTACAGGACTGCAAAGCTTTTCTTGGGTATGGCTGACCGTAGTGTGAGCCAACAGTCCTATATCATCTCTAACTGAAAAGACATATTAATCACCAAATGACCTCATTCAGCAACCAAGGGGATCTAATCCACTCACTCAAGTTAGAAATACAGTAAGTGCTCTCGTGCTCTCAACAGGAGAAATGTTTCTCTGCCATAGCACAAACCCAATCGGGCTGATCAGCGCTAGTGGTGAACATCTGTTGTACAGTAGTCAGCCACAATACCACTAATAGTGGGAAATCAGCAGTATTTGATATCATCTAGTGAGTAGCGTTTCAATTCATACTTCCTTATTTTCAAATTTGTTTCTCCATTTACCCAAACTTCCTCTCACAGTAATTTTAGACTCTCAGACATGAATGCAGAAATACATTTGATTGACATTTCTTCATGTCTTCTTTAGATGCTGGCAAAACAAATCACATGAGGTTACAAGCTGTGAGCGGGTTTAACAACATTTACGTTAAGTTGGCAGTATAGTGCGGTGACATAAGTGAAATTCGAAACGCAACCTCAACTCTCACAGTTCATTTGCTCAGTACAAGTAGTGGTCTGAATACGGTCACGCATTTCCATGACTTCATAAATAATCAGTACACACACACACACACATGGCCGACATAGGGGGAAGCAAATGAAAACATAAGGTACGTGGGGAAATCGCTTCCTCTACGTCGGTCCAGCATTAATGAAGGGAGCGTGTTATTGAGACCCAACATATAGACCCTCTAACCACCCACTGCCTGCAAAAAAGACATCCACATTATAGCAGGCTATTGGGTCAACTCAACCGAGACCCATCAGTAAGAATTTAAAATTCTTTTACTTACCTACAAAGCCCGAACTGGTCAGGCACCATCATATCTTAAAGAGCTTATAGTACCATATTATCTAACAAGAGAGCTGCGCTCCATTAATTCAGGGTTACTTGTGGTTCCTAGAGTCTTAAAAAGTAGGATGGGAGCCAGAGCCTTCAGTTACCAAGCTCCTCTTTTGTGGAACAAGCTTCCCGTTTCAGTCCGGGGGGCAGACACACTCACCACATTTAAGAGTAAGCTTAAGACTTTCCTTTTTGATAGTGCTTATAGTTAGGGCTGGCTCAGGTTTGCCTTGGACCAGCCCTTAGACTAGCTGGTATAGGCTTAGACTACAGGGGGACTTCCTAGGATACACTAAGCTCCTCTCTCCTCTTCTTCATCTCTGTCTGTATGAATTGATGTCCCATTAATGCTCACTACTAACTCTACTTCTTCCCCAGAGTCTTTGTGCTTTCTCGCCTCACAGGTTCCCATGGATCGTGGTTTCATCTGGACCCTGGTCCTTCCACCCGCCATGGCCCTGCTGACACCTACTACTATCTTTATTATTAACATTATTAACCCTATTACCGTTACCACTAATGCACATTACTGACTTTGTTTCTTCCCCGGAGTCCTTGTGCTTTCTCTCCTCACAGGTTTCCATGGAGCATGGTTTCATCTGGACCCTGGTCCTTCCTCCCACCATGGCCCTGCTGACTCCAACTGCTAATATCACTTTTACTATTAATCACATTACTATTTCATATTACCGATACCATTAATGCACATTATTGACCTGCTTCTTCACCGGAGTCTCTGTGCTTTCTCGCCTCACAGGTTCCTGTGTATCCGGGTTGTACCTGGACCTGGTCTTTCCTCCTGCCGTGGTTCTGTCATACATTGAATGTGTTGAAATTACATTGAATGTGTTGTAATTCTGTTATGCTGTTCATCACTTGACATCTATTGCACTTCTGTCCATCCTGGGAGAGGGATCCCTCCTCTGTTGCTCTCCCTAAGGTCTCTTCCTCTTTTCTCCCCGTTAAAGGGTTTTTTGGGGGAGTTTTTCCTGTTCCGATGTGAGGGTTCTGGGACAAGAGGATGCCAAATGTGTACAGATTGTAAAGCCCTCTGAGGCAAATTTGTAATTTATGATTTTGGGCTATACAAAAATGAATTGAATTGAATTGAATTAATCTCATGCACAATGACGTACCTCAAAACACATTCACAGAGGCAGTTATGACAAGCTCAATTACTGATGATGGATGATCACTGGCTATTGATATAAGCAGTATCCACAGCAGCAAACGATCACATAAATCAATATACACATGAGTGTAGATTTGGCTGCACATGAGCCACCACTGTTAGCAACCAACATTACACATACGTGCACAGAAAGAAGACTAATCTAAGAGAGTATGCTAAAGGTAGGATTGAATCCTGTGTTGATTCACCATCGTGTGTACAACGCTTGTTGAGGCAGGAATCTCAAAGCCCTGCAGGTTCATTAGCTGGATGTGAACAGGCGTGTGGGTCAGCCGAGACAATAATTAGGCTTTACTCGTGTGTTCACATGGTAAAGGTGGCAAAGGAGAAGAAAAATAAACTTGTAATAACTCATTACAAAAAATAGTCTCTGATCACTGCATTTGCTTCTCCAGGAACACTGTTGTTTCATATCTAATGAGAACTGCTTCTCAATTGACTTATCAGGTAAAATAAAGGAAAATAAATAAATAATGATTAGTAAAAAAGGGACTGGATAATTCAGACTCCTTCAGAAACCAAGGCATGGTTTTAAAGACACATTCCTTTGAGCACGACAAAGGAATGGACTTTTTTTACTGCAGTTTTGATATATCATAGAAGGCAAAGCACAAGTGTCACCAATGCCAGTGGCGATGGCTTCATTCTATCTGAGTTACCTGTAAGTCATGACAGTGAGCAAACGGGAAGCAGGACAGAGATTTATTTTTTATTTTTTTTTCCATTTACACCTGTGCTTTTCCTACTTTGTCATGTCAAAATGTCTTGAAAAAGGCCTGGCTGCAGAAGTCTATGTTGCAATATCTGCGATGACCTTTGCATTGCAACAGTGTAGTGCAATACAAGGTGGGGATTTTAGAAGAAAGAACATACTCGGAAATACACTGAGGGCTAATATATGCCGCTGAACTTTCTTCATCTCACTTTCAACGTCTCTTTTACCAGCTTTACTCAAGCTGACTCAGTGACTGACAGCTCCCCACCCAGATGCATCCAGACAAACTGCGGTGGGAGCAGCTGAGGTACACGAGACATACCGCCATACCACAAAGTTGGTCTAATCCTCTGAAACGGCTGCTTCAGAGTGTGCCGAGAGCCTACTGGAAAATGTCGATCTCAACGTGTTGGCCTGCCAACTGCAGCGCCTTGCCCTTGTCAGAGCCGTGATTAGTAGTGTAAAATGAGCGAGATTTATGACGTGATATAATGTCATTTCAACTCCGGGAGTTTTATTCTCGAGATCCATTCTCCAGCTGAGGTCCAGGGTTTCCTACCCAGGTCGTCTGGTTATGAAGGTGCCTGGACAGCTGCTGGTTTAACTCCAGCTGAGAAAAAAATAATCTGGATATAATGACAGTAAAATTGCTCTCTCCTCCTCTAACAAGTGCCGTCTGTGATGACGCCATAGTCCCCTATGAATCAAATTATATTTGTGAATTTGCTGCTTCTTTATCACAATAGCATTCAATCTTGCCCTTCATAATTATACCTATCAACCTCAGGTCGCCCCTTTTTAGGTCCAGCCTTTGAGTACCAACAACTACCCGTATTTCCTCTAAATTCTCAAAGCCAGAGCTTAAGCCACCCACCTTCCACCACTAAATCAATCCCATCTCTGCCTTGCCTAATAACCTTTTCATAGCACCAACTACCCCAGACCTAAAATGCCCCAGTCCCGGGTCTGGTTACACTCTCTTGGTCGCACCTCCAGGTTTCCTTCCCCTGATCCTCCCTTCAGCAGTATTAGTTTCAGCCCGGGCCAATTCAGTGCTCAGCCTAATCCAAACAAGGCCGTAGCCAGTGTAAAACAGGGTGCACTTCATAAAAAGGTGATGTCAGCTAGCAACGGGGACAGACGGGACTCTGTGCTCCGAGCATTTTGGCCGCGCGTTGCCGGCGCGCGCACGCCTGGACGTGTGAATGTTGTGTATGTGTGTCACTCCGAGCCTGTCGCCATCAACAGGCAGTTTTCAGTGGTCTACGGAGCTGGCTTTGAAGTGATCTCATGGGAGCCGTTAGCCAAAGCGACTGCCGTGCTAGAAGAAGAACGGCATCATGGAACAGAGAGGGGTGACAGCATTCAGCAAGCACCTTCCTGGATGACGGAAACGTTTAATGACAAACTGTCTGGAGCCGGGACTGTGCGTTTAATTACTCGAAATGTCCTACTTTCAAACTGTCGTGAAATGATTTTTGACTCATCCTCTTTAAAACAAAAATCCCAAATTGAGTAAAAACTAATTACATTATATTATTCATCTAAGTTCTGTGGGGTTATTGACTTTCTGAATTGATTGAATTAAGACATAATTCAAATTATTTTCAATCTAAAATCTTTAACAACTTCAATGTAGGATTAATTCTTGACTGTATCTTTAAATCTATTATCAACATTTTGATAATATAAATGGCTCAATGTGTGAGGTGAAAGGGGTCAATGTGATGAATCCATAGTGAATTATGACGTGACTCTGAAGTTCCCATGTGGTCTACGGAGCTTTATAGTGTCTTTGAGCTAATTGTTTTGGTTTTCCAATCCACAAATTTACTGTTTAGGTTCACTCCAGCTGGTTTCTTGTCATGATGTTTGGCTGCAGCAGGCGTTTTTTTCATTAAAAAAGCTCTGAAACTCCAGTGTACATGACCTGCCCAGCACCAAACAGCAGACAGACACATATAGCAACCAACTGGTGATGATAGTGGAGCAGAATGGTGTTTGACTCTTAATAAATAGTTACGATGGTTGTTTCATTACAAACATGAACTTTGATTGCTTTAATGTGACCGAAAAACAGCCCTTTTCCTTTCCTTCTCACGGTCCTCTCCTTCATTGTGCTCCTCTTCCGTTCTCCTGTGTCGCCAACTTTTCATACACCTTGTCATCTTCTCCCTCTCTCTCTCTTCTGTCTCGTCCCCCTCATCTTTCAAGCACACTGCAACACACAGACTGAGACACACACACTCTCTCTCTCTCTCTCTAACACACACACATGCAGTTACAGATAAACTTCGAGGCACCACACCCCGGTGGAGTCACGCCTTGATGCATTACGAGGTTACACCCATGTTTGCTCTGGCTCATGTTCCAATTGGACGCCGTGGGCAAGATCCCATTGGGTGATATCGATAAGGGCGATTTGGCATTTTGAGCAGCACCTACACACACACACACACACACACACATACACACACACACACACACACACACACACACACACACACACACACACACACACACACACACACACACACACACACACACACACATACACACACAGGCTCACATACACAGACACAAAAACCCACACAATGAAGAGAGATGATAGATGAATAACCAAACCTGCCAAGTTGCTCAGAAACTCATCAACCCATGTTTTTACAGGTTTCTTTTTTCCAGTTTGTGTGTCTTGAAGTTGGCTCAGTATTGCCACCGCGTTCCAGAACATTTGGATTCTCAGCTCTGCGAAATAAATCTCCATTTGTACCACGTTTGGGAAGTTAACGTCTGACACATATTGTTCGGCGCTAATCTCAGACAGCTGCAGTTGGAGAAATGTAACAATACTGTTTCAAAGAAATCCTTTAAAAGTAATTCAATTAACAGCTATTGTAGTCTTTTGGATCGGTATTCCCCGTTTAAGAGGATTCATGAACTCAATTGCATTACGAAAATGCTCAATTACAGAAATATAGGGGGGGGAAATGGCAAAAATTCAATGGATTTAAAACAATTTCAAATGTTACTTGTTAAGCAACAATTTCTGTTCTTGAAAACAATGAAGAAGAAACAGAGTGCCTTTGTGTCGTCGTAGTGACATAGTCTGTGTGCTTGAAGACATGCATGTGTTGCTTTTAAACATTTGCTAAGCTGGAAAAGGTTGGAGCACTTTTCTTTCTTCTAAGAACTTTCTTTTTTCTTATTATTTTTTGGCTCTCTCTGCTCACAGCTGCTGTGCTGTGCATGTGTGTGAGTGAATATACCGCGTCAAGCGTCTTTGAGTGCGTCTTCATCTTAACGCATCCACTAATGTGTGAACGAGTTTCCATCCAAACACTGAGTGTTTCCTAGACGGCTAGCTAGCTAATGTTTGGGCTGAGAGCGGGGGGGTGGGGGGGGGGGGGGAGGGGTTCCCCAGCAACCTAATTAGACCCAGCAGTGATGTCAGAAGGCAACCGTGGGTCACTGTTGTCAAGACGACAGGTACTGTGTAAACCCAGAGCCATTCAAACAGTTTAGTTAAGCAACTGCTGTTCGCAGCAGTTTGACAGTTTTGGCAGAAAAGCGCTGCTGCGTGGTGCTTCAGGTCACCGGCTCTTCACGTAGTCCTGCACCAAACCGGCCCACTTAAACACTCCCGTGCATGCCTACATGCTGGTGGGTCGATCACACACACACATGCTTCACTGCAGGATGTTTGTGTGTGTTAGTCTAATTGCCTCAAAACAATACTGTCTTTCTCTTTGCTGAAGGAGCTATAAAGGATGCATGGCCAGATGTTGCCATGGTAGTTGTCTACCAGTTTGAGCGAGCGTACGCACACACACACACATACACACACACACACACACACACACACACACACACACACACCTACACACACACACACACACACACACACACACACACACACACACACACACACACACACACACACACACACACACACTGTTTTCCTCAATGTGTTCCTCATTTGATCAGGCAAAGTGACACACCACAGACTCACTATCTCCGTTTAGAGACCCGCAGATGAATAAACTCTCTGTCCACATGTCTTGGTAGTGTGTGCACACACACATGCATACACACAATGACGCTTCCCATCCACACTCGGCACTTGTGTGCCCCGTATTGTATTGAACATGCCGTCAGGGTTGAGTTGACGGTCCAACCATCCATTTTCCCACTCGAGTTAAAATAAAAGGGAGCCTTTCACAACGCAAACTGTTAAGCACATATTGGCTTGATGCAAAATGTCAGTGGCAGATTCAGCCCTTTCCCACTGCTGTGTAAGGGGAAACATAACATATTAAACAATCAACAGAAAAGAAAATGTGTATATTACCTCCAAAGAAAAATCCCTCAAAGTGGGTGAAACGTGATTAATTATTCATTCAGTGAGTAACAATCAACTCACAGTAGATGGGATTCTGGGAATAGAGACGAAGAAGCGGAGACAGCGCTGTTTATCACCCAAATACAGACCTGGCCAACCGACTGGAAGCAACCTGGAAGTGATTTTACAAGACAAAAGGTAGTCTGTCTTTTCCTTACACAATTCAAGCTCTGCCGCTGAACAATGCGTTATGCCGCATGTACAAGATGATGATGGTATAATGGTGTAGCAGGAAAGCGAAGGAGAGTTGGCAGCGCGTGAGAGGAGAGGGACATGGAGAGGCAGGGAGAAACTGATACGAGAGCTCCCGGGAAGTGGGATGGTAAAAAGACTGAGAGAGCTGGAGGGAGATCAAGTGTTAAAGTGAGAGAAACGCAAAGAGTCAAAAAGTCTCTGGCGAGAGACTGGAAGAAAAAACATCAAAAGAAAGGACAAATGGAAACGTGCACAAGGGTGTAAGAGATACAGCATGAGTTTTCATAAATAAAACACAGAGGAATTGTAGCCGTGGAGAGAGTTGTTGGCACTAAGTATTAACATTTTTTGATGTGTATTTAGCTGCCAACCCTCGACAGTCGATGGCAGAGAAGAAGCACATCCATCAACCTCCAATCAGCCTGCACAAATGATGTGGAAATACAATGTATGCTGATTTGTTGACAGAGCATGTGAGGTAATAGGTCCTGAGTGAGCGAATGAAGGCTCCATTCAAAACACATTAGCTGCATTTACATTGTGCTCACGGTGTGAGCCAGCGATGTAATCCATCGCTGTCGTTAAACTCTGTCAACTTCTTTAAACTATCTTTTATGTTGCCAACAATGTTGTCGATTCCACTTTAAGGAGTCATTTTTTTAGTTGCCAATTTGTTTTGTTTTTAGATTGCATTACAATTCATATACACATATTCATATATATATATGTATGAGATTTATTATATTTGAATATTGGACTTCCAACATGCAGTCTAAATTCTTAGTTCCCACATCATGAGGCCGTAATCTGTAATCTACTGTCTGTGCCTTGGCTTGCTTTTTTTTTGCATGTTTTAAGAGTAAATTGAATTATTTGTTAACCCTACAACCATTGGTTTTAGTACGTTTTTATTCATTTATTTTTATACGTTTAGTGTTTATTATTTTTTCCAGCAGCGATACATTTCAGAGCTCTCTCTGCCCTTTGACATTTTTGGCTCAGTGGGTGGAGTGGGTCGTCAAAGTCACCCGAAACATGACACTTGCTTAGGATGGGTTAAATGCAGAGGTCAATATTCAAGTATGTACACATATGTAGGGGACGATTGTTTAAAGATTAGATTCTTCTGGATACATGGGTGTCAGTGGGCTGTTCTTGTTTAGTGAGAAGCACACGTGCAGACTAACATTAGTGTCGTCGATGCAAGTTTGATTGTTCTTTAGAGCTCACCCATGCTGGAGTGCTGGATTCAGACTACTGTGCATGTCAGAGCTCCTCTTTCACATTACTTACTGTAGGATATATTAACAGGACACCTCATCCCATCATTGTATTCAGCACTCATGTACATACTCTGGTGGTAGCCGTCCGTTATATTTGGCCGGTGTAACCACAGCAACTGTGGAGTTGATTCAACCTCTAAAGCCCAAAATGAGAAATGTACTGAGACTCCTGGGTCATTAACACTTGCTGAAACCCCCCTCACATGTTCGGCAATAACACACCCACGTGCAAACCGATCATTATTCTCCCTGCATCTCCCGTGCGTTGGCCACGGGTTTGCTTACGTCCACATGCATGCTGCACTTCCTGGCATCTGTAATGTGTCACCTTCTGCAGGAACAGAGGAAAAAGCTGCTCGGTTTCACCGATGACCTCAAAGATTTTTGACGCGGGACAATGCATCATCACTGCACATGTAGCACTTCAAGACAACATTTCTTTCATTAGGAAATCACGTCTGCTGTGAGATCACAGTTGAACTGGGAGGGTGGACTTTGGCATATGAAGACACCGACATCTAATTGGTTCCTAATACGTTCACATGTCACAAATTAGCAGCGCGGGGTTTCAGATTTCGTTGTTCTAACAGGGAAATTAAGCAGGTTAGGGATGGAATGGCTCCAAGGAAACTCTGCGGTGGTCAGGTCTCCCTACGTAAAATAAATAGAGACCAGGCTGTTTATTTTCACTGTGGCTAAATAGGGGGGGTCTGAGAGAGAGAGGCAGAGAAAGAGAGAGGGAGAGAGAGGGGGGGGGGGGGAGAAAGTGGTTTATTTTCACTGTGGCAAAATGGGTTTGTTTTAACTCTGCAGTGTTTGGAGTTGGAGTTATCCTCTGTGTGAGTCGGGCAGAAAGTCAGAGAGCAACAGAAGAGAGTCGAAGGTGACAGAGCAACAGGAAGGTGTAACACAAGAAGGTAAATGTGAAAAAAAAGAGAGAGAGAGAGAGTGAAAAGGGTCGCTGGGCTCATATGTTCATGCTTAGTGTTGGGAAATCAGAGGATGAAACAAGAGATCCCAAGTGAACCACTGCTGTGCCACAGCCAACTCTCTCTCTCTTATCCCGAGTCCCTCTATTAGTCTCTGTCTCACTACTTCACAATACACACACAGCACAGTGAGGATGAGGAGTACCAAAGGCAACTCCGCTGTTGACGCATTCACAGCATCGTGATGTCACAGGCCTAATTGATCCCTGCGTTTGTGCACATCATAAAGGATGCCTGGAAACATGAGGTCTCTGTGATCTTTAGCGTATAATGGTTTTGTTTATTTGGCTGTATTATCGCTATTACATAACTTCAATACATTCAACACATGTTCAGTTTGGACCTCAGGAACAAATGGAAACATTCAAGGAAACAAAATCAATACCATCCACACAGTGGGCTAGAGTCCTAGCAGTAGCTATTAGGCTCGTTACTGGCATTGCTTCCCTTAAACTGAGAGTATGTTTTACTTGTGCTAGGCTGTATCTAAAGAAGCATGTAACCAGCTTTAGGTCAGACTAAGTGCTGAAGTTGCGCTTGCATCAGTTTGCTGGCATCGTAACGATTTGCTATGAATAATGAATTCGTTGATGTAAATGTCTCTGACTGAG
Source organism: Leptoclinus maculatus (assembly GCA_032191485.1). NCBI lineage: Eukaryota > Metazoa > Chordata > Actinopteri > Perciformes > Stichaeidae > Leptoclinus > Leptoclinus maculatus. The sequence continues at coordinate 17,489,023 of JAVDOI010000008.1, forward strand.
ATGTTTTTGAACAACACTGCCATTAAAAACCTAGCTCTAGGCGAAACTGCTATTGCTCAACATGATTCTTAAAGATAAAGTTTCAGCAAGTTGTGGTTCTAATTATAGAGAGTCATATCAGGAGACGTATTGCATAATTCAAAATACAAAAATGCACTGGTTATGAATATCCTGAGCTAAGCATGACAGAGTTAAATCCAGGTGGGTCACGTTTTGTCAGCAGGTTCCCAGACGTGGCTGTGACCTTTAACTACTGCTGCTCTGCTGGATGTCCGTGCCCTCCTTCACACACAGGAATCTGGACGGTTCGTGTTTGTAGTTAAGATGCTCGCTGCACACTGCAGCCCCTCTGGAAGAGGAACCCTGAAGAAAATACTTTTTAACAGTTGAAAATAGTACGTTTAGCAGAACTGCAACACACAGATTTCTTATGGCCCGAGTGTGATTTGCCCGGTGTCACACACTCTTGTTGCAAGAGACAGATTTCCAAGCACACATTATCTAGACTTAAAGAGTCGTTCTCATCCAAGCCGTGCACTTTTCCGTACATTTTGACTGAACCCAAACCGTTATGCATGGAGTAGTGAGTGACAATAACCAGGACACGTGTCAGGATGCATTACTTAATCTGCCCTCATCTGAAATGGAACTGATGGATCCCTAATGTAGAAGTGATCCAGTGACCCTCAGGAAATACAAAGAGTAAAAGGTCATAAATCTCCATGTGCCACAGAGAGTGAAAGACCCAAATCGGGTGGCTGTGGACCATAATAGCTAGATGCTCCCCGGGCGCTTCACAGCAGCCCACTGCTCCTAAAATGCTTAGAAAGGGTTAAATGGGGATAATAGAAGGCCATAACAGATCTTTTTTTTTTACATATAGAACAGCAGGCTGCTTTGCTAGCTCACAGTGGCACATCATCCCTCAGGTAAACACTGTAAGCTCCATCAGCACATTCGCTGTAGTTTGTACTGTTAGCACCGTTAGCTACGAGCCGCCAGCTCAGACGCCGCCATGTTGAGAGCCGTTGAGAGGCAATCGAAATGCCCCCAACCTCGTATTATGCACCTTTAATTGAAACATTCAGTTTAAATTACATTGGAAAGCGCATTTAAATATGACTTGAAAATGTATTTTGGCATTAAAAGTTTCGCTTGTTGAAGTAAAACAGGCCTGTGCCAAAAGAAAAACTCGACAGCACCTGAAATGTTAGCCACGCCCTTTAAACATCCGTACTGGCAGCGTTCTCGGTGAGTTCTGGATGAGTGTTCAGTCTGCTTTTCATCAGTCAATGACAGATTTCACTTCACTACCCAGAAAGTTGTGTCAAAACTCAATTGGACCACAACTCCTGTAACCAAAACCGACTTGAGAGTAATCATCTGTAGCCGTCCATCAACGCCTCCACCCCAAGCAGACGGATTTCCACTTTTATTTGTCATTAGTCAAGAGGATCACTTTTCTGTTTGAGAAGACAACACTAACCAGATCCCTGCCTGAAACTTCAGCATTTTAATACACATTTTCTTTGAAAAGGTCTGAATGAATCAGGTAAATCTGAAATGTCCACACTAGTGGAGGAGACAAAGGGCAAAGACTTCTCTTTCATCCACTTTCAGTTTGCAAAAAAATTGATTTTGCATTGCAGCAGTTATCTGGTGAAGACTGGGACAGACACAGCTGATTAGAATACTTCAGCAGTCTAACACACAGGCATTCACGTCGTTCAAAAAATATTTCTGTTATCATTATTGGACAACTAATGAAGTATGAAATAGTGGCTTCGTTGCTGCTTATACTTTCGCTTTAGAAAAAGAGAAATATATTGTCTCCTAGTTTTTTTTTCACCAATATGGATCCTTAGATTAGACGGTAGGAGCTGACCGGCCCTAATGTTATATCTATCCCTTCATCATCCTGAAGGATCAGAAAACATGTTGCAGGCTCAATTGGGCATAGACATGTGAGTACGCTCACTGGAGACGGGTACCGAAACCCCGTAGTAAAAACGAACCCGTGCTAAATTATTAAAGAACAGAGTATTGATAAGCTAAATGAATAAATGAGAGAAGAACATTTATTTAGTATGTATCATTTATAATTCACCCAGTTCAATTTGAAAACTGACAATGAATATCGTTGAGATATTATTCAATTGAACTTTCTTTATTTGATTTGACAGCCAGTTGTTGACTAACGTTAATACAACTGTTAGGCTTCTTTAATATGGGACTAAATCACAATGCCCGGACCTTTGCAAGAGGAAATTCTCTCCATCCGGATGTCGTTGAATTTTAATTGAATACCCCTGGTTTAAGATGCGCATTGATTTTTAGGATTAACCTTGAACAAAAGTTATAAATCTGTTTAGCTGCAGAGCTAAATTTGTTTACTTATCAAGAACGCAAAAATTATCATAGAATTATGCAGCCAGAAGCGTAAGTGGAGCTAACTTAAAAGAACCTGTAGTTGAAGGCACAGAGATGTAGAAATCGTTTAAGGGGTGGCTGAAGAATGGACACTAATCACAAGGAACACACATAAGGAAGACAAAGCACGACGGTAATGACTAGGTTTAGTTTGTGGCTCAGAGAGAATTAGTGTCAAAGCCCCGGTGACTGTGAACGAGAAGGTCTGAGAGCCGCAGAATGAGAGGTCGGGTCAGTTGGCGGGTTAGAGGTGTGTGTGTGTGGGCGGGGACACTGCAGGCATCAGTCCATCTCACCTCTGGACAGCTGTGGCCTGTCCACTCTGACCTCTGGATGAAATATACCTGCACCTCAACGGCGCGGCTTATATTCTCTCTGCTTTATCTCCACCAGGCCTGCTGGGAGAGGAATTCAAAGTGAAAGAGATTGACAGGACAATACCTGCCCTATAGTAGGTGAGCATTCTTCTTGGTGAGACATTGCCTGCCGCCCCCCAACACCGCTGATGCTCTTTGAGCCTCTTATCACTGCCTTAGCAGGTATCCTGAAGGATGTCTGGTTGGAATGACAGCACTAAAGGATTCTCTTTGTAGTGTTTAAAGTGTTAAGCTGTGTTTACAAATGAGTGGCAGTGATGTCTCTGGAGGACGGAGAGCTGACAGGCCTCTCTGTAGGTGTGCTTTGGCCTCTGTAGCACTGTACTGACAGAACATTGCTCTTCAAGCTAAATCACATATGCAGATGAATGCCTCTTATGGTATCAATATTTGCTTTATTGTCTTTTGTATAAACCTAATTGTATTACCTTATTTGGTTGTCTTTACATCAACCAAGATAAAAGTTAAAATGTGCTGAGGTTGCTGCTTTTGTGAAGTATTCAATGATCATTTTGCTCAGATTATTCCAGGAGCTTAGAGAGGGAATTTGCAAGGTTTAAAAATAAAAGTCAGATAAAAATGAGTCATCATATTACATTATATCCCTCTATTTTCATATCAACAGATCACATGGGCTTCTGATCGCTGAAGTGGGAGAAATTTAGACCTAAGGAAGCAGAAACAAACCGAGGTGGATGACTTCATGACATGCAGCTGGGAAAGACGGCCATATTGACAACTGATTCCTGATTAAACAAGACAGGGGCATGCATGCCAAAAACTACACATGTTGTCAAAAGAGGAGAGAAATGGTAGTGAAATCACAGAGGAAAACAATAGCTCGCCATGCTTTCTGATACAATGCTCAGTAGAGTACGATTGTAAAGTAATTCAGTGTGTAGTTGTTGCAAACTGTGACTCAAATATTCCTCTGGAGAGATTTTCTAAATAAACAACTTTGCACCACAGGCCAAAAAAAAGGTCCGGACCTTTTCAGATGTTCATGTTTTTTAGCTGGAGGCCTGTGAAGGTTTCGGACCCCTTCATTTTGCAGCTCTTTCATACGTGACTTTCCAGCTGGTTCTGTGACCGTAGCCCTGAAGGGTCAAATGTGACCCTTGGACTTTTGGGATCCCAGACATTCTGCACCCTGACCCCGGAGGCTAGAGATCACGCTGGAGATTATGTCTGGCCGCTGACCACGTCTGAATCAAAGGAAAAGCAGGGCTTTGGTTTATGTGCGGGTGTGTAATGCAGATAATTATGGGTATCCAGTCAACACATCAGCTTTAGGATGGAAGTATATGCGCGGGGGCGGTTTGTTTGCATGTGTGTGTGTGTGTGTGATAGAGAGAGAATTTCTGCAGGACAGAGCCGGTGTGTCTCACATTAAAGGTGGAGGTGTTGCAGAGAGAGAAGAATTTGACCCAAACTCCCTGTGATCCTGGACCAGCAGGGGTCCGGTTCTTTCACATGCTCGCCTGTCTGTTCAGATAAGGGCAGAGTGGTCAGACAGCGGGGTGTTCTGATAATGTAACGGGTTAAAGCCTGCGTATCACGTGCCAACATTAACAGAGGCTCTTATCCAGACCGCTATTAAGATGAGAGATGAGATTGAACGCTTGTATCGCATCGTTGCAGCAGCAGAACTCCCTCACAGTTAAGACATGAAGATAAATATAAGAATAAAGACAGCGTGGATTCGACAGATGTCCTCTTTGTCCTAAAATTGATTTGTACACGTACTAAACCGCAGGATATCCCTTTAATGAAGGGTTCCAGAGTGCACATTATATATGCATGTGCTGCAGGGATTATGTCCAGTTCAATGTATAGTGCGTCTCCCAAATTCCCCATCACACCACACTGTCTGAGAATAATCAGCAGGTGCAGCACCGGCTCGATGGTAAAACTAAGTTCAAATTCAGGTAGTACTTTCCACACAGTTACAACCAAGCGGTGAAGCAAAGTTGAGAGGGGATAAACTGAAATGGAAAATGTGCGACTCGCAGTCTTCTGATTGCCCTTAAGACCTCGTACGTATCGCAGTATGACTTATGGAGGGCGGGGCTTTGGTGAAACATCAGTAACTAATGTCGTGCTTGTGATGGTTGTTCCCTTCGCTGTGTGCTCTGTGACTGTTGTACAGTTGAGTTCAGGCTTCTCTGCGTGGTGCCCCGTGCTGAAGTCTTGTGATCTACACACAGCGGGCCATACCTGTTCTCCAATCTCTTGATTGTTTCAGTCAGTCGCTGATTCCTCTGCTGCTTGAATGTGTTAAACTGATTTATTTGATGACCAATGTTAAAACACGGACCTTCCAGGCAAATCAAAATGTATCTATCAAGCACAAATACAACTAAAATACTCTCCGCTGCATTTCGCTGTATTATCCAACCTCTGCATTCTGTGTTCTCTCTTTCTTTCTGTAGTATACATTCCCCTCATCCACATACAGTAGAGCAGGGAGCAACACAGTCCATAATGACTTGAAGATAGTAGAGGAAGTGACCGACAGTAATGAGGGTGGCCTGTTTGCCATTTCCTAGTTTCATGGTGGTTTTTGCGGCATGTTGCATGAAGCACACATTTTCTTATCACTTCCATTAGGAGATAAGATTTGGAATAGTATTTATGTGATTACATCGTAGTCAGAGTTGGGTAACATTAAATTGCTTCAGGATTGGTTAAGTCACATTCATTTGTATGGCCTTCCAACAAAAAGGCCTTGTTAAGATAATGGCAAAGCAAACTTTATTAGGATTCGATTTGAGTCCAAACAGCAGACTGCAGCTCACCAGGACTCACATGCACACGGCGACAAATGATGGATTCATCTGTTTGTGCACCGCGTTATTGTTTTAAAAATTAAAATTCAGCAACCCTAGTTCAAAAAAATTAAGAAGAATGAGTCTGCAAAGTAATCGTGCCATTTATTGTCAGTTTGTGACACCACAACAGAAGACCCGTTTCTTTGGCTGTCTAACGCAGTCACATGGTTTCTGTCTTTGTGGTAGAGATCCATATCATCCTGTGCAGTGACCTGCAACACCCCACTATCTCCCTTTACGACCAGCACCGCTGAAAAGCCCTCAGTTCTTATTATTTACAACAAGCTGAGTGCAAAAAACAGAAAGAAAAAACAAAAACTCCACCGTTAACCCTGACCCACCTTTAATGTGTATGTTAAGATAATAATCAGGATCTATTACTCTATGGGCAATATTTAAGTGATAACACGTGAACAGCTGTGTGTTCGTTATGTAATACTATATAATAAGATGCATCATTCTCATGGAGTACTTGCTCCATCCTGTGTAGCATCCACTACAGGAAGCAGCACACACCGAGTACCGTTTCCCTTTAATATCCGCTTCCAGTCTCACTTCCGTCAGTGAAACATGTTCATGCTCATTTACAGAACAAGTAAAGATTCCAAAGCGTTTAATCTGAAGAATCCCGCCAAAACTCCAAACATTTATGTTTTCCACTGTGTATCGCTTCCAATATTAGTTTGACATTAGTTTGACATCTCTTGGCGATAAGAATCAGTCTTCAACTTGTGTAAAACACACCTTAAGGAATGGCCGATCCCGACAGTTTTGACAATACACTGTATGTCTGTGATTGTGATGCCAGTCACTCTGCAACAAACACCAGTTTTCCACAGTGAAAACAGTCAAAAAGAACCCGTTAGTAACTCACGGCTGTCATTCAGCTCTTAAAATGAAAGCCACCGAGTCCCCCGAGTGCGACTGTTACTCTGATAACAGCAGCTCTTTGAAGAAGAGTGAAGAACGACCGGCAGACTTCCTGCTTCACACGGGTCGTTCAGACCTGCTCGGTTATACGAGTGAGGGGAAGTGTGAGACAGTGCTCATTAGCCAAACACAATTCACTTCTTTATTCATCTTCATGATGCAATGAGACAAACGTTTTAATAATTAATGAGATGTAATTGTGACGGAACTTTTACTATTAGTTATTGGTTTTTTTGGGGGGGTTTTTTCAAATAAATGGCCATACTTCAAAACATATTACAGTAACAGTTTAGTAATACTGTATGCTTTAACTTGAAGAGATGTTGTTTTTTTGGACATGTTGCCTAATTGGCTAATGGTTGTACAAAAGACAAATGAGTTTGGCATTTAAAGGCTACATCAGCTATTCAACATTGGCTTCCATATAGCTGGCAAACTTGCGAGAGACAGATTTGAAAAAAACGTTAGAATTGAAGCAATAGAGGTTGATACATCCTGACAGACATCCAAACCTCAAAGCATCCTGCGTTTCCCACGATGCAACTCACTACAGTCTTTCTGAATCCCCATGTCTTCCAAACATCTCCAGTCAGTAATGCAGGCTTTCTGATTCAATTGGTTACGGCTGTGTCAGAAACCGCTGCCTTGTTCTCTACTCCCTATATAATAGATACTTGATCGTTTACTAAAAAGTGAGCACCATCACTGCCCAGTTTAGAGTCGCACGGTGGTCATTTTCTCATCTATGAAATGCAGAGCATTGCATTGTGGGAATGTTAGCAGAAAGTAGTGTGCATGTCATAGACACTACTTTTTTTTTTTATCCCATTGTTACATTTTTAAGGGCATAACATGGTGGATACATTTTCCCACTCTGCATTCAGACAGTATATATAGTTCACTTTATGGTCCCTTTTCAGACAGTCTCAGTCTCCAACGTAAACTAAAGTCATCAGGGTTATTTTCAGACTTTAAAAAGCTAATTTTAGAGCCACAGATGACATACAATGTTTTCACAGGCTGAGTAAATTGAATTTCATGTGTAAAATCTGTGGAGTGCCCCTTTAACATCCTTAGGAGTTTTCAAGATATAACCTTTAGGACTCAACCAATTCATCATACATAAGTTAACAAATTTAAGATTTCTTGGCATCACAATTGTGAAGCTGTTAAGGAGATGGATGATGGATGTCTCTCAGAGGACATTAAGGGGGGGGGGGTCTGATGACATATTTCATCTGGAATAATATACTGAGCAATCAATCAATCACAATCTTTAATTCCATGTTGTCCTCAATACTCTAAAGATTATTACTCAAGCAACCATCTTGGACCGAGCGCCAGCTCTCAAGGTTCTGTGCACGGGGAATAGCTGTGACTCAATCCGTCTTGAAAACGATCATTTCTGGTTCAGGAGACTGACAGGTTATTATTCATAAGTCATAAGTCTATAGCTCCGGTGGTTTCTGAATATACTTTAGTCCCAGTTCTAGCCTGAATCTAAACTGTACTGTGAAATAAAGAACATTTCAACACCACTGTGTGTTTACCTAAAATACAGTAAAATGTATAAACAAAGCTGAAACTTACATAAAGTAAAAAAAACACTAAGTTTACTATATTGTACTATTTTGTAGTATGTGTACAGTTACAGGAGCAGATGACCCAAATGTGATGGGGGTGTGGTATTTTACACAAATGACAGCATGACTGCACTGATGTGTCATGAGCACATCCCAGCATCCTCTGCTCTCAGCAAACAGCCCATAAATCAGTTTATAGACCATGCTCACCGGACCCTATCATCATCTGTGTGCCCGAAACCATTACAGCTATAACCTGATTATACAAATATATATATATACTTAACCCTAGTTATCATTTTGGTGTCCTGGAGACCCTGAGCTCTCTTTAACAGTTCAACACACAGTTAACATTGTTTTATCACCTTGATGACTTTTCCTTATTTTAGGAAAATTGCTTGGATACCTGATTGTGATGTGATCATTTCGGAAGTCCGCTACAGACGATGCCAAGTTACTTCTGCTTGTGGTTTCAGAGACCAGCTGTGACATGTTTTATGATATCATTTTTCAGTTGCGTTTCATAAACACAAGACAACACACCAACAAAGTGGTTAGTTAGGAATGTTTATACTACATGCTGTGTATTGGAGTTGGCCAACAAATATACCTCCCCCTGAATACACACATAAATGAACATTACATCTCAGTTAAATCAACTTCAGAAGTACCACATAAGGAGGCGGTCGGGCTGGAAGGAGCTGCAGCAGCAATCAACGTTGGCACGAGAGCGATCATCGGAGTGACGGTGATGAGGCGTACGCTTATATAATGTCTGTGCTGTACACCTGCACGGATAGAACTGGATGTTACAAGCCGTGAAGCTGTGAATGAGCCGATCGCTGTGCAGCGTATACTGCAAACAGCTGACGCTAATCAGCCAAAACAAGCGGGTGAATTACGTAATGTGATTGCGTAAATGTGATGGAATTGACATAATCGCTGTGATAAATGCATCCCTTTATACTAGGGGATTCACGAAGGAGAAGCGGCGTACACATCACATATTTCACATCTGAAACGGACTTTAAGAAGATCGTCTGCGCTGAAAGGTCAACAGACACTCTGCTACCAGTCACAACGTGTATGTATCCCCCATGTGTCATACACATTTAACACATGGGGGCCGACATGCGGGTACTTTTTTGGTTTGCAATATTATAGTCTCTCTGTGCTGCCATGCTGCAGACATTTGGAGCTTGCTGCTCGTTGTCCTGTGTGTGTGTGTGTGTGTGTGTGTGTGTGGGGGGGGGGGGGGGGGGCGATTGAATACATGTCGACCGCGATTCTCAGAGCTTGTGGCCCCCCGAGGTCTGTGTGACCTCAAATAACGCTCAGCGGAGGCTGAGACGTCAGACTGAGGGGGCGACGGGGACTTCTGGAGGAGCGGAGACGGGGGGGGGGCAGAAATATATGGAAACAGTATGGGGAGAGGAAGAAAGGAGGACAGACAGAGAGAGAGAGAGAGAGAGAGAGAGAGAGAGAGAGAGAGAGAGAGAGAGAGAGAGAGAGAGAGAGAGAGAGAGACGAAGGGAACTGGAAGGAGAGAGTTATCCTTTAAACTTCTAAATTACTCCTCTAATTCTGCACGGAGGTCTGGTCTTAGAAAGCACCATGGTTACATTACCACAACAAGATGGGTGGGGTATCCCCGTCCAGACCCTCTTCCCCCACTCGTTCTGGCACTCGACACACACACACACACACACACACACACACACACACACAGACACAGAAAAGCAATGTTGGAACAAAATAACTCCCAAACACACATAGAAAACATAAAACTTAAGAATCTATCTGAATCTGAAATTCAATCATCTGAGGAAATGGAGCAACTTAATGGGAAGAGCCAAAGGTGGTAATTATGGAGGGACATTATTTGATATGCCCCTCTAAGAATCATATGAGGCATATGAGAGTGGGGATCCAAAATGATTGAATTATCAAACTTATAATTCTTCCAGTGAATCAACAGACGGAGAAAACTCTGAGCTGAAGAAAAAGAACTTGGTTAACATACAAATACAAAAAACTTTGATGTAGTTGATTTGATTGTAATAATTTGAAGTACTTGTCACTAGTTGCTAATCATCATAATTTTAGCAATTCAGGATTAGGATAATCATATAGAATATGATACATTGATGTTAATAAAGATTGTAATCACCACGGTCCTTTACAAGATTAAAAAAACAAGCGTCACAGACACAAGAGAACTAAGATGAAAGGATGACTTTTCAATTAAATGGAGTAATGTTGGCGCGTGTGTAGTGTGTGTGTGTGTGTGTGTGTGTGTGTGTGTGTGTGTGTGTGTGTGTGTGTGTGTGTGTGTGTGTGTGTGTGTATGTGTGTGTGTGTGCAACATATCTTTATACAACGGTTGGTGTGATATTCTCCGAAAAGTAATTTTTTGTGCGTTTTCCAAAGAAAGCCAGCAACACATAAACTTCCATCTTCACAGGAAACAACTAAGTTAGGTTTAGGCAACAAAACATCATAGTTAGGTTTAAGAAGATCGTCGTTTGGGTTAAAATAACTACAGAATCATGGAAGATGCTTGCTATTATATTTGGTTATGCTGTTACTTCTGTCCTAACACCAGAAGAAAAAGCAAATAAGACGTGCCGCTTTTCCAATATTCATACTGCACATAATGACAGACATTAATGTGACACATTCAATGAATCAAGTGGTATTGCAAAAGGGTGACAGGAAGTGAATCCATGATGCAGGAAGTGAACCCCAGACAATCACTTTGAGTTGGACCGGAGGTACCTTTGTGAACATCCAGTCTGATCCAGGAAAATGTGAAAATAACCAAAGAGCAAAAACTAAATGAAAAATAATGATTCCCCTTTTTTTTTTAAATGACTTACATGGATTTCTATTGAACAACCTAAAACCCACACAGGCTGCCTGAGAACAATAGATAGTGAGAGATAATGAATAATAAAAGACAGCAGAGCGGATGGAAAGCAGGAGAGGAAGTAGGATTCAGTGAACAGGAAGAAAGTTAATGAAAAAATGAGAAAGGCAGGGGAAAGAGGAAAGAAATCAGAGAAAGGAAGGATTACAGGAAGGACTACAAACTGCTTCTTTATAAACTCTGTGAGCTGTTTGCTTCTGAACCTGCAAACAGACATGAGTACCTCAATCTCCTGGTTGAGAGGGTGGGAAATGTCTCATATGCTTTTCGTTTCTCCCACTTTCTCTCCGTCCCCCCCCATCTTCCCTCCTTTATCTCGCTCATTCTCGCTAATGTGCTCTTCCATCTCACCCTCTCCAACAGTACGTCCATCAATAACCGAGCATGACTCCCTGCCTTCCCTCCACATCTCTATTCTCTTACTCGTCTATCATTCATTTATCTTATTTCCTCCCAGTTCACTTCCGATATTAATATTCTAGGATGATTCTCACTCTTTCATGTTCTTCCCTTCATTTCATCCCTCCCTTCCTCCATCAATATCCAGGAATCATTCACCCTCATATGCTCGACCTGAGCTGTATTTCACAGATTTTCTACATCTCTTTTCTTCTGTTTTCCCACAACTTTGCTCCTTACCTCTCTTTACTTCTATTTTTTCTATACTTCTGCCTCTTCAAGGACTCCTTCCTTTGTCACTGTCCAAGAACTCCAAAGACATTGTGTTCTTGGCACATAGATGTGAGTCATCAAATGACTCATGAATTATGTAAATCATTCATTGTGTTGATGATTTCAACAGTAACAGCTTTAGTACACCACTGACGATTCAATCAGCAAAAGACGACGCTAGCTGTTGTTCTTGTGTATCCGCATAATTGTTAGACGCTCCAACTGATTATAAAGAGCAAGAAAGTCCAAGTAGTGTGGCTGAGCTGGGAGGTTGAATTGGTGAAACAAACACAGAACTTTTACCCCGGAGACCATTGTTCTTGTCCCGTGTGAAACCAATTCAACAGTGTCTTATTCTATCTTAGTAATTTTACACAATTGTTGTACTTTATTAACGGCAGTTAGGTAACAAACATGGTTAATTACCGTGACATTAACCCAAATCACGATCTTTTCCTAAACCTAACCAAGTAGTTTTGTTGCATAAGTAACCCTAGATAAGATAAAATAAGATAAGGTAATCCTTTATTAGTCTCACAGCGGGGAAATTTGGAGCAGCAGAGTTTATAGTGCAAACGAAAAAACAAGAGACATAGGTAGAAAAACAAGATCAAAACAAGTATAATAAATAAGTAATCACACAGTAAAGGTTACAGTTACAACGGGCCATCCGGTCTCTGTACGACTGCAGTAGGAGCTGTCTTCGTATTCTCGGCAATAAGTCAGACACGTTCCCGGTGGGTGTTGGCCTCCGCCAGGGCTGCCCTTTGTCACCGGTCCTGTTCGTGACTTTCATGGACAGGATATTTAGGCGCAACCGGGGGGATGGAGAACGTCAGGTTCGGGGGTCTCGGGATCGCCTCTCTGCTGTTTGCAGATGATGTGGTCCTGTTGGCCTCCTCGGATCGTGACCTCCAGCATCCACTGGGGCGGTTTGCAGCCGAGTGTGAAGCGGCGGGGATGAGAGTTAGCACCTCTCCGAATCTGAGGCCATGGTGCTCTGCCGGAAACCGGTGGACTGCTCCCTCCAGGTGGGGACGGAGTACCTACCGCAAGCGAAGGAGTTCAAGTATCTCGGAGTCTTGTTCACGAGTGAGGGTAAGATGGAGCGGGAGATCGACAGGCGGAGCGGTGCGGCTGCAGCAGTAAAGCAGGCGCTGCACCGGACCGTCTTGGTGAAGAGGGAGCTGAGCCGGTCGGTCTACGTTCCGACCCTCACCTATGGTCACGAAATCTGGGTCGTGACCGAAAGGACAAGGTCGCGGCTACAAGCGGCCGAAATGAGTTTCCTCCGTAGGGTGGCCGGGTTCAGCCTTAAAGATAGGGTAAGGAGCTCGGACATCAAGAGGGAACTTGGAGTTGAGGCGCTACTACTTCGTGTCGAAAGGAGTCAGCTGAGGTGGTTCGGGCATCTAATCAAGATGCCTCCTGGGCGCCTCCAACTGGAGGTTTTCTGGGCACGCCCAACTGGTAGGAGACCCCGGGGAAGACCCAGAACAGGCTGGAGGGATTACATCTCCCAGCTGGCCTGGGAACACCTCGGGATCCCCCAGTATGAGCTGGAAAATGTTGCGGGGGAGAGGAAAGTCTGGATCAGCCTATTTGGCCTGCTGCCACCGCGACCCGACCCCGGATAAGTGGAGGAAAATAGATGGATGGATGGAGGTATGACAAATAAGTAAAAAATGTAAAAAATAAAAGAACCTTGTAAACTTGAAAATAATGTGTTTGATGAATAATTCAGGGGACAAGTACTGATGAGTTTTCATATGCTCCCTATAGTCTGTAAATATTGGGCCAGTTCTTCGAGTCAGGTTGGCTTAACTGATTTTGTATGTTGGTTCAAATATGAAACATGATGAATATACGTGGCTTAAGAACTTTAGTTGAAGCAGATTTATTTAGTGTCACAGCACCTTTCAAACAGCAGCAATTCAAGGTTTTATGGCACAAAGCTGCTATGGAATATTTGAAAACATAATGAAGAGATAAAAATGTAATAAAATAGGGTCTGTTTGGTGATAAAACACGTTTTTGGAAGTTTTATGCAGCATACCCGTTTCGTAGTGTATGCTAATGATGGTCTTATTCATGCACTCATGCAGAAAAGGGCACGTGCCTGCAGAGAAAGGTAAAAGGGGGGAGAATGAAAAACAAACATATGGAATACAGATGGAAAGCGAGAACGAGATGGAAGATGAGAATGAAAGAAAGAAAAGAGAGAAAACTCAAGAGAGAGGAACATTGTTGAGTGATTTAGCTTCCGTTACACGCTGCATATATCGCTATAAACCAGGCTGAACTACATGATACTCCACCACAGACTACCACAGAGAGATGTACAGAGAAAAACATGAGCACTCAACTGTCCACGCTCTAACACACACACATTAGAGAACACTTTCACCGTTACACACACACACACACACACACACAGTTTCTCCTGCGCTGAGCCTTTTTTTTACCCTCTGTCATGCTCGCTGATGTTTGTTTGTGTGTGTGTCTGACTATAGGTTCCATCCACAGACGATAGAAGCTGACCAGGTCATCATGGCATTAGTGGAAACTCAGCACTCAGGAGAAGGAAGGGGAGGAGGAGGAGGAGGAAGATGCTTTCCTCTCAGGGTTCAAAGGTTATTGCTATCCATTACCAACACTGCTCCACCTCAACTGGCTGTTAGAGGAAGAGATTAAAACATGCATGTGTGTGTGTGTGTGTGTGTGTGTGTGTGTGTGTGTGTGTGTGTGTGTGTGTGTGTGTGTGTGTGTGTGTGTGTGTGTGTGTGGTTTCATCCCTGCCTCATCAGGATCACTGAACTCCTCTGTTGTCTTACATGCTAAAAACCCTCAGTAACACAACAATGTACAAACCCTCTTTGCATATTCTACACAGCTTCTGCTTAAAGACTACAATCTAAACAATTCTACATTCCCCCTGGGCTGAATGTGCTCCTCTGTGCGTGACGCATCGATTAAGATAAAAGTGACATTTACTGCTTTCTAATGAGTTAAAGTCTCTGCTTGACTTCTTCCCTGCCTAAATATCATTCCTCCCTTCTGACTGATTGCGTTTTTTGGGTAGGTCGGCAAAGAACAATTTTCCCCATTTTCATAAATTTAGGAAAATCACAGCTTAACATACAGCCCTCCAGAGAGACAAGAGGAAATCATAGACTGAAGGTTGCGACGTATTTATGAGCATGTGGTACCAATTGGATTTAAACTCCTGGGGTAACGCTCTTTATGTCAAGGAGGGTAGCTGGAAACCAATGTAGCCTGTTCTCTATGTGTGTGTGTGTGTGTGTGTGTGTGTGTGTGTGTGTGTGTGTGTGTGTGTGTGTGTGTGTGTGTGTGTGTGTGTGTGTGTGTGTGTGTGTGTGTGTGTGTGTGTGTGTGTGTGTGTGTTGGATCATACTATACAACTGTGTCACGCCCAGCTCAATCCATTTCATGTGTGTGTCTGCGCCTTGTGTCTCAGTCTCTGAAGTAATCCCACCAGTCACGTGACCCGATGTCAACATCCAATCAGCAGCAGCCTGTTTTTCGGTGGCTTTCTGATTGAGCTGTCTAGAAGCGGCCCTTCACGCCCTAAAACCACGCCTCGAGACGCAGATCATTTGCGACTGTGGTTAAGACTTCACTGAGCTCTGATTTATAAACCTCCCACCCATTCAACCTCACTCAATCAAACTTTCAGCTTCTTTAAGGCCTCTCCCTTGGACACGGAGTCTGTTGTTTTAAATATGTGACCTGGTTTAAACCTATGTGATTCCAGTGCACTTTTAACACGAAAGCTATATAAGCTGATATATGCCTCCTACAATACATCTGGTGAAATAACTGGTTGTGCTCATACGAGTACACTGTGACCATGTACAGAAGCAACAAACAAAGCAAATCTAGTGAATAAACATGAGGCAGAAATGGCTCTATTTACACTGCAACCGACGAGCATTCTTTTGGAGCCGACTAGCGAGTGTAGCAACGTTTAATAGACTAGTCAACTAATCGCGCACATAGATACAAATGGTAAATAACATCCGGGCCAAAATCTATTCAAAGGAACACATTTGGAACACGACAGGTGGGAATTTAGGTTTAATTCGACAGAGGCTGTGGGGGTACGTCAGCAAAAAAAGGTTGATTCAAACACTGCGTCGACCAAAAGGGGCGACGAGAGATGAGATGATACATACGGTTTTCACTTCAAAGAGGTCACTGTAAGATGAGTAAAACAGCACTCACACACGGATACACAATGTCTGAGGTAAGACAAGCAAGAGAAGACAGCCAGCTTCAGTGTTTTCAGCACCATGACACACCTGCAGGCTTTCATCCCCACACTTGAAATAGTGCAACGCCGCTGACATTGGTAAAGACAGCTGTGGGTGAAGGAACTGGGCGTGGAAGCTGTGACTTGTTCCTACAGTTTCTCTTATTAGCACCGTTAGGGGTGAACGAGCTATACTGTTGGTTAAAAAATGATGAAGTCGTCTTATTTTTTGATTTTGAACCTTGTTCTCCACGGACCATCGGACTTTATCAGGAAATTAATTTCCTGTTTAAGTGAACATGCAAGAATACCAAAAAGTAAAGTGTATGCACATTTAACATTATGTAATGAGCATGCTTGAAAACCTAGAACAAACTTTAAGCATTGATGTTGATGGTTTTGAAGAGCTTGAAACGACAACAATGTCTCGATTCAGGGCTTAAATAAACATTATATATAATGCATTCTGCTCATTTGGTTGCCTCTCGAATGTTTAAGCTTGGGCTGAAGGGTGGTTGGGTCATCGTGGGGGATTTGTGTTCAGTCTCAGGCTGCCATGCTAAGGCCTCAGATTGACAGTGTGACATGTTTTGTGAACATATAGGCCCACAGCTAACTATACCTCCCAGAATAATTGCTCAATATATTCCCCAATGCTCCGCTGCTGTTTCCTGCCTGTAGAGTCTCACAGTGGTAGACATAGAACATATAGAATGTGTACATTTCCATATAGACGCTCCACAATGGGTGTGTGGTGCAGTCTGTTGATTTTGAAGGAAATTGTATTGTCAAACAACACTTTTCATTCTCAGCACACAGTGTGTGATGGCTATTGTTAAACATCGGCATTGACAGCATGTTGCCATTTGCTCCCATCAGCCCTTGCGTTTTTTTTCAAATTGAAATGTCCTGTTGATACTCAAAGGAACAGGAAAAGAAAAGGATCATTATTCAGCTCAGGAAGAGGCACTTAGCTTTCGCTAAAAGGTAACCTACCATCCTCCAAGTAGAAATAAACGTACTTCTGCTACTTCAACTGAGGCCCAATAAAACATTTTGCCACGAATGCGATTTAAATAACAGCACAGCAACATACATGTGGAAAAATTACTTAATTAAAAAATGTACCTTTGAGCACTCATTGAGGCCCTTACTTTGAAAGTGTCCTGTTATGCCAGTGGCATCTCTGTTCTACACTGTGTTAGCTCTTTACGCTCTCTTCCAGGAAGCCTTTAGGTCTCTCCACATTACTGTGTATTTCCTTGTTGAAATAAATACTTGAGTAAATGAGCTTGTACAAAAGAAAAAGTAAAAAAAGCAAAGAGTGGAGGACCCATTTGGCTCCAAACAATGTATGGCCCCTGTGACTATAATGTCTCTCACTGACGGGTACAGTCAGGAGTCAGTCACTGGAGCTTGGAAACTGTGTGTTTTCACAGCACCATACATAAACAATGCAGGTCTGCGGGGGTTTCGCTACCACAGGCTCCATTTTCTATCCATTCATCACTTGGGCTCGTATATGCTCACGTACCGAAACGTGATGTTTTACAGCAGCGATCTTTGAAAACATTCCAGAGTTGGCCCAAAATATGACCTCATTATGAGCAAAAACCTTTGGCTTCATGATGATATCGTCAAGATCAGCCAGTTTTATTAACACTTGCACAACTGCACCAATTGGTCTAAGCAGACTTTACAATCCGTACAAGAACCTCAATTCAGATAAAATAAATATGATTCAGAAATCATCATCATTAGATTCACAAAGTGACAAACGTATCCATGTTTAATCTTTTGATACTGTTTTACTGTTTCACTGTAGGCTGGAGGAGCTTTCCAGAGTTTGTGAATGTGGGTTTCTTACTGTATATGCATCAAACGACGAGAAATCAGAACTTCTGATGTACATGAAAAACTAAAGTTGGGATTTCTAGTAGTCCTCTAGTAGGCCCGTATATAATATATACGGGCCATCGGGGCCAGCAAAGCCTTCTCTGCTGCATATAAATATGCATTTATCTAAAGAATAAATACATTTACTTTATGATGAGCCATAGTGCACGGTAATTATGAGTTGTTAAGCACACACACACGCACACACATATTTTACCAACAATGTGTTGGATTTTACAGTTGAACCCCCCCCCCCCCCCCCCCCCCCCCCCGGGGGCCTTTATTGACGGCACTGAGACACAGTGAGAGGAGCTTCAGCTGTTTGTTTGTTCTGATGATCTTGTGCTTGTTTGACAGGAATCAGTCGGGATGATTAAGGAGCTGCTGCTTCAATTCTCCTGAGCTGGAACTGAGAGAACAAGGTAAACATCTACTGAACGTCGTGGTCTCAACAGGACCTGACGTCACACAACACACAAAGCATGTCCTCGACGCCTTTGCATACATGAACTGTTATTTGTATGGAGTTTGAAAGTAAATATGAGCTCATATATGAGCATATATCAAATATGATTTATTCAGTTATGTTAACACACCAAAACAGTCGTCTGTCATAAATATTCTACATTTTCTGTGTTTTGGCATCTGAGGAAAAGCTCAGAAATGACATTTTTATTCAGGAAATGTTTATATAGGATGTAAAGCTCCCAGACACACATGAGCATGTTCTTTAAAGATAATTATTCGTTTGAGCAACACGCAGTGTCATTTGTCATCCGTGTGAGTTACTTGAAGTAGTTGAAAAGGTTGAAAGCTTTGTTGGCGTTTCTCATAAGTGATCACAGAGGGGGAATTACCTGTGATCATTTGTCACGTTAATGATCAGAGAAACTCTAGCTAATTTACATGCAGCGGCCAATAGGTTTCTGGATAAAACTCTAAAATGCAAATGTAGTTACTTGTGTTTTTTCTGTAAATAAGACTTGAGTAATAAAAGCTGAAATATCCAACAGGTCTCACTTCCCCCTGAAGCGGCTCCTCTTCGCTGCCTGAAAGCTCTTTTTGGTTTGAGTTAGCACGTTGACATGAAGTGAAACCAAACAGCCTGCAGTCTGATGATTCTGTACAGCTGAACCTGGAGCTGTTAACATCAAGACCGCTGTTCTGCTAGAGGTGAACATTTGGATTTTACATTATTCCCTAAGGCAGAGGTCTTCAACAGGGGGTCCGTGACCCCTATGGGGTCCGCGGAGGTACTGCAGGGGGGTCGTGACATTTTTGGTTGATTAGAATTTGGTTTTATTTTATTTTATTTCATTTATTTTTTTTAATTTCCAATTTTTTTCCCACGAATTGAAATGTCTTTAAATACACATTAACATGAATCCAACATATTGGAGCAAATGGATAAATGGAGACAGAAGATGTTATCTTTCAGTCAGAAATGCACACATTCAGCGACACGCAGGACCTCTCTCAAGCTGGGCCCCGGTTCACTCACAGCCAGAGACTAGCCTGGACCTGTCCCCCTACATGTATGTTTAAAAGAAAACATCAATCTGTCCATTATTTGAATAGTTCAGTATTGTATGCAAGATAACAGGTATGTTTATGCATGGAAGTGGCACTAATAGGCCATCACTCATTTTTTGTTTCCACATTTATGTTTAAAATTAAAACGTCAATTTGAATAGCTTGTATGCATGATTATCATGCAATTGACAGACAGTGTTGATATTGGTATCAGTTGACAAGGTATGTTTCTAAATGGCAGTGGCACGGCCACCCTACTCACTGTACCTTGCACATGTTTAAAATAAAAACATGACTATATGAACCTGTGTATTATTTGAATAGCTAAGTATTGAATGCACAATAACAAGGTATGTTTATACATGGCACTAGGCCCAGTTTAATATAAAACACAATTGTATAAAATATATATAGCAGGGGGTCCCTGCTCCATCTCTCTATCAGTTTGGGGGTCCTTGGCCTGAAAAACGTTGAAGACCCCTGCCCTAAGGTCTTCTAATGCAATGAGAAACAAATGGCGCGTGAAGAGCACGAGCCATTCTATTGTTCACATCAGAGGGAACAATATTCACCATATCATAAAAACGACACGATAGCAAATCTAACAGTATAGTAACGCTACTGCAGATGTAAAAACACAAAAGCACTTCACTTACCAAAGCTGCTGTTCACTTAAAGACAAAGTCCATCCTCCTTTCTTTGTTAACAAAGAGTTTAATACCGCGGTTGTACAGAACATCGGTTCGGTTCAGTTCAGTTCCAGCCAGAGGTCCTCCTGCGAACGTGTTCGTTGAGTTGCAAATCCACTCGGGTCTCAGCAAAAGTTTCATTCTTAGCCATAAAATGTGCAACGCTTCTCCACCGCTGTCAGCCAGAAATACCGTTAGTACAAATCCTTTTCCATGCTAGCTGTGGGGTTGACCGACCCTTTGATACAATGTCCAGTTTTTCTGGTCTTGGGAAATCCGTTTCTCCTCCTCCTTCAGCCATTGAGTGTTAAAAAACAAAGCTAGGTTAAAAAAAAAGAATCTACACCAAGCAAAACGCTAAAAATGTCATAACTTCTCTATATGTTTCAATCTGAACTCTTACTAAACATTAAGATCTGCTAGCTAGCTTTCTGTTTGACAAAAACCACGCTGGCCCACTGACCAATCACGGCGCACCTTAATGCAGACGTACTTAGGAGGCTACCTGGGTAGCACTGGCACGTCAAAGAATACGCCCAACATGTCAAACTAAAGATCTGATTGGTTGAAGACTATGACAATCAACAATATCGTCCCCATTTACCATTTACTGCAAAGACTCTCTAGCGGGCATCAGGCCTCTCTCCTTACATAGAGACATAGGGGCTGAATCTGATTGGATAAAAGCTCTCCTTAAAACAAGCTGTTCTGGAAGCAGCGCTGCAGGCTGGAAGCAGAGCAACAGAGGAAGACAGGAGCTGTGCAATGAGAAAATAAGCTAATGAAAAATGATTAAATTATAAAATAGCTATAACTTTGTGATTCTGTTTAGGCCAGCAGAGAAGGCTTAGCTGGCCCTGACGGCCCACCACTGATCAGAAGAGTCCCTGATGATGATTTCTTTTTTTGTCTCCTGCCAGTAGGAGTGACATGAGTCCTGATTTTGGTTGGATGTTCAGAGGAGCCACTGTACTCTTCAGAGCCCGGACTCTGGGTTCTGTATTGCACAGCACTGCCTGCTGGTCAAATACGTGAACTGCGCGCTGGTGAATCAATGAAATGACTGAAATTCCAGAACATCCGAGCTCCAGCTTTACACGTGCATATACAGTATGTGCGCTTCATATACGGAGGACCGTTTGGTTTCTTATTCCGCTTCCAGCTGTTCTCTCAGTGTGAAGCCACTCCTTGGATGAATATTTCTCATCATGTCATTGTCAATGTCAGGCGATTAACACTGGCTCAATTTATTACCTAAACTTTGTAGTATACTTGTAGTGGTGTAGTTAGTTTTCACACTATTGTATAGAGGTAATTAAAGAAAAAAACTTTCTTTAACTTTCTGGTCTCAGGTTTGAATGGGGGTTTGGACAGCCAATATAGTGACTCTCTCTCTCTCTCTCTCTCCCTCTCTCTCCCTCTCTCTCTCTCTCTCTCTCTCTCTCCTCCTCTCCGTCGCTCCTCCTTACACCCCCCCCCCAAACCATCCCCTCTTATTAAAACAACACGCCAATCGGTTGTAGCCCGGTAAAAGGTTCTGGGAGCCGAAGCAGCCATAAAGGAGGCTCCACACCCAGCCGCCTGGAAGGAATTAGACAGCAGCGGCAGAGAGACTTCTGGCCACTTCTCTGCGCTCTGTGTAACCTGGATGCTTGGGGAAACTATAGAAGTACTTACCTACACGCCCCCGAAGACAGCAAATATACCAATTATCTTGATAATTAGAGTCATTGCTGGAAACCTTTTTTTTATTATTATTCAGAGTATGAGTTGGTGGCGTTTTTGTAACTTGTAAAAACTTTTAAAATATAAATGAAACTGTCAGAAGTTGATGGAGAAAAATATTTATCATTTTTGCGTAGTCTACTCGTTATTTATACTTTTTTATATGAATGATGCCAAAGTTGACTGACATAATGTTTGTACACCCAAGAAGCATGCGGTGTGTAGTTGATGACCGCAGACAGACTGTTAGAAACTAGTGAGGACGAGCAGTCTTGGATTTTTTTTTTTTTTTTTAGCATCCCGTTTAGCAAACTAAGAGGAACGTGCGTGAACATTTCTTTTGACTTTTTTTCTTCTTATCATTAATGAGGATCAATGTCTGCGGATTCATGAGACTCATTACTACACAAGTGTTCTCTGAAACTTTGTCGAGACTTTTTCTCCCTGTGGAGCGGCACCAGAGCTGCCGGAGCTGACCGCATCCTTCCTCAAGGACGAACGAGAGGACGACAGCTGCTTCAAGGTAGGCGGCCAGTGATCATTTGGTCTGGGTGAGCCCGCAGCTTACTGACACACAGTATACATGTCCAGAAGCCTGTAATAATCAACTGTATTCAAGTTATTCTCTTGGACATGTTGAGGTTGTTGTATAAATTACATTTCATTCATAATTTTAAATTATAAGAATGTTGTTAAATTTGTAATCTCAATAAAGGGAGCAATGCTTTAAATTGGGAGGCATGCCAGCTGTCACTAGTATTTTTTCCCCTTTAAGTGCTTTAACGGTCGTGCGTAAAACGCAGATGCCATCCAGGTTTGAAGTTGAAAAACTTTTTTTTTCCTTCACAGATGTTAGCTACTGTATTAAAATAGTAGGCTATTACATTGACACCAAGAAAAAAATGTGTCTCAAAAGTTTAATTTGTCCTAAATGGCACGAACATCTGCCTTCCTCTTTGCTCAGCTGTGCCAGCTGTGGAAATTTGCGAAACATATCCGTCCCGGATTAGTCTTCTTATCATTCAGAACTTCATGGTTTTTGCTGAGCCAGCCAGTTTCAGCCTGAGAATGAAACGAATTGATGACGTCGCAAACTGTTCGTCATTCCTTGAGGTCTGCCAGCCAATGGGAAGGCTGAATTTGGACACGTACAGCGTGCCTCGTGGTTTGAGCGCGTAATTTGATGACAATTGTGAATTGCACACATGTGAATCATGAATGGCCCTCACGTTTTGGACAATAATTTGGTAACTGCTAAAAAAATCATGTTCTCTTAGCGGCATTGTAGTGGTGACCGACATTTACCTCGCTGAAATTTTCATGCAGCCCTTCTGAGCTTCAGACTGACGTGGTGTTAGAGATCATATAGATGCATGCATACGTGACTGAAAGCAGGTGCCACCTAAACACTGGTTGCTGGTTGCATGAACCCTTCGACATACTCTCTTCCTCCATCTGCCTGCACTCGAGGAATGCCCATCTGTGAGCTGGGTGTCTAAGCATTCCTGACATTGATCGAGGATGTACAGTACAGAGTTTCTTCCTATTGGCCTGGGTCATCTTTTGATTACGCATTATTGTTCTCACGCTGTGCATAATGGAACCATGGTGATATCCACCTGTAACGGGTGATGAAGCATTTAGTCCACTGTCAGTATTAATATATCAATGTGAGAAGTCCATGTGCCCCCCCTATTGCGTAGGAACTTCAACTTTCTGGCTTTTCCAACAGTATCTGAGAAGATAGAGTTTATCCACATCTTTTTCACGTTAGCTGCTGTTCTGCGGTGTATTGTTTAGAAATGTGCCCAGCATCACTGTACCTCAGGACACACTTTCACAGTAGCTGCCGCACTATTAGTTTAAAATGCATGTGCAGATTTGAAAATAATAGCTTGAGAGCACAAGTTCTTTGTATAATCAGTGCATCTGTGGACCCTCCGTCAATGCACACATGTATCCAGACTATACCAACATACTGTCCTTGATCTCAGCCCTCCGGGGAGAACCTCTGCCGAGCATCTGGCTCAGTGTGCTACAGCGAGGAAGACAGTCCACCTCTGGTGCCTGTTAGTGGAACATTGAGCACTTAAACAGAGATTTAATTCTCACATGCAGCAATGTGGGTAGTCCATGAAGGCTGCCTGCTATAGCTGGGGATGGCAAAAGAGGAAGACAAGTAACTCTTCAGTTGGTGACTCAGTTCACTGTAGACTCATCATTGCAACAGGATGTTCTTCCACACAGTGAACCGAGCAGTTTACTACTTGACAGAGGAAGCCATTCCATGGCTGGTCTCCATTAGCGCTCACAACAAGTCCCACGAGCCATTACTGCTCACAGCATGGGTCCGTCAGCATGTAGGGCCTTGGGGCTGCCAAGGTACAGCTACTGAAGTTAGGATAGAGTGTGCATCCCCTTCCAAACACACACAATACCAACACAACCACCTACCTCATTTATTCTACATTAATGCCACAGCATGTTCCAGGCTCCCTTGGTGAAGTAGCAGTGAAGCAGCGCCCCAGTCAGCCAGTAAAAGTGAACATTTGGATGTGAGCGAGGTTGCTGAGTTTGATTCCCACTACCTCATACTGAGTCACAGGGTCTCACAGGGGAGGGCTGATGCCAATGTTAATGTATATGTCCAGGAGTTGCAGTAAAGTAGCCCAGGAGCTGTTGAAAGTGAGCTGTGCTTGAGTAGTTGGAGGGCAGACACAGTTGGCTCCTGGACATTTCCATTTTTTATGTTTTTGATGATTTTACTAATAGAATATCTTGCGAGCTCTTGTTAAAAGCCCAGATGACAGAAGGTCAGACATCTTCAACCTATAGATCACAGTCACATCCTTGCTTTCTTCCAGACTAGCTATGGGCTTCTGCCTCTTATGTTATCTCTACGCTGTAATTAACTATGATAATAGGAAGTGCTTGAATAGAACTTTCTACCATGTAGGGAGCAAGCCAGTTATTTTAGAGCACAGTTGATAAGGGTCTGTAGACAGATAAGTGTGCAGAAAGTGTTGGATCAATGGATGACAGAGACAGGCTGGATGCATGAACAATTTAAAACTTTTTATGGCAGACATTTCAGCGTGATTTCATACAGTGAAGGGCTAACAAAACACTTTAGCTGTCTATGTAAAAATGCACTATATAGGAAAGAGAACCAAACAAATAACCGGACAGAGGAGTGGCTGCAGAGGGAGGCATTCTCAGCTGAGTCGCATCTGTAATTCGGCTGGAAATCTTGGGGCTTGCCACAGTGGCGTTATTCCAGTGCCTCAGCTGGCAGTGACCTGATCCAAGTCCTCCCCCCGCCGTGCCTGCAGTCTCCTCCCCCATCCCTTCTTCTGGTGTCTGCCATCCCTCCCTCTATCCCAAACTCACTTCCTTCCAACCCACTTACTCTTTTTTTTCTTACTGAATACTGCAGTAGATGAGTTAAAGGGAGAAGAACAAGCCAAAAATACCAAACAGCATAGTTTGGCTTTGAAATTGGGAACGGATTAACCACAGCGTTTCCATAAAATAATGAATTTCACCTTCACTTTTAAGTCAAATTAAACGACAATGATGCAATGATGTAACACAAAACAGTGCACTCGGATGTTGTAAGCTTTGTTCACTCGATTCTAGAAGCGTACAGAATGTGAGAACACAGAGAGACAGGGAGTGTAGAAGTCAACTCCCAACTTTATGTTGTAACATTGTACCTTTGCCAGTTGTGGCCCTGTCCACCTGATTCCAATCATGCAAGGAGCACTGCAGTGTAGTGCAGAGGGGGTTGTTTCTGTTTAGTTGTGGTTATAATGACAACGCTCCCACAACAACGGCACACTGTGACCACATGGGGGGGTTTATGAGAGGCAGAAGGAAGAGGAGGAGAAAGGGGAGGAGTGAGGAGGGCCGGCCACTTCCGAGCCGCGCCTTTGAAAGCCAGTTTCATTCATACTGGAGTCTGAAACAACACAGGCTGTTTCACAGCAGCAATATAAGATACATACAGCTACACGACAGTTGTTGGTTATATATCCATATATTCATTTTACTGCATATATATATATTACATTTTTGCCATCTAATACAGCCTTCATATTGTTATTTGCGACTCGTTTCACTAACATTTGATTATTTTCCATAAACCATACATGAAAATAACTAATTTCTAGTATGTCATATAGTGATATAGATTAGAGTAGCCTTGAGGGTGTTGAGTGTGTCTCCCCTGAAAAGTCAGCAGACAGTTTTTGCCAGCCGCTCCCTCTCCTCGGCCTCATCGTCTGCTTTGAACATGTGAGCCTTTTCCTGCATCCTGCTACAACTGTCATGAGGGCCATCTCAACATTTAATGCTTTTAAAATATGCATCCTGGCCTTTTCCAGCCCTGCCCAGCTCTCTCACACACACACACACACACACACACACACACACACACACACACACGCACACACACGCACACACACACACACACACACACACACACACACACACATACACACAAACACACATACATCTTTTTGTTGGCAGCGCATCATGTGTTTGAGATTTCAAAGACTTCAGCAGGCCTGGTTTTCAAATGCTTTCTTGGTGATAGCATAGACTTTACCCAATATTTCTTCAATGGATCAACACTATGAAACTTTTATAAATATCATTAATATAATGTATTATTACAGCCTGTTTATTGTAGCTTCATAGGGATAATGACATTGTCATAACTACGTTTGTTATATTAAAGCCATGTCTCAGTCTTATTCATGCTTAAAGTATATAGCCACAGGTGTGAGCTGGCTCACTCTTCAGAGCAACATTAAAGTTTTATATGAACAGCACTCATCTGGCCAGAGCCGCTGATTTATGAATCAGCGACTGCTGAGTCACAATAATATAAAGATGTAAGCTTTATGTTATCACAGCCCCTTACAGACCAGCAGGCTGTCTTTTTTGGCACCGCTTCAGATTCAGATACTGCCTGTGCAGAGAATACAGCGATGACCTACATATAGATTCACATACATATATAGTAGTTACTGTATGAAGACACACGCGCACATACACACACATAGATTCTGGCGAGCCTTGTTATATTTTACGTTCCATCACAGGCCTTGGAAGTGGGAGCCTGCTGACAGGCATTCCACTGCTCTCCTGTGAGTTTAGTCAAACCATCTCCTCCTCTTCGCAGCACGCACACATGTACGCACACTGGCTACACTCGCGATCAAGGTCAAAACTCCAGCAGCACTTTGTAGTATCTTGAACAACTTTATTGTTTAACAATAAAGTTGTCTATCAGACTTTTTCCCTTCTCCAGTCACCGTCACCCTGTAAGTAGATGAAGTTGTGCCAGAAACCCCCACTCTGCTTAAACATACACACTGTACATTTTATGCTTAGCTCACACATTTGTGCGCATGCACACACACACACGCACACATGGCCTGCGTTCAGCATCAATGGCGAGACTCAATGGCATTCACATTTACCCAGACAAGCCACATATATATATATATCTGACATCTATCCACTCCTACATAACATAAATAAGGGTTACTATGGTGATTTTCATGTCCACAATAAATCACTTAATTATACTAAAGAAAAACTTATATGGGTCACAGAGTTCCCCATGTACACACAAGGAACACTAATGCTTAATCTGATACTCAACTCAATGTCAGTGACACACAATTACACATGAACATTTTAAAGATTAAGATAGATGGATACCTTATATACATGAATACTGTTATATTCTAACAGGCTAAAGGGGATTCATTTCAGATAATTGCATGGAATTGAGAAGGGGTTTCTGCATTATTAGCCAAGCTAGCAGCGATATCTCCACAACTTTGGTCCAGACAGAAATATCTCAACAACTATTGGAAGGATTGCCATGAAATTGTGTACGGACATTCATGGTCCCCAGATGATGAATCCCCCTGACTTTGGTGATCCCCTGACTTTACCTCTAACAACACTTGTTGGTCAAAGTTTTCATTTATCCAGACCCTCCGTCTTCTTTGTCAGAAACCACACAACTCATCGCCAGTTATTCCTCACTTATTGGGCAGATGTTAAATAGAAATGCACAAATGTTTCAGGTATGTGTATGTAGAGTAAATATTGCAGTAAAAACACTTTGTGCAGATGTCATATGCTATAATTGAGTTAGACAACACACTGTGCCAACCCGTTCTCACTCCCAATGCATCAAATACCGCAGCTCGGTCAGTGCTCCTCGGCGTCTGACACCCGCACACCCTTAAATGTTTGTATAGGATGCACCGGACTTGTAACTAACGGAACTGTACAAACTGCGTCCTTATTACGCGCTCAGAGCAGCGTGTGAGGTAGTCCACACAAGGCAGGCAGGAGGGGAGGGGGACAGGTCAAACCAACACAGGCCAGGAGACCGCTGCACGTGTTTCTTTGTCAACGACTACTTTTCATATCTAACAGGGTTATATGCTCAGTTCATAGCTCGAATGATTAAAACTGATTACAAATTTAAATGTTATTGTCTCTACAGTGATACAGCAACAGCGAGAAGTACAATTATAAATATCTAGTTCATGTTACAGTTGGAGGATTCAGTGCCTTGCTCAATAGTCACAGATTTTCCCAATTAGTCCAGGTATTCAAAGCAGTGAAAGTTGTTTGAACATCAAGGCTGCTGCCACTTAAATAAGAACATCTCTGTATTGTTTTTACTGTTAAATCCCAGTAGGAAAAAGACAGTAATGTTTATTCAAACAGAGCCAAATAGAGTTTTCACCAGAAGATAAAGTGAGACAACTCATTCATTCATTCATCAGTTCATCTCTCTGCTAACCCATCTACTCTGCATCCATGCAAGACTTCATATTTTAGTAAAGTTATCTTGGAGACAGAGCCAGTGGGAATCATACTCAAGAGACTGTTAATGACGTTAGAGTGGCTCTGCTAACCCAAGGTCACCGTAGGGCTGGACACACACACACAGAGAAAGTGATGGGGTCCTATCACTTACGTGTGCCAAGATACAAAACAAACAGAAAGCTAGGCTGATATCATCCACATGTGCTGTTGACACCTTCAACTCGCACACACAAACGTCATACGCAGACATGCGTAGGTGCACGTACGCGCTACTCCTAAGTGACAACATCCACATGTGTCAATGATACCGTCACAGATACCCCTCGGATTACAGCCTTTATGTCTCAGGGGCAGGGGCCAAGTTTGGACAACCATCGTGACTGTTTTTTTAGTCTGCAGTTAATCTTCCTGCAGTCTGAGCTAATTGTTGGTCCTGACCTCTGCATTGGATCACAAGCCCGGGAGAGAGTATGAGATGCTATCAAGAGCAAACGCAGCAAGTGACCATTTCTGCGCCATGTCTTTTTTTTTTTTTTTTAACTTCTGTAGGTCTGTAATGAGAAAAGAGCCGAAGCTTTACATCCCTGGATTATGACGTGAATCGAATGTCACAGTTTGCTTTCGAATTATAACCCAAAAGTTTTAACCAGAGTGAGCGCTTCATGTCCGTAAAGGCCGGATCATAAATAAACAAGCGGTCATAAAGCAACAAACGCTGTGGGAAGATTGCATGTTCTTCATGTGTCTGCAGCGGTTTCCTCTAAGTTCTCTAATTTCCAACCATACAAGACATGCATATTAGGTGAAATAGAAACTGTAACAGCAACTTTAAGTGTAAATGTGCACATTCACAAACCATTAGATACGTATATTTTGCACATTTAAGTCAAAACATATTCTCTCCTAAGTAGTGACTGTTTTCATTCAAAGTTGATGCAGGGAGAGTTTGTTCTGCGCTACCTTATATA
This sequence comes from Leptoclinus maculatus, assembly GCA_032191485.1. Lineage (NCBI taxonomy): Eukaryota > Metazoa > Chordata > Actinopteri > Perciformes > Stichaeidae > Leptoclinus > Leptoclinus maculatus. The sequence goes on from JAVDOI010000008.1 coordinate 17,518,723, forward strand.
GTTGTAAAACTTTATACACACATGCAGTACGTGCACAAACTAAAGGAGGTCGAAGGTGAAACGCACTCTTAACGCAATTAAAAATGTGTGTTTTTACAGACCCCCCCCTCTCTCTCTCTCGCTCTCTCTCTCTTCCCTGGTGTAATAAGCTTTTATAGGTGCATTTGGGTATGTGTGTGTGTGTGTCAGGGGTCTTGTAAATGAGCGGCTGACGTTAAGAGCCTTGCCACGTGCCAGAGGAGGCTTGCTACACTGGCTGTGGCCTTCTCATCCAATGATCAGATGAACAAGGCATTATGTCTGAGCCAAGGGGGGTGTGTGTGTGTGTGTGTGTGTGTGTGTGTGTGTGTGTGTGTGTGTGTGTGTGTGTGTGCGTATTCCTCTGCTACTCTCTGAGTGTCTCTAGCTTTGTTTTTCCCTTGCAGTCTTTCTAGATGTCTTCCTCTGCCCCTCTCCCCGTCTGCCTTTACAATTGTTTCTGTTTTCCACTCTCTATCTCTCTCTGTCTGTGGCTCCCCTCCCTCCCGTCTTCTGCGTTTAGGTGCGGTGAGAAGAACTCTTGCCAAATCCCAAACACCGCTGTGCTTTATTGTTCGTGCTCATTTACATGCTTTGCTTGTCTTGACTAAACTTACATGTGTAACTTACACATCACCGTGTGTGTTGATGAAATATGCGATCATACAAATTGTATATCTGTAAGGCACCAAAGCTGGGGCACCAAAAACAGAGTTTAAATTCTTTAAAGTAAAATACAGCTCAAAGTGTCAAAGTGATGTCCCAGAAGGGGGCGTCCCGCTGACTCAGTGGCTGAAGAGGAAAACCCCCTTCGATATGCAAAGCAAAAATGCAAGTCCTCCATAATTATAAAAGCAATGTCATACCCTCCATCTCTTCACTGTTCATCCACCTCTCTGTATCTACGTAGTCAGAGAAGTGATGCCCTTGTTGTACTTTCTATGGGGAGTCCCAGAGGGGAAGAAGCCCATGTGCAGCACTAGCAAAATCTGAAAAGCTCTTGTCTCCTTCTTCCCACGGAGATATAAACAGATGACATCACAGGGTGGTCCGCTCTGCGTTGAGCCGAGCTGAGCCACGCTGAGTGGGTCTCCGCTGCTCTGCCAAACAGATGGCGGTAGCAACATAATAAGGGCTGGAAACAAACTTCAGGATTCTGAGCAGAAGATCTTTGAGCGGCGCGGCTCACGTCGCTCAGAGTTTAGATACACAAAAGCACGGAACGTTCTTCCATGGTCCCCACATCAAAAAACACACCGTCACGGTCTAGATCAGAGTTCCTTGCCTGAAAATCTTTTTGTACCAGAAGAAAAATAAATGATCATAATAGTTTCTCCCGGGCATTTAGAGAGCACTCAGACGTTTGGCAGTGGCGGTCGGCTTGATGCTTAATTAGGTCGAGAAATCTTGTAATGTGCGCCCACCCACACCAACGGAGAGTCGGAACAATCGGCTAGTCACAGCTGTCTGACATTTAGACAGGGATTTTGGGGAGGGGTAGAGGGAAGGAGAGGGGGATGGAGGGAGTAGATAAAGGAGGTGAAACTTTACTGCTTTCTCTACCTGGGTTTGTTATAATCAAACATAATCAAACAGCTCATATATGTGTGTTCCATAGAAAAGCTGTATTTGATCAAAGCTTAATACATTCTACTGATGGTTTGGAAGTCAGTGTTTTCCATGTGCTTGTAATTGATACTCTAAAATTCAGTCATTTTTGTGCTACTTTTGGGCTAACCCTTTTCTCCGCATTCTGTACCTAGATGAAGTGTCAGAGAGTCCTCACCTACCTGCGGATATTTGGCACCACCATGTTCGGCGTGTCCCTCCTGGTGGGCATCTCCACGGCCTACATCATGGGCTACCAGTTCTTCACCACGGCTCGCAATCACGTGTCCTTCGGCCTCTATGGCGCCATCTTGGTGGTCCACCTCATCATCCAGAGCCTCTTCGCGCTCTTAGAACACCGAAACATGCGGCGGTCCTTAGAGACGCCGATCAAACTGAACAAGTCCTTGGCGTTGTGCATTGCGTCGTACCAAGAGGACCCGAACTACCTGAGGAAATGCCTGGTGTCGGTGAAGAGGCTGACGTACCCGGGGATCAAGGTGATCATGGTGATCGACGGGAACACGGACGATGACTTGTACATGATGGATATTTTCAAAGAGATCATGGGACGGGACAAATCGGCCACGTATGTGTGGCGGAGTAACTTTCACAGCAGAGGGCCCGAGGAGACGGATGAGGCTTATGCAGAGAGCCTTCAGCACGTCACCAGGACGGTCCTCAACAACAAGTGTGTGTGCATCATGCAGAAGTGGGGAGGGAAGAGAGAGGTCATGTACACAGCCTTCAAAGCACTGGGAAGAAGCATAGACTATGTGCAGGTAAGTCACTCAAATAGAAATGGATATCAATAGATAGCTTTTAATGAGAAGAATAATGGTGAAAGGGGAATAGTGCAAATTAATAGATTGAATGTAAAAGGTGCACAAAATATGGGTGAGACAAAAATTGGTGGGTGAAAGAATTGTAAATGGTGCAAACAATATATCTATATATATACAAGGACAGCTGACATCAGTGTGAGCTGAAAGGTAAGAGAGAGAGAGAAACGGAGGAAGAGATGGCTGGAGAGAGGGTGGGGGTGCGCTGCCAAACCAAACACGGGGTCCACAAAGAGTCTTTTGTGTTGCTTTCACTGTAGATGGCCGGTGGCTGTGTGCACGCATCGCGTCGTGAAGTGTAGCACCAAGAGGGGCAGCAGTAGCTCATGTCTAAGTGTAATAACAGATCTGTTTCACAGAGCTGAGTGTTACATCATCTACATGAGGGATTTTCAGAGCCAGGGCCCAAAACTGTGTCAAAAGAAAAAGGTTTCATTTGGCAGTTGCTTGGCAAACAATCTTAAATAGCTTAAAGTTTAACTTGAGTAAGACTATGTATGTTAATGATATTGACGCTTGAATGATATCTTTGGAAAAGACAGTTCCCAAGAGTGTTTGGCTGGCTCATACAGTCTAATAATGTAAACACTGTGCGGGGATGTGGCTTAAAATATATAAGCTGGAGTTAAAAACATGAACCACAGTGCCAAGCTTGGCAACACAAAACCTGATAAAGTATCCTGCACTAAATGTAAAAACAAACAACAGAGCAATCTATGTAATTCCATAGTTTGTCCAAAACACAAAGAGTCACTTCATCATATTGTTCACTAATATTCAGCTGGTGGAGTTAGAAAAATACATCTTAAGCACTGAGCTAAACTGAACAGACTCATTATAACTGTAATAACATTAGAATGATTTTAATGAGTTTGCATTACAGAAAAAGGGACTTCAATCTTCAAAACCTTTCGATATGATGCTAACAGCTGCAGCTGGACGCAGCCTGCCATAAAACTGTTGTTTAACAGAGATTTCAAAAGAACTCTTTGCAGCACTGCCAGTAATCATGCCAGTACTCTTCAACAAAGGAGGGACAGCGTTGCATGCCTTTTTACTATCATCAGTCTCGGCCTGTAACAGATGTGTTTTGTTAATGGGGATCGGGCCGTGGGTTGGTTTTCATCACCTGATTTCGTTAACTATTACCATTTATAGAAGAGAACGGCGAGAGATAAAAAGTTACTCTTTGCTGCAGGGTTTTATCCACTGACCATATTGCTATTCTGACTTAAAGGATAACTTCGGTATTTTTGTATGTTTTTGTGTCTAAATGACACTTCGTTGCTGGACATTATTGGTCCAGTAACGCTGTAACTAACAGCTGCAAAACGAGCTGCCAAGGCATTTTTGCAGCTTCAATGTAACTTAAAATCCACTAAAATTGCTCGTTTTTTGCCACAGACAGGCTCAGATTGGGTCTGTCAACATTATGAAAAGGACTCTATAGAGAAATAATGCCTTATCTTTCACTTCACGAACCGGTCCCGCTCAAGGAGAAGTATGGTTGTGAAATCTGATTTTCGAGCTGCAACAGGTCCCACTCTTTACAGGGTTCTTCTTCTGTGGTACATAGGGTCACAGCAGCCAGCAGCTGGGTCACCCTCCTCTGCCCGTTGCCCCTCTCTCTCTGCTCATCCGCTCTTCAATTTGTAGGAGCTCTTCGTCCGTTTACTCCGGCTCAAATAAAAATGGACGGCCATCGAATTCAAAGACCTCATCCACATTGTCGAAATCATCGAAATCTTCAGCCATGACATTGAAAACATTTGAGATAACACTGAGCTACGCTTTCTGCACTCCACCACAACAAACTCTGCCCACTCGGCACTCACGTAACCTCGCAAGGTTTCATAGCAAGACTTTATCTTGAGCGAGACTCTTTCCAAAATGCCAGACACTTAATAATCAGAGCCTTTAAGTGGCTAAAAACAAGCACTTTTAGTTACATGGCTGCCGTCTACAGCCTGTATCTATTGAATTCAGATAAGGAAAAACTCTCCAAGCTGTGCGCCTCTTTACATGACAGAAACAGATGACCTCTGGTCTGAAAACGCAGCTAATTCACTGTTCATCTTTTCGGTTTTATTCAGGTGTGTGACTCAGATACTATGTTGGACCCGGCATCATCGGTGGAGATGGTGAAGGTTCTCGAGGAAGACCCCATGGTGGGAGGCGTTGGAGGAGATGTACAGGTTGGTTACAAAATGACAATTTCTTATTCCTTGAAAGTGACATGTCATAACATTTACATTCTTTTATGTTAAACCTCCAACTTTTTGCCAATCGATTGCTCCCTAGATCCTAAACAAATACGAGTCTTGGATCTCCTTCCTGAGCAGTGTGCGGTACTGGATGGCCTTCAACATTGAGCGGGCCTGCCAGTCCTACTTTGGTTGCGTGCAGTGCATCAGCGGCCCTTTAGGAATGTACCGGAACTCCCTCCTGCACGAGTTCATCGAGGACTGGTACAATCAGACTTTCATGGGATCCCACTGTAGTTTTGGGGATGACCGCCATCTCACTAACAGAGTTCTAAGCCTCGGGTACGCAACCAAATATACTGCTCGATCAAAGTGCCTCACCGAGACGCCGATCACATACCTGCGGTGGCTCAATCAACAAACTCGATGGAGTAAGTCATATTTCAGAGAGTGGCTATACAACTCCCTGTGGTTCCACAAGCACCATCTGTGGATGACTTATGAGGCCGTGATCACGGGCTTCTTCCCGTTCTTCCTTATCGCCACTGCGATCCAACTCTTTTACCAAGGAAGGCTCTGGAATATCCTATTGTTTCTGCTCATAGTGCAGGCGGTGGCGCTGATCAAGGCCTCGTTTGCCAGCTGCCTCAGAGGCAACATTGTCATGGTGTTCATGTCGTTCTACTCCGTTCTGTACATGTCGAGCCTGTTGCCGGCCAAGATGTTCGCAATAGCAACAATCAACAAGTCTGGATGGGGGACCTCGGGGAGGAAAACGGTGGTGGTGAACTTCATTGGTCTGATTCCCATATCAGTTTGGTTCACTATCCTCTTCGTCGGGATTATCTATACAGTGATCCTGCAGACTAGAAAGCCCTTTCCTGAATCAGAAAAGATTGTTCTGGTCATAGGGGCAGTCGTCTATGCCAGTTACTGGGTCGTACTGTTGACTTTGTACACAGTGCTCATAAATAAGTGTGGGAAGAGGAAGAAGGAAACACACTACGACATGGTGCTGGATGTATGACTTACAGAACTCTCTGTTATGGTTGTTTGCACTCACACCGTGTTGTTATGCAAATGTTTTTCAAATGCAGAGCAGCTCTGGAGGCAAAATTGGTTGAGTTCAATCAAAATGGGCAAAGAACCAGGGATTTTTTTCAAACTTGAATGGCAAACATATAAATGACAGGGGCTGCTTTTTTCTCTTTGTTCATTCTTGACAATAGCATTCATGATCTTGGAACAGCATGCTAGCTAATTAGCTAGTTTTAAAAAAAAACATCTAGCGACTGTAAAACTTTCAGTATGGCAAGATTAAATATCTTGCAGTTGGCAGAAAGAGTGTTAGGCTTTGTAACATTAGCTACCTCTTACTCATGTCATTTTCACTGGGCTTCAGTCTAACATTTGCAACTCAGCCAAAGAAACTGTGGATTTTGTGTCTCCACCCATTGGGGTTTAACTTGACCGGTAAAAATATTTTACCTCCAGAGCATCGTTGTGTCTCCAAGAATTGTTTGTACATGCAGACTAGAAAAAGCTCTACATATTGGCCCCCACCAAGGCAAGCCAAAGAACACCGCCACATATCTTCAAGTTCAAGTCAAACTAAAACCTCCAGTCTCCTCTGTCAATGATTACATTCTTAACTCTAAAAGGTGCTGAGATAGGCTACTGCCATCACTACTAATGTCATTGTAATCTGTGTGGAGCTCATGAATAGGTGCGGTTAGCCACTATAGCATTGAAAGCGAGCAGAAAAATGCACAAGAATTTCTGACGCATGTATTTACAGATGCCACAACTTCAAAGGTATTAGCTCTGAGGGCAAAGCATTAGGGAGAGCTAAAGTACCAATTTACAAAGGAAAAAGGCTCTACAATAAAATGCTGGTCTCTCTTTCTTGTGTTGCACTCATGTCATGTGGGAACGATACTTCCTTACAGTCTTCACGCATTATAAATGTGTTTATCTATTTCAATAAAAGATGTTTTTGTATCATTTAAGGCAATTTTTTATTCATATCAACTGTAGTGCACAGGTATTTCATGAAGGCTTGAGGTTACAAATCTTGATTTGCTGTTTAAAATTAAACACAGCACTCGCTGCGGTGCATGTATGTTGAATGTGAAAAGGTACAAGACCCAATTTAAATGTCCGGACATTTACAAGTCTTGTCGTTATTCCCACATGACGCGAATGCAGTATTTTCCTAAACGTTTACAAAGTGAAGAATCTCAAAGTGATCCCTGATAGGTAGATATAATCTCCACCGGATCAGGTGACGAGGTGAACATGTGACCAGAAGAGAGACGGTGTATCATTGCTGCTGTGACTGTTTTATTTTTACAGAAACAATGACTTTTGTTTTTTTTATATATAGATATGAATGATGGGTGTATGTTGCAAAATGGTTTTAACACTAATATTGTTGATGTATTTCTTCCTACCAAGTTGAATGAAAACCACCAAGTAGACACGATGGCCACGTTCCAATCCAAAGATTTAGTGATTCTTGCCTCCCATGTGTCCTTGCTCTCTTCTTCTCCTCACATATACTGTATGGAAGATAGTGTGGCTAGATCCCTCTGCTTCGTTGTATTCTGTTGAATGGAAGGGGAAGGAGCAAATGTGAGAGGAATACATTAATGCACCGAATAGGAGGAAAGAACTATCCGATGACAGGAATGTGAATAAGGGCACTTGATGGAAGGGAACAACATTTTGGAACGAAAGTCCAGTGTTTGCTGTAGACCGGGAGCAGACATGACTTATGCACTTTTATGTCCCTCCCGTCATCCAGCATGATGCTCGACGTAATCAAGATGAAATACCTCAGTGGTTCTCTTTGCATTGCATCAAGGCATTAGGATGCCGTCCAAAGACTGATGCATTCTGAAGGTCTCAAGTAATTTATGATCTTTTTGTGATATTAGATATAAAAGTGTCCTTTTTTTATAGACATTTCCTTATTAAGTCAAAGCTGGATTTCTCTGCCTTGTCAGCCCTTTGCTGTAGCCTTACTTTTTATTTCAATGCATTTTATATATAGACATTTTTATTCTATTTTTTGCTTAGCTACCAAAGATTCTTTATTTTCACTCGTTTTTTTTTTATGAAAAAAAAGAAGAAGAAAAAAAGAATGGGAAAATGTATTTGTTGTGCTTTCAACTGTTCTGACAATGACTTGTGTATCTGACCAAACAATGTGAAATTATGAGCTTGGGGGGGAGGGGGTTTGTCTGCAATAACAACAATAAAATGCAATTTGTAGAGATAAGTTATTGATTTCAAGAGAAGTGATGAACCTGTGTTTTTGTACTTTTTGCTTACCAACATATTTATGTAAGATCATTCTGTGGTTTGTAGGATTCTGCAATTAGTACGATGTCCTCTATAATACATGTAAAACCCCTACAGTTCCATTTGTCTATACTGCAAAAACAGTAAAAACATTTAGAACATATTTTAAATGAATTGCTAAGCTTCAAATTCTTCGTAGTGTTGAAACTACATGGAGTCTTACTGTGTTCAGCTCCTAATACAACAAACACTAAAGCCAAAGCAGACTGAAAACTTTCATCCAAACATTTGCACAAAAACTTTATCTGCAAATTATGGGTTTTGAAGTTGTGAGGTGAAAAACTGAGGTTGAACAAATGAGACAAACAATTGAACCATGAGGTTGTTTTCATGCCAGACTAGTCATGGGCAGTGTTATTGTAAAGCACTTTTGTGTTGTGCCAAATAAAATCAACTTTTGTTTGAATTTGCTGGTGTTGGAGTTTTTGTATCTCATTCTTTAATCATCTCTTTGGTGGATCTTGGGATGCACTGGGACACATTGTCAGTGATGTAACCTGGGGTCATTGGGTGTTTGTGGTCTTTCTGGTCAGACAAACCCACCAGATTTGACCAGTATCCCAGTAGCACTTACACTCTGAGGCTCACTTCGATTGATCCACAGCCATCGAGAGCATCTTTCCACTGCCTCACTGGCACTCCTGATGGCTTTTGTTTTCATACCCTCTGTCATTCCCAGGATGCTGAACACTTGCCACCCCTGGCAGCAACACTCCACCAGGTCGTCATACTTGGAGCCCTTTCTCTCATTGGCTTCCTCCATCTGGTCCTATTGGTTTCCTATCTTAAAGTCAAAGCAAGACACTGCTCTTGTTACAGTGCTTTTTCACAATTAAAAAAAGAGTTTATTTAGACAAACCGAAAACCTACTATACAAAGCAGTATTTGTACATATTGTAGCTGTATGGCCATTACTGTCATTGGTTTTCTGTTGATTTGAGTTTCTTCAGTTGGTTGCTTTTGTCTGGATAGTACCAGGGGTCATCACCGTTCACATAATGATAACACACAACACCACTTTGTGTATCGGAGGATTTTCCCTGAAATGCTGTTCAGAGACTTATGGAAATTGGGAGATGTTTGCACAATTACTAGGTTAGATGGACAACTCTTATGTCCAGCACCAGCGTTTAGGTGAACTACCATATAATGGATACGCCGTTCAGTTTTGCATTTTAGAGTGAAAGAATAGTCTATCATTTGTAAATAAGCGAGTCCAAGCATGGCTTTGGATTTACAGCCTTTAAGAGGAAACACTAGCTGTGTTTTTGTGTGCAATCGAAACTAAAGGGTTACAAAAGGGAATACAAACACGTAAAGTAATGGACACGCATTTATGTGCAAGCACACAGTTGGGACACAGTGATCACAGTGATTTGGCTGAATGGAAATTACTTGTGGCCAGAACAATGTGCGAGGTTCCTTATTCCAGCAGTGTATCAGAGGGTGGACGGTTGTCAGGGCAAAAGTGAACTTATTTACTGGCTTCACACACAGAGTTCTATCCTTTAATGACAAAAAAACATTGAAAAAAGAGCCACATAGAATGAATGAAAGAATAGGCCGTGGGGATTTATAGAATATTGTTGCCAAAATGACTGATGCCTCAGTTAACTCTTACTTACCAAAGGGACATTTCAGTGGACAAACAATAGTAAACTCAGGACTACTTTCACCCCCTGAAGGAACCCTTGGGTTCCCTCGACTCCAGGGTTTACCAGAGATAATATATTACATCCATCTGTCCATCCATCCAGGAGGAGGATTTCTACAAAGATGCTAAAGCCATCAATTATTTATATAGTAGATTTGCCTTTAATCTTGCATACTGTCACGGGGTGTGGTGGAGGACTCAAATGCAGGCCAGACAGAGTAGCGTGAAGCAGGTATTTAATGAAATTAAATCAACACAGGAAACTTAGAGGACACAACAGGGGATCCACGGACAAGACAAGAGACGAGGGGGACAATCCAGCAGAATGAGGGAGGGAGGGAGGGCAGATGGGAAACCCGGGACCAAGACGAGCCAAACGGGCAGGTAGACATGAAAATGAACTGGCAGAGAGAGAGTGTGTGTGACTGGGGTTTAAATAGTGGCTGCAGTGGAGTGAGCAGGTGAGAGAAATTAACTGACGAGGTGGGAGTGACTGGCAGGTGCGCTGAATAAACTGATTAGGTGAGAGATGGAAAAAACAGCATAATGGTGGCAGAGCTGTGACACATACATTTAAAACAGGTACCTGTTTTGCCATCTGCCCCTGTGTACAAAGTGCACTAAATGTAGTAATTTCTCAATGCCTCAACCACAACTTACCACTGTTCCTTTCCCACAGCTGACAATAATTAAACTGATTTTTTTTTTCTCTACCTAGCATCAACTCCCACACGGCACGAGATATAAAACTCTTTTACAAACTTACGTACATTGTATTTCCTCTGTTTCTGTGTCTCGTGTTGTGTCTCTCGGTGCAGTAATTCTCATTCCTTCAGAGGAGAACAGCACATGTGGGCAGAGCAGCAGCGCAGCAGAAGCAGCCAGGCTTTTCTCTTAGTGCGTCAGCAGTCAACGCCATCGCTGCTCTGTCTCTGCCAAATACATTACAGCACTACTTAGCACTGTTGCTTGCAAGCTAATGGCTCCCTACTGGCCAACTGTCTCCAGCAGCTGACCGATTCATACCCTGCTTGTCCCTCTCAGCTGGTCGCCACTTTTCTTAGGGCTTTGCAACATCACTGCCTATCCTTTCCCACTGTATAAATCTACCCTTAACCCTGCTCATACCCCTAAACCCTTACCATAACCCTATATACTTTAAACTGCAATATTGCAACGAAATGCACTTCACTGGGGCAGATTGCGCAACAGGGTCTTAAACTTCGCAGGACTTGGCTGACGTAAAGTTCTGATGACTTCACAATCCCCATGTGGTGATTCTATGTCCAATGTGTTGTGTATGAGTTGAACCATTGGAAGGTTAACAGTTCTGCATCTGAGAGCACATACTTGGAATCTAGACATGTGTTTTTCATAGGTACTTTTTGCAAACCCCTAAAAATCATCAAATCAAAATGACAAGACTCCCATCGCTGATATGACTGTGCACATTTGATCCGTAACGCTGTTTTTGCACATACTGCTGTTTCTGAATTATCTGAGCATTATAGTTGAGCAATAGCAGGCTGCAAGATCTTCTGACTTGCGTATGTGGATTTAATTCAACACTAACCTTGACAGAATAGAGACATCTCTTCATATGTAATTTATATTTCCTCACGTCTATAAAAAAAAATTTTCATTACAGTTCATTCATTTTTGTTTAACTTTGTTCACATCGTATCTCTGTGCCGCTGCCATCTCAGCGTACACCGGCCTGTCCTCTGGCTTGGAGGCCAAGAGGGTACTTCTGATGAATGTCTCTGATGATGCCACACCTTACTTTGTTCCTCTACTTAATGAAAAATACCAACAACAAATGTGATAACTATTGTGATATCAGCTGGACTTACACTTGATACAGACATCCAGCCAATGAAGGGTGGCTAAGTTATGTCAAAGTGCAGGAATGGAGTAAGTTGTAAAAAGTTGTCGTGAAGCTTTCAGGAAGTGAAAACATATCGAATAAAGATACTAATCTAATAAAGGTAATAACAGGGATTATGGTTAAAGTTGATGGTTAGAATCCATCTCACCATGTTGTGACCTTTGTCACTATATATATATATCCCTCCCCAACAAATAACTGAGAGGAAAAAAACTTTCTGCACTTTCTGGCTTTTGACTTTACAAATATTCTGGTGTTGAGCTGTCTTAAGCGGCTTGTCGAATGATTTAGAAACCGGATCTCTATATCCTGTTGTCCTAGATGGTCTAGTGGGAATATTTTGTTCAAAACTCAGCCAGGAAATCTGCCCGAGCATTTAATGTTCGCAACATATTATCTCTCTTTGCCCCATAACCACTGTAGAATTCTGGGATTTTTTTTAGGGAGAGAGGAAGGCCCTGAAAGAATCACTACGAATGGATTTTCTGCACCTTTGTGCGATGTGAATACAATGAACTGTCACACACTGTCTTCGATGGACTAGCGGTACTCATGGTCCTTCAGCTAGCTAACCATTGTTAAATTAAGTAGCATATTTGACTTGGCCAATGGTGTACAATAGACACTTACCATCCTCTTCTTCTTCTTCCTTGTGTTGATCAGGTGCCGGAGACGGTCCAGTGGAAATTGACATCAATCACCAACAGAGGAACACATGTTCAAACATGTTCACACAGCAGTGTGACCGTTAATCAACGGGGAGGAAACAGAGAACAGGTAAGTCCAGTCAGCCTATGGTTGAGCTAGCTATCTTATAACTTGATGGGCAATTAGTTATCATTTAAAAAAAAACATGAAATGTACAAAATAACATTACTGTTAACTGCACTTTATTTTGTATCTTAAATGACCTTGAGTTTTCAATTAAGAAGCAAATTTGACATTAATTAATGAACAATTAACAATTAATGGTGGAGATTTGTAAAAAGTGTTCCCACACCAGAAACTGAGACCCCCTGGGTATAAACCAGGAGTCCAGACCTCGAGACCATCTGGGAAAATAGGGCCAACAAAACATTCAAACACGATCTGCACAATAACAGCACTGGATCAGGAACATCATTGCACCAGTGGTGACTAAAAGCTTAAATTTGTATATATGGAACCTGGTGAGAGCTGCCAGTGAGCTATTTTAAGACAATATAATAAACAAACTAATACATTTTAATTAATGTACGAAACCACAGACTCTTATCTCATTAGCTCCATGGCATGACATGTCATCTAAGACGACACATTTACTCACAGATTGCCAGTGACATCGATGTAGAATGCAGATGTGCCAAATTGTGTAGCATAAATGAAGAGTGTTAGTTGATATGTGAATTTATTAGGTACATTCCCAAATACTGGATTTGCATTATGCGCAGTATAATGTCACAAATCTAAAAGCATACATTCTCTATGATGTAGCCAAAATGGGCGAAAGAGAATCTGTAAATGATACAGTACACGGATGGGTAATTTTAGGCTAGAAAGACTAGAAAGAGTTCTCACTCGAGTTGGATTAAAGGCTCTGCATGGGAAAAGAAGTGACAGCAGCCTTTTGTTTTCTGCACCAGAGGTTTAGTTAAACAGGAGGCTGTGAAATTAAAAGGCAAACTGACCACAAATTTGGCTACAGGAGTTACAATATGTGTAAGTTTATGCCTCATGTTGCTTCCTGACTGAGTTTGTGCAATTAATACCCTACAGAGACTCTGTAGTTTTAATTACTGGTATCAGATTTCATTTTAAAACAGTTCAGTTCTTCATAAAGGGAGTGTGACATGGAGGTGGAAAGAAAGATAAAGTGGTATCAGGCCACGTGTGAGCACTATTGGGATAGAAACCCCAATGTTCTCGAATAAATGCATTAAAAGATGCATAAAGACTATTTGCTGAAGTTATATCTGTACCTTGCATGAGTGGATTGGATTGTTTAAGATGAGTGCTGAGTCTGCTACAGCTTTTTTCAGGGTGACGATAGGACCACATCACCGCCAGCAACGGATCCCTTGAAAGTTTCCTGGTTTCTTGTTATCTTTACTCATAAACATTTGTTCATTCTTCTCAGTTGTCCAAGCTCCCAGCTGCTTAGCTTCTTTATAAACATGATTTTCAGAGCCAACCGTGGATTTGTGATCAGCTTATGGCGGTAACTGGCCCTGGGGTCTTGGGGTCTTGGTTAATTGACATGTCAGGGTGGTGTGTTTTTCACGATTTGATGCATTCCATACACCCCCTGCCCTGTGGAGTTTCTCACTGTGTTTGGGGTTAAAGACACTTTAATTCCGACAATTTAAGTAGAGCCTCCACCACCATGATTCTTCCTCTTCAACTTCATTTCTTTCTGCTCTTCGTCCATGTCTTTCAACTCATATCCCTTCTTTTTCTTCCTTCCACCACAATATCACCTTTCTCTTCCTTTTCCTCTCCTTTGAACCCTCTAACTACATAATGAACCTCATTCAGGGCTTTAATTGTTTTTAAAAACTCCCATGTGTCCTAATGCCTCAGAGAGAATTAAAGCAGTCATTGATTATAGTACAACCCTTTTCTTTTTGCACGGCATGCAACAAATGTTTGAGGCTTAACTATCGCATTATTAGTTTACTGAGGACTTTATAAAAATACAAAAACAAAATCAGAAGATGCTGTTTATAATATACAATAATTGATGGTGGTGTCAGTCTGTCTGGTAAAAATGGAGCTGCTAAGTGGGGCTTTAGTGGGTGACGTTGGTAGAGTCCAGACGTCTGTTACCCTACGGCCAAATAGCTGACCACCCACAGCTCAGCAGACTCTCTATTTGTTCTCACACAGGTCAGGTGATGTAGAGCGTGCTTTGCCTTAAGTTCTGATGTCTTTGCTCTATCACTGGGATTAGATATACCTCATCACAAATTCAACACATTCATCTTTACAATTCACCTGGGAATTAATATGTTCTTATAACAATTATAAGTGAGTATGACTGCAGAAGAGGTTTTTGCTATAACCACTCAACATATAGTAGAATTACTCAGATCCAGTGGCGGCCCGTGCATTTTATACCTGGGGCTTCACTGCTGTCCTGCAGCTGAAACACCTCATTATGACGCCACAGCTACGGTTATTATTTGTTTTGTGTAAAAATGAAGCTCAACACCTATAAATACACTAACTGCAGAGTGCAGATACATGAATACGCCGAGAGTGCGTCTCCTCTCTGCTCTGACTGCAGCTGGGACAAGTTGCCAAGTTGGCAACACTGGCACCGGCTAAATATGTCCCCAGAGCAACATAGGACGTAACAATGGTTCCTATCACATATAAAACCAAACAAAAAT